>CM054945.1:3505116-3515268 GCA_029168755.2 Tillandsia fasciculata
TATATGTATATATATGTATATTATACATATATATGTATATATATACATATATATATATATATGTATATATATGTATATATATCTGTATATATATACATATATATACATATATATATATATTGTATATATAATATATATATATATATATATATATATCTATATATATATATATATCTATTAATATATATATATATATATCACATATCATATATATATATAACATATATCTATTATATATACCTATATATATATCTTACATTATATATATATATAGCATGTAATCTATATATATAGTTGCTAGAATAATACCAATATAGTATCAAGCAATTGGTGCAAATTTTAGCATTTAAATAAAAGCATGTGCGGTTGGGATTATAGTGTCCCCTAAAATTTTACTATACAACCAACCATCCCTCTAACCCTACGGACCACTATCATCCTAACCGCATATCTCTTAATCCAATGGCTAAAAACTTGATAGCACAAATAACTTGATACTATCAATAGTATCCAGCCTATTATATATATATATATATATATATATATATATATATATATATATATATATATATATATATATATATATAGAGAGAGAGAGAGAGAGAGAGAGAGAGAGAGAGTCCAGCTACTATGCTATTTATAGCACCAAGCACTTGGTGCTATCAAATTTTTCACCGTTAGATCAATTCCTTTGATCATTTCCAACTCTTACATCATACTATTCAACCAACCACCTACTAAATCCTAGGGGACCACTATCATCCTACCCGCACATTTTTTTCATCCAAGGGTTAAAAGCTTAATAGCACTAATGACTTGATGCTATTAATAGCATAGTAGTCTAGTTCTCTCTCTCTCTTCCTCTCTCTCTCTCTCTCTCTCTCTCTCTCTCTCTCTCTCTCTCTCCTCTCTCTCTCTCTCTCTATATATATATATATATATAATAGCATCAAGTCATTAGTGCTATTAGGTTTTAGACTCTTGATTGAAGGGATGTGTGGGTAGAATGATAGTAATCCCCTACTAAGGTTTATTGGGTGGTTGATAGAACAGTAAAGGGTGAAAATGGTCAAAGGGATAAATCTAACAGCGAAAAATTTAGTGGCACCAAGTACTTAGTGATATCTATAGCATGGTAGTCGAACTATATATATATATAGGTATGCTACTCATACACTCCATTTTGGGGTGTATGATACACACCCCACCCATCCAAGGGTAGGGCTTCTTTTACTGGTCACTTTGATGTGACTAGTGAAATTCACCCTACCCTTGAATCGGTGGGGTGTAAGATCTACACCCCTTTAGGGGTGTACAAAAAGTATTTTCCATATATATATATATATATATATATATATATATATATATAGATATAGAGAGAGAGAGAGAGAGAGAGAGAGAGAGAGAGAGAGAGAGAGAGAGAGAGAGAGAGAGAGAGAGTTGGATTGGAATGCTATCAATAACAAACCGGCTCAGTTGCCATCCATTTGCTTTCAACGATGAAGCTTTCAAATCGACGATCGGCACTGTCGGACATGATCTAGACCACTAGAAGTATCTATAAATTAAATTTCAAATTTTTTCGACATCATTGTCCTTATGATCAAAAGGTTGCAAAATTTATAATTTTAATAGTAAATATAAGCCTTTTGCAAGTCTAAAGAGATCTAAATTAATTGAATTTTTATTAGAAAATTTTTTAAACTATTTAAAACAAGATCTATACTCTTGTTTAACGGTCTAAAGAGATCTAAATTAATTGAATTTTTGTTAGAAAATTCTTTAAACTATTTAAAACAAGATATATACTATTGATCTTGATTACAAAACTCCTATCATCACTTTTTGAAGGATATTTATTTTCAGTCGTTCATTTTTTTGTCCACTTAATGAACAAAAAAAGAATATCGAAAAAGTATGAAATTTAATTTCTAAATAATTTAATTTCTAAATAATTCAAAGGCGGTGCTATTAATGTGCGGGTAGGACGCTAGTAGGTGTGGAGACCTGAATCCTAATGGATGCTTTGGCTGAGGAATCTGTGGCTTGTTGACACCTATTTTGTATGTCAAGTTCGTTTGCGCGCAAAATGGAAGCAAAAAACGGACTCGACGTGCAAAATCGGCCAAAAATTAGCATAATTGTTGGATTGGGGCGCCCGAAAAAGAAATTCGGGCGCCCGAATCATGCATGGGGCCTAGTGGAAACACTACCCGGCCCGCTTGAACCAGTCAAAGGGCGCGCCACGTGGCGCCCTTCGATTGGGCCAGAACGTGGGTGCCAGCTCACCCGCGCGGACGCGTGGCGCTCGCGGTTTGGGCCGGCGCAGCACCACGCGGCACGCGCAGAGCATAGGGGGCGGCACCGCCTTTGACCCGACACGCGGAGACCATCCGTGAATTCGGGCGCTCGCGCGCCACGTGTCCGGGGCATTTCGGGCGCTCCGGGCCACTATTTCTAGGCGCCCGAAATTGGTCGTTTGGGCTGCCTATAAATTGGACTTCGGGGTCCATCTTTGAGTCGTTCTTTGGCCGTTTTCGCACATTCTTCTTGCCACACGAAATTTGATGAGTCCTCCACCTTCTCCCTCACTTCTTTGAGATTTTGAAGCTTCCTTGAAGGTCCAGCTGCACTCTTCTTTCCCCTGCTACTGAGAGTGACCGTTCCGCTTGCGTCGTCGACGATTTTTTCGCAGCATCTCCCGAGCTGTAGGAAAGAGATCTCAACCTAGGTTTTGGAGGGGATTTTTCCTCTTTGATGGAGCTACCTTTTTGCTGTTGACCTCCGCCTTCGAATCCAGCTGTGGGAAAGGTAAAATTGAGTTTTTCTAGGACTTTTGCTTAGAATACTAATTTTTTTGAGGGAGGAACATTAACCTTTGATTTTTCTCACCTGTTACTATGTAAATGTAACGACCCCGGCCCACTAGTAATAATAACTCGTTGGGCCCGAACCACAGCCCAAAATACTTAAGCCCAGTTATTATTACAATCCCATTTGATGTGGGATTATTAGGGTGCCACAGACTCCCCCCCGTTTAGGCCTGATGTCCTCGTCGGCCCAAACACACATAGCCCAAGATCACCAGGCGATGTGAGACTTGTCTCGCTAGCCTCGTCATTCAAACCCTGACAGAATCCGTCACCTTATCTTTCAGACCCTGGCTCAGCCGAGACTCACCACACACTTCCGGCTGGTGATTGGCTCTGATACCAAATGTAACGACCTGGCCCACTAGTAATAATAACTCGTTGGGCCCAAACCACATCCCAAAATGCTTAAGCCCAGTTATTATTACTAGTGTCCATGTCTCTTATATACCAAATCACAAATCCAATCCCAGCCGATGTGGGATTATTGGGGTGTCACAGACTCCCTCCGTTTAGGCCTGACATCATCGTCAGCCCAAACACACACACAGCCCAAGATCACCATGCGATGTGAGACTTGTCTCACTAGCCCTGTCATCTAGATCCAAGCTCAACTGAGACTCGTCTCACACTTCCAGCTAGTTGTTGACTCTAGTACCTAATGTAACGACTTGGCCCACTAGCAATAATAGCTCGTTGGGCCCGAACCACAACCCAAAATGCTTAAACCTAGTTATTATTACAATTCCATTTGATGTGGGATTATTGGGGTGTCACAGACTACTCCCGTTTAGGCCTGACGTTCTCGTCGGCCCAAACACACACAACCCAAGATCATCAGTCGATGTGAGACTTGTCTCATTAGTTGTAACGACCTGGCCAACTAGCAATAATAACTCATTGGACCCAAACCACAGCCCAAAATGCTTAAGCCCAGCTATTATCACTAGCGTCCAGATGCTTATATATCCAATCAAAACCTATTCCCATCCGATGTGGGACTATTGGGGTGTTCCAGACCCCCCCCTCCCCCCCGGTTTAGGTCTGACGTCCTCCTCAGGCCAAACACACACACAACCCAAGATCACCAAGCGATGTAAGACTTGTCACTCCAATCCCATCCGATGTGGGATTATTAGGGTGCCACAGACTCTCTCCGTTTAAGCCTGACGTCCTCGTCAGCCCAAACACATGCACATCCCAAGATCACCATGCTATGTGAGACTTGTCTCGCTAGCCTCGTCATTCAGACCCTGACATAGTCCGTCACCTTGTCTTTCAGACTCTGGCTCAGCCGAGACTCGCCACACACTTCCGGCTGGTGACTGGCTCTGATACCAAATGTAACGACCCGGCCCACTAGCAATAATAACTCGTTGGGCACAAACCACAACCCAAAATATTTAAGCCCAGTAGTTATTACTAGTGTCCACGTCTCTTATATACCCAATTACAAATGCAATCCCATCCGCTGTGGGGTTCTTGGGTGTCCCAGACTCCCCCCGTTTAGGCCTGTATCCTTGTTAGCCCAAACACACACACAGCCCAAGATCACTAGGCGATGTGAAACTTGTCTCACTAGCCCTGTCATTTAGATCCAGGCTCAGCCAAGACTCGTCTCACACTTTCGGCTGGTTATTGACTCTAATACCAAATGTAACGACCCGGTCCACTAGTAATAATAACTTGTTGGGCACGAACCATAGCCCAAAATGCTTAAGCCCAGTTATTATTACAATCCCATTTGATGTGGGATTATTAGGGTGTCACAGACTCCTCCCGTTTAGGCCTGACATCCTCGTCGGCCCAAACGCACACAGCCCAAGATCACCAGGCGATGTGAGACTTGTCTCGTTGTTGTAATGACCGAGCCCACTAGCAATAATAACTCACTGGACCCAAACCACAGCCGAAAATGCTTAAGCCCAATTATTTTCACTAGCGTCCAGATGCTTATATACCCAATCACAACCTATTCCCATCCGATGTGGGACTATTGGGGTATCACAGTAAATTGAAGGTTTGGAAGCTCGGGGATGATTGTGACATCCTGAAGACTATAAGGGGACTTTGCCTTGGAATTTTTGAGATAAAATTAATCGAAAAAACTGGTCCCTTTTTGACAGATTACATCGATACTTTGGTATATTTGTTCTTTTTGAGGAATTGAGTTTAGGAAAGCAGTTTTGGGGATTTCTTGATGATTAAGAGTAAGTTTTGATGCTTTTTTCAAGGTCTTCATGTGTGGTTGAGCCCGGGACTACCGCAGTTGTTTTCCTTCTGTCCGGATAGTAGTCTTTTCCCCTATTTGACGGTGTGTCTGCCGCTAGAGTCGCGGATCATTTTTCTTGGATTGGTCAGCAATCCAAGTGAGTTGCACGTTTTCCAAACTCATCGGACTCCCTTTTAAGTCTATTGTTATACTTATAGTAGAATGCTAGATGTAGCAATATGATCATTATACTTGTGAAACTGAATTGGAACTTTGACTAGCACCCTCGTCATATGCTTAGCTTATAGCAACCAGTGACCTTAGAAATCCTTCAACTTTGGTATTTTATCTGACGTAGGACATTCTACACTACATACCTTACTTTTCCTACTGTGACAGTTGTCTTCATCCTGTTGATTATGTTTGGGGTATTCGGGGTAGTGTAGATTTACTTTACACTCAAGCTGGGGTTCGAGTGGACGTTGGAGTTGTGGCTAGTCTTTTCTGGTATCGGGGGTCTGTCAAATTGACTGTGACTATTGTGTCGTGAGAGTTCTCCGACCTATGAGTGAGTTCTGATCCTAGAGATTTCATATATGGTCTTCGATTTTCTCTCCTATCAATTGAGTCTACTGTTATCCTTTGATCATCTGATTATTTGAGTTTTGAGTCGTTGAGTGTACTCCGACCTTGTGAGAGTTGATTTGACTAGAGGCTGCCAGAGATACTGTTCAGAGGATTATTCCGCGCCTTTTCCTCGGTAGGGTCGCTCCCCATGAGATGCCGCTCAGGATGCGAAGGTTAGCCTGTTGAGGCAGATTTGCGCGATGGTTGAGATTGTCCGTTGGGACACCCTATGTGGTATAGTAGGGATTGCATGCTTGACTGGACCCTATATGGCAGTCTTTAAAATTGGGTCGATGTAAGAGTTTTGTGAGTGAGTCTTTCTTTGGGCATGGGTTATTGGTACAGTTGCATCATTTTATTATCTTTGGACATGGTAGTTAGAGGCATAATAGCTACAGTTTCATTTCAGCTTTACAATCGTTATATCAGCTTTACTATTTCTTTCAGTTATCAGTTACTTTTGCCTCCAGTAGACTTAGTGGGTAGGCCGTTGATCTTGGTGGCGGTACCCACTGAGAACTACTCCTTTGGGATAGTTCTCACGCCCGTTGTGGTATCTTTTTTTTCAGATACTTTAGTCCCTATTGTCGACCATGCTGGGCCGTCAGATCGAGGTAAGGGCATTGCGAGTTAGACCCTACCCGAGCATATAAGTGATAGAGGAGCCCCTTTTGATGATCTTGGATTTTGGAGCTATACAAACTTATTGTATTATATTTTTACTTATTATGTATCAGTTTATGTACTTGGGATCTTACAGTTGTACAGCTTTTGGAGGTGTTGTATATTTATACATATTAGTTTATTTCCAACTCTGATACCCATATTTTGTTCTAGATACTGCTTTGTTTTGCAGACTGATGCTTCGTCTATGCGAGAATTTTCGTATAGGCGGCGGATCTGTTAACGAGCTCGGAGCGCAGTTTCGCCACGGGGCGTGACAGTAGGCCCCTAGAATTTAGTGTGTGCTTGGAAAAATAGTATAATCAAATATGTGAAAATAATTAAAAGGGTAGATTTAACGGCGAAAAACTTGATAGCACCAAATGCTTGGTGTTATCGATAGAATAATAATTAAACTATATATATATAAAGAGAGAGTCCGGCTACTATACTATTAAACCAGGTTATTAGTGCTATCAAGTTTTCTACCCTTAGATCAGCCCCATTGATCATTTTCACCCGTTAGATTTTACTATTTTCCCAACCACCTATTAAGCCCAAGAGGCCCACTATCATCTCAACCACACATCTTTTAATCTAAGGGTTAAAAACTTAATACCAACAATGACTTGACTATTAATAGTATTCCAGCCTCTATATATATATATATATATATATATATATATATATATATATATATATATATATATATATATATATATAATTAGGATAGAATACTATCGATAGCACCAAGCCATGGTGCTATCAAGTTTTTCGTCGTTGGATGAAAAATATGCGGTTGGAATTATAGTGGGCCCCTAGGGTTTACTAGGTGTTGGTTGAATAGTAAAAATCTTAGGGGACCACTATAATCCCAACCACATATCTTTTCATCCAACGGCTGAAACTTGATAGCACCAATTATTTGGTGCTATCGATAGTATTCTAGCTGGACCATATATATATATATATATATATATATATATATATATATATATATATAATATATATATTATATATATATATATATATGGTCCAGCACCGTTGAACATGATTTAGACCACTGGAACTATCTAGAAATTAAATTTTAAATCTTTTCGACATCATTGATCCGATGATTAAAGGGTTGTAAAATTTATAATTATAATGGTAGATATAAGACGTTTGCTTGTTTAACGGTATAAAGATGAATTTTGGTTAAAATTTTTTTAAAACTATTTAAAAAAAGATCTATATTCTCGATCTTGATTACAAAATTTCTATCATCACTTTTTGAAGGATATTTATTTTCAGCCGTTCATTTTGTGTCCACTTGATGGATAAGAAAAGAATATCAAAAAAGCTTAAAATTTGATCTCTAAATAGTTCCAGTAGTGTAAATCATGTTCAACGGTGTCGATCATCGATTCAGAGGCTCCATCATCGAAAAAAAATCAGTAGTAATAATAGGGTTTTACTATTGATAGTACCCCTATATTATATAATATATATATATATATATAATATATATATAATATATATTATCTATATATATATATATAAAAATTGGCTAGAATACGATCGATAGCACAAGCCATTGGTGCTATCAAGTTTTTAGCCGTTGGATGAAAAAATATGCGGTTGGGATTATAGTGGTTCCCTAGGGTTTACTAGGTGGTTGGTTGAATAGTAAAAATCTTAGGGAACCACTCTAATCCAAACCGCATATATTTTCATCCAACGGCTGATTGATAGCACATATTGTTTGGTGCTATCGATATTATTCTAGCCGGACTAATATATATATTATATATTAATATATATATATATTATATAGCGTAGGGTTACTATACTCTTATGAGTATTAAACCCCTTTTATATTCATAACTTTTGATAGAAGTAATTTGAGAATAATGTTATGTTATTATTCATCATAATGCTCTCTTAATATAGAGAGGTTCTACAAGTTGTACGAGGTAATTTGGAATGAGAATCCTGCAATAAAGGAAATAATAATGATGTACTAGGAAAGACAATTATCCCAAATCAAATCCAAATCAAGTATATATAGAAGGTTGTAGAATGCGCCATTAATACGTGATGACACCCCCCGGCAAACTCAAGGTGGATCAAATCAACGAGAGTTTGGATAAGAAGAATTTATGCCGTTGTAACGTAGGTCCTTTGTGAAGAAATTAGCGACTTGATTGCTTGATTGAACGAATGGTAGTGTAACGGTGCCAGCAAGATAATGATTGACGTACAAAATGACAATCAATTTCAATATGTTAGTGACGTTCATGAAAAAATCGGATGGTTGTCCAATTTTGATAGCACTTTGATTGTCGCAATAAAGAGGAGTTGGGGCAACCAAAACAATACCAAGATCAGAGAGAAGAAGTCGCAACCACACAATTTCAGAAGTGGCAGTAGACATAGCACGATACTCAGCGCTGAACTGGACTTAGATAATATATCTTGTTTCTTGGACTTCCAAGATACAAGTTTGAATCCACAAGAAATACACAGAAGCCAGTCGTGGAACGACGGTCGGTAGGGTCTCCTGCCCAGTCAGCATCAGTGTAGGCTTGTAGGTCTAATTTGAGGAGGAGGAAGGAAAGGAAGAAGAGCCCGATTAATTGTTCCTCGAAGATATCGTAAGATGTTGAGAGAAGAAGAGCAGCATAATGATCGGAGGTAGGTGCTTGCATAAACTTGGGACTATGTGAACTGCATAACGTGATATCAGGTCGAGATATTGTAGGAAACGAGAGCACCCACCAATTCACGATAACGAGTGGGATTTTCTAAGGGTTCTCCCATAGTCGGAGTCAATTTTCTGATGCAGTTGCAAAAGGGTTTGAAGTGATTTTATCGTCAGTCAAGGCGGAACGAGATAATAAATCTGTAATATATTTGTTGAGATAGAAGATATCCTCATGGACTATAAGCAACTTCAATGCCCAAAAAATATCGGAGGTTACCCAAGATCCCTTAATTTCAAAATTGTTGCTGATGAAGATTGATTTTTAACATATGAATATGTTCAACATCATTTTCGGTGATTATCATATCATCAACATAGAGTTAAAAAGAATAGTCTTTCTATCACCCGATGTGTGACGAATTGAACATAGCATAATCATCTCACTTCTGTGAGAAAACATGCAGCACGAATCACAGTGCAAAATTTTTCAAACCAAGCTCTCGGGGGCTTGCTTTAAGGCCATAGATAGCCCTACGAAGCCGACAAAACATGGTTTAGGAGGATTAAGGAAACCAGGTGGTGGCTTGCATAAACCTCTTCACGAAGATCACCATGTAGAAAGGCATTCTTGACATCAAGTGGTAAAGTGGCCATTGACGATTTGCAGCAACAGCTATAAGAACCGAACAGTGTCATTTTTGCAACAGGAGCAAAGTTTTCATAGTCAAAACCAATGTTCCTGTGTAAAGCAACGTGCAACCAGGCGAGCTTTGTACCGTTCTATTGAACCATCAGATCGGGTTTTAATTCTTATAAATCCAACTTGCAACTAACAGGAATTTTATTAGCGGGTAGAAGGCACAATATCCCAAGGTATTTAGTGCGTTGAAGCGCCCTCAAGTTCTCAGACATGGCCCGCTTTCCATTCAGGGATGGCGACAGCTTGACGAAAGGATTGTGGCTCTTGATGCTTATGTATAGAGGCAAGAAAAAGTATGATAGTCTGAGGAGAAGGACTGAGAATTTAGACAACCAAAGATTTCTTTTGGTTTGCGAATTCGCAAAGGATATCGCTTCGGAAGTGATCGGATCGT
>CM054945.1:3515368-3576510 GCA_029168755.2 Tillandsia fasciculata
ATCGTATCGTCCTGGACAGTTAGCGCGATCAGGTGGGTGATCCTGCTCTCAGATTCTATGGACTGCTCTCTAATTCTTCGATTATGTTAGCATGCATATAAGTAAAAGAGCAACTTAATCTGTGAAAACTGTAGATTAAAACCACTGTAGTTAACAGCTGAACCTGATGACATCTTGATAAACCTTGCAATTTGGAACTTAAATTTGGCATAATTAATAGACCTGTAATAATTATGATACGCCACAGAACTTCTGTAACTTGAACCTGTATTGATTATTTAGCACATTAGCTTTCCCACAGTGATGGTACTCTTGTTACTTTGGACTTCGTGCTTTTCCCCTGAGTCGTGGGCTGGGAGATTTAGTAGCTGTGGTTGCATTTGCACTCATGTCTGGGGACTGAGTGGGGTATGTAGCAGTCTGTAGATTAGTTTGCACTATGATAGTGATAGTGGGGTCGAGGATCTTTGGGAGATGGTCCTAGTGACAGTGTGGATTTCTCTTTAGCCAGTGAGACAGTGTTTGGATCATAGCCTGCAGGAGCCATATTGTTAGCTCGACAGAGGTGCGCCGATACTTGCTCGGTGGGGTCGCTCCCCACGAGTGCCACTCGGAGTTGGGCCTGATACTTCTATTGCGACTTGTCGATGCTGGTGTCTCTCTGGTCTGAGCCAGTTTTGGCAGCACGATGACACCGTTCCTCTGCTGAGCCAGTTTTGGCAGCTACGGACATACCTACAGCAGTAGGTAGGCGCAGGTTTGACTGGACCCATTGCGGCAGTCAGTTTGGATTGGGTCATCTGATTTGAGTATTAGTAGTGACATTTTGACCTTTCACCTTACTCTTTGTGCAATAGATAGAGGCATAGTAGCAGCAGACTTTTACTTTCCTGTTTTTTTTCTACTGCATCCGTTTTGTTACTTTTTGCCTCTAGTAGACTTAGTGGGCAGACCGTCGGGCTTGTTGGCGGCACCCACTGAGAACTACTGTGGGAGGTAGTTCTCACACCCGTCGTGGTATTTTTTTCCCCAGGGACTTCAGCTCCAGTTCCTGCTGTACCCTGTTGCCGATCCAGCTCCTACCGACCGAGGTAAGGGAATCGCAAGATAGATCTTTTTCCCTTCAGCTTCAGCATGTGTTAGAGGTACCCCGATGTCCTTTTTGGTGGTGTCATGTCTGAGAGATTATGTAGTGAGGCATCGAGTTGTACTCTTCTGTTTTCTTTTGAGAGACCTGTATTTGAGTGAGGACTTTATGTATATTATTGTGAGACAGTTTTACTTCTTGTTACTGTTAGTTTAACTTTTAAACTCTGATATCTGTGTTAGTTAGATACTTTTGCAGGTTAGACGCTACGTCTCTACGGGGCTTCCTGTAGGGGCGGCGGATCTGTTGGCGAGCCCGGGGTACAGTTCCGACCCCGGGGCGTGACACCTTCTCAGTGTTTTGGCTCTCCCGACTCACCCCGACCTCCTTTTTCACGATTCTTGCGCCATCGGACTCTCGACAGGTAGGACTTCAACTCTGTGTTTTGAGCTTCCTCGATTTCCGTGCTGATCTTGGAGTTTTCCGAGCTTCCATTTGACCCATTTTTCTTCACGGATTTTTGGACAGCACCGTAGTGTTCTAGCTGTATCTTTGTGCACAGGCAACGGATCGAGGCAATTCAAAGGCAATTTTCATCTACATTTCGCAAGGAATCTCCTGGATTTTTCTCAGATTTTTCTGGATTTTTCACGAAGGTGAAAATCTCCTTTCTCTGTAATTCTTTGATATAGAAATTTTGTACAGTTTGTATTGGAGTGCTTCCCTTGCGGATTTTTATCTCAGCGTAGGAAACTCGGTTTTGGGCGTGCAGGTACTCGTTTCGACGGGTTCGTCGCGAGGATCGCGACAGTTTTTTCTTGGATTTTTCCGGGCATTTTTCGTAGGTGAAAATAGGCAGGAAGTGGACTGTTGTAAAATTGGACAGTTTTGGATGGATTATTATATTAATTTATGTATTCTCTCTTTGGGGATTGTGGTGCAGTGTTGTGGAGTTTGTTTGGGCCTGGTAAGGACTTCACATTTGGGGATCAGGATTTAGCACTTGAGGTGGGTACCGTTATTACCTCTCACTTTCGATTACCCACTAGGCATACTAAGAGTGTTTCCTATATCCTGTTGAAAGCTGTATCAATGGACAAACCTAGCATGCTTGTATGAAAGTACGATTTGGTTGTTAGCCCTTGCATCATTAGAGGACAAGTTATTAGTGAATTATTAATTCTTGAAAAAGAAAAGGATTAATCGACTAATCTGTTGGAAATAATCTGCTAAACCATATTATGCTTTATGTATCCTTGGGGGACTTATGCATGTGTATGAATTAACTAAGGGCATGTTAGTGCTTGAGTTACTAAAACAAGGCATACTATGATGCATTTAAGAATTAGAATATAGAGATCATTTTATCAAATAAAGGACTTGGCATGTTTGTATGATCACCTAGTTAGGTCACCTTTTTCTGCTACACTATCATGCTGGAACTGACTTAGGAGAAACCATGTTTTATTCTTTCTCCAGTCACTTAGACATAGGGGATAGTATGCTCAGGTTAGAGCAGGAACTGGGATAGTGTAGTCAGCTCTGGGGATTTGGGGACAGGCTGGTTTGAGGACAGGGTACTTGCGGCAACCGCGAATTTCGGGCGGTTGACCGGACTGTTATTAGTGCATCAGATTTAGGGATAGGGGATCGAGACTTCTTTAGTGGATGGGTTTTCCCACTTGATTAGAGTCTTGGTCCAGTCCTACCATATCAGGTACTTGTGGCGACTTATTTTCACTCGTGAGGGTCGCTCCCCTCGAGTGCCAGTCCGGAGTGTGTGTACTTGAGACCGAGCCGGTCAGGAGCCGGTCTGTTGCCTTTGGGATGGGACCGTGTCGGTCAGGAACCGGTCTGCATCCCGCCGCTGAGTTGTGTGTGTGTTAGGAGGTATAGCAGGCAGTACCGGTGTTCACCGGTGTCTAGATTGGGTTACCCAGGCAGGCAGTTACACCCTGATGCACGCATTTAGCTCTTCTTTTAGCTTATTATCTAGAGGCATATTGGTGGTAGCTTTCCTTATCAGTAGTTATACTTATTGCTTACCACCCTTGTTCTATTTCTCCGCCTCTGGTAGTCCTAGTGGGCATGTCCGAGTTAGAGGTCTACCCACTAGGGGAGGCTACTGTTTTATAGTAGTTCTGACCCCCCACTGTTTTTCTTTATTTTGTCCCCTTTGTTTTGCAGAGTCATCTGCCGGAGTTGCGGGACCCTCTTCCCAGGATCGAGGTAAGAGGATCGCTGATTAGCTAGCTGCTTCCCGGTATCGAGTTTTGTAGTTTTGATGTATCCCCTGTACACTCAGACAGTTGTATTTTCCTTTATTTTTGGGTCTGGCTCCGGCCAGCTGGTTGTACTTATTTCGTGAGCTGGGAGAGACACATGCATTTATTTGAGAGTTTTATTGTACTTTTATTTCCAGCATTTGTCTGAGATGTATTAGTTTTAGTTTAGCTCTGTTTTATGCTCATTTATTATATTTCTTATATCTGAGCAGGTTACCAGCGCTTCGTGTACACGGGAAATACCGTGTGCACGGCGGATCTGTGGTCTAGCCTGGGTTCTGGTTTACAACCGGGGCGTGACAGATTAAGTTGGTATCAGAGCTTAGGGATAGGTCAGTTGGGACTTAGGAACCCCTAGGCTTTGGACAGACCCTAGGATGGCAGGGCGTGAGTAACGTGATATTTTGCGAAAGTCGGCAATTTATTATTATTAAACTCTTCCTGTGAGTGAAGAGGGACTGGCATATTCTATTTCTGGCGAACCATTATGTTGGCTGCAGACAACATAAGATTACAGAAATAGGAGGATGACCATGACTTTCGCTGGATTGGGTCGAGAGTGGTTTTGTTTACTGACCCGTGGTTTCTTGTGTGACAGGATGCCTCATAGGCGGCAGATTCCTACTCGGGGTACCCCTACACCCCCGGAGGTGCCGGAGCAGTCCGGGCCATCAGAGATCAGTGAGCTGAGGGCCATGGTGGCCCAGTTGGCGGAGAGTCACCGCCGGCAGGAGGAGAGGATTGAGCAGTTGCTTGCCCAGGCAGGGGCACCTCCCCCTACTACTGTTGTGATGATCCAGATTCCCGCAGGAACTGTGCTACATTAAACAGTGACTGCGGGGAGCTTGTACAGTGCATCAAAGCTTGTAAAATTGAAATTGGATATTTAAAATAGACTTGGCGCGAAAATCGGAGCAAATGGGATTTTTCGGGAGCTTTTTGAAAAATTTCGGATGAGAATTTGGCGAAACGGACGTCGTATTTGGACTCAGCGCGCGAAAACGGTCAAAACGGTATATTCGCTTTATTTTTTCGGCACTTGGTACTGTTCACCGGAACAGTAACCGCCGGCCGGAATTACTGTTCCGGCCGGCGGCGGGCGCCGGCGAGCGGCGGCGGGCGGCGGCGCACGGCGGCGGGCAGCTGCGCAGCGGCGGGGCAGCGGCGGAGCGCGGAGGCGCGCGGCGCGGGCAGCGCGGGCAGGCGCGGGCAGCAGGCGCGGGTGCGCGGTCCACGGCTGGTCGTGCACCGGGTGCACCGAAGGTTCCATCTGCCACGTGGCAGCTTTCCATTGGCTGGCCGGCTTCTAGAAGCTTCTGGATGGTCGACACGTGGCTTCATCCCGTAGGCCGACAAATTTCCGGAAGACCCGGAGCGCGGACCGAGCACATGGACCACGTGGCCACGTGGCGAAATCCCATTGGCCCTGCACAGGCTGTTCCCTGTTTGTGGACACGTGGCGCGCGCTGAATGGCCGTTTTGGTGTTTCCTGTCCGGATCTGGATCCCGTGTGGGAGTTTTGGCCCATTATAAATAGGGGTCCCCCACCCCCTCTCTTTGCACCTTGGATTCCGAGCCTTAAGAGAGAGAATCAGAAAAAGTGCCCAATACGAAAGTTTTTCCTCTCTCTCTCTCTCTCTCTCTCTACAATCTCAGAAATTTAGGAGTTACAGATAGCAAGATATCTGCGACGCGGCGCACTGCGACGATTTTCTTTTTAGGCCCATTTTCCGTCGCAGTTCCGTCGAAAATTCACTGCGGGCTAACCGGGTGGAATTTTTGGACGATTTTTGCGACAGCGCGACCGTAAGAGGTAGGGCTTCGATTTCCGTGTTGATCATTTTGCTCCATTTCGTACTTTTGGCACGATTCCCGAGTCCTCTTTGACCCCCCTTTTTGCTGTGGAAATTTTTGGACAGCACCGACTTCTCCGATTTTTATCTTGGCGTAGGAGCATCAGATCGAGGCGTTCAAAGAGTCGATTTTGATCTACTCTTCACGAGGAACGCAACCGTGATTTTTCTGGGATTTTAGGAGCTCATTTTAGAGGTGAAAAATTCCTCTTTTCCCGTGCTGTCTGAAAAACAGCAAATATTGTGCTTTTTGGGTTTGTATTTATACCGGGAGCATTGATTTGCAGGAATTGAGGACTGTGGACAACCAGGAGACTACCTGGGGTGTTGTTTGAGCTGTTCAAGGTGGGCGGTTGTTGCTTACCTCATTTTTGACAAGCTCACTGGGATTACTAGAAATCCCCTAAAATATGACAATTAACGAGAACAATTGGGACAAAGTAACATGATTATTGACAAGAACCATTGGGACTACTAACAGGACTACTAACAGGACTACTAACAGGACAACTAACAGGACAATTAATGAGAACCATTGGGACAAATTAATATGACAAATGACAAGGACCGCTGGGACAAACTCCCCTAAAAATTAATATAACCCCACAAATGATATGATGACTTATATTGGGACACTGTGATCGAGACAAAGGCTATGATCTCGCATGCAAATGACTTTTATTCAGTAAATCAATTGTTTTAAACCTTTGACACTATTTTACAACTTTTAAAAGTAAAGACAGTTGCATGCATGCCCGGACATCAGGTAAGGCCACTATTTATTGCTACACTATCATATTGGGATTTGAACATGTTTCATTGTTGTCCTTTGCATTCATATGTTGTTGCTCAAGTGTGAGCAGGGGTTTGGGATAGTGTAGCCAAGGTTGTGCTAGATTGTGGACTTGTGGGGTATTGCGGTGACCGCGGACAGTAGGCGGTTGACCAGATGTTTATCCTTGCATCAGATTGGGG
The DNA here is from genome assembly GCA_029168755.2 of Tillandsia fasciculata. Lineage (NCBI taxonomy): Eukaryota > Viridiplantae > Streptophyta > Magnoliopsida > Poales > Bromeliaceae > Tillandsia > Tillandsia fasciculata. Next base: position 3,521,569 of record CM054945.1, read on the forward strand.
TTGAGTTTGGTTTATTTATTGCATCAGTTGGGGATTGGGTTCTATAGTGGATGGAGTTTTTCCACTTTGATCATAGTCATGATCCAGTCCTGCTATATGTATACTTGTGGGACATTGCTACAGAGATACTTGTGATACTGATGACAGAGATATTTTACTCGTGTGGGTCGCTCCCCTCGAGTGCCACTCCGGAGTGTGTTGCAGACATGCTTAGAGTCGTTGAGACTCCTATCCCCTATCGGTGTTATGCATCCCGATTTGGCAACTATCCCCTATCGGTGTTATGCATTGACCAGCATACCCGATTTGGCAAGGCACAGCAGGCAGTACCAGTTTTACTAGTGACACAAGATCGAGTTATTTCAGGCAGGCATGTTTGGTATTGTTGCATACAGTCATTTCGTGCTACATGGCATTTAGAGGCATAGTGGTGGTAGTTTCTTTTTTAGCAGTCTTTGTAGCTTACCACTGTTCTTTCCTTTTGCCTCTAGTAGTCCTAGTGGGTGCGTCAGAGTTGAGGTTTTACCCACTAGGGGAGGCTACTGGTTTATCTGGTAGTTCTCACCCCCATTATTTTGTTTTCCTCTTTCTTTCCTTTATTTTGCAGAGTCGTCTGCGGGAGCTGCTAGGCCATCGGCAGCTGATAAAGGTAAGGGGATCGCTGAATAGATAGATCTCCTGTGAGACTGAGAGTATTAGACAGATATTGTACTCCACTCAGACTGTGATATTCTCCTTTTATTTTGGGTCTGGCTTCCGCCAGCTGGGTGTACTATTTTTTGGTGAGCTGGGAGATTATTGTACTATTACAGTTGTATTTGTATTTCCAGTCTGAGATACTATGTGGTTCTTCTATTTCAGCTCTGTATTATGCTCTTTTATTGTTCATATTATATCTGAGCAGGTTACCAGCGCTTCGTGTACGCGGGAAATCCCGTGTGCACGGCGGATCTGTTGGCGGGCCCGGGTTCCGGGGCGTGACAGATTAAAGTTGGTATCAGAGCTTAGGGATAGTTCAGTTGGGACTTAGGAAACCCTAGGCTTTTGGCAGACCCTAGGATAATAGGGTATGAGAGACGTGATATTTTGCGAAAGTCGTTGGGTTATTTATTTAACTCTTCCAGTAAAGTAAGAAGGATCGACATAGCCTACTTCTGGTGGACAGTTATGTTGGCTGCAGACAACATAAAGTCACAGAAATAGGAGAATGTCTTTGACTTTCGCTAAGATTGGGTCGTGTGGGGTGATGATACTGAGTATGGTTTCTTGTGGTAGGATGCCTCCGCGACGTAGAATGTTGACGCGTTCTCAGCCTGATTCCCCTGAACCCGATCAGGAGGAGTCCGAGCAGGGCCAGCAGAGTGAGGTGCAAGAGCTGCAGGCTCAGATGGCCCAGATGTCTGAAGCTGTTCGGCGTCAGGAGGAGGCCATGAGCCGGCTGACGCAGATGTTAGAACAGAGGGCGCAGCCTGTTGTAGCACCCTCGGAGAATTCTCCCGTACCTTCTTCCCCTGCCGTGAATCCCCCAGTTGTACCAGTGACCCCGGCATCCCCTGTTGCTCAGGGAGCAATCCGGCCATTGACTCCTGCAGAGGAGCAGGAGTTTGCTGACAAACTTACTCAATTCTGTAAGCGGGGACCGCCCAGGTTTTCAGGGCGGAATACTCAGCCTTGGGAGATCGGGACTTGGCTTTCTTCAATGGAGAAGTTATTTCGGGACTTCTTCATTGACCCGAAGTACAGGGTACATATGGCTGTACACTGCTTAGACGGGGATGCTGACGCATGGTGGCGCCGGGTGGAGCCCCTGGAATTTCAAATCACTCGACAGCTACCCTGGTCAGAATTCAAGAAGATGATCCTGGATACGTACTTCTCCACGAGTGTGAAGAAAAAGCTGGAAGATGATTTGAAGAATCTTCAGCAAGGCGACCGGACAGCATTAGACTATTTTCAGGAGTTCAAGCGGTTGCTCAACTGCGTGCCTTATGTCGCCAGGGACGGACCTCACCAGGTGGAGCTCTTTGAGTCGGGCCTGCGCCCAGAGATCTATACATTGGTGCATGCTCAGAGGTTACAGACCTTGGAGGAGGCAGCAGAGCATGCACAGTGGGTTGAGAGGGGAGACCACGTCGTCGCCAGACGTGGGGGCCTGGTCGCTCAAGGCGCTGACAGGAAGCGACCAGCGCAGGACGACGGGGGACAGGCCAGTTCGTGGAGGCCGCCACGACCGCCACGGCCTCAGTTTTCCGGCCGCGGGCGTTCTGAGCGGCGAGGGCCTGGTGGATCCCAGAGGCCACCGCAGCATCAGCAGCAACAGCAGAGATCGCAGTCGCGGCAGCAAGGGCCTCCGCGACAGAGGCAGCAGGCGAGGCAGCCCCAGGCTACGGTTAGGTGCATTTTCTGCCAGGGACAGCATACCTCTGATACATGTGATCTGAGGTTTGGCCGCTGTTATCGATGTGGACAGTCTGGCCACCTCCGAGCTGCCTGCCCATATGCACCATCGACGGCTCCTTCTTCAGCATCTGCTCCTTCTTCGTCTCAGCAGTGGTCGACGGCTCAGCGACCATATGCTCCAGCAAGCAGGCCATCTTCTTCCTATCCCACGGATTATCGCCCTCCAGCTCAGAGTGGGCGAGTGTATGCTGCGCAGGTAGAGGACTCTTCGGCAGCAGATCATGTGGTGGCAGGTATCACCTTACTTTCTGGCATTAGGACTCGTACATTATTTGATACTGGAGCATCGCATTCTTTTATTAGTAAATCATTTGCATCATTACATGGGATAGAGGTAGGACTTTTACCACGTGCACGAGAGGTTCAGGTTCCCGATCATACTTTGCACGTGGAGGAGTGTTGTTGGTCCTGCCCGATGCAAATCGAGTCCTGGATTATGCCAGCAGACCTGTTGGTCTTGAGACAGCTGAAGGACTTGATGTGGTTCTCGGGATGGACTGGCTGGCTCGGTATTTTGCGACTATTGACTGTGCCGCAAGGACTGTCACTTTTAGAGAGCCAGGCCAGGAGATGTTAGTATATCGGGGATGTCAGAGTGCTTTCTTTGCCTCTATGGTTTCGACTTCCCGAGCGAGGCAGATGATCCATCGAGGATGTGTAGCCTTTTTGGCTAGTGTTGTTGAGGGGCCTACGGCGGCGCCGGGACTCGGGGATATCCCTATTGCCCGCGAGTTTCCGGATGTTTTTCCACCTGAGCTGACTAGCATGCCGCCAGATAGGGAGATTGAGTTTGTGATTGACGTAGTTCCAGGAACTGCGCCAATCTCGAAGGCTCCTTACCGGATGGCACCGGCTGAGCTGCGAGAGCTTAAGGCGCAACTTCAGGATTTGATGGATAAGGGCTTTATTAGGCCGAGTGTGTCGCCTTGGGGAGCGCCGGTGCTATTCGTGAAGAAGAAAGATGGGTCACTTCGACTATGTGTGGACTATAGGGAATTAAATAAAGTGACCATCAAGAACAAGTACCCTTTGCCGCGCATCGATGATCTTTTTGATCAGCTGCAAGGGTCTTGTGTCTTCTCTAAGATAGATCTGCAATCCGGTTACCACCAGTTGAAGGTGAAGGCCGAGGATATTCCTAAAACGGCATTTAGGTCACGGTACGGGCATTATGAGTTCACGGTTATGCCTTTTGGGCTAACTAATGCCCCTGCCGCATTCATGGATTTAATGAACCGGATCTTCCGACCATACTTGGATCGATTCGTAGTAGTGTTCATTGATGATATCTTGATTTACTCCCGAAGTGATATTGAGCATGAGGAGCACTTAAGGATCGTGCTGCAACTTCTGCGAGAGAGGAAGTTGTATGCCAAGCTGGCAAAGTGCGAATTTTGGCTTCGGGAGGTAGTCTTCTTGGGCCATGTGATTTCTGCCGCAGGTGTGGCAGTGGACCCGGCAAAGATTGAGGCAGTCCGAGATTGGCCCCGACCGACGACGGTTTCGGAGGTGCGTAGCTTTATGGGTTTAGCTGGGTATTATCGTCGGTTTGTGGAAGGCTTTGCGAAGCTCTCCACACCCCTCACTCGCTTGACGCGTAAAGAAGTGAAGTTTATCTGGAGTGAGGACTGCCAAAGGAGCTTTGAGGAGCTAAAGAATAGACTGATGACCGCTCCTATCCTTTCCCTCCCTGTTATGGGGAAAGGATATGTGATCTACAGCGACGCATCACACAGTGGACTTGGTTGTGTGTTGATGCAAGAAGGGAGGGTAATTGCCTATGCATCGAGGCAACTCAAAGATTACGAGAAGAATTACCCTACCCATGACTTGGAGCTCGCTGCTGTAGTGTTTGCACTAAAACTTTGGCGTCATTATCTGTATGGGGAGCACTGTGAAATCTACACCGACCACAAGAGCCTAAAATACCTGTTCACGCAAAAGGAGCTAAATTTAAGGCAGCGTAGGTGGTTAGAGCTATTAAAAGATTATGATGTAGATATTCTCTACCACCCAGGCAAAGCTAATGTGGTCGCTGATGCCTTGAGTAGGAGGGCGGTGCAAAGTTTGTCTATGTTGATCACAGACCAGGCACCGCTATTAGAGGAGATGAGACGGCTCGAGTAGAGGTTGTGTCCCCTGGGGTCTCTGCTAGACTGACATCTTTAGTCGTGCAGCCCACTCTGCTGGACAGGATCAGGGAGAAACAGAGTGAGGACCCCCACTTGACCAGGATTAAAGATCAAATTCCGAGTAATCAGTCTGGGGACTTTACGGTGGATGCCTCGGGAGTACTGAGGTACAGGAACCGAGCATGTGTGCCAGCGGATGCGGAGATCCGAGAGCAGATATTGCGAGAGGCCCATTATACACCTTATACCCTACATCCTGGTGGGACTAAGATGTATAAGGACCTCAAGGCACACTTCTGGTGGAATGGCATGAAAAGGGATATCGGGAGATTTGTGGCTCAGTGTTTAACTTGTCAGCAGGTGAAAGCTGAGCATCGAGTGCCAGCTGGCAAGTTACAGAGTCTCCCAATTCCCCAGTGGAAATGGGACCACATTACGATGGATTTCGTGGTCGGACTTCCTAGGGCACAGGGAGGAGCAGACGCTATCTGGGTAGTCGTGGATCGACTTACCAAGTCGGCGCACTTTCTGCCCATGCAGACTACGTGGCCACTTGAGCGACTAGCCCAGTTATATCTGGATGAGATAGTGAGATTACATGGAGTACCCGCCTCCATTGTATCAGATAGAGACCCGAGGTTTGTTTCGCGTTTCTGGGGGAGTTTGCAAACAGCCTTGGGGACTCAGCTCAGGTTCAGTACAGCTTTTCATCCGCAGACTGATGGGCAGTCAGAGCGGACGATACAAATCCTGGAGGACATGCTGAGGGCTTGCGTCTTGGATTTCGGCGGAGGGTGGATTCGACACTTATCCTTAGCTGAGTTCGCGTACAACAATAGCTTTCAAGCGAGCATTCAGATGGCTCCGTTTGAAGCATTGTATGGACGCAAGTGTCGATCACCGCTTTATTGGAGTGACGTGGGCGAGAGGCGGACCTTGGGACCAGATGTCTTGATAGAGGCAGAAGAGAAGGTCCGAGTAATCCGACAGCATCTTCAGACCGCCCAGAGCCGACAAAGGAGTTATGCCGATGTTCGGCGACGAGACTTAGAATTTCAGGTTGGTGATCATGTATTCCTGAAAGTCTCGCCGTCCAAAGGAATCAGGAGGTTCGGCATTCGTGGAAAACTTAGCCCCCGATATATTGGACCCTTTGAGGTATTGGAGCGTATCGGGCCAGTTGCCTACCGACTTGCACTTCCTCCGAGGCTTGCTGGTGTCCATAATGTATTTCATGTCTCTACTTTGAGGAAGTATGTCTTCGACCCATCGCACGTCATCGACTTCACACCGCTCGAGATCAGCGAGGATTTGAGGTATGAGGAGCGCCCACTGCGAATTCTGGATCGAGAGGTGAGAGAATTGCGCAATCGGGCCATTCCCTATGTGAAAATCCAATGGGGCAATCATGACGAGCGCGAGGCTACATGGGAGCTCGAGTCATAGATGAGGAATGCTCACCCCTACTTATTCGAGACATCGGACTGAGGATTATTGTTTAGTCTCGTTTCGAGGACGAAACTCTTTTTAGTGGGGGAGGATGTGATGATCCGGACTCCCGCAGGAACTGTGCAACATTAAACAGTGACTGCGGGGAGCTTGTACAGTGCATCGGAGCTTGTAGAATCGAAATTGGATATTTAAAATAGACTTGGCGCGAAAATCGGAGCAAATGGGATTTTCCGGGAGCTTTTTGCAAAATTTCGGATGAGAATTTGGCGAAACGGACGGCGTATTTGGACTCAGCGCGCGAAAACGGTCAAAACGGTATATTCGCTTTATTTTTTCGGCACTTGGTACTGTTCACCGGAACAGTAACCGCCGGCCGGAATTACTGTTCCGGCCGGCGGCGGCCGCCGGCGAGCGGCGGCGGGCGGCGGCGCACGGCGGCGGGCAGCGGCGCAGCGGCGGGGCAGCGGCGGAGCGCGGAGGCGCGCGGCGCGGGCAGGCGCGGGTGCGCGGTCCACGGCTGGCGTGCACCGGGTGCACCGAAGGTTCCATCTGCCACGTGGCAGCTTCCCATTGGCTGGCCGGCTTCTAGAAGCTTCTGGATGGTGACACGTGGCACATCCCGTAGGCCGACAAATTTCCGGAAGACCCGGAGCGCGGACCGAGCACATGGACCACGTGGCCACGTGGCGAAATCCCATTGGCCCTGCACAGGCTGTTTCCTGTTTTGTGGACACGTGGCGCGCCTGGTTGGCCAGTTTCGGTGTTTCCTGTTCGGATCTGGATCCCGTGTGGAATATTTGGCCCATTATAAATAGGGGTCCCCCACCCCCTCTCTTTGCACCTTGGATTCCGAGCCTTAGAGAGAGAATCAGAAAAAGTGCCCTATACGAAAGTTTTTCCTCTCTCTCTCCTCTCTCTCTCTCTACAATCTCAGAAATTTAGGAGTTACAGATAGTGAGATATCTGCGACGCGGCGCACTGCGACGATTTTCTTTTTAGGCCCATTTTCCGTCGCAGTTCCGTCGAAAATTCACTGCGGGCTAACCGGGTGGAATTTTTGGACGATTTTTGCGACAGCGCGACCGTAAGAGGTAGGGCTTCGATTTCCGTGTTGATCATTTTGCTCCATTTCGTACTTTTGGCACGATTCCCGAGTCCTCTTTGACCCCCCTTTTTGCTGTGGAAATTTTTGGACAGCACCGACTTCTCCGATTTTTATCTTGGCGTAGGAGCATCAGATCGAGGCGTTTAAAGAGTCGATTTTGATCTACTCTTCGCGAGGAACGCAACCGTGATTTTTCTGGGATTTTAGGAGCTCATTTTAGAGGTGAAAAATTCCTCTTTTCCCGTGCTGTCTGAAAAACAGCAAATATTGTGCTTTTTGGGATTTGTATTTATACCGGGAGCATTGATTTGCAGGAATTGAGGACTGTGGACAACCAGGAGACTACCTGGGGTGTTGTTTGAGCTGTTCGAGGTGGGCGGTTGTTGCTTACCTCATTTTTGACAAGCTCACTGGGATTACTAGAAATCCCCTAAAATATGACAATTAACGAGAACAATTGGGACAAAGTAACATGATTATTGATGAGAACCATTGGGACTACTAACAGGACTACTAACAGGACTACTAACAGGACAACTAACAGGACAATTAATGAGAACCATTGGGACAAATTAATATGACAAATGACAAGGACCGCTGGGACAAACTCCCCTAAAAATTAATATAACCCCACAAATGATATGATGACTTATATTGGGACACTGTGATTGAGACAAAGGCTATGATCTCGCATGCAAATGACTTTTATTCAGTAAATCAATTGTTTTAAACCTTTGACACTATTTTACAACTTTTAAAATAAAGACAGTTGCATGCATGCCCGGACATCAGGTAAGGCCACTATTTATTGCTACACTATCATATTGGGATTTGAACATGTTTCATTGTTGTCCTTTGCATTCATATGTTGTTGCTCAAGTGTGAGCAGGGGTTTGGGATAGTGTAGCCAAGGTTGTGCTAGATTGTGGACTTGTGGGGTATTGCGGTGACCGCGGACAGTAGGCGGTTGACCAGATGTTTATCCTTGCATCAGATTGGGGTTGAGTTTGGTTTATTTATTGCATCAGTTGGGGATTGGGTTTCTATAGTGGATGGAGTTTCCCACTTTGATCATAGTCATGATCCAGTCCTGCTATATTGTGATACTTGTGGGACATTGCTACAGAGATACTTGTGATACTGATGACAGAGATATTTTACTCGTGTGGGTCGCTCCCCTCGAGTGCCACTCCGGAGTGTGTTGCAGACATGCTTAGAGTCTTGAGACTCCTATCCCCTATCGGTGTTATGCATGCCCGATTTGGCAACTATCCCCTATCGGTGTTATGCATTGACCAGCATACCCGATTTGGCAAGGCACAGCAGGCAGTACCAGTTTTACTAGTGACACAAGATTGAGTTATTTCAGGCAGGCATGTTTGGTATGTTGCATACAGTCATTTCGTGCTACATGGCATTTAGAGGCATAGTGGTGATAGTTTCTTTCTTTTCAGCAGTCTTTGTAGCTTACCACTGTTCTTTCCTTTTGCCTCTAGTAGTCCTAGTGGGTGCGTCAGAGTTGAGGTTTTACCCACTAGGGGAGGCTACTGGTTTATCTGGTAGTTCTCACCCCCATTATTGTTTTCCTCTTTCTTTCCTTTATTTTGCAGAGTCGTCTGCGGGAGCTGCTAGGCCATCGGCAGCTGATAAAGGTAAGGGGATCGCTGAATAGATAGATCTCCTGTGAGACTGAGAGCTGGATTAGACAGATATTGTACTCCACTCAGACTGTGATATTCTCCTTTTATTTTGGGTCTGGCTTAGCCAGCTGGGTGTACTATTTTTTGGTGAGCTGGGAGATTATTGTACTTATTACAGTTTTATTTGTATTTCCAGTCTGAAGATACTATGTGGTTCTTCTATTTCAGCTCTGTATTATGCTCTTTTATTGTTCATATTATATCTGAGCAGGTTACCAGCGCTTCGTGTACGCGGGAAATCCCGTGTGCACGGCGGATCTGTTGGCGGGCCCGGATTCCGGGGCGTGACAACTGTTGAGGCCCCGGTACCCCCAGTTGCACCACTGGCTATTCCACCAGCCCCTACGGCACCGTCGTCGAGCAGTGGGGCTCAGGGAGTGATCAGGCCTTTGACCCCAGCGGAGGAGCAGGAGTTTGCTGACAAGCTCACCCAGTTTTGTCAGCGAGGACCACTTAGGTTCTCTGGACGGAGTACCCACCCATGGGAGATAGGATCGTGGTTAGCATCAATGAAAAAGTTGTTCAGAGACTTCTTCATTGATCCGAGATACAGAGTACATATGGCCGTGCATTGTCTGGAGGGGGATGCAGATGCCTGGTGGCGTCGGGTCGAGCCGTTGGAGTTCCAGATTACCCGACAGCTGCCATGGTCAGAGTTCAGACGGATGATTCTCGACACTTATTTCTCCACGAGCATGAAGAAAAAGATAGAAGATGACTTGAAGAATCTTCAGCAGGGTGATCGGCCAGTGTGGGACTATTTCCAGGAGTTCACGCAGTTGCTCAACTGCGTACCCTATGTTGCCAGGGATGGGCCGCACCAGGTGGAGCTCTTTGAGACAGGTCTGTGCCCTGAGATTTATACCTTGGTGCACGCCCAGAGGCTTCAGACTCTATCCGAGGCAGTGGATCACGCACAGTGGGTTGAGAGGGGAGATCATGTTGTCTCTCGACGCGGAGGCTTGGTCGCTTAGAGTTCTGAGAGGAAGCGACCAGCGCCGGACGATGGGGGACAGGCCAGTTCCTGGAGGCCGCCCCGACCGCCATCGCCTCAGTTTATGGGCCGTGGGCGTTCGGAGCGGCGAGGGCCTGGGGGATCCCAGAGGCCCCCACAGCAGCAGCAGCCCCAGCGACAGCAGCAGCACTCGCAGCAGCAGAGATCGCAGTCGCGACAGCAGGGGTCACAGCGGCAGAGGCAGCAGCAGCAGCAGTCGAGGCAGCCCCGGTCTAAAGTTGGGTGTGTTTTCTGCAGGGGTCAGCACCCTTCTGATACTTGTGATTTGAGGCACGGTCACTGTTTCAGATGCGGGCAGTCAGGTCATCTGCGAGCTACTTGTCCTTTTTCGGCGTCGCCGGCTCCTTCCTCGGCATCAGTCCCTTCGGTGCCCCAGCAGCGGCCCTATGCTCCAGCGAGCAGGGCTCCTTCTTCCCACCCTGCAGATTACCGACCACCGGCTCAGAGCGGGCGGGTCTTTGCCGCCCAGGTGGAGGACTCCTCGGCAGCCGACCACGTGGTGGCAGGTATCATTTTACTTTTCGGTACTAGAGCTCGCACTTTATTTGATACCGGTGCATCACATTCTTTTATTAGTAGAGTTTTTGCATCATCTCATGGACTAGAGTTAGGTCGGTTGCCACATGCATTAGAGGTACAGATTCCTGATCATACATTGCATGTAGAGGAGTGTTGTTGGTCTTGCCCTGTACAGATTGAGTCTTGGATTTTGCCAGCGGACCTGATGGTCCTTAGTCAGCTGCGAGATTTCGACATTGTACTGGGGATGGATTGGCTGGCTCGCTATTTTGCGACGATTGACTGCGCCGCGAGGACTGTGACTTTTAGCGAGCCAGGCCAGGAGGTGTTTGTTTACAGGGGATGTCAGAGTGCTTTCTTCGCCTCGGTAGTTTCGACTTCCCGTGCGAGGCAGATGATGCGCAGTGGATGCGTGACCTTTTTGGCTTCTGTGGTTAAGGAGCCTACGGCGGCACCGGGACTCGCGGATATCCCTATTGTCCACGAGTTTTCGGATGTGTTTTCTCCAGAGCTGATTTGTATGCCGCCGGATAGGGAGATTGAGTTTTTGATTGACGTAGTCCCTGGAACTGCGCCAATCTCTAAGGCTCCTTACCGTATGGCACCGGCTGAGCTGCGAGAGTTAAAGGCGCAACTCCAGGATTTAATGGATAAAGGTTTTGTGAGACCAAGTGTATCGCCTTGGGGAGCGCCGGTGCTATTTGTGAAGAAGAAGGATGGTTCACTTCGAATGTGTGTCGATTACCCGGAGCTGAATAAAGTGACCATCAAGAACAAGTACCCTTTGCCGCGTATTGATGACTTATTTGATCAGCTGCAAGGGTCTTGTGTCTTCTCCAAGATTGATTTACAGTCTGGTTACCACCAATTGAAGGTGAAGGCCGAGGACATCCCAAAGACGGCGTTCAGGACGCGGTACGGGCATTATGAGTTCACCGTCATGCCTTTTGGATTGACAAATGCCCCTGCTGCTTTTATGGATTTAATGAACAGGATTTTTCGACCATACCTGGATCGGTTCGTCGTTGTTTTTATTGATGATATCCTGGTTTATTCCCGGAGCGATGTGGAGCACGAGGCGCACTTGAGGATTGTGCTGCAACTTCTGAGAGAGAGGAAGTTGTATGCCAAGTTGTCTAAGTGCGAATTTTGGCTCCGGGAGGTTGTCTTTTTGGGCCACGTGATTTCAGCCGCTGGAGTGGCAGTAGACCCAGCGAAGATTGAGGCAGTCCGGGATTGGCCCCGACCGACGACGGTATCAGAGGTCCGCAGTTTTATGGGCTTAGCTGGATATTACCGTCGGTTCGTGGAAGGTTTTGCGAAACTTTCCACACCCCTCACTCGTCTGACGCGTAAAGGAATTAAGTTTGTTTGGAGTGAGGATTGCCAGAGGAGCTTTGAGGAATTAAAGAACAGACTGATGTCGGCTCCTATCCTTTCCCTCCCTGTTATGGGAAAAGGATACGTGATTTACAGTGATGCATCACACAGTGGACTTGGTTGTGTGCTGATGCAGGAGGGAAGGGTAATCGCTTATGCCTCTCGGCAACTGAAGGATTATGAAAAGAATTACCCTACCCATGACTTGGAGCTAGCTGCTGTGATTTTCGCATTGAAGTTATGGCGCCATTACCTGTATGGGGAGCACTGTGAGATTTACACTGACCACAAGAGCTTGAAATATCTGTTCACACAGAAGGAGCTCAATTTGAGGCAGCGCAGATGGTTGGAATTGCTTAAGGACTACGATGTGGATATCCTCTACCATCCTGGCAAGGCCAATGTGGTCGCTGATGCCCTGAGTAGGAGAGCAGCGCAGAGCCTATCTTTGATGATCACTGATCAGGCGCCATTACTTGAGCAGATGAGGCGGTTGGAGCTCGAGGTTGTGTCCCCTGGGGTCTCTGCTAGACTTATGTCTCTAGTCGTGCAGCCCACTCTGTTGGACAGGATTCGGGAGAGACAGAGTGAGGACCCCCACCTGATGAGGATTCGAGAGCAGATTCAGACTGGTTTGGCAGGGGACTTTTCAGTTGATGCTTCGGGAGTACTGCGGTACAGGGACCGAGCTTGTGTGCCTATGGATGCAGAGATTCGAGAGCAGATCTTGAGGGAGGCCCACTATACACCTTATACCATCCATCCTGGTGGGACTAAGATGTATAGGGACCTCAAGGCACAGTTTTGGTGGAATGGGATGAAAAGAGACATTGGGAGATTTGTAGCACACTGTTTAACTTGTCAGCAAGTAAAGGCTGAGCATCGTGTACCTGCTGGCAAGTTACAAAGCCTCCCAATCCCTGAATGGAAATGGGAACATGTTACCATGGATTTTGTCACTGGGTTGCCGAGAGCACAGACGGGAGCGGATGCTATCTGGGTAGTCGTGGACAGGCTTACCAAGTCCGCTCACTTCTTACCGGTTCAGATGACTTGGCCGATGGAGCGACTGGCACAGGTGTACTTGGCTGAGGTGGTTAGATTGCACGGGGTACCCGTTTCCATCGTATCAGATAGAGACCCGAGGTTTGTCTCGCATTTCTGGAGGAGTTTACAGACAGCCTTGGGGACGCAGCTCCGATTTAGTACAGCATTCCACCCACAGACCGATGGACAGTCAGAGCGCACTATTCAGACCCTCGAGGATATGTTGAGAGCCTGCGTTCTGGACTTTGGAGGAGGGTGGTACCGACACTTGGGATTAGTTGAGTTTGCGTACAACAACAGCTATCAAGCGAGCATTCAGATGGCTCCGTTTGAAGCGTTGTATGGACGCAAGTGTCGGTCACCCCTATATTGGAGTGACGTGGGTGAGAAGAAGACTTTGGGTCCTGATCTACTATTAGAGGCAGAGGAAAAGGTCAGATTGGTACGACGACATCTCGAGACTGCCCAGAGTCGACAGAGGAGTTATGCTGATACACGACGGCGAGACTTAGAGTTTCAGGTGGGCGATCATGTCTTTTTGAAAGTCTCGCCTTCGAAGGGGATTCGGAGATTTGGTATTCGTGGGAAACTGAGCCCTCGTTATATTGGACCTTTCGAGGTGTTGGAGCGCATAGGGCCAGTTGCTTACAGGCTTGCACTTCCTCCCAGATTGGCAGGTGTTCACGATGTTTTTCATGTATCGACTCTGAGGAGATATGTGTATGACCCGTCGCACATCATTGATTTCACCCCATTGGAGATCGCCGAGGACTTGAGCTATGTTGAGCGGCCATTGAGGATCTTGGACCGTGAGGTTAGGGAGTTGCGCAGTCGGGCCATCCCTTATGTGAAGATCCTCTGGAGCAGTCATGATGAGCGCGAGGCTACTTGGGAGCTGGAGTCAGCGATGATGGATGCTTACCCCCACTTGTTCGAGGCCCCAGCTTGAGGTATGACTTTTGTTTCGAGGACGAAACTTTTTCTTGTAGGGGAGGATGTAGTGTTCTGGTTTTTCCCATGCAATTTTTTCGATGAATCCACTGTGTAGAACGCCTAGTGTTGGTGTGTCTGGCCCATGGTGCACCAAAGGGGTGCCACAGATGGACCCAGTGAGACATTTCATCTGATTTGGCCTTCGGCTTTATTTGCCGAATTTTAGAAAAGGATTTGGGCCAAACAGAGGTTGGATTTGGATTCAGCGCGGAAAAACGCTTGAAAACGGCTATTTGCTTGTTAAATTTGGAGTCCGGATGACCAAAAACGGGCTTCCGGAAGTTTTCTGGAATTTTCGGTGCATGGGAGGTGACCGTGGACCAGCCTGAGCCACGTGGCGGCCTGTCATTGGCCGGCTCACGCAGCTTGGTCCACGGGGTGGCGCGGCGGTGCATGGACCGCAGGCGCGGGACGCGTGGCGTGCCCGGAGTGGCCGGTGCACGCGGCGCGGACCAGCGGGTTTGTGTGGGTTCTGTGGACCGGGTGTATGGACACGTGGCGGCCTGGCACTGGCTGGCTCACGAAGGCGCGGTCCACGGTGTGCACGGGGTGGCGCCTCGGGACGGCGCGCGCACAGTGGCGCCAGGCGGGCGGTCGGCCGCACTCGAGTGCGGCCACGTGTCGCCCTGCATGTGGCGGGCCGTACCTACCCCCGCTGACCGCGGAGGGACGCGTGGCGCGCGGCGGGGCCGCTTGCTTGGCTGTCCCGTGTTATGTGTACACGTGGCAGCCCCTGGGCAATCCGGGCGCGTCGGATGGAAGGGGTCCGACCTATTGGGCGGATTCGGGCGCCCGAATTCTTGCGCCCGAATCCGGCCCAATACCATGCTGGGCTGAGCCTATAAATAGGCTTCATTGCTTTCTTTTTGGGCTTTTTGGACTCCATTTCTCTGAGGGCTCTTCAGAAGAATTCTCTCTCTCTCAGTACTCTACACTTTGGTGGATCCCTGGGTTTTACGGAGGCACGCATCCCGAGGTTTGCGATTTTACGGCGCGGCGCGACGCTCATTCTCCGGCGACCCGCTTCGTCCCTTCGCAGTGTTTCGGCTCTCCCGACTCACCCCGACCTCCTTTTTCGACGATTCTTGCGCCATCGGACTCTCGACAGGTAGGACTTCAACTCCTGTGTTTTGAGCTTCCTCGATTTCCGTGCTGATCTTGGAGTTTTCCGATCTTCCATTTGACCCATTTTTCTTCGCGGATTTTTGGACAGCACCGCAGTGTTCTAGCTGTATCTTTGTGCACAGGCAACGGATCGAGGCGATTCAAAAGGCAATTTTCATCTACATTTCGCAAGGAATCTCCTGGATTTTTCTCAGATTTTTTTGGATTTTTCACGAAGGTGAAAATCTTCTTTCTCTGTAATTCTTTGATATAGAAATTTTGTACAGTTTGTATTGGAGTGCTTCCCTTGCCGGATTTTTATCTCAGCGTAGGAAACTCGGTTTTGGGCGTGCAGGTACTCGTTTCGACGGGTTCGTCGCGAGGATCGCGACAGTTTTTTTCTTGGATTTTTCCGGGCATTTTTCGCAGGTGAAAATAGGCAGGAAGTGGACTGTTGTAAAATTGGACAGTTTTGGATGGATTATTATATTAATTTATGTATTCTCTCTTTGGGGATTGTGGTGCAGTGCTGTGGAGTTTGTTTGGGCCTGGTGAGGACTTCACATTTGGGGATCAGGATTTAGCGCTTGAGGTGGGTACCGTTATTACCTCTCACTTTCGATTACCCACTAGGCATACTAAGAGTGTTTCCTATATCCTGTTGAAAGCTGTATCAATGGAACAAACCTAGCATGCTTGTATGAAAGTACGATTTGGTTGTTAGCCCTTGCATCATTAGAGGACAAGTTATTAGTGAATTATTAATTCTTGAAAAAGAAAAGGATTAATCGACTAATCTGTTGGAAATAATCTGCTAAACCATATTATGCTTTATGTATCCTTGGGGGACTTATGCATGTGTATGAATTAACTAAGGGCATGTTAGTGCTTGAGTTACTAAAACAAGGCATACTATGATGCATTTAAGAATTAGAATATAGAGATCATTTTATCAAATAAAGGACTTGGCATGTTTGTATGATCACCTAGTTAGGTCACCTTTTTCTGCTACACTATCATGCTGGAACTGACTTAGGAGAAACCATGTTTTATTCTTTCTCCAGTCACTTAGACATAGGGGATAGTATGCTCAGGTTAGAGCAGGAACTGGGATAGTGTAGTCAGCTCTGGGGATTTGGGGACAGGCAGGTTTGAGGACAGGGTACTTGCGGCAACTGCGAATTTCGGGCGGTTGACCGGACTGTTATTAGTGCATCAGATTTGGGGATAGGGGATCGGGTCTTCTTTAGTGGATGGGTTTTCCCACTTGATTAGAGTCTTGGTCCAGTCCTACCATATCAGGTTACTTATGGCGACTTATTTTCACTCGTGAGGGTCGCTCCCCTCAAGTGCCACTCCGGAGTGTGTGTACTTGAGACCGAGCCGGTCAGGAGCCGGTCTGTTGCCTTTGGGATGGGACCGTGTCGGTCAGGAACCGGTCTGCATCCCGCCGCTGAGTTGTGTGTGTGTTAGGAGGCATAGCAGGCAGTACCGGTGTTCACCGGTGTCTAGATTGGGTTACCCAGGCAGGCAGTTACACCCTGATGCACGCATTTAGCTCTTCTTTTAGCTTATTATCTAGAGGCATATTTGTAGTGCACCGATTTCTGCGAAATAGCAAAATTCGGTAAAAATGCTTGTAACGCGTTTCGAATATGATTACAAGTGGGTTTGAAGTGTTTTGAATCAACGCAAAAGCCGTTGGGTCGAAAAGTGAGTTGTGGTTGAGAAACGAAGCCTTAAATTGCAAAATTGGGACTCGTGTTCGCCGAGTTCGCAAAATGGCAAAATTCGGCGAGAGGACTTGTAACGTGTTTTAAACATGATTACAGTCGAGTTCGCTGCGTTTCGGGCTGACGCGAAGGGCATCGGGTCGAAAAGTGACTTGAACCCGAGGACTTAGCCAAATCTGGAATTTCTGAAATTTTTAATCGCGAAGCGTTTTCGGAGCCCTGTTTCGAGGGCTTCGAGTGCCCCAAAATTTTAAAAGAAATCGTGGGGTGACTCACAAAAGTTTTCTTATTAAAAGGGGCGAAAAACCTAGGTATGTTATTAAGAAAAAATCGGAGAACGAAGCGAAGAAAAATGCTTCGTGATTGCTGAAACTGCAGTTTTGACAGCCCAAGTCTATCGCGAAGCATTTTCGGGGCTCTCTTTCGAGGGCTTAGAGTAGTCCAAAATTTTAAATAAAATCGTGGGAAGTTTAAGAAAAATTTGTAGATTAAAGGGGTGAAGAGAAATTACAAATTTGATTTCTCAGTTGACGGGAAAACGAGGCGAAAGAGGGCTATCCGATAAGGCTCACTGCAGGAAATTCTGCAGGAAATGGGCAGTTTGGGATAATTTCAAAATTCGGGGGCATTTTAGTAAATTCCCTTTCTTTTCCCAACCACCCACTGCAGAGGAATAATGACCCCTCTCTATCCCCTCCCCCTCACACGCATCCACTCTCTCTTTCAGCTAGAGGAAACGAAAGAGGAGAAGAAAGGAGAAGAAAAAGAAGAAGAAAGAGAAGAAAAAGAAGAAGAAGAAGAAGAAGAAGAAGAAGAAGAAGAAGTAAAAGGAGAAAGAAAAGGTAACTCTTCTCTCTCTCTTTCTCTCTCTCTCTCTCTTCTCTCTCCCTCTCTCTCCCTCTCTCTCTCTTGGCAGCCAGGCTGCTGCGCAAGGCAGCAGCAATGCTGCCTTGCGCAGCTGCTGGTGCTGCAGCAGCTGCTGCTGCTACCAGCAGCAGCAGCAGCTGCTGTTTCTGCTGCTTGGGCAGCAGCTTGTAGCTGCTGCCCAGCAGCAGATTGTGGGGGAGAAAAGGGGGTGGGGGCTTAACCAGCTGCAGCAGCAGCATGTGCTGCAGCTGCTGCTGCTTTTATGCAGCAGCAGCTGCACCATGCTACTGCTTAGCTGCTGCTGCTGCTAAGCAGCAGCAGCTAGGCAGCCTTGGTGGCTGCGCAAGGCAGCTTCAATGCTGCCTTGCGCAGCATGTATGAGCCCTGCTGCCTGGGCAGCAGCTGTGCAAGCTGCTGCCCAGCAGCAGGTTGACATGTTCAAAAAAAAAAAAAAAAAAAAAAAGAGAGTTGGGCAGCTGCCTGCAGCTGCAATGGCAGCTGCATTGGCAGCTGCCTATGCAGCTGCAAGACCTGTTGCAGCTGCTGCTGCTACAAGTAGCAGCAGCAGCAGCAACAGCAGGAGCTGCTGCTT
Source organism: Tillandsia fasciculata (assembly GCA_029168755.2). Classification (NCBI taxonomy): domain Eukaryota; kingdom Viridiplantae; phylum Streptophyta; class Magnoliopsida; order Poales; family Bromeliaceae; genus Tillandsia; species Tillandsia fasciculata. The sequence continues at coordinate 3,539,668 of CM054945.1, forward strand.
GGGCAGCAGCTATATAAGTTGCTGCCCAGCAGCAGGGGCACTTATACAAAAAAAAAGGAGAGAAGAAAATAGAAGAAGAGAATGGAGAAAAGAAAAAGAAGGAAAAGAATGAAGAAAAGAAAAGAAAAGAATGAAGAAAAACTTCTTCTTTTCTTTTCTCCAATTGCAAACTTCCAAATTTCTCAATGTTGCAAGAATGCAAAATTGAGGAATTGGGGGTGGGGGAATTGCTTGATTTGAGCTCCTCTAAAAATTTAGAGAGCATTAGGCTTTCTTCCAATTTAAAACTTGCAATTCTCAACTTAACAAGTGCAAATCGAAGAATTTGGGGGAAAATTGCTCAAATTGAGTTTTTTCAAAATTCGGGGGGCTTTTTGACCCCGGATCGAGTTGAGCAAGTTTCTTTTTGGCAATAGGCCATGGGAGGATCATTTTTCTCCTATTTCTGTAAACCAGTCAAAAAGTAGCCTTTTTGTGCGAGAAAATGACCTAATTGGAGTTTTTTCCCTTTCTTGCAAAAAGGGGGTAGTTTTACCGCCTTATCGAATTTAGAGAAATCATGTAAAGGCAATTGCTTCATCTTTGCCTTCCTTACAATGTAGGGGAGCCTCAAGGATCAAAGGAGTTGGAATTGTCTCCTGCAAGGACCAAAAGAACACATCGAGGTGGGGGATTCTATCGAGCGAGGGTGACCTCTCCCCTTATCTTTTGCTTGTTATTAGAAGCATGTTAATAGAGTGGCTAGGACAATAATTTCATGCTTATGTAGATGTGGTTGCGGTTTATGGAAATTTGACTTAGGAGAAAACTTAGATTAGGCTCTAATGTGTGGCATTCACTATAGGATTTCACGAGTGGCATGGTTGTTTGAGTCAAATAAGCGTGTGATGGAATTAGGGCCTAAATTAGAGTTATGTCTCTAAGGAAAGCATAGTTTAGTTGAGGTTAAAATCCAGAGTATTGGAAATCCCTAGAGTGGTCATAGGGAGTCGGGTTAATATACCTACACTTTAACTTCAACTTGAGCATAATGAAAGTTAAGAATTGAGTCCAAGGGACTTATGTACCTTAAGGCATGGACCTAGGGTAAATGCATGAGTATATTAAAAAGACAAGCTAAAAGCTTAATTGCAAAGAAAGAAAAAGGGCTAAGAGGCAATGTGAGCAATGTGAGCTATAAGCTCGATTGAGATGGAAGCTAAGTGCTAAAGAGCAAAAGAAAGGCAAAGGCCTAAAAGAGCAAAGAGGCTAAATGCAAAGCAATAAAAGAGATAATAAAACGAGCGCACCTACGGGGTGAAACGTGGCCCATGTTGGAGTAGCAGGCAGTGTCCCTCTCCCGGGTAGAGACCCGTTCGGGACGTTTCCCCGTAGGGCGGGGTAACACTTGCGGGTGTTATCGGCAACCTTAGAGGACTTGTCTTATGGCAGCATGTCTGCCGGGCTAGGGCCCGTTGGGCAAGTTTCTCCGAGGGTTTAGCAACTTGAATTGAAACACAAGAAAGTTAATGAAAGTAATTTGGCAAGGGACAGGTTGGTTAGTTTGGCAACCTATAGCGACATAGAGCAATGTCATGGCAAAGGTAAAAGTATTAAGCATGCTAGCTAAGATTTACAGCTTTTATTTACTGTATTTCATTCTCTATTATATTGCTTCCATTAGACTAAGCGGTGCAGGGCATTTTCTCTCGGTGGTTGAACCCACTGGGAACTTGGTTGTAGTTCTCACACCCTTTGGGTGACTTCCCCACAGGTCCAGGTACATCGGGCGAGACACGCGACAAGGGCAAGCGCCCAGCAGAGTAGCGACCTAGCAGTCTAGAGTCGCCACCACCATTTTGGAGTTTCATTTTCTTGAGCGAACCTTGTATGTGAGGAACAATGTATAATTCTAAATGTTTAAGTTTCAAGTTGGAAAGAAAGAAAAAAAAAAAAATATGTATGTATTTTGGTATTGTAGTCATGCTAAAAGAGAGTTGTAATATTAAACAAAAGTGTATGTCTTCGCTCAAGTTTTGTACTTTCAGTTCTTCTAACTAGTTGTTGAATGATTGAAAGTTTAAATTTATAGTTCTCTACTCTGATTGCTTACTCTTCCGCTATATTGAAATGATATTGTTGGATTGAACCGTTCCTTTCGGGTCTTGAAAGGTCATGCCCGATTGGCGGGTCTGTTGGCGCGCCCGAACTGTTCAAATTGACGGTCTCGGGGCGTGACAATATTGGTGGTAGCTTTCCTTATCAGTAGTTATACTTATTGCTTACCACCCTTGTTCTATTTCTCCGCCTCTGGTAGTCCTAGTGGGCATGTCCGAGTTAGAGGTCTACCCACTAGGGGAGGCTACTGTTTTATAGTAGTTCTGACCCCCCACTGTTTTTCTTTCTTTTGTCCCCTTTGTTTTGCAGAGTCATCTGCCGGAGTTGCGGGACCCTCTTCCCAGGATCGAGGTAAGAGGACCGCTGATTAGCTAGCTGCTTCCCGGTATCGAGTTTTGTAGTTTTGATGTATCCCCTGTACACTCAGACAGTTGTATTTTCCTTTATTTTTGGGTCTGGCTCCGGCCAGCTGGTTGTACTTATTTCGTGAGCTGGGAGAGACACATGTATTTATTTGAGAGTTTTATTGTACTTTTATTTCCAGCATTTGTCTGAGATGTATTAGTTTTAGTTTAGCTCTGTTTTATGCTCATTTATTATATTTCTTATATCTGAGCAGGTTACCAGCGCTTCGTGTACACGGGAAATACCGTGTGCACGGCGGATCTGTGGTCGAGCCCGGGTTCTGGTTTACACCCGGGCGTGACATCGCATATATTATCTTATTGTAGTTCCTTATACATGAACATAGATTATTATAGTCTATGCTCCTGTTGGTATACTATCGAATTCTTCCGTAATACATACGAACCACAGTTCCATCCGGTCCCCGATCGACGTTATTGGGTTGAGTCATATGACAGACCTATACTTCCACCACACGAGAGAAGAAAGAAAGGACGATCCAAATATACTTGCATTCGCAATATTATGGACGAAGGCGCAAGAAGTAGTAGGAGCAAGTGTAGTATGTGTAAACAACCCGGCCATTATAAAAGCACATGTCCTGAAAATCAACAAAGACGGACCGAAAGACGTCGTCGTTTATATTGATTGTTTGATATCTTGATTGTTGTAAATTGTTTTGATTAATTTACAATACTTCACGTATATTATAATTTTTTATTTATTTATTGGTATTATTACAGATGGACGATCACGAGGAGGCAGGACCGATTGATGCATCTGTATTGACTGATCAGCCTCACCACAGATTTTGTAGGGCCATTTTCAAAAATACCCTTTTTTGGGCTTTTTTTGAAAATGACCCTCTAAAAATTTGTATTTTTGAAAATGGCCTACAAAATTTGTATTTACAAAAATGGCCCTATACCTGCCAACTGGGCGCCACATGTGCGCGCCACGTCAGCTGGGGAGCACAGCTCGGATTGAGTTAAACACGCAGTTTTAACATGCGTGTCTAAACACGCATTTGAGAGTGAGTGTTTAAACATGCACTCTCAACATGCGTGTTTAGACACGCACTTTGAACATGCGTGTCTAAACACGCATGTTCAAATTGCGTGTTTAAACGCGCATTCAAAGTAGATTATCAAACAACCCGGCATTCAATACGTGTTTAAACACGCAGTTTGAATATGCGTGTTTAGACACACATGTTCAAAGTGCGTGTCTAAACACGCATGTTGAGAGTGCGTGTTTAAACACGCACTCTCAACATGTATGTTTAGACACGTATGTTGAAACTGCGTGTTTAACTCAATCCGAGCTGTGCTCCCGAGCTAACGTGGCGCGCACACGTGGCGCCCAGTTGGCAGGTATAGGGCCATTTTTGTAAACACAAATTTTGTAGGGTCATTTTCAAAAATACAAATTTTTAGAGGATCATTTTCAAGAAAAGCCCAAAAAAAATCATCAATACAATTTTAATACATTTCAATTACAACATTTTTCGTACATTTCAATTACAACATATGACATTCATACAATTTAATCACAACATTTGGCATTCATATAATTCAATTACAACATTTCACATTTATACATTTCAATTACAACATCACAATCAATTTAAACATTTATGTTAACTAAATAATTATATAAAGCCACAATTTGTAATACTAACCTAGATATATTTGCTCCACCTCCGATGTCATCATGAAATGGTTCTCTTTCAGCCATAGGAGATATTACATCTACGTCTAATTCACTATTTAACATTATTGAAAAATAGCCGTGAGATGCAACCATCTGCTTTTCAATGTAGATTATCAAACATAAACAATTTCGAGATAATGCCATCATACCATACAATTAGTCATCATCCGTAATTTCGATCACATCATATTGATTTCCTCCCATTGGATATCGAACTTTAATAATTAGAAAACACTCATCTCTTCTTATATTGGTAATTCTATACATTTTTCTCTCAAAATCCCTAAATGTAATATTCATTGCAATGCCACTTAATTTTTTACGACCTCCAATATACTGTGGATTATAATCTTGCATAACAAGTTGTCCATCCCAGTTAACACTAATAGCCACATTATGAGCCATCCTAATTTCAAAAAAAAAAATAATATTCACAAAATAAATACTAAAAAAAAATTAATATCGTAATCAGATATTATATAATGCATCTAATTATATAATAATTTATCTAATTATATAATAATTTTTTATTTAATTTCTATTTAATTAACATACTAAAGTAACTCACTAATTTTCTAATTAATTAGTGATTTTCTATTTACTAATTTTTTAAAAAATTTCTATTTAATTAATAATTGAGGAATTAAACAAACAACACATCTAATTATATCATAATTTTTAGGAAAGAATTAACAAATAATAAAATTAATTAATTTTCTAAACCCTAAATAAAATAAATTAAACTAAGAAAAAATGTAGGAAAGAATGTACCTCAAGTAAGAAGTAGAGAGAGAGCTCGAGCTCAAAATGTGAGAGAGAGAGAGAGTGTGCAGTGTGCAGTGTGCACTGTGCGCGAGAGAGGGAGTGTGCAGTGTGCGTGAGAGAGAAAGAGAGAGAGAGGAGAGTGTGCAGTGTGCGTGAGATAGAGAGAGAGTGTGTGTGTGTCCGCTGTCACGCCCCGAGTTTTAAAAATCAGGTCTGAAATTTTTTTTTTTTCTTTATGAAATCAGAGTTCGCAAACTGGGCGTAACAGACCGCCACACATATAGGAAATCCTCTATCCCAAGGACAGAGACCCCCCTATATATGCACGGCTAGGCCAGTAATCATCATCAGAGAGCAATAAATATCTCAGCTAATAATACTAATCTAATCAGCAAGAATAATCCCAAAATAAAACATTACATCATCAGTTTAAACATCTAGATCAAACAGGAACTGAAATGTAAAGCTATAAAATGAAAGTCTGCATAAATCATCAAGGATCTCAATCATCACTATCTATCATCATGGGGACAGCTCTATAGTGACGGCCTCACGCGATCGTCCCGACATCCCTCCACCCGACGGACCTGAAAAATGGTCACCCAGGGGGTGTGAGATACAACGACAGTGTATCCCAGTGGGCACGACGAGCCGAGAAATAGCTAATCGTACCTACTGGGTACTAAAATCTGCGGATAGTAAAAATCGATAGGGACAGCTGAAATAACAGATAAGAACTACTGATAATCAACAATAATCCACAGATGAAACTAAATAGGCAGATAATCAAACATAAGAAACTGCAGGTAATAAATGCTGGGAATCAGGATACAACTATAGTGATCAAACATATTAAAACTTTTAAATTTTTCCTAAATTTTCAGCGCTTTTGAAATAGGACCCTCAACTTTTTCTCTCGATTATTTCTTTTTTTTTTGCTTTATTTGTATTTCGTTGACTTTTCATTCTCAAACTATATGAGTTATATAAATTTTAATTTATTATAATTTTTTACTTAATTTTTTTTATCGGTATAATTAAATTATACTAATAAGTGAGTAATACAATATCTTAATTATTCTATATTTTAGTAATCTACAAAGTTTAAACCAAAAATTATATACCTATTTTTTAAATTTATGTCTTTCTTAGATAATAATTTTTTTAAATTTAATAGCTCTATTATTATAATAAATTATTTTTTATATTAAATTTAACTATTATTATATTTTCTTTACTGTCTCTTTTTATTTCACAAAATTAATCATACACAATATTATTTATTTCTAAAAAAACAACATTATAAATTTAATATTAACCATTTTTAATCAAACGAGGGGTAAGAAACTACGTGAAGCAACAGTCTAATAATCTAATAATAATAATAATAATGAACTGAATTGTAAATTTAGCAGTCTGCCTTGTGTATCGGCGCGACCAGAAGTGGGGGCGGGGCAGGCAGCAGATCATGGAGCAGTCGGCGATGGAGGGCATCGCCGCGCGGCTGTCTTCCATACAGGGCCTCTACTTCCCCGGCGCCATCCACCGCGGCGCCGCCCCCGACCCCTCCTCCCTCCGCCTCTCCGCCCTCCTCCACCTCCTCTCCCGCGACCCCCCTCTCTTCCTCGGTACGCTCCCCCTAACCCTAACCCTAACCCTAACCCTAACCCTAACCCTAAGTCTCACCTCTCTTCTTCTCGATCAGAGCGCTACGGCTCCGAGCTCACGGCCGAGGAGCTCCTCGCGTTCGACGCCCTCGGCAACGACTACGAGGTGGCGTGGCACCTCGCGCGGCTTCGCCGGGGGCGGGAGACGCCTACGGTCGAGGAGACGCGGGCGCGGCTGGCGACGGTGAAGAACCGGCGGAGGGCGTACATGGAGCGGCTGGTGCGAGGTGGAGATTATTTCTCCGAGGAGGCGATGCGGGAGCGGGAGCCGTACCTCCACCATGAGTATCTGGGGCAGTTCCAGGACCCTGCGGGGCGGGCGATGTCGCGCCCCGGGGAGCGCTGGTCGGAGACGCTGATGCGGCGCTGCGAGGAGGCGGCGATCGTGGAGAAGATCAGAGGCGAGCAGCAGAGGCGAGGTGTCGATAGGAGAGAGTGGGTCGGTGGGAGCGCAAGGGAAGAGGAGGAAGAAGAAGAAGAAGAAGAGGAAGAGGAAGAGGAAGAGGAAGAGGAGGAAGAGGAAGAAGCTGCAAAGGTACGATTTCTTAACCCTACACAAGCATTGCATTGTTATTATGTGCCTTTATTTTCATTTTGAAGTTATATGTTATTCTAATAAATACAATTTGTATGCCTAGAGTTTTGGATAAAAGGGAATTACTTGTTGTGAATCAAAGAACACAAGATTCGAGAATTCGATCATTTGAAATCACCGAGCATTTTGTTGGAATCATGGACTTAGCAAGTAGTTTGCATGAATTGATCATGTTCAGATTTAGGAAGCAACTCAATATTCATATTCATGCCTGACACATTCACTAGGGCCTGCTAATGGTGTCGCCAAGTAGGATAGAACCTTGCTTTTATGGGTCTCCTAATTATTTAGAGTTCGATTCTTACTAATTCTTTACCTTTTAGATAGCGTGCACCATTGCCATAGGATTGATGAGAAAGAAGGGCTCAGCTCAAGCGCTTGTCATGCATTCAACTGATTTAGCATTTAAAACTTTTGACTTAGTAGTGTGGGCTTAGCCCTATTGACCATGGTGATTTTACGGCAACTACACTGACTTTAGTCGATTAATCAGCAAAATTATTACTATATTTAACGTGATATTGGGATATTATGCTTTCTTTGATTAGCTCTCTTATGTTGTTATGTTTACAATTATGCGGTCGTTTAGTTCAAAAGATTTTTATAAGAGGTAAAGTATGCTTACTAATTAGAAAATCATGGAGGAATTGTCTTAGCTACTTAGTGATGGTTTTTCCGAGTGGAACTAACTCAAACTCCAATTATACATCTAGTAACTAATGTTTATCTAGTTATTTTGGGGAGACTTCTTTTAAAAGAAAAACATAACGATAATTGGAGGATCAATATAACCTTGTAAAATTGCAGAATGATGTAATGATCGAGGGCCCAAACCCTAGATGGCGAGGAGAGAAGCGAAAAGGGGGAAGGGAGGAAGTAGCGAGAGAGCGGTCAACAGCAAAGTGGTTCGGGGGAATCCAGTAAGTAGGGCTTCCAACTTAGTGGAGGATAGGGTAATGATCACCTCGGTCGGGAGTAGCGGGAGCAAAGGCCACAGCGGGAGCAAAGGCCACAGGGGGCCTCAGGCGGAGGCCCATTAAGCCACTTTTAGCATCACCTAGTAGGAGCAGTGGGGGCCCACTTTCTGAGCCCAACTGTTAGCAAAATAAGCCTTAGAGGCCCAGTAACTAGATTTAATATTCCGGATATTTCAATGTAAACATCTCATTATAGCTAATCGTAGATTAGGGGAGAGAGTATATAAGAGTGATTGTAAGTAAGAGCAAGATTATGAATGAATAGTAGTTTGCTTTCCAAGTCTCTCCCTTACTCCCTTTGCCTCTTTCTTCCTCAAATCTCTTTCTTCCTCAATCCCTCTCCTCAATCTCTCTACCTCCTTACTCTGTTCCCTCACTCTCTACCAAGCCCATCATCCTCCCCGACACCGCGTCTCAGAGCATTCTCATCACCAACGGGTGCCGGGTCGTCCGGAATTCCCTCGCGTCGACCGTCATCCTCACCGCCATCCACGCCTCAGAGATAACCCGTCACTGGCGGGTTGCGGATCGTCGGGATATAACATTATTGGTATCAGAGCAGCACGATCCCAGGGATCGGCGCTTCCATCCTGTACCAGAACCGAAGGCAACCAGGCAACCGTGAGTGCAGGAGACAATCTTTCGAACCAGCAAGGCAACCGGGCACTCATTGAGAGATCACAAGCAACTTACGGCCAATCAGTAGAAGCAGTAAAGCCACCGAGGACTCTAAGTCCATTCAAGCACACCGTCGAACAGCTGGTGGGCGTGCTCTAGGATCACTCCGGCGTGACCCATCCGAATTACCATCAACACAATAGTGGCAAAGAAAAGAAACAAGCCCAGAGTCAACAATCGAAAGCCTACAGAAGACACAAAAATGGCAGAAGGAACCAGAATGAGGGACATGCAAGAGCACATACGCACCTTGGAGGAGAGGCTTCAACAATTTACAGTGGAATACGATGGCAAATTAGAAGAGAAGATTGGTACCTTAAATCAACAGATGGAAGCAATGCAACGGGCGAGCCAGCTGCACCATGAAGCGCTGCAAGCCGAAGCGGCCAAGCGACACGAGGCATTGCTCCAGGAGACTGCCCGCAAGCATGAGCAGTTACTCAAGCTGTTTACAACCCCACCGCCGTCTGCTAGCCCACACTCAACCGGCATGTCTACCGCCAATAGCCAACCGATCACAATTAGAGAAGGCAAGCAACCTGCTAACACACAGGCAGGGGGAAGTTCATCTCGCACACAGTTTGAGGATAAGGGGAAGGGCATATTACCGAACCCAGGGCGGTTCCAGGAGAGGATGGAAGAACCATACCACCGAGCCAATACTCACCTCCCCTATCCTAAATTGAAGTTTCCGTTGTTCAGCGGAGATGAACCTCGAGAATGGAGTAGCAAATGCGATCAATATTTCAAAATTTATCAAATACCGGAGTTACAGTGGGTCGAGATAGCTACGATGCACTTTACCGGGAGGGCCCATAGATGGAAGGAGGGGTACCTCATTGACAAACCCGATGTTACCTGGGAAGAGCTAGTGGAAGCAGCTTGCCGAAGGTTCGAAGGGTCGGATACCCGAAGGTTGGTCAGGGAATTTAACAAATTGGCGCAAACCGGCACAGTGGAGCGGTATCAAGAAAAATTCGAAGATCTGCGAGCCCGAATGCTTTACTCCAACCCTGCACTTAGCGAGCAGCATTTTATCGAGAGCTACATTAGTGGATTAAAAGACGAGCTGGTACCGTTTATCGACCTCTCGCAACCGACCACGCTCGAGGAAGTGTACGAGCAAGCCAAATTACACGAGCAGGCCTTAACCATCATCATGAGAAAGAGCAAACCAGCATACAAGCCCTCAGCAGCTCCGTATCAAGGCCACAATTCCACCAAGGCTGCTGTAACAGGGGAGGGAAATAAAGGCATGCCACTCAAGCACTACCCGAGCCAACAGCAAGGCATTAGCAGGCAACTCTTTGAACAAAGGAGGGCCGCGGGGCTTTGTTACAAGTGCGGCGAAAAATACCAACCAGGCCATCAGTGTCAACCTAAATCCCTCCACCACATCAAGACCTATTGGGAACCCGAAGAGGTGTTCGACGAGCAATTGTTACAATGGGAGGATGAAGAAGAGGGGAACCCAGATGCTGAAGAAGAAGAAGAAGAAGTGGGTATTTCGGTGCACGCTCTCAGTGGGCAAAACCCCCACGACACCATCAAGGTACCAGGGGCAGTGGGCGAAAAAAATGTCACAGTTCTAATCGATACGGGCAGCACCCACAGTTTCATAGACTTCAAGATAGCTAAAGAGGTCAAGGCAACAATGACCGCAGCTAACCCCCTGATCGTAACCGTCGCGGATGGCCATAAAGTTATGAGCAAACTCAAATGCTCTAATTTTCAATGGACTATGCAGGGAGAAAGCTATCAGGCGGAGTTAAGAGTCATCAGGTTAGATGGCTCCAGCATCATCTTGGGGATCGACTGGTTGAGGCAATACGGGAGGGTCACCTTCGACTACATCGATAATTCGGTGTCATTCATCAAGGAGGGGCGACCAATGAACCTCAAGGGGATAGCCGAAGGATCTAAACTGAGCTCGACCACCGCGGAGCTGAAGCTTATGACGGCTGTACAATGGTACAGAGAGAGTAGAGAAGGGAATTGTTGCGCCATAGGCAAGTACTGCCCCGAGGAAACTACCAAGGGAAAGGTGGAAATTCCCAAGGAAATTCAAGGAGTCCTCGATCTATACCTCGATGTGTTTCAGGAGCCTCGGGGCTTACCCCCCAGCAGGCCCCAAGATCACAGGATCCCCTTACAAATTGAAGCAAGACCCGTCAACCTTAGGCCCTACAGATATACTCATGAGCAGAAGGAGGAGATTGATAAGCAGATAAAAGAGATGCTGCAGAATTCCATAATCAGGCCGAGCACCAGCCCCTATGCGTCGCCCGTACTCTTAGTCAAGAAAAAAGACAAGACTTGGAGGCTCTGTGTGGATTACAGACACCTGAACAAGGCCACTGTGAAGGACAAGTACCCCATCCCATTAATCGACGACTTGTTGGATGAGTTGGGGGGCTCTCATTATTTCTCAAAAATTGATTTGCGCTCCGGCTACCACCAAATCAGGATGAATCCCGAAGAGGTGCACAAGACCGCATTCAAAACCCACCAAGGCCATTACGAATTTCTGGTAATGCCCTTTGGGTTAACGAATGCCCCCTCGATGTTCCAAGCGATCATGAACAACCTGTTCGAGCCGTACCTCCGAAGGTTTGTGCTCGTATTCTTTGATGACATACTCGTTTATAACAAATCGCTTTCCGATCATGTAGCGCATTTAAAAACTGTGTTGGGCGTGTTGAGGGATAACCGACTCTTTGCCAAGAGGACCAAGTGCACTTTTGGGCAGGAGAAAGTGGAGTTTTTGGGCCACATCATATCAAGAGAAGGAGTGGCTACCGACCCCGACAAGGTGGCGGCAATGAGAGAATGGCCTGCACCCAAAACCGTGCGAGAATTGCGGGGTTTCCTCGGCCTCACGGGGTACTATTGGAGATTTATTAAAGGGTACGGGGGATTAAGCAAACCTCTTACCGAGCTTCTAAAGAAGGACAGCTTCGCATGGAATGACGAAGCACAAAAAGCATTCGAAAGGCTGCAGGAGGTAATGACAACGGCCCCGGTGTTGGCAATGCCCGACTTCACCAAACCGTTTACCATCGAGGTGGATGCGTGTGGTAACGGTATCGGGGCCGTGCTTACTCAAGACGGAAAGCCGCTGGCCTACCTTAGCAAGGCGATCAGCCCGCGCAACATGGGGCTGTCGACATATGAAAAAGAGTTTTTAGCCATCCTTCTAGCCGTGACAAAGTGGAGGCATTACCTCAGCTCCAAACCGTTTATCATTAAGACGGACCACGAGAGCCTAAAGTACTTGCTGGAACAGCGGATAACCACCGCAGTACAACAAAAAGGGATGCTCAAACTTATGGGGATGGACTACACCATCCAGTATAAGAAGGGAAAGGAGAACATCGCGGCTGATGCCCTCTCAAGAAGAAGGAGGAAGAGGGAGACAACAATGCCATTACTGCCATCATCCCCTCTTGGGTCCAGGAAGTGGTAGACAGCTATGGAGGGAATGCACAGGTGCAGCATACAATCACCCAACTACTGTTAAGCCCAGATGCTCAGCCAAATTTTACCCTACAGCAGGGAGTACTCAAATACAAAGGAAGGCTCTATATAGGGGGCTCGGGGGATCTAAGAGTGCGACTCATGGATCAAATGCATGCCTCGGCTCTAGGCGGGCACTCTGGTATGAATCATACTTACCGAAGGATGAAACAGATGTTTTACTGGCCTGGCATGAAACAGGACATAGAGAAGAAAGTAAAGGGGTGCGAAGTATGCATAAGAAACAAGGTCGACGGGACGCCTTACGCGGGCTTGCTACAACCTCTACAAATTCCTGTGCAAGCGTGGCAATCCATCAGCATGGACTTCATAGAAGCGCTGCCGAAATCCGAGGGAAAGGATACCATACTTGTGGTGGTCGACAGACTCACGAAGTATGCGCACTTTATTGCGCTCACGCATCCCTACGGTGCTCAAGAGGTGGCCAGGGCCTTTATGGATACTATCTACCGATTGCACGGGCTTCCCCAAGGGATCGTATCGGATCGCGACAAAATATTCACAAGCCAGATATGGCAGGAATTATTCAAGCTTATGGGGGTCAAGCTACACATGAGTACGGCGTATCACCCGCAGACCGACGGCCAGACGGAACGGGTTAACAGGTGCTTAGAGACCTACTTGCGCTGCATGTGCTTCCAACAACCGCGCAAATGGCACAGGTGGCTAACCCTGGCAGAGTGGTGGTACAACACCAACCACCACTCCGCCTTAGGGATGACTCCGTTTCAGGCCATGTATGGATACCCCCCCCGGCATACCCTTTGGCCCACTTGAATGTGAACGTCGGACCCACAGTGGAAGAGTGGAACCTTGAAAGAGAGAAGATGGTGCACCTACTGCGAGCGAGACTGAAGGAGGCCCAAAACAGGATGAAACAAAACGCCGACAAGAAAAGGGTCGACAAGGAGTACCAAGAAGGGGAAGATGTTTACCTGAAGCTCCAACCGTACCGCCAGAGCAGCGTTGCCCTGCGGCACCATCTCAAACTTACCGCCAGATACTTTGGGCCTTTCAAGGTGCTCGAGCGAATCGGGCCGGTGGCATACCGACTGCAACTCCCTGAAGGATCTCGAGTGCACCCGGTGTTCCACGTCTCTCTGCTCAAGAAAGGAGTTCCAGAGAAGGCACAGATCTCACCGGCGGCACCCCAGGTTGGCGAAGAGGGCCAGATCTTGGCGGCGCCGGAGAAGGTACTTGATCGACGCCTGGCTCGTCGCGGTAAGCGGGCAACAACGCAAGTCCTCGTCAAGTGGAGTAATCTGGATGAAGCCGGAGCTACATGGGAGGACTACCGGGCTCTCAAGAGGCAGTTCCCGGAGTTCGATCCTTGAGGGCAAGGATCGTGTTGAGGGGAGGGTGTGTTACGATCGAGGGCCCAAACCCTAGATGGCGAAGAGAGAAGCGAAAAGGGGGAGGGAGGAAGTAGCGAGAGAGAGGTCAGCAGCGAAGTGGTTTGGGGGGAATCCAGTAAGTAAGGCGTCCAACTAAGCCAGATATGGTAATGATCACTTCGGTCGGGAGAAGCGGGAGCAAGGGCCACGGCGGGAGCAAAAGGCCACAAAGGGGGGCCTCAGGCGGAGGCCCATTAAGCCACTTTTAGCATCACTTAGTAGGAACAGTGAAGGCCCACTTTCTGAGCCCAACTGCAGTAAAATAAGCCTTAGAGGCCCAGTCACTAGAAGTAGTATTCCAGATATTTCAGAGTAAACACTTTATTATAGCTAATCGTAGATTAGAGGAGAGAGTATATAAGAGTGATTGTAAGTAAGATGAGCATTATGAATGAAAAGTAAATTGTTCTCCAAACCTCTCCCTTACTCTCTCTTTTACTCTTTCTTTCTCAGTTCTCTCAATTCTCTTCTACTCAATCCCTCTCCTCAATCTTTCAACCTCCTTACTCTGTTCTCACTCTCTTTTATCGAGCCCATCATCCTCCCCGACACCACGTCTCAGAGCATTCTCATCACCAACGGGTGCCGAGTCGTCCGGAATTCCCTCGCGTCGACCGTCATCCTCACCGCCATCCACGCCTCAGGAATAGCCCGTCACCGGCGGGTTGCGGATCGTCGGGATATACAAGGGGGTGTACATCTTATACTCCACCCATCCAAGGGTGGGGTGAATTCTACCGGTCACTTCCACCGGTCACTTCAAAGTGACCGGTGGATAAACCCCCATCCTTGGATGGGGTGGGGTGTACATGAGCATAGTTTTGTTGTAGTGTGTGTGTGTGTATATATATTATATATATATATATATATATATATATATATATATATATATATATATATATATATATATATATATATATATATATATATACACACACACACACACACACACCACACACACTACAACAAAACTATGCTATAAGCGACACTTTTAAGTGTGGCTAAAAATTAAAAAAAATTCTGCTGGAAAAGATACTGACACTTGTTATTAGTGTCGCTATATATGCCGTCGCTAGGGTGTATAGCGACACTTTACTATAATGTGTCCCAAAAATGTGTCCCTATAACCTAATTTTGGATATAGATAGACTATAAATGGGACACTTGCAAAAAGTGTCACAAACATGTGTCCCTATAACCTAATTTCCTAATTTTGTTGTATGGGTTGTGACCGCTACAAAAAAGACCAAGAAGTACAGAAAAAAAAAAAAATAGTTGCACTTTTTGAGACGAAGTTACACTGTTCGAGATTAAGTTTTTTAATTTGAGGTTACATTGTGTTATTTAAAACTATTTGAAATTAAGTTACACTATAAAAAATAGAAGTTGCACTGTTTGAAGCTAGCCACACTATTTAATAATTAAGTTGTATTATTTGAAAAATTACAACTTAGTCTCAAATAGTTGAAAATAATGCAAGTTTTAAATAGTGTAACTTAATTTCAAATAATGTAATTTCTTTTTCTTCTTTCATTTTTGCTTATTGGCTTTCCTTATAGTGGTCGTGGCACGTGTTAGCCTTCCTAAAAGAAGGAAAAAATATTTTTATTTATTTCTCTTTTTCCCTTTTCTTTCTTTCTTTTTCTTTTTCTTTCACCCTCTTCTTCCATCTCTTCCTCCCTCGCTCTTTGCCAAGCAGCGCTGCCTCCATTCCAACGCGCTCTGTTTTCCTGTCATCCTCAAAATTTGCGGCACCCTTATTCCCATTCACGATCATATCCTTTGTCGCAACCTTACCTCTACGCTATATGCCATTTCCAAACCAACATCGCCGCTTCCGGTGTCACCGGAGGTATCGACAATGTAAGAGAGAGGACCGTGGCATCGACGTGGAGGCGATGGAGGTGGATGTGGAGATGGAGGTAGAGTGATGTGGCTAGTCTAGCGATTGCGTTCTTGGAGAGGTGCGATTCTGTTAAGCCGAGTCGAAATTCCGTTAGACTTGGTTTACGGTTCTCGGTTCTTCCTAAGTCGCATTCGGGTCTCGGTTGAGTTCAGTTATCGGGTTTTGGCCCCCGGTGCTACTCGGCTGTTCAGGAATTCGTTTGGTATTTAGGATATTTTAAGAAAGTTTGCATTTATCCTATTTTTTATTACGATTAATTAATTATTTCAAATCTGTTTAGATTTAGAGATATATTAGAGTTAATTATAATTGTACTAGAAAAATTGCTAAATTTTAGAAATTTGATTCTTAATAGGATTCGAGTATCGTCTATATATATAGACATGATGTAATGAGTTTTAGACAGTGATATAGAATTTGAAAATTAAATTCTACTTTCAGTATTTGTTGAAGAACCGGATTCTTCGTTTATTCTCTCTTTTCTTCTTGTACTTCTTCATCTAAACACGCAACTTTATCGGCCTGCGTTAGTTGGTATCAGAGCTAGTTGAACCTTGAAGCGGTGCTTTCACGAGACATGGTTGGCGGTCGGAGAATGAACCAGAATACGAACCAGGACGCTGCGAATTAAGGACGCAACGTTGGTGGGCACAATGCTAGTATCGTGAATGTCGACAAGCATGCAAGCGTTGCACCCTGAGGTCAGCGAGATCTTCGTGATATCGAGATCGAAGATTGAGAAAGCAGATCGAGGCCTTAACCACACGCCTGGCGTTGGTCGAAATTCAGGGCCAAGAAGATGATGACCGTGATTCAGTGTCACGCCCCGCGGTCACAACTGCGACCCTGGCTCGCCAACAGATCCGCCGTCTGCACGAAAATCTCCGCACAGACGAAGCGTCTACCCTACAAGTAAGATCTATAGCTAAACATGTATCAGAGCTGTAATAAAACTAGTAGCTACAGAAATCATAAACTGAACATCTGCATATACATAAATCCAAAATAGTACATAGTCACTCCTGCTATGAAAGTAAATATATACAAATCTCTCAGACTGTCCAGTACAAAAGAGGAATCTCAAAATACAGGGTATCTCTACCTCTGACTCTCAAAAAGATAGGGGTAGGGAGCTACTCGGCCACGCCCTTACCGTCAGCTGTCTCCGCACGAGCAGAAGCTGGAACAGCACCCTCTGGAAAAACCTGTCACCGTAGCGAGTGTGAGAACTACACCAACACGTAGTTCTCAGTGGGTACCGTCGCCAATATCCACGGTATGTCCACTAAGTCTACTGGAGGCAAAATAAATAGGTATGCAGATAATAATAAAGCTGGAATGAAACTACTGCTAATATGCCTCAAGTATCATGCTCAAAGAAAAACTCAACTATGAACATGCTATGCAACCACTCGCTCACATCAACCCAATCTCAGTGACAGCCAAATCTAGTCCAGTCAAGCCTGCGCCCTCTAGTGTATCAACTAGGGTCCTTCGTGTATCAATGAAGGGTGTCCCATCGGACTAACACAGTACCACGCAAAGCAGCCTCATCAAGCGCATCACCATCGCATCCGGAGCGGCAACCCGAGGGGTGCGACCCCACCGAGGAACAAGCGTGTCCCATCTGGCATAATAAGCGGCATCTACAGGCTATAATCCACGATCAAACAGATCGGAAACTCGAATACCAAAAATCCCACAATCATGTCTAGATCGGAGAATCCTCCACGACTCAATCTGATAAAGCCCATAAACCTCCAAGACACTAGAAAACCCAACCACAAGGTAAATAAAAATCCTCTGCCCAACCCCCCCCCCGGCACGAGAAAATATGCACCCTGAACCTATCCGACCCCTCTTGGCGATCTCAAAGAGTAAAAACTATTTTTAAAACCAGTTTTTCATTAAAACGGTTCAGCGATTTTTAAAACGGTTCAGATGCAATTTTGATGTCAACTAACCACGCAAGCTAGTGTTATATGATGTCCCAAGCCTACTAAAAATAATCTGAGGTTTCGGTTATCAATCTATAATTTTCTAAGCAACTATCAGATTTACCAGCTATAATAACAGATAAACTAGACATGCTAAACATGCATACAATAGCATTAGATGGCATTCCATACATCTTGAAGAATTTTCCAACCTACCTGAAACACTATCCACAGGCTATCGTGAAGTCGGTGAAGCGCGGCTCACTCACTGCCAAAACCAGCCGAACAACCCCTCGGCTCTCGGTCGCGTGCACTCTGCCGAAGGTCTAAGGGAGACCTCCAAGAGCTCCTAGCACACACACATGTACACAGCCCCTGCTGCTCCACGGCAGTTGCAACACCCGGCTACTCCACCAAACACAGGGAAGGAGAAAAAATGGGAAAAAAAACCCATTCACAGCTCAAAATCCAAAAATCCGAGAAAACCACGAAAGCTCGGAAATGCACCGTACTCACCTCCAATGCCGCGTCCGCGCGCGCGAGCTCCAACAAGCTTTCCTCAACAGGACAAGCTCCCTACCGTGCTCACCAACGGAACCCGAAGCTTCGGCGCGAAGAAGAACTCCACCAAGAACTCACAGCTACTCCCTCTCTCCCTCACTCTCACTATTAATCTCTTCCTCTCCCTGGTTCTAGCTGAGAAGAGAGGAGGGTGGAAAATGAAGGTGACCTAAACTGAGAGGAGAAGAGGTCTATATATCATACAGGAGGGGGTAGTTGGGATGGATGGGTGAAAATACCAGAATGCCCCCACTTAAAACATAAATTTACCTTAATATCCCCAAGTTCTGGAGGCTGAGTACCGGTACCCGAGCTCCCGTACCGGTACCCAAGCGCAACTTTTCTAATCCGAGGGCCAACTCTGCCCAGTCCAACATAGGGTTCCGGTACCCTACCCGACGTTCCGGTACTCAAAGCATTTAGGATCTGGCATACCAGTACACACAACTCAGTACCGGTACCCAGAGACTTAGAAAAATTCCTGTTATTTTCCCCAACCGAAACTCTCTGTCGGATCCTCGAGAAATTCGTTCCGGTATCCATCCTCGCGTACCGGTACGCAATGCCCCAAAAATGCAGAATCAAGCTGAGACTTCCAATTCCGACGCCGTCAACTCACTTTTCGATCCAGAGGCTTCCGCGTCGATCCGAAATGTCCCAAACTCATCTGTACTCATAAAATAAACACGCCACAGGCATTTTCCCCGTACCACGCTAACATGCGAAGTCGGTGCACTATACGAAGCCCCGGTACTCTACATTCAGAGTCTTCCGGCTTTGAGAATCCCTTCCATGGTCGTGCTCCCGGGAGAGATGCATCCGTGCAGGGTCGAGGTTCGGACCACATCGGTCGTATAGATTAGTAGGTCAATTCAAGTATCAAGGTGGAACTTTCGGAGTATTCGAGAGGTCTATAAGCAGAGGGTTTCATCGACTGGTTAAACACAATCGAGTGCATCTTCGAGTATAAGGATGTGCCCGAGGAAAAAATATAAAGTTAGTCGCCTTAAAGCTCAAGGGGCGAGCCTTAGCATAGTGGGAACAATTGAAGAAGACTCAGCAGAGGAAAAGTAAGCCGAAAATTACAAATTGGAAGCACATGAAGAAAAAGATGAAAGAGAAATTCTTGCCTTTCAATTATACTCAAGTCCTGTACCAACGGCTTCAAAACCATCGACAAGGCAACTGATCGGTGGCTGATTACACTGAGGAGTTCTATTAACTAATCGCTTCGAATGATTTAGTCGAATCGGAGGAGCAACAGGTTGCGAGATACATTGGTGGGCTACGACAGTTGATTCAGGACGCGTTAAGCTTGCACGCGATCTGGACGACATCCAAAGCGTACCAACGCGCCTCAGTGGTAGAGGCGCAACAAAGTCAAGTTGGGTCGCGAGCGAGCCGAATCGGTTCGGGAGCGAACTACTCGGAACCAAGGTATCAAGGAGCTCAGCTAGAGGCCAGACGGAAAACCGGTCCCGCTTCAGCCGAATAGGAGCAGGTAAAGATGTACCGATCAATAAGACATGAGTTTGTTGTTTTCAGTGTGGAGAGTTGGGTCATCTAGCCCGAGATTGTCAAAAAAATAACAGCCTACCCAAAAAACAACTCTACATCGAACAGAACTAGGAGGATAAACCGGATGGGTTCGGTGAACCTCTCTACAACGAGCAAACTGACGAGGAGGATCCTGATGGCTTAGATGGTGATCAAGCTACGTCTCTAATTATAAAAAAGATGTTGTTGGCGCCGCGGTAGGAAGAGAATGATGACTGGTGACGAACCAACATCTTCCATATGCGTTGTACTGTAAGGGTATGGTATGTAAGGTGATTATTGACAGTGGTAGTACCAAGAATATCATCTCTCAAGAGGCGGTACGGAAGCTCGGCTTGACGTGGTAGAAGCATTCTCGTCCGTACAAGTTGAGTTGGTTTAAGAAAGAAAGCGAAGTAAGTGTGGACTCGCAGTGCTTAGTTTCCTTATCGATTGGAAAAAAGTATTTCGATCGAGTCTGGTGCGATATAGTATCGATGGATGTTTGCCATGTCCTGTTGAGCAGGCCGAGGCAGTTTGATCGAAAGGTGATTCACGATGGGAGGAAAAACACCTACACTTTCTAGAAGGACAACTTGCGAATTGCCCTGAAGCCTATGAAAGAGGAGGAACAACCGATACCTAAACAGGAGAAAGGTGTTAGCATGCTATCTCTGAAGGGTTTTATCAAAGAGGCTAGGGAATCGGGGGTGGTTCTAGCCGTAATCGAGCAACCGATTGAAGATGATCACAATTCCAAAAGAAGCGAGGATGATTATCCATGAGTTTAGTGATGTTTTTCCAAATGATTTACCTTCGAAATTACCACCGATGTGGGATATCTAACATCAAATTGATCTAATTCCTGAAGCCAGTTTGCCGAACAAACCAGTTTATTGAATGAGCCCCAAGGAATATGAAGAGCCACAGCGACAGGTTCACGAGTTACTGGACATAGGATTCATTCAACCGAGTCTAAGCCCTTGTGCGGTACGAGTGCTATCGACTTCGAAGAAAGATGGATCGTGGCGAATATGTGTCGACAACCAAGCCATCAACCGAATTACAATCAAATATCGTTTCCCAATACCTTGGCTAGACGATATGCTAGACCAGTTGGCGGGAGCGAAAGTATTCTCAAAGATCGACTTAAAAAGCGGGTACCATCAGTTGCGAATAAGGCCCGGGAGCGAATATAAGACGACATTCAAGACTCGAGATGGATTGTATGAGTGACTAGTGATGCCATTTGGCTTATCGAGTGCACTAAGTACATTCATGCGGTTGATGAACCATGTGCTTCAACCGTTCATTGGTAAGTTTGTGGTAGTCTATTTCAATGACATCCTAATCTATAGTCCCACGAATGAGGCACATTGTCAGCATCTACGGGAAGTCCTTGAAGCACTTTGGTGAGAACAACTTTAAAGAAGTGCCACCTTATGACCGAAAGCTTGACATTCTTGGGATTCATCGTCTTAGCACAAGGAGTAGAAATAGACTCATAAAAGGTTCGAGCGATTCAAGAATGACCGATTCCAAGGAGTATTCATGAAGTACGAAGTTTTCATGGGTTGGCATCATTTTACAGGATATTCATTCAAAATTTCAGCAATCTAATGGCACCGGTAATTGATTGTTTAAAGTTAAAGATTTTTGAATGGACTCCTGAGGCACAAAAGAGCTTCGACATTATTAAACAGAAACTTACTTCCATGCCAATTTTAAGTCGACTTAATTTCACAAAAGTCTTTGAAGTGGATTGTGATGCATCGGGTCGTGGAATAGGCATTGTGATGAATCAAGAAGGTCATCCTATAGCCTTCTTCAGTAAGAAGCTATCGAAGTCGAAAGCCAAGTATTCAACTTATGACCTCGAATTATATGTAGTGATTCGAGAGCTATGGCACTGGAGACACTATTTGTTGCATCGAGAGTTTATATTACACACCAACTATGAAGCGTTGAAATATATCAATGGTCAAGAGAAATTGAGTAGCCGACATGCAAATGGGCGAGTTTTCTCCACGAGTACAATTTTGTGCTCTAACATAAATCAGGAACCATCAACCGAGTCGTTGATGCCTTGAGTTGGCAAACTCGAATCCTTACTGCAATTAGGGTTCAGGTTACTGGGTTTGATACCTTAAGAGAACTATATGTGAAAAATCCATACTTCAGCAAAATATTTACCGAAGCCGAGTTAGGCAGATCAGCCGAATTCAGGTGCGAGATGGGTTTCTATTTAAATGTGTGCAACTGTGTATTCCTGAACATTCACTTCATGAGAAAATTATCAAGGAATTACATGTGAGGCACATTTCGGTAGAGATAAATCACTGGCGTTGGTTTCAAGCGATTATTACTGGCCAAAGATGAAGCGAGATGTCGGTAGATTTGTCGACCGATGTCATATATGCCAAGTATCGAAAGGAGTTGCGACGAACGCCGGACTGTATACTCCTTTACTCGTACCAGGTGCACCATGGGAGGATGTCAGTATGGATTTTGTTCTAGGGCTTCCGAGGACGCAGCGGCGTATAAATTCGGTTATGGTGGTTGTTGATCGGTTCTCCAAGATGGCACATTTTGTTTCATGTAGAAAAACCATAGATGCTAGCAATATAGCCGATTTATACTTCAAAAAAATAGTGAGGTTGCATGGTGTACTAAAGAGCATAACATTGGAACGGGACACCCAGTTCATAAGCAACTTTTGGAAAATTCTTTGAAAAAAACTAGGAACCGAATTAAAATTCAGCACGCCATATCATCCCCAAACTGATGGGCATACTAAAGTGGTAAATCGAAGCCTCAGTAATTTATTGCGTGCACTAGCTAAGGACAAGTCGAAGCAGTGGGATTTGGTCCTTCCACAAGTTGAGTTCGCTTTCAACAGATCCCAAAATCGTACAACTGGTAGTAGTATTTTCGAGGTAGTTTATGACTCTGACCCAAATAGTGTTCTCGATTTAGCTCCTATCCCATATGTAGGAAATCAACGCGTTCGAGGAGAAGCTACTATCAAGCAAATTAATTTTATTCATGAAGAGATTCGGCAGCAGATCGAGAATGGCAATGCAAAGTATAAAGAAACGGTAGACCGACACAGACGGAAATTGACATTTGATGAAGGCGATTATGTGTAGGTTATTTTAACCAAGGATCGTTACCCAACAAGCGAATATAACAAGCTTAGTGAGCGAAAGGTCGATCCTTGTGAGGTGTTAAAGAGGATTAACGACAATGCATATCAAATCAAGCTACCGGATGTTTTCAATGTGAAGCATTTAATCCTTTACAATGGAAATTCATTGGAGGATGAAGAGTTCAACTTGAGAACGAGTTCCTTCCAACTCGAGGAGGATGATGCGGCTAGTCTAGCGATTGTGTTCTTCGATAAGTGTGATTTCGCTAAGCTGAGTTGAAAATCTCGTTAGACTTGGTTTACAGTTCTTGGCTTTTCCTAAGTTACACTCGGGTCTCGGGTTTCGGCCTTTGGTGCCACTCGACTATTCAGAAATTTGTTTGGTATTTAGAATATTTTAGAAAAGTTTGCATTTATCTTATTTTTTATTCCGATTAATTAGTTAGTTCAAATCTGTTTAGATTTAGAGATATATTAGAGTTAGTTATAATTGTATTAGAAAAATTGCTAAATTTTAAAATTTAAATTTTAATAGGATTCGAGTATCGTCTATATATATAGACGTGATATAATGAGTTTTAGACAAAAATATAGAATTTGAGAATTAAATACTACTTTCAGTATTTGTTGAAGGAGTTTTTGACAAAGATATAAAATTTGAGAATTAAATACTACTTTCAGTATCTGTTGAAGGACCGGATTCTTTTCGTTTATCTCTATTTTTTTTTTGTACTTTTTCATCTAGACACGCGGCTTTATTGGCCTGCGTCATAGAGGTGGACGGAGAGGAAGCTGAGGAAGGAAAATAAAAGAAACATGGAAAATGTTAGAGATAATGCTAATTAGTTAGAATTAGATTATCTAAGATATTTGGTTGGTTAAATTTTGATAAAGATAAATCTAATTAGATGGGATATCTAATTGGAATAGGATTTTGTATAATAATCTATAAATAGATAGGTCGGGCTATTATGATTGTAAATGAAGCCGGAGTCGCCTTAATTAATTAGTGAGGCCAAAGAAAGACGTGTGGGCATGAAGTTATTTTTTCAATAAAGGCAAGTTTAGTTTGCTTCCACCAAAACGTACCAAATTTTTTATTATTTGCCTTTCTCTCTTCTCTTTTTCATTCTATTTTTTGTGGAGATTCCTATATACCATAACAAGTATATAGAAAATATTTGGAGGCCCATCACCGTAACAAGCGGTATCGGAGCCTTGTTTTCAAGAGAAGAAGATACCGATGGCATTTAACAGTGCCAATGGAGTTGCACAAGGATTCCCAATATTCAAAGGAGACAATTATGATTTTTGGTGCGTGAAGATGCGGACGTTGCTGCGATCCCAAGATCTATGGGATTTTGTTGAAAAAGGATGTAAGGAAGCAACTGGAGAGAATCTGAAAAAAGATGCGAAGGCGCTTTTCTTTATTCAACAATCTATTGACGACTCAATATTTTTCCACATTGCCGGCGCTACCCGATCGAAAGAAGCATGGGATATATTACAAAAGGAATACCAAGGTAACGAAAAGGTATTCAGAATTAAAATTCAAACCTTAAAAAGAAAATTTGAGACTTCATTTATGGAAGAAAAAGAAAATATTCATACCTTTTATTCTAGAGTTATGGAATTAGTTATCTTGATGCGTACCTATGGTGAAGAAATTTCTGATCAAACAGTAGTTGAAAAAATTTTAAGAAATTTGACGAAAAAATTCGGTGATGTAGTTTCTGCTATAGAAGAAGCAAAAGATTTATCTAAATTGTCTTGTAGCGAACTTCTTGGTTCTCTCTTAGCACATGAGGAACGAAAAGATAGAACAGAAAATTTTTCTGAGCATGCTTTTCAAAGCGAATCGAAAGACAATGAAAAAGATAAAGCAGATACTTCTAATCGCCAAGCTTCAGCATCTGGAGACCATGGTAGAGGTCGTGGTCGTGGTCGTGGCCGTGGTAGAGGTCGCGGTGGTAGATCGGGTGGATACAATAACAGAAACGGTGAAGGATCAAGTAATCAAAATCAGAGAACCTACAGAGGTAATGATCAGCCCTATAATTATAAAAATATTCAATGTTATTATTGTAAGAAATTTGGCCATATCGAGCGATTTTGTCAACAAAACGCTAATTTTGCTCAAGGAAATAATGAAAACGATAATGTACTTTTTGCATGTCGTTCATCAGAAAAAGCTGCTAACAGTATTTGGTATGTCGATAGTGGTTGTAGCAGTCACATGACAGGAAAAGAAGAGAACTTTATTAATTTGGATAAATCTGTTAAAGGCCGAGTGACGATGGGTGATGGCTATGTTCAGGACGTGCATGGAAGAGGTACAATTGAGGCAAATATTTCAGGAATTCAAAAAATAAATAATGTTTTATATGTTCCTGGTTTGAATTCCAATCTTTTTAGTGTGGGCCAATTTTTGAAAGAAGGTTATTCGCTTATTTTTGAAGATTCTAAGTGCACTATTTAAAAGATAAATATAAAAGGGATTTATTTTTTGAAGTTCCGATGACAGAAAATAAAGTTTTTCCTGTTCATGTTGCAATGAAAGTAGTGCTAGATGATGATTGGTTATGGCACTATAGATATGGTCACTTGAGTTTTAAGGGGCTTGATTTATTACATAAAAAGAATATGGTTGATGGTTTGCCTTTGGTGCATAATAATGGTTCTGTATGTGAAAGTTGTGTGTTAGGAAAGCATCACAGAGACTCTTTTCCAAGAAACAGCAATTGGAGAGCCAAAGAACCACTAGAATTGATACATGCTGATGTTTGTGGGCCGATGCAGACACCGTCGCTCAGCAGCAATTATTATTTTGTGGTTTTCGTGGATGACTACAGTCGGATGACTTGGATTTATTTTATTAAAAATAAATCCGAAGCTTTTGATGTTTTTCAAAATTTAAAAACTTGGTCGAAAACGAATCCGGTTATTATATTAGGACTCTCCGTACAGATCGAGGGGGAGAATTTATTTCTAATAAATTTGAAAATTTTTGTGAATCAAATGGTATTCGCAGGCAGTTGACAACCAGTTACACGCCTCAACAGAATGGCGTTGCTGAGCGCAAAAATCGAAGTTTGGTAGAGATGGCAAAAAGTATGTTGAAAGCGAAAGGACTTCCAAATAAATTCTGGGCAGAAGCGGTATCTACTGCAGCATACATTCTTAATAGAAGCCCAACTTTGGCGCTGGATAATATTACACCTTATGAAGCATGGACAGGTTGGAAACCGAAGGTAAAGCATTTTAAAATTTTTGGATCGGTTTCTTTTGTTCATATTCCATCACAAAATAGGCAAAAATTGGATAATAATAGTAGCAAGTGTATTTTTGTGGGCTATAGCGAAAGAAGTAAAGCCTATCGATTTTATAATCCTGTTACTAACTCCTTAATTATAAGTCGTGATGCTATATTTGATGAACAAAAAGCTTGGGATTGGAGTGCAAAATTAAAGGATAATCCATTTCCGATGTTAGGAGATGAAACTACTATTGAGAATAAGAACAATGGTGAAAATACTATAAGTACTGAAACAACACCACATGCTTCACCACGAATTTCTCCAGGAACTTCGCCTGAGACAACACCGAGAAAGGTAAAATTGCTTAGTGAAATATATGAGCAGTGCATGTACACACAATGTGGAGAACCACAAACTTTCGAGGAAGCGGCAAAATCTGATGATTGGTGTAAAGCTATGAATGAAGAAATTGTAGCGCTAGAGAAAAATAATACATGGGAGCTTGTTGAACCATCCACAGAAAAAGAAGTTATCGGGCTGAAATGGATATACAAGGCAAAATATAAACCAGATGGATCGATCCAGAAATTAAAAGCACGTTTAGTTGCAAAAGGTTACTTACAGCAAGCAGGTATTGATTTTAATGAAACCTTTGCACCCGTAGCTAGATTTGATACTATCCGAACTGTTTTGGCTTTGTCTGCACAAAATAAATGGAAAGTTTTTCAATTTGATGTTAAATCAGCTTTTCTTAATGGATTTTTGGATGAAGAAGTTTTTGTTGAGCAGCCGCAGGGCTACAAAATTAAAGGACAAGAAGATAAAGTCTATAGACTACGAAAGGCGTTATATGGATTAAAACAGGCACCAAGAGCCTAGTATAGTCGGATCGATTCGCACTTTATTCAAAACGAATTTTCTAAAAGTGAAAGTGAACCCACACTTTATATCAAATCTCGAGGTATGGAGATTTTGATTGTTTGCCTTTATGTTGATGACTTGATTTACCCTGGAAACAGTACAGATTTGATCAATGATTTTAAGAAAAATATGATGATTGAATTTGAGATGACTGATCTTGGCCCCATGAGTTATTTTTTGGGTTTAGAAATAAAACAAGAAGATAATGAAATTTTTATCTGTCAGAAAAAATATCTTGATGATTTACTTGAGAAGTTTAATATGAAAAATTGCTATCCTGTGCAAAATTCAATGGGTACGAATATGAAGCTATCATTGGATGATGGAGAAGAAAAAATTAATTCCA
Organism: Tillandsia fasciculata; assembly: GCA_029168755.2. NCBI lineage: Eukaryota > Viridiplantae > Streptophyta > Magnoliopsida > Poales > Bromeliaceae > Tillandsia > Tillandsia fasciculata. The sequence goes on from CM054945.1 coordinate 3,567,108, forward strand.
GTTTGTACAGAAATCTGATTGGGAGTTTACTCTATATTGGTAACAGTAGACCGGATATTATATATGCGACATCTTTGTTATCGAGATTTATGCAAAGCCCAAGTAAAATTCATTGGGGAGCGGCGAAAAGGATATTGAGATACTTGAAAGGAACAAGAGACCACGGACTGTGGTATACTAACGCTAACGATTTTTATTTTTTTGGTTGTTCTGATAGTGATTGGGCAGGTTCGGTAGATGATCGACGAAGCACGAGCAGGTTCGTCTTCAATTTTGGTGCAGGAGCAATATGTTGGTCTTCCAAAAAACAGCAGTCGGCGGCTCTATCATCTTCTGAAGCTGAATACATAGCGGTTACGACTGCTACATGTCAAGCAATCTGGATGCGGCGAATCTTAACAGATTTGAAGTACGAACAAAAAGATCCAACTGTAATTTATTGCGATAATCAATCAACTATCGCAATGGCGAAAAATCCAGTTCATCATAGCCGAACCAAACACATCGAACTGCGACATCATTTTATTCGTGAACAGATCGCTAACGGTCAAGTCGAGTTGATACACCGCTCTACCGAAGAACAGATGGCCGATATTTTTACAAAACCGCTACCATTGGAAAAATTCATATTTTGCCGAGAGAAGATCGGTGTGAAGAACATTAGCATTATGGGGGAGTGTTAGAGATAATGCTAATTAGTTAGAATTAGATTATCTAAGATATTTGGTTGGTTAAATTTTGATAAAGATAAATATAATTAGATGGGATATCTAATTGGAATAGGATTTTGTATAATAATCTATAAATAGATAGGTCGGGCTATTATGATTGTAAATGAAGCCAGAGTCGCCTTAATTAATTAGTGAGGCCAAAGAAAGACGTGTGGGCATGAAGTTATTTTTTCAATAAAGGCAAGTTTAGTTTGCTTCCACCAAAACGTACCAAATTTTTTATTATTTGTCTTTCTCTCTTCTCTTTTTCATTCTATTTTTTTGTGGAGATTCCTATATACCACAACAAGTATATAGAAAATATTTGGAGGCCCATCACCGTAACAAAAAAGGAGGGAGAGGAAGAAGGCGGAGAAAAACGAATGGGAGAAAAAAAAAAGAAGAATATTTTAGATAGTTTACTAAAATTCAGATTTAATCTTCGAAACTAATGAAATAATCAATTTTTGCAAAATAAAAAAAACTGGTGAATTTTTTTTAATGCAAATGACTTTTTTGAGTAAAAAAATAATGTTACAAAAATGTATGGAGGCCTCCTCAAATATAGGCCATTGAGTTACACATCTCAATTTTTTATTTTTTTTATTAATTTCTATCCGTTATAATTGAGTAAATTTTACTAACCCAATTAAATAACACATCAAATTCATGAGTCATTTGATCAAACTTAATTATTTTTATTAGTTTTAGGTAATAAAGTTATAATTTTTTTCTTTTTAAAAAAAAACCCATGGGCTATTTCCTAATTGTCTAGAGGTGAGGGACTCTCTATACCCTTTTATTTTTTTTTTTTTTATTATTATTTTTTCTTTTAATAATGCTACATCTAAAATCTATTTTCGATGGTAGATCATGCAACTTAGCCCATCCAAAATTCAGTTGTCTCTCACTTATCAATTTTCTTTAATACTAAAATTCAATTTGAATCTTATAAACTCAAAGGAAGAGTTTATAACCCTTAGATCGATTAGGGTGGAAATCGTTACAACCCTCAGTGGGTTGTAGACTAAACATTTTCTTTTCTTTTTTTTTTTTTTGCTCAAAATGTATAGAACTAGTTCTACAGGCCATTGTAAAAAAGACCCCTCAACTTTATATTCTTTGATCGACGCCTCATTTTATTTGAATTTTTATAGTTAATTAACTTGAAAATTAAGTTTGTTAAATTTTATAGCTCAATTACATTTTAACAGTTAATTAATTTTATTTTATTTATCAAAATTGTTAAACTACTAAGTTTGATAGAATTATCAATCCATTTGGTGAAATCACTCAATTCCAAAAAAAAAAAAAAAAAAAAAAAGTATAATAGAATGGCGTATAGTTAGGGGGTCTCCATATACTTTTATTCTAGGGTGCATGGTTAGGTTGTGCTTCCTTTCAGTATAGGGTTCTCCATACAAGAAGCACTTTCCTTCAATATAAGCTAAATATAGGCTTTAAAATAGAAAGCATTTTTAATGAATTACACATAAAAATTCTTTTGAAATTATGTTGGCTAGGTCTCAAATAATCGTAAAATTCAATGATTTTAAAGATACGATTTTGAATATAATTTTTATCATTTTGATAATGCAAGTATTAAAGATCAAATCTAATAATTTAAAATCTAATCATAACAATTCCATAGTAGACCATGGACCATGCAATAATATCTCCACAGGTGATCACTTCAGAGCAATACTATTCGTACATTCGAAATCAGGTGTACGATATATATTTTGTCTATCCTGAAGTGGAGATTTTTTTACTGGTTACTTCGAACTGACTAATAAAATTCATCTCATACTATAATGAATGGAATATAAAATATATACCCGATTTCGGATGTACAATAAGCATTTTCTGACGGGGTAATGCATGTGAGGTGCCTATGATCCAAAGTTATTTCCTGCACCTAGTTCATGTGGTGCACAATATTTGGACCCGATATTTTATCTCATCTCATATTTAAATTTAAATTATTTGGTAAAGACATATGTTAGATCCGTAAGCAAATTAATGTGAAATAACCCAAGAAACACATGTAAATTATTATATAATCGTTCATCTATTTGGAAACATTATAAACGCTTACCGGAATCCATGCTTGATGAAACACGTTCTCAGATCTTATCGTTTCTCAAACACCGATAATAAAATCACCTGGATTGAGTGCTTCCAAGTCTAGATTCGTCGTCTAATTAATTTTGCTCTAAATGAGGCAGGACAAAATGACGGCATGAATCCGACTCGGGACCACAACCCTTTTATATTCCTTATATATTATGTTTAATTAGAGTCCCATAAACCCTAATTAGACTTGTATTAGGTTTCTACACATTAATAGACCATACCCAATAGATGTTTCCAGAGCTCATATTAAATCACTTAATGGCCCTATTAAATTAGATAGCCTATAATATAATTATAAATTTATATGTTAGCCCATATATAGATAAATTAAATCCAACAATCTTCCACTTGGGCTACATATTATATCTTGAAACAATTATATTATGATATGTGCGCACCAGAATAGCCATCTTTTTCTAAAACATCTCCTTAGTTACAATCTGGTCCATCTACTATATTAGTATGAGATCAAAGCGGTCTTTGTTATACAAGTTCATAACTCGACCTATCAATGATCACCATACCAACATATTCAATGACATAGATCGAGTATGGATGTGTAGCATGAAAATTACATGCAATGTGATCTTAACATGCCTATTTCCAACTGTTACGGAATTTGAGTTGGCGTATTTCGTGAAAGTATTGAGTCTTGAAGATTGAAGATGAAAGAAGCTTGAATCATATACCTCAATCTCAAGAAAGAAGATTTCAAAAGGATCAGGTATGTTTAACTAAAGATCTTTAGTGATCCGAATACTTCTTGTAGTGTAGAAACACCTGGAAGAATGTTTTATTGCATAAACATCAAAAACTGGACATGGGACATGTTCAGGATCCGGATCGAGGCTTGCAATCCGGATCCCGAAGGGTGTTCGTTCATACACTGGTTCAATCCGGATCGCAGCAATTCATGATCCGGATCCCGAACAGCAGTTTTACCTATTTACTTGCACAATCCGGATCAGGAACTGCAATCCGGATCCCGAACATGATGTTTTGGTAAAACTGTATGAACGATCCGGATCGGGGACTACGATCCGGATCCCGAACAAGCAATTTTCTGGAAACCGTCTTTTGTGCGTCTGCAATCCGGATCGCCAAATCCAATCCGGATCGCCGTCAGTAAAAATCTCCAGAAAAGGCAGTTTTTGATCCTTATCTCCTTCCATGGGTTTCTAACCTATAAATAGACCCTGTGATTCTTTTTCTAGGGTTAATCCAAATAGCCGTCATATTAAAATATAATCTTATACGGCCTAAGATCCACATATAGAGAAGAAAGGAAATACTAGATTTAATCTTATGTTTCTTCGTCTATATTGATTGATTTGATTCTAGGTTTTCCATACTCATATTTTGAGTAGAATCAAATCAATGAATACTTAGATGGTATTTCCGATCTATTTCTAATCTAAGTATTCGGCGGATCATCACCACCCAAAAAACAACGATTTACCCCAAAATCGGCGCGTGGACTCGCGTGGCCTTGTGGATTCAAGGTGCAACCGCTCTCGTGGATTCGGAGCGAGGTACGTTCGTGGATTCGAAGCGTGCCACTGGGTGAAGACCGTGGATTCGGTCGGACGTCGTGGACTCGACGTTGGACGCTGTGGATTCAGCGTTGGGCGCGGATCGTGGATTCGAGAAGCGTCGTGGAGCGAGCGGGAAGATCTACTAGGAGCGTATGAAAAAGGTTGAGTCGTCTGTGAGTACGTTATATCACCTTGTACGTGTGTTAATTCTAGTGGATTTCGCCGTGTTATCGGTCCCGTGGTTTTTTACTCCGGTTTGGAGTTTTTCCACGTAAAAATCTTGCGTGTTCATTTATTTTTCCGCATTGGGTTTTATAGCGCAATGATTTTTTGAGTGTTTATTGTTTACACCTATTCACCCCCCTCTAGGTGTTTTTTCCCCTATTTAGATCCAATTACTTATAACCCATCAAGTGGTATCAGAGCGGGAATAGGGTTGTAAACAATGGTTGAAGGTGGAAACATCAATCGACCCCCTTTCTTTGATGGAACAAATTATGCGTACTGGAAAGTACGGATGAAAGCCTTTTTAATTTCCATCGACGAAAGGGTGTGGCAATCAATTGAATTAGGATGGTCTAATCCAACTGAAATTATAGATGATGTTCGCACCTTAAAACCTAGGTCGAAATGGACCAAGGAAGAGATAGATTCTTCTTCTTACAATGGCAAGGGAATTAATGCTCTATTTAATGCTTTGTCACAAACAGAGTTCTCTCGCGTCTCGGCATGTGAGACTGCGAAAGAAATCTGGGATGTTCTTCAAGTTACGCATGAGGGAACTAACCTTGTGAAGATTCAGAAACTGCAAATGCTTACGAGCAAGTTTGACTCTATCTCTATGGCAGAGAATGAATCTTTCACTGACTATTACACACGATTGCAAGACATCGTAAACTCATGTGCTAACTTGGGAGAGAAGATTCCAGAATTTAAAGTTGTAAGAAAAATTCTTAGAACTCTTCCTGAACGATTTCGCCCGAAGGTCGCAGCCATTGAAACAATTAAACACCCGGACGAAATGCGTGTAGAAGAATTAGTTGGTGCTTTACAAACTTATGAAATGACATTTCCTACTAACTATTCTTCTGGAAAAGCATCCTCTTCTAAGTCTTCAGGTTACGCATTGAAATCAACTAAGGAAGAAGACGCGGATTCATCCTCCTCGGACGATGACGAGAACCTATCTATGGAGGACTTTGAAAAGCAACTCGCTCTCTTGACAAGGAAGTTTCGCCGCAACTTTCGAAGGGGAATTCAAGCAAAACTCCATCCTTCGGAAAGTCGAAGAAAGGCAAGGGTCTTCAAGCTTACAAGTCAAGAAAGCAAGAGAACTTCTCAAAGGATAAGAAAAGTTCAGAGGGACAAGTTAAGTGCTTCAAATGTCGAGGCTACGGCCACATTTCAACGGAGTGTCCCAACAAGAATCCGGCAAAGAAGAAGGCGATGCAAGTCGTCACTTGGGATGACAACTCAACGTCAAATGAGTCATCCTCAAGTGATGAAGAAGACTCCGCGACAGCATTCCACGCGTCCACTACATCTTCACCCTTCATGTGCTTAATGGCAAGTACATCCGACTCACTGTCCAACTCCACTGTTGAAAAGATTGCAACGGACGATGAATCAGATGATTCGGAAGGTGAAGATTTTGCTCTAGCCTACCACAACTTTTGAGGGATTCAAAGAAACTGGCTAAGCAAAACAAGGGGTTGAAAGGGAGATTGCAGGATCTCGAAGAAGAAGTAAAAAGGGTAACCTCTCTCTCAACCGATCTTGAAGTGGAAAGGGATAATCTGATTAAAACAAATGTTTCCCTTCAAGAGTCCAATGAGCAACTCGAGAAGAATTATATAGATATGGTGAACAAAGCGAATTACTTCTTGAAGCTCAACGGCGAGGCTCGACAGGAAAAATTGGAAATGACGAAGACCATTTGCCAACTGAAGGATGACTTAAAGAGATTTTCTTCTGGAAGGAGTAAGTTGGACAGGCTTCTTGGTCTTGGTCAGACAAATAGGTTCGGCCTCGGATACACTCAAACTGGAGACATTCCAAGTTCGAGTGGGACAGTATTTGTGCCTCAGTCGGTACCTCCTCCTCCGACACCGGAATTCACGACAAGCAACGACAACAAACCTACTTCATCCTCCTCGGATCGTCAAGATCTAAGGTATGTTTTCGTTGTGGCATTTCAGGGCACATAAGGAGAAATTGCAAGACGGGAGCCAAACGCACACCTCAAGCACCTCTTGCAATGACTACCAAAAAGGCTATTCCTCGAAAATCAACTGCAATTCAATTGAAGGAAAAGAGCCTTGGTAGCTCACCGCTCAAGACGACATCATCAAGGAGCAGCAATTCTTCAAGCAAGACGCTCTCACCTAGGAGATCAACTTCACGATCATTACCGACGCACTCCAAAAAGGTTTGGGTGCGCAAAGGTGAAATTTTCCCTTGTCTTGTTACTAATGTTTCCTTGCATGCATATGATAGTTCGTCTTGGTATCTGGATAGCGGGTGTTCCCGTCATATGACCGGTGACAAAAACTGTTTTCAAACATTTGAGAAAAACTCCGGAGGACTTGTTGTTTTCGGAGATGGTCGGTCTTCCAAAATTGTTGGAAAGGGAACGGTAGCTATTCCAGATGGCCCGGTTCTAAATAATGTGTTATTTGTTCATGGCCTTAAGACTAACCTCATAAGCATAAGTCAACTTTGTGATAGTGGTTATTCAGTTAATTTTTCATCTGATAAATGTACTGTAACTGACATGAACCATGCTTTCTTTTTAAAAGGGGTTAGATCAGAAAACAATTGTTATGTAGTTCCTCATAAGATTTCTGAAAAATGTAACCTAGCATCTTTGAAAAATGAAACACTTTGGCATGAAAGGCTAGGTCACATAAACTTTAAGGAACTTGCTAGAATTTCGAACAAAGATGTGGTCAAGGGGGTTCCGAAACTTTCTTTTGAACAAAACATTGTGTGTGGCGGTTGCCAAAAGGGAAAACAGTCTAGGACTGCACACAAGAACTTGAACCACATAGGTACAAAACGGCCTTTGGAACTTTTGCATATGGACTTAATGGGGCCAACTCGTCAACCATCTCTGGGAGGTAAATGGTATATTTTCTTATTGGTTGATGATTTTCTAGATATACTTGGGTAGCATTTTTAAAAGAAAAAGCTGATACCTTTGATTCTTTTCTCGAAATCTGCCATCGTATTATGATTGAAAAGAATGAAAGGATTACTCGAGTTAGAAGTGATAGAGGTGGGGAATTCATAAATTCCAAATTCATTGATTTTTGCACTTCTAACGGCATTAAACATGAATTCTCTGCACCTTATACACCTCAACAAAATGGTGTAGTCGAGCGCAAAAACAGGGTCGTACAGGAAATGGCACGTGTTATGCTTCACAGCCGGAACTTACCTTTTTATTTTTGGGCTGAAGCGGTGAACACTGCTGTTTATGTTATTAATCGCGTGTATTTGCGCCCGGGGACTTTGAATACACCATATGAACTTTGGTTTTGTAGAAAACCTAACATCAAATATTTTCGTATCTTTGGGAGTCGGTGTTTTATTTTACGTGATCGCGAAAATCTTGGAAAATTTGACTCTCGAAGTGACGAAGGGATTTTCTTAGGTTATTCTACAAACAGCAGAGCATATCGAGTTTTTAACTTAGAATCTAAGACGATCGTAGAATCGATAAATGTTAAGGTAGATGAAGCTTTTCACTTTGAATCTGAAAAATCTACCCTCGATATCTCTCTTGATGATGATACACCTGCTAATGCATCTTCTTCTAACAATTCTTTCGATAATAATGTTGATGCATCTAACGGTTCTTCAAGTTTATCTGATGTGCAGGAATCATCTCGTGTACCTCCGTCTACTCCTCTACCTCAAACGTTACGCATCTCCAAGGATCACCCTGAATCGAACATCATTGGAGATCCACAAGAAGGAGTTAGAACACGGAGACAATTGGTTTGCGGATTTGCATGCTATGTATCTCAAATCGAACCAAAGAATGTTGATGAAGCTCTCCAAGATGACTACTGGATTAAAGCAATGCAGGAAGAGCTCCATCAATTCGAGCGAAACAAAGTCTGGGAATTAACGAAGCCTCCGAAGCAACACAATGTGATAGGTACCAAATGGATCTTCAAGAACAAGAAAAATGAAGAAGGTACTATCATCAGGAACAAAGCAAGGTTAGTTGCTCAAGGCTACTCTCAAGTAGAAGGTATAGACTTTGATGAAACTTTCGCCCCTGTAGCTAGACTCGAGTCCATTCGTATATTGTTTGCGATTGCTTGTCATTTTAAAATCAATTATTTCAAATGGACGTTAAGAGCGCCTTTTTAAATGGGTTTTTAAATGAGGAAGTTTATGGAAGTTTTGTGTCAGCTACCTACCGAAAGGTTTTGTTGTGTCAGCATAACTACCTAACCATGTTTTTCGTCTGAAAAAGGCTCTTTACGGTCTGAAACAAGCACCGCGAGCATGGTACGAAAGGGAAAAGCACCTTTTGGAAAAGGGCTACACTCGAGGGGGAGCTGACAGGACTCTCTTTGTGAAGCATTATCAAAACAATTTCATAGTTGCTCAAATCTATGTCGATGACATTGTTTTTGGAGCAACAAGAGATAATGATGCTTCTAAATTCGCGGAGACCATGGAAAGCGAATTTGAGATGTCCATGATGGGCGAATTGAATTATTTTCTTGGATTACAAGTTAAGCAGTGATGAAGGAATTCACTTGTGTCAATCCAAGTATGCACTGGAGTTGGTCAAAAAGTTTGATCTTGAAAATTCTAAGGATTTTCCAACTCCAATGGGAACTAGCCATAAGGGACTTGGAAGTGAATCACAAAGTGAGAATGTAGACGAGAAACTGTACCGCAGTATGATTGGAAGTCTACTATATCTCACGGCTAGTCGCCCATATATCCTTCCTGGGTGGGATTTGTGCGAGATATCAATCAGCACCGAAGGAGGTTCAA
>CM054945.1:3576610-3718550 GCA_029168755.2 Tillandsia fasciculata
AAATAAAAAAAACAAACGAAGTATAAAAAAAAAAAGAAAAAAAAAAAAAAAAAGGAAATGCCCCCCAAGGCAAGCCTTTGCCTTGGGGGGGTGGAATGGGATATCCCCCCCCCATACCGGGGGGGGCGGGTGGAATGGGATATCCCTCCCTATACCGGTATGGGGGGGGATATCCCCGTTTGGGGGGGATATCCCATCCCCCTCTTATCCCAAAACCGTTTGGGTACAAAGGGGGGATATCCCCCCTTTGTACCATTTCCAAACACTACCGCAGGAGACCGCTTAATGAAGGGGCATTATTCAAACCATACTCCTAGTGGTGGCGTAGCGTCTTAGGGACCTGGAACCTTTTTAAATGCGGTACCACGCACTCAGTGGGTGATGGGGGAAGGACAAGTTTCTGGTCGGATATTTGGCTAGGGAGTTCCCCACTTCTTACCCAATTCCCACAAATCCACAGTGCAGTACGCAATAAAAACTACCGAGTGAAAGATTGTTATGGAAACTACGGGTGGAGATGGAGGAAAATCCTTGCGGGTTTTACTCCTAGCTCTTCGTTCAAAGATGACCTGGTTCGGAACTTTAAAGAAACAATTGCCGTGACACAACTGTCAGTCAGCAGGGACGGCTTCAGATGGCGTTGGACCCAATCGAAAGTGTTCTCAGTTAAATCTTTGTACCTTTTTCTCCAAGACTGGCGAATTAGACAGGCGATTCTTACATTTATGGAATCTGAAACTTCTGTTGAAGGTCAAAATATTCGTATGGCTAGTTTTGAAATGAAGGGTACTGACGGCCGACAAACTGCTGAAAAGAGGTTGGAATGGAATTGGTAATTGCGTCTACTGCCTAGGGACTTTGGAGACAGTGGATCATCTCTTTGTTGGGTACGACACTACGAGTTCATTACTGGTGGGTCTGCTCACGAACAAGGTTGGAGTACGAGCTTGCTCAGTAGTAGACTTACTGTGGGAAGAGAGGGACACAAAAAAAGGGTCGCTCGGGAGAAAGGAACTAACTACTATCACGGCGACTTGGTGGATCATTTGGCTAGAACGCAACCGTTAGATGTTTCGACGACAAGAAACAGGGGTTGGGGAAGCTGCTTGCGGACATCTGGGAGTTGTGTGTGCTCTGGGCCTCTTACTGTGCGTAATTTTTTATTATTTATTTATTTATTTATTTATTTATTTTTTCCTACTTCTCTGATCTGTACTCCGAGGCTTAGTTGTTTCACCTTTGTAGCCGAGTTCATTTATCTATGAATGAAGCGGCAGCATGCTGCCTTTTCCTCAAAAAAACATATGAGTAACCCACAATATTTAAATTGCCATTCTTTCGCATCAAAATACCTCTTCTTTGATTAGATTTTAAATAACGTAGTATTCTATTCACAACATTCATGTGTGATGTTCGTGGAGAATACATAAATTGACTAACAAGGCTAACAACATAAGAGTTCTTGTGATTGTTAGATAAATCAAATGTGCAACAAGCCTTTGATACAAACCAACGTTGTCAATCTGCTCGCCCTTTTTAAGGTCGGGATGAATATCAACAGGAGTCCCTAAGGTGGCGTTTGGTAATGGAATTGTGATTAGGTGAATACTTTATTTTATACTTGGAATTAGGATGTATTCTAGGATAATATGGAATAAATATAATTATTTGTTTGGTATGCAAGTGGGTTATTTCAAAGAATAACAGAATTTTTGTTTGAATGTGTTAGGAGGATACTAGAGAATTAGATCAAAAAGTAGATTTGTAATTTTAAAAATACCAAGATTGCCCTTGTGCATTAAAGCATGTTTCTAATATTATTACTTTTTATATGTGCTATTATCATAAATTAAAATATTATATTTTTTCTTAAATTAAGCAAAATTATATTTTAAAATTAATTTAAATTATTAATTACTGTTAATTTGTATACAATCAATCAACCTAGTATAGTTCTTTGGATAATACTATCATACATATATATGAAGCATATAAAATACTTATGTTGTATCAGCCACAAAAAATACAGACAAGTGAACCTCCTAATGTGCCAATTATGAAAGAGTTAAAACAAGCACAACAACAACTGAGCAAAAAACTGAAACAGACTTACAAACCTAAATAATCATCTATGAAGTAGTACAGAAAACACATGAAGTAGTGCACAAAACACATATCATTAACAAAACAACTCCTGGAAATGATAAAGATTAGCAACACATGCCTTCTGGAAATGTTTAAACATGCAGCCAAATAAAACTAATTTAAAAGTAGCCCGAATCATAAAGTAGTTTATGCGCTGGAAAACAAAATTAAAAACAGTGAAATAAACACGAATGCAACATACACCTATCTATTACTCCATAATTGATCCGTTATCATAGTGCGGAGTGTGTCACCCCGCCGTGCGTCGTCTACCCCAACCAATGGTGTAGGATCCTCCATTTGTTCATCTTGAGAGTCAGGTTCCAATGCCGAGTTGAAATACAAATTATTTCCTTGGTGCATCTTTATGAAGTTATGGATCACACAGCATGCTACCGCGATGTGACATTGCACTTTGTAAGGATAAGGAGTCGCCTGTTGAAGAACTTTGAAACGCCTCTTCAATATGCCAAACGCCTTTTCAACGACATTTCTTAATTGGGCATGCCTATGATTGTATAGATCTCGAGGTCCGCGATGTGTACGCGCCCGTGCATTAACATCAAACTGGCTCAAGTGGTATCGCTCCCCTTTATAAGGCGCAAGAAAACGATCGGTATTTGCATAATGAATCAACTAAATGGAATTTCCCTAACAGACAATTAGAAAAACACCAAGTTTAAGGTTAGGTGATCAAAATACTAGCTTTTTTTAACAAAACAATTGAAGAAAAAAAACATACCTTCAGGAACCGTGAAACCCCCGCTTTCACAACACCAACGCAGCACCCTCATGTCCGCTGCTGAACCCTCCCATTCAGTACAAACAAATAAAAATTTGTGGTCAAAGGAGCAAGCTGCCATCATATTCTGGGATGTAAACCCTTTGCGACAACGATAACGCGCTTGCTTACCCTTTCTTACAACAACCGGTATATGTTTGCCATCAATAGCCCCAATTGCATATACAACAAGAGTCTTTATACATGTTACAGGATATGTGGCAAAAGACACGAGTACTCCTAGTTTAGATAGGGTAGGAGAGAACTCCTAACCTAGGTTTTTCAGCAAATTAAATACTGTAATTCCATGAACGTGTGCTTTTTCTTCAAATTCTTTGGGCTTAATAGCATTATAGCTCTCAATGCAAAACGCAACACAATTTTAGCATCAGAAGTATCATATCGACACTGATATCAGCTTTGTCGAATATTAATTGTATACTATATATGGTTGAATTGTGCCTATAGTTGGTTGCTAGTATATATTGAAGGGAATAGTGAAGATCCAACGATCAATATTAGAATAAATTTGCAAATTAAATAGTTATTCTCTAAAAATACAACGAAATCTGCTTTTATTTTTGAAAAAGAATTTGATCAGTTTCATGTTGTCTGTGTGATGAACAAATGAATAGAATAGTCAAATAATCGTGCCGTGTTCAAAAGATATGTCCCCACATGTCTCGATCCTCTTCTAAAGAGATATACTTTTCACCAAAGCTAGCGAGCAAATTAAGAAGAATCAAGTAAAACAAAAAAAATATGTTCTAAAGAAACTATATATTAATCTTATTGTAAGTTTGATTGTCAAAATAATATATTTGATAATAGACTATAAGTTATAGTCAATTTTTTGTGTTTGGAAGGTAGGAGTTTAATTTATTTCTCCATTAGCATTCAGGATATGTACTCAAAAAAAAAAAAAAAAAAAATGACACTACATAATTCTTGAAGGAATCTCTAAATCATGAATCCTAAACTATCAGTTGATGAAGAAGATATAGTTAGAAAAAGAAGGCAAGCAATTGATGTAGTCTTCTTGCTCATGCCGTCGGTCTACGCCGTAGAGACGGTGAAACCCAAATCGGCGGCAACCAACTGCGAGGACCATCAATTGTGTCTATGCTTCTTTCGTCTCTTTTTATGAGAAAAGAAATGTCTTGGTTTTCCAAGTTGCAAATACCTGAATCGTCGCCACAGCTACAGAAGAAGAGGTTCAACAGGAAGCACATATTCTTACTGAAATAGACATGGTTTGCTTTCAGCTTCAGCCTGCGTACGTCTGCGGCGGAGACCGAGACAGACGAGCCGGCGCCCACGAACAATGCACGGCCACCCAGGCTCGCCAGGGTCATCTTACTGCGTCGTTCTTGGTGATCCATTTCTGCTTCATAGATTTTGATATGCGTGGTGCGACGGCTGTGGAAGCTGTGGTGCCTCGACACGTACAGAAGGCCACTGCCGCCGCCGCCTCCGCCGTCGTCGTCTACATCATAGGCCGCCAGGTGGCCCAAGATGTCAATCGAGTGAGGATCCAAGACGAAAGTTGTAATCTCCTCGGAGCCAACGTGGATCTCAACGAGTTGCAGATGAGGCTGGTCTCCGTAGGCCGTTGCGAGGAGCCTCATTCCGCGGGGATCGAACATGACATCGTAGTAGTAGTAGTAATGGTCCTGATTCCCGAAATAGTGCCACTTGCAGTCTCCAACTCTTGTGAATATCAGCCTCCGCTCGAACGCCAGGAAGAGGATGGCGACCACGACTAAGGCAGTGCCGTCAGCTGGGTCTTATAAACAGAAAAAATTAAGTTAAGTATTGGCAGAGTCAAGTAGTAGTATCACCTTAAACGGGTGGAATAATATGTTATCCCTTATTTTAGAATGAATGCCAACATTACTGTTAGGCATTTGGATGTACTCATGCCTAAGTGCCACAACACCACGCAAAATACTATTAAAATACCTACCAATTGTCTCCCCTGAATGTTGAAAAGTCTCGGCTAAAACTCTATTTGTTACTCCATGACCTACAGCAAATAGGAAGATCCCAAGCTGTTCATCTGCCGTCAAATGCCGACTACCTTTTAGCAAACCCTTCGCAACCAATTCATCTCGAAGTATTATAAAAGTGGTCATGCGAAAAATTTGATACCCTCGATCAGGATGGCCTCGTAAAATATCCATAATGACTTGATGCCCGGTGAAAGGTCTTGTTCGACAAGGTTGCTTGTACAAGGTATTACGAAATTGAATTTGTCCTTCTTTTATCATAACAGCTAGCACTTCCTCCCAATAGTCTTCTTTGTCATCTAGAAATGTCATTAATTCAGCGCTAGTTGGAGAAGTGAAAAATTGCTGATTGATTAAAGATGCGATATTTGCAAAATTGAAATGATACACGATTAGTTCAAAGGCAAAATAGAAAGTTTGTAAAAGTAATGTTTAATAATATAGTGTTGGTTCAGTTAGATAAGGTTGGAGTAGAAAATGATGGCTGCAGTGGGTTAGCTCACTGCCACCCTATCATGATCACTTGTAACCTTATCATGCATCATCGCCATACGTATATTTTATGATGTAGTGTTGGCTCAGTTATAAAAGAGTTTAGGAGAAAATAATGGCTGCAGTTCGATAGACGACTGCCATCCTATCATGATCACCTACAAACCTATTACGCATCATCGCCATCTTTACCTTTGCATCCGACCCACTTTTTATTAGCATTAGATAGCAACCGTAGAAACCGAACAATGGGTTGTAGCTCTGCATATAGGTGCAAAATTAAAGCATGGAATGAAGCATGGATGGAAGCTCTGCATATAGGTGCAGTAGTTCAATAGGTGCAGAATTAAAGCATGGTTTGAAGCATGTAAAGCATTGTAAGCTCTGCACCTATATTAAAGCATGGGTTGAAGCATGGATTGAGATAAAGAAGTAACGCATTGTAAGGTCTTCATAAAGGTGCAGAATTAAAGCATGGATTGAAGCATGGAGTGAACAGAATTAAAGAAGTAAACAATTCTAAGCTCCGACAACAGGCTGCAGTAGAAAGCATGGATTGAAGCTTACTAAAATGAAATAAAGAAGTAAAGCATTGTAAGATCTTCATATAGGTGCAGATTTGAAACTTAAAAAATTGTAATAAAGAAGTAAAGCAATGTAAGCTCTGCATATAGGTGCAGTAGATGCATGGGGATTGAAGCATGGAGTGAAGATCTCCATATAGGTGTTGTAGTTCAATTAGTTGCAGAATCAAAGCATGGAGTGAAGCATGTACACCATAACTAGCTCTGCAACTAGATTAAAGCATGGATTGAAGCATGGGTTCAAACAGGCTGCTTCAATCCATGCTTCTACTGCACCATAGTAAAGCATGGATTGATTAAGTAGGATGCAGTAGAAAGTATGGATTGAAGCTTACTAAATTGAAATAAAGAAGTAAAGCATTGTAAGATCTTCATATAAGTGCAGATTTAAAACATGGAGTGAACATAATTAAAGAAGTAAACCATTCAAAGCACTGGAAACAGAATAAAGTAGAAAGTATGGTAAGAAACTTAAAAAACTGTAATAAAGAAGTAAAGTAATGTAAGCTCTGCATATAGGTGCAGTAGATGCATGGGGATTGAAGCATGGAGTGAAGATCTGCATATAGGTGCTGTAGTTCAATTAGTTGCAGAATCAAAGCATGGAGTGAAGCATGTACACCATAGTAAAGCATGGATTGATTAAGTAGAATGCCGTAGAAAGCATGGATTGAAGCTGACTAAATTGAAAAAAACAAGTAAAGCATTGTAAGATCTTCATATAGGTGCAAAATTTAAACATGGTGTGAACAGATGTTAAGAAGTAAACCATTCTAAGCTCTGGCAACAGAATTAAGTAGAAAGCATTGATTAAAACTCAAAAAACTGTAATAAAGAAGTAAAGCAATGTTATCTCTGCATTTAGGTGTAGTAGAAGCATGGGGATTGAAGCTTACACAACTGTAATAAAGAAGTAAAGCAATGTTAGCTCTGCATTCAGGTCTAGGAGATGCATGGGGATTGAAGCATGGATTGAAGCTCTGTATATAGGTGCTGTAGTTCAATTAGGTGCAGAATCAAAGCATGGAGTGAAGCATGTACACCATAACTAGCTCTGCAACTAGATTAAAAGCATGGAGTAAAGCATGGATTGAAGCATGGATTCAAACAGGCTGCTTCAATCCATGCTTCTACTGCACCATAGTAATTGATTGAGTAGAATGCAGTAGAAAGCATGGATTGAAGTTTATTAAATTGAAATAAAGAAGTAAAGCATTGTAAGATCTTGATATTATTTTCAGATTTTTAACATGGTGTGAACAGAAGTTAAGAAGTGAACCATTCTAAGCTATGGCAACAGAATTAACTACAATGCATGGATTGATTCTTGCTAAACAGAAACACTGAATTAAAGCATTGTAAGCTTTGCATATAGGTGCAGAAATAAAGCATGGATTGAACAGAATTAAAGAACTAAACCATTCTAAGCTATGGCAACAAAATTACGTAGAAAGAATTAAGTACAAGCTGACTAAGTGAAATTCAGAATTAAAGCATTGTAAGCTCTGCATATAGGTGCAAAAAGCATGGATTGAAGCATGGATTAAAGCTATGCATATCAGTGGAGAGTGCATAAAGACAAATAACAACAGGCTATAAAGACAAGTACAAGTAGTAGAGAACAAGATGATAAATTGCTAAACTATACAAGCAAGGATATTGGAGTGCAGAAGCAAGCAACTATCTGCAGTCCACTAGCTGAAGATAGAATCAGTAGCGAATGTAATTAAAAAGGTGAAGCACAAAAGCAAGGTATAAAGCAGAGCAGATAAGCAAACAAACTGCCAACACTCTACATTCAATGTTAGATGTAGAAGGATTGTAAAGAATGATGGCTGCAAGCTATTCATACAAGCTTGCCCCCAAACCATTCCATCCTAACCTCCTCCTTACCCATTATTAGTATAGATAGATCAAGTGCATAAACAGCAGCTGGGCTGTTCGTCCCAATAGTATGTTAAATCATCAGGTAAAAATGCTTAGCTCACAAAAAAGCGAAAGAATGAAAAGATGGAAAAATATCTAATGGCAAAACCCATAAGTAGGAGGCCCGAAATTAAGAGGTTGCTCTGCCGAGTAGGAGGACATTGCACCCGCTAAAAAGCAGCATAATGCTGGGCTCAGGAGTGTTATGTTTAGGTTAGAATGGTGGCTGCAAAGTGTCAAATTAATCCCTGCCTCCCTACCATTCAAACCTAAACAGCATCATTGCCAAAAAACTTACAACAGCAAAAAAGGTCAGCAAAACCTTCACCAAGAGACGCGACACAAAAACAGCAACTACGCAAAAATCATTAAAGATCTTCAAAGAGGTGTCAGCAAAAGTATAGCCCAGTTGCATACATATTATAGATTACAAACTGCATGATCAACTTGACAAAATTCCACCAGGTAGGTAGAATAGAAAATGCAAGTTTGTAGGGAATTAGTACTACAGCGTTAAGCAAGGGGTGGTAGCACTAGTATAGGTGGTCATAAGTCCATATACATACTTAACATAAAAACACTGGCCGCACCTTGCCATAGGCCTAACAAAACATCGCCAAAATATCCAAAAACAGTTAATTGCTAATCAAGGCCACAAAATGCCAAAAAGGCATAGGTGAGCATGAGTTATCTAGAGAGGAGGGAAGGAAGGTCCATCAGTGCGTTGGAAGCTTATTTGACGCTCAATCCACATATATAGGATGTCGCCGCTTAAGGGCAGGAAGATGGATCTGTTGCGTTCATCTTTCAGCGCTTCACACGCAGAGAGGATAGCTTCAAGAGAGAGACCAGGGACATCATTTAATTGGGTCATACATTCCTATATAGAGTGCACCTTAGGACGCGCGTCAAGCTCACGTTGCAACATACACTCGGCAATGTGCAGTTGTTTTTTACCGAGTTCTACAAGCTCATTGATACTATCAGGGGTGCCATCAACGCGTCCTTTGCGGCTAGATGTTGGTGTTGTCTTGCGTGAAGGAGGGGACGAGCGACGTCTCTTGCCAGAAGAGGTATGACCAGAGGCACTACTTACAACTGGAATAGGCCTCTTGCCAGGAGTAGGTGTTGGCGAGCATGATGTGGTGTCGTGGACTTCATCATTTCGTGGTGACTGTGGCATAGGTACTGGTTGAGCATTTGAAGTTTGCCCAGGTCCGCAGGCCTCAAGTAATGTTTTTTAGATTTGTTTATACAGTGCCGTTGTGCCTGGAGAAGACGAGGAAGTACTGCGAATGTCCTCACTTGGCAGCCCCGTTGAAAAGCCATGCCTCCCCGTTGCAGTTGTCTTTCCCGACAAGAACTCAATGACATGATATGCAGGGAAGGGTTTATCCTTGCATCTTGCATAAGCCGGATTTTCCTACATAAGTATAGGTATGATTAAGTAGTAAAATGTATAAATGAAATATTACAGTTAATTACAAAGGAAAGAAATATAGTCACTTACAGAAATCACGGTGTCCCAAGCAATCGAATCACCAGCGGTCGGAATATTGCGATCATAGTCCCACCCCCACCCGCTCTTGTTAGCTAATGTTTGGTACATAACAAATTGGCGCTTCAAAACTTTCAGGCGATTTTGTAAGTGACTTTTGAGATAACTGAGTTTTGTTCGCTCATTAAAATCATGAACAATTTGGTTCCAAGCCAACGTTGTAAAACTTCCATTAACAAAATTACCCAAAACATGCTCCTCAGTCATCAAGTTCAACATTGCTGAGTCCATAATATCGGTCCAATTTCCAGAGCGTATTCTACTTTTTGAGGTATCATGGCCATGTATCTCAAGGCTTTGGGTATCAGTTGAGGCAATATCGATTATGTCAGCAGGTTTTTGGGTAATACGCGGAGCCGGCTTGTTTTGAGGTGCCATCTGAAGGAAAAGTTAAATTTTTCGCACAAGATGAAATCCATTAGATAAGATTAGGGGCTAGTATAGCCTATATTTTTATCGATGCTTTCTACTGCTTCAATAACTTGTAAGAGCACAATTTAATACTATATTCTTTTTGGCAACACCTGAAGTAAAATACTTTGCCGAAAATATGGTATGTTCTCATACAAAGTAAGATAGTTTATGGCAAAAGCCACATTGCTCAGCAATAATGGGTCATCATTTGTATCACCATGACAGCTACATAGAAATTAATCTACACCTCCAAGCGATGAATATATCCGAAATCCACTATGCACCATTGCTAAAAAAACCCATGAAATAGCAACAAGGTACTGCAGAACTGAAATTTGGAAACCTCACCTCTGCAGGACTGAAAAAAGAAAAGCTGCTGGAAAGCAGGGGATCTGAGTAGGAAGCAAGGAACAGTAGTCCTATACCTTTATTTGCCTCAAGGGGTTGAAAAGGAGAATAGTGGATATGTATTTAAGGGGTTGGGAGCATGACTTACCTGTGCAGGTGGAAGGAGATAATCGAAGTATCTCACTGCGACTTGACAACTCAAGCTGACATGAAGTTTGGCAAATATATCCCACATTTTCTCAAAAATACCTACTGCTCTCCCGTGGGTTGATATCACCTCACATATAAATGCAGAATTTACAGCAAATACATTTCATCTGGTAGGGGTTGGTGAGAGGAATGAAGAAGAAAGCTTTTGAATACCATACCTTTTGACTTAAGCAAATTTTCACTCACAGGTCAAGGGCCGCCGACCTCAGTAGGTTAGATAGGGCATTATGAGGGAAGATGATGAAGATCTGGCGTTGGGAAGGTGCGACGACGATCCAAAGCGGTGGTGTAAAGACAACCAAAAAACAGCAAGAGCTCCCTAGGAAAGAGAGTTAGCAGGGAATCCGCTTTGAATAGAAGGCGTCGAGAGATGACCACTTCGGTAGGTCAGTATTAAGTGCTAAAATGGAGTAAATAGGAAAGAGGGAGAGTGCGCGAGCGAGCGAGAGAGAGAGCGCAAACGATAGAGAGAAGAGTCTTCTGTACAGGGTGGTTGGAAAATTGAAGACCAGTGGGAAGATAGGGTTTTGGTTGTTGCAGTGATGAAATCGTTTGAAGAGGGAGAAGAGGAAAGGATTAAAGGTGATATGGTCAAGGCGATATGCTCGAGGGCTGGCGGGCACGGTAGCCAAGAAATATTTTACTGCTGTTGCCCCTAGGATAAAAGAGCTGAAAAATCAAATTCCAGGATGAGTGAGGAATACTTATTACCTGGTAATTCTGGAATACCTAGAATTACCCGGTTTGACTAGAATAGGTTATTCTCACATATTATTTTTATGTTTGGCAGAATTATAGGAATAAATGTTGTTATTCCCCTATAATTCTGTTACCAAACAGGGCCTAAAGGTTTAGAAGCAAGTTTATCCGTTTCTTTTAGTAAGTCTAAAGTATACTTCCTTTGAGAGAGAAAAATTCCCTTCTTCGATCTTGCGACCTCGATGCCAAGGAAGTATCTCAATTCACCAAGGTCCTTGATATCAAACATAACTTTTAACCATTTCTTAACATCATCTATTACCTTTTGATTATCACTTGTGAGAATTATATCATCCATGTAGATAAGCATGATGGCGGTGCTTGTCCCTTCATTCTTAACAAACATTGGGTAGTCATCAGAATTTCTTAAAAAGCCAATACTTGTTACAACTAAACTTTATTTTTCAAACCATGCTCTTGGAGGTTGCTTTAATCCGTAAATTGATTTTCTTTATCGGCAAACTAAGTCACGCTCCCCCTCTCTTGGATATCCAGGAGGTATTGACATTGTAGACTTCTTCTTGTAGTTCTCCATATCAAAAAGCATTTTTTACGTCGAGTTGGTAAAGTGGCCAATCTAAATTAACAGCGACTAAAAGAAGCACTCTAACCGAACTCATTTTCGCTACAGGTGCAAAAGTTTTCTTATAGTCAGCACCATATATATGAGTGAATCTCTTGGCTACAAGATGTGCCTTGTAGCGCTCAATACAGCACCTATTTGGATGATACTTAATTTTATAAACCCATCGGCAACCAACAAGTTTTTTACCATTAGGGAGCAAGGCTAAGTCCTATGTATGATTTTTTTTCAAGAGCATTTAGCTCTTTCATTCCTTTTCTCCACTCAGGTTGCGTAATTGCCTTGGCATAACTAGTAGGTTCATTAGTGCCATCAACAGATGCAACAAAGGATTTGAATTTGTTAGAATAAGTATGATTGGAAAATATAATCTTCAATAAGATAGGTAACTTTAGGTGCACTTCTTCCTTTACGCAAAGCAATAGGTAAGGAATCATGTTCAGGTACTAAAGGAATTTGACTACTTGAATTGGAATTGCTATCAGAGCCCAACTCTAAGGATGCCGACTGGTGAGGAGGCGATTTCGATGAGCTATGACTTGCTTGATCAGCATCTATGCCTTGATTGTCAATGTGAGGTAGTGATAATCTAGAAGGATCATGATCTTCGAAATGAGGAGCAGCAGAATGATCGTTAGATGTCTCTAAATTAGAATATAGAGGGAAGTATTGGGAATGATTTAACAACTCCTCTCGAGATGTAGCAGAATTCAAGGAACTATCTTGTTTTTCAACATAATTAAGGATTGGACTCAGAAAATTGTACATCATGTATCAAACAGGGTATACCCCGGTTTAATCAAAAAAAAAAAGAAGAAAATTGTACATCACGAGAAATATGAGTTTTCCTTTTTTTGGGGATCATAACACTTAAAACTTTTTTGAGTTGTAGAATAACCAAGAAAAATGCATTTGATAGGCTTATGATCAAAGCTTATCTCTACGTTGTTCAGAGACATGAACAAAACATGAGCACCCAAAAACACGAAGATGAGTAATTGATTGTTTTTTATTAGTTAAACATTCAATTAGAGAAATATCTTTAAGCACAATAGTTGGCAATCTATTTATAATATAACATGATGTCAAAACAGCATCAAGCCAAAAAATTCTTGGAACATTCATTTGAAAAAGTGAAGATTTAGCTACTTCCAAAAAGTGTCGATTTTGGCGTTCAGCGATACCATTTTGTTGCGATCTAGCAGGACATGTCGTTTGATGCAAAATGCCATATTCACGTAAATAACTAGTAAAAGTTTTGTTCACATACTTAGTTCTATTATCAGATCTAAAAATCTTAAATTTTGCATCAAACTGAGTTATAACCATTTTATGAAAAGTTTTGAAAGCATCAAAAGCTTCATTTTTTGATTTCAACAGGTACACCCAAAGCATGTGTGAATAATCATCAATAAAACTAATAAAATATTTATGACCAAAATATAAGTCAACAAATGCATATTTCCAAACAACAGAGTGAATTAAATGAAAAGGAGAATCACATTAATTTTGACTTCTTTGATAAGGCACATGATGCTGGTTAGAAAGGAAACAAGTTTCACAATTATTAAACGAAGGTTTTAGAATAGGAAAAATAACATAAAGAGCTGATCAGATGGGTGACCTAATCGAGACCGCCATATCTCTTCCTAATTATCTTTACTATGACTAATTAGAACATAAGCACTTTGATCCAGTAAGTAAAGTCCATCTTTTTCGCGCCCCTCATCAATCGTCTTCCTCGTTGCCAGGTTCTAAAAAACACAATGATGAGAATAAAAAGTTATGGAACAGTTGTGAGATTTTGTTAACTTGGTAACAAATATCAGGTTTGATAGGAATGAGGGAACAAATAAAACAAATGATAAGTTGATAGAAGGAGATGCGTCAACACATCCAATTCCATGAATTGGATCATGTGAACCATCGGCTAAGTTTACAAAATGCTGACCAATATCTGGTTGCATAGAAGAAAGATTATTAGAGGTTCCTGTCATATGGTCTGTTGCACCAGTGTCAACAATTCATGTTGCTGGAGATGAATCTACTAGATGTGCTTAGGCAGATTTACCTATTTTTGAGGGGAGCAAACATGTGTGGAGGACGACCTTTGCTTTGTGTATGCAACTATGCATCAAGAAATTCAGCTAATTTCTCCAATGACATTGGAACGTTTGATTCCTTTGATCACTTGTAATGTTGGCTGTCGGTAGCTCTGTAGGACGACCATATAATTCCCAACATCTCTCTTCCACATGACCCAATTTATTACAATGAGAACATCGTAGGTAATCACCAAATCCACGCCCTCTGCCACGGCCTCATATCCACGATCTCCACGACCTCTATTAGTGGCAGTATTAGAAAAAAAGGTTGAGTGCTCCATAGTAGATTGCTCAGTTGCTTCATAACAACTCTTCTCTTTTCTTCTCTTCGGAGAAGTGCACAAACATCATTGAGAGAAGGTAGCTTAGATTGCATAAGGATCTGACTTCGAATTGCTCAAGGATTGAAGTGCCGCCCGTGCCGGGCCGGCACGGGCGGCACGTACCGTGCCCCTCACTGAGGGGCACGGTACAGGGGGGTCTCGCACCCCCCCGTCTCGAGCGATACCCCCAGGGTATCGCTCGAGACGGAGCGATACCCTGTGGGGTATCGCAGGCCGTGCCGGCCCGTGCCGGCCGGCACGGCCCCGTTTCCATTTTTTTTTGTTTTGTTTTGTTTTTTTTTTTGTTTTTTCTTTAGATTTTTTTTAAAACAGTAATTTTAAAAAAAAGTATTCTTTAGGCCCTAAAGAATACTTGTTTTTAAATTACTGTTTACTAATATGGTCATTAGGCATAGTTAGTACCTTGCTGTTTAGGCATAGTTAGTTTTTTTTTTTAGTGTTTAGGCACATTACAGGGTAGCAAGGTACTTGATACGCTGTGGGCACTTGATACCTTGCTTTAGGCATAGTTAGTTTTTTTTTTTTTTTTTCTTTTTTGTTTTGTTAGTCACATGTGTACAGTAATGCATAGTAATTTTTTTGTCAAATAAATCTGATATCTGCAGATCACACTATGCCATATGATCAACCGCGACAATCTATGTGGAATTAAGTAGTCTTCTCTCTATAAATATGTAAATTTCAATACTTATTATACTTGTGAATTTATTTATTATATTGTTATTTCTATTCTCTATGAGATATAGTTGTACTTTATATATAAAAAACAATTATCAGTATATTAATTGGTGAGTGTAGTAAGCTATATATAGTCAATATTCATAATTTTTGGACTAAACAGGTCAAAATAATATTATAAGAGCTTATTGGGAACAAAAAAAACCAAAAAAAACCGTGCCAGAGCGTGCCACTGGGAGGTCATGCGTATCCATCGGCACGCAAGCGTGCCACGTGTCGGCACGGGGGCGTGCCGATACCGTACCGTGCCAGGCGGGGAGCGGCACGCCCCCGTGCCACGGCACTTCGAACCTTGGAATTGCTTCATAATCAGAGTCAAGGCTAGGGAGCATTTAAAAAATATGATCTTGTTCAATCCTCTTCCGAATAACTTTGGAAATTGGGGAAATTCGAGCATAATGGCTTAGCTCTTGCCACATACCACAAAGGGTCCCAAGATATTCGTTAAAGGCCTTATCTCCTTTGTGAAAACGAGCGATTTCTTATTTTAACTGATAAGCACGAGCAATGTTATTTTTTACAGAGTATATTTCAATCAATTGTCTTCCAAACTTTGTAAGCAGTTTTAAGAAAAGGAAGACCATCTCTGACATGACATTCCATGGAATTAAATAACCACGACATAACTAAATCATTATTTGACTTCCATTCATCATATTTTGTATCATCAATAGAGGGTTCTTGCATTTTAGTTTGAATTTTCCACTCAAAAAAAGTGTAGCTTATTGCGACCATGGTAAGAAATTGTTCCCATTTAATTTGAAGGGCATGATTTGCAAGCACAGATTTTCGGGCGCACTGTGAACTTCTCGCACCGTTACAGCCCTACTTCCACTAGGTGGAGTTGACACCATTTCCTAAGGCCTTTGAGAACTCAACAATCAATACGTGCAGAATCTGCACTGAATATGCTATTGTTTACAAACACCAAATACAATAGCTAAATGCAAAGGATAAACTCTGCTCTGATACCATGTGAACTTCATTCAAAGATGAAAGATCAAAAGTAGAAGAAATTTGAGGAGAAAGATTGCAAATTTTAGATCAATTTCCTTGAACAATATTGTTCATCTTGGTACATAATATACTGTTAACGAAAGTATGGAAATACAATCAATGGAAATTAAGTCTGGAAGTACAATCAATGAAAATTCTATATACAGGAAACAATTAAAAAACAACCATATTCTCTGATATTCTTTAATCCTCCTTGATTTCTTTGCCGATATGTCAATCAAATATTCTTTCCTTCTATGGCGATCAATTAATCAAGAATTCTAACATCTTATGATGCCTATAATGTAGTATCCAATTTTTTGGCTTGTATTCTTTTGCTTTTCCCATTGAAATCATTTATTTACTCTTAAGGAGAAAGAAATTATTATTTCCTAATCCATTGGTGATGTTGATTTTTCTAACATTTTTTCCTTGGTTAATATTGGAGATCCTAATATTATGGATTATTAGTTTCTTGAGTGAATGAATTTTGACTTATAAATTCCATTCTTTTCTTAAGTAATTTAATTAGTTTTACAATGAGCTAAGTCAGTAACTGTGTTTTTCAACTATTACTTTGTTTTGAATTGTCTTGGACACTGTCATACTTTTAGATCTTTTAGGCACATAATAATTTGCAAGCTCAATTTTGCATAAACAAGCATGCAAATATTTGTTTACTGAGATAGAATGGCCAAAACAAATATTAGTTTTCGTGTATATTGGCTATGCTAATGAAGAGACTTATTTTAAGAAAACATTTGTTTGATCAGTGAGCAACCTAAAAAGGAGGTGGGTGTGAATTCGTGAGCAATTGAAAAATTGATTGCCCTATTTAATCATTGCACAATTACAAATATTAAAATATCATTCAGTAGTCTAGAAAGACCTAGTGCGAAAATTTGAATATCCAATCTGTGGTGGTTGACCGTCTTGGCCAAATGCTGTGGAAATAATTACATGGTTGAGGGGTAAAAAAATTTCTTTTGTTGGTCAACCGTCCCGATAGAACTAGGATTAGAGGTTGTCCATCCCGATTGATCAAATGTGCTTCTGACTTATTTCAACAGCTCCTTGCCATCCCGATTGATCAAATGTACTTCTTACTTGTTTCAACAGCTCCTTCCAGGCAAATTTTATCAAATTTGAAACTAATTTTGGTGCATGAGCAAGTAATGAAACGAGAAGATAGTTAAAAGTTGAGAGAGTATGTTAATAGAATTCAAGTTGCTTAAATTTGAGCAGAATTCTTAGACTTATCTAAAAATCCATCTTTACATCAGAATCTTCTGAAATTTAAAATTTTGATCTCGTATAATTTCTAGCGTCCCTCTCAATCTTTTAGCGGGCATCCAATCTGTTTGCTTGGACCTTAAGGCTCTCAAGTCCTTCTTGATGCGTCCTTTCTCTTACATTGTTTTATTGATTTTATTGCAAACGACCAGCACCGAACACCAAGTTAGGGAAGAAAAGCAAATAGAATCAAGAGTAAAGAGAAGAAAGGAAGAGAAGAAAAGAAAATGAAGAGAACAATGAATTTATGTGGCTTGGGTCTGATGCCTACATCCATGGGTGAAGGAGCGAAGATTCCATTATAGTGAATAACTAGTTAAAGACCCGCGCTTCGCGGCGGATGAATAAATTTACAGTAAATTAATATTAGTAATTAGTAATTAATAAGTAATAAATAATAAATTATTTATAAAGATAGAAATATTTTATATAAGGTTTTTAACGTTATAAGTCAGAACATACGAGCTTGATTAATTTAATACAAAACAAAAAAGAAGGAACACAAAAGTACAATTAATACATATAGAGATGCACCAAACTTGGCATCATGGAAAGGGGCGTTTCAGTATATAGGCATCACAACACGGTCTAAAGTGAAAATTGAGTGACAAATGCAGCTAGTGACACAGGATGTTAATAAACATACCTCTTCCATAAATATACCTCTCCATGTTCCATTTCAAATAGCAGGTTTCATCAAGAATGAAGTATCAAAAAATTGTACATCAAAATGACAAAACTGTTTCCAAATTTGCTAGAGGTCGAATTTCCAAATATTGTAAGATCAATGCGTACAGAATAGATAGTATATATTGAAAATCGTCACTATAATTACCAATATTGGGCGATTAAACACATATTGGAGGATTAAAAAGAAAAAGATGAAATAAAAGAGCATGTACCGGAAGGGGCGAAAGCGATGATGACCTGACTCCCTGATTCGGAGTGGACCTTCAGGATTCTCTTCGTTGCACTTCATTTTGTTAAAACAACGTGCGAGATAATTTCCTTGTTGTGCAGCAACCTATCCCGAATATCATAGAAGAATCAAAAAGCACCATAAAATACATAAAAAAAAATACATGTCTAATAGTAGTAGTCCTATTTACCTGAGCAGTTGCAGGAAGATTTTTGACTTGTGAATCCACATTAGCAAGAGCTTTTTTGAACTCTTCTATGTCTAATTCTATAGATTCCTTATGAACATCACCTTTAGCATCCTTTATCAAATCAGCAATGTCCCTCATTTTCTTACTTTTCAAATAGAGCTGCACTTGTGGATATCTTATGCAAGTATCTTCTAATATATCTTGGATTTCCTTCACAGTCAAGGTTCCAGAATTATCCTTGTCCGCAACCTTAAAAATCGCCGATATATCCTCCTGGAAGTGTACAGGCCTTAAGTAGAGCAATAGGATTTGGTTAACTTCTTACTAAGACTTGTCAGGAGAGAATGCTAGGCTCATACCATTACTTTTCGTTGAGTTATCGTAGCACAATCACCATTTGCATAGACACCCTCACATTCACGGACTCTCAGCCATTCGTCAGTCGCCAAAACGCGTCGAGTACCCTATGAAATTAGAGACAGCATTTAGACCACGTATTCTATATACAATTTCCAGAAAAAAGAAAAAAATCTAATTCGTAGAAGGAATCGTAAGACAAAGTCTATTACCTGACCAATTTGTTTCATGAAGTTGAGGATAAATGGATGAGTCCCAATACCAGTAGACCAGACGACCATTCCGTAAGGCACAGAAACCTCCCCAGTGGATGCATTTTGCATGGTGATTAGACTATCTGAAACCTTTATAACTTTATATCCTGTTTTCACTTCAATGTCATCTCTTTGAAACTTCTCTTCGGCAAATTTAGTTATCCTTTTATTTCAAAAACTTATTTTTATATATATAATTATATATAGTAGAGTTTATATACTTTTCAAAACACAGACTCAAGAATATTTTATCATTAAAATTGCTCTCTGATGCAGAGTGCGACTGATCACTGATTAAGCTTTATATCGTATTACGCAGGAAGCTTAGTTTTTGGTAACCTGTTCATTTACATCTAATCTGAATATCTTTTCTGATTTTTGTGATGACAAGTAATTAGGGCTTTCAAGATGAGAGATATTCCAAAAATGAAAATGTGGAAGTTTGAAAAAGCACAAAGAGTACCATATCTTGACCTCGAGTATTTCTAAACACTCCATCAATGACAATGTCCTGAACTGACTTGGGAAACGAATTCTTATTTGGGTAGAGCAACCATACCATTCCTTTTCCTAGGGAGAAAAAAAAATGTATGTCATGACTCATGACTAACCTGAAAGGTAAGAAAATTATTCCATGAGCACAAATTTGTGACATTAATACCACCAATAATAGAAAGGCTAAGTCATTACTCGTAAAGAATCTAGCAGAGTACATTGATAATCGCGTATCAAGCAACATTTGCCTGCTTCAAGAATCAGAAATGGAAATAATATTTGAGATCTGACAGTTATTAGTTTCTAGCAAACTTGAGCGGCAAACCTGAACTTCAAAAGAAAGTCTGAATAGTTGCCATGATAAGGAATCTCTTCTCTGTGTCCAATCTCATGGCATTATTTTACATTCAGATTAGACGTCACAGCATCTGCTTCTTCCACACTTCTTTTTGGTTTACATTCCTCCATTTGGACAGAAACCTGAAAAGGGTTTCTATCATAGGCATAAAAAAGAAGCCTACCTTCTGCCTATTGTGCCCTTTCTCTTATTTCCCCAAGATTGCTTCATGAAAATTAGACAAGCAACATGGAAATTGGGTTTTACAGTTATAAGAAGATTAAAGAGCTCTTCCGTGCTCATCTCTCCTTCTCCTCATTCTGATCTACATTGCTATCGAATTATAGATGAGGTTTATCTACAGGAAAGAGCTCTAGTGCTTTAATATTATAATTTAGGATGCAAAGAATACAAATTTTTGAGCTCTTTTGACTTTGCTATTGCTGCTTCTAGTCTTCTAAAACTTGACTTGCAATAGAAGATTTACAGATATAAGTACTTAGTTTTTCTAGAACTCATGTACTCTAGTTCAATCAAGACAACAATCAAGGCAACCATTATAACCTGCATGGCTGAATGATTGCCACATAATTTCTTCATGTTCAGTAATGCCAAAAAAACACAAAGTTGCAGCTTGGGTGCCAAAAATTTGCCACAATAACTTTCCAGTGTTATTTTGGCGCAAAAAGTCCTGCAAGAACAAGAATGTTTGCATAATGAATGTATTAGGGCAAACCAAGGAGTTGAGGTAATTACTGTAAAGCAAAAATACCTTTGGATGCATGTATAACCAAAATCTTATGCCATTCCACAGAGAGCATGGAACAATTCTTGAACACATGCAATCTTCCTTCGCGAGCCAGCACTGCAAAAATTTACATGCAGATGATCCAAAACAGTCGAAGCAGAAAGGATTTGAGTAATTCTATCAATGACAAACCACCGAATTAAAAGAGATGGATGCTTTAATATATGTCCCTCCAAATTCATCTATCTACATATATGTCCCTGTAAAATATAAATTTTCATATATACATCTCGAAAGCACAGTTTCCTACAAAAAATCACTTATACTACGTTGGAGAGTCATCCAATTCATAATAGAACATTGATATTGCATTAATCAAACTATTTTAGAGGGGCGTTTCATATTAGGAATTTGATTGTAAAGTGAACTGGATGGTTTCGACAACAGAGTCGCCTCGTAAGATCTCAACATCGACGTAAGCGTTAAGTTGCCTGGATGTGTCAACTATAAGGCCAAACTTTGGTGCTGGGATAGCTAATTTTTGGGCTATCTCCGACAGCAAGCGTTTAAAGGAGACCTCGACGACATCCATGTCTACAGGGACAGTATCGAGAACCCAAGGGAAGTACAGGGGAAAGTAGTAGACTGTAAAATGAAGGGGTAAAAGGCAAGAGGACCAAACCTCTGTTTTGGTTTGTAAATATTTGTAGGCCACTAGAAGTAAAAGTTGCAAGATGCAAAGAAAATGGGCAAAAGTCCAACAGTATATATAGCCGGATAGACAACCAAACGGCGTCGGAGACAGAGGTAGGGAGAGAGAGAGAGAGAGAGAGCGAGAGAGAGAGAGATTGGGCAGCGTCATCTCGTGAGTAGACCACTGGACGACGCCGGAGGAGCACGTCCGCAACAGGGTACCAACTCCGCCGATGAGGAGCACGTCGGCAACAGGACAGGGCCGTCAGATCCGCGGTGGCAATAAATGCCACGTCGCGGCATTAGGTCAGAGAGCAGGGCAGGGCCGTCAGATCCGCGGCGGAGTTGGTGGGAGATGGGAGTCCAAGTAGACCTACCGGATGGCCCCGAGAGAGAGAGAGAGAGAGAGAGAGAGAGAGAGAGAGAGAGAGAGGAAAGGGAGAGGGTTCGGAACAGGGCACAGATCCGCGGCGGCAATAAATGCCACGGCGGTGTTGGTGGGAGATGGAGACATTAGGTCAGATCCGCGGCGGAGTTGGTGAGAGAGAGTACAGCAAAACGCGGAGAACGCGGAGAAGCGAGGAAAATTCACCCTTTAATGTAATTGTATAGATTGGATTCAAAAAGACGACAAGCTTGCAGAAAACTTGGCCTTAGAACTTCATGTTCTCCACGTGATTAATACTTCTTATGAAATGGGGCATAAATACCATATAATCAATTCCAAATATGAAAGGAGCAAAGATTCCATTATGGTGAATAATTGGATTCAAAAAGACAACAAGCTTGCAGAAAACTTAGCCTTAGAACTTCGTGTGCTCCACATGATTAATACTTCTTATGAAATGGGGCATAAATACCATATAATCAATTCCAAATAGATTCAATTAATGAAACTCGTGAATATAAGGTTGAATCCGCTATTTATAGTCTGAAAATGTACGAAGCGAAGACAAATGAACATGCTGCTGTACCAATGCGTGACCTGTAATACAAACCATCTCTGCCTTGAGCGTAGCTTTGTCTTCTATGTTAGGATTGATTCTTCTCTGCAAAATGTAATCCAAATCTGTGGTCGCTGAATCCAGATTTTCTTCCATGGGTTGCCTGAAAATCTCCTAAAAGTTTCTTTAAGGACTCGAGGACTTATTATCTAGGCTTAACCAATTGTCCTCGAGAGCATTGCTTACAAATTTGCTCATAAAAAGAAGGAATCTGCTTTCACAGTCATTATAAATTGGATCTTGTTTGGCTAAGCTATGATGGGCAAACTTCCAAGTAATCAAGTTTGGATTGTCGATTGATCTAGCTATGTTTGTTTGGCAGTCTAAAAGGATTCAACTTGATCGTGATGGTTTGAACTTTGCATCTGCCATCATCTGATGGAACTTGGTGAATATTTTTTAAATGTAGATCTAGTTTGATTGACCGAACAATGTTATTGAGCACATAATATTGAAAACTTTTGATTTCTCCGACTAGGTTGATTAATCAGAGTATCATACCGTGCAAAATATTAGAATTTAACAGAAATAGGGCTAATTGCCATTGATCTTAGTTAGGGATTAATAGATCACAGTTGGAAATCCTATATCATGTGCATCTTAGCTCTCTAATCCAATGTATAAGAGCGTGTTGTAAGCATAGTTGTTTAAAGGGCGAGTCCATTTTGTATAATGAAACTAGTTGCAGGGATGTTAACTGATATAGGTACCTGATATTTTTACCTAATTTTGAATCTGAATGAGCCAGATTTAACCAAAATTAGATAGGAATGAATTCAATTATGTGAGCAACAATCCAGAATCTGGCAGGTTCAGTTTTGATTATGCTTTTTGCTAGTATCCGAACCAAACCCAAGTACGAAACTGCACCTGAAACCAAACCCTGATACAAACCATTCTCTAGGGCTTGATTTAAAATATTTCATTGAATAATTGTGTTCAGTTTTTAGGATTCACATATGACTTTTTTGAAGTGGGTTCAGTTTTGGTTTTGGATTTCTAAAACTGTTTGATTTTGGTTATGGTTTTGGGTTTCCGGTGTTGTATTTTGGTTTTAGTTTCAGGTTTTCTAAAAATCACCCTGAATCGGACCTGTTCACATCTGTAACCAGTGTCCAAAAGTCTTCTTCAATCTTGTTTCTTTGCTTTTTGACACTGAAAGTAAACGTGCGTGCAGTGTAATGGAATTTTCAACAGATAAGAAGACTAGCAAAATGACTGTAAATGGTTTCAGATCCTCTGTTTGGTACATAACTACATTTACTACTTGCATTGTTGAATAAGACATTACATAATATATAAACACCATTCTAAACTTGACAGATTGGTGATTCAGTACTGATAAACATAACATTAAAATGAAAACTATTCATACTTGTTAATTGTAGTAATTGATGCTCAAGGAGTATCAAGCTTTTCTCCTCAAGGGATGGTGTGAGAAAACCATCCTCACAACATCAAAAGAAAACTCCTGGATCAAAAGCTTCAAACTAGAAAACCTATGCAGTCTTTTAACTAGAAAAACTAAAAACTACTTAGTTGTCGCGTTTGATGTTTGAGGAGTATCAACCTTTTCTACTCAGAAGATGATGTGAGAAAATTATCCTCACTTGAGAAGTTTTAAAGTAAAATACACCTGCATCAAAGCTTCAAACTAGAAAATCTAGTAGTCTTCTACATTTTTGCGACTAGAGAAGCATATGTAATGTCAAGCTCTCCCGATCTTGAGGCTCTCTATGAAGCTCCTCTGGTTTTTGATCTTCCAACGAAGATAGTCAAGGTAGTCTCTAAAGCTGCTTTCTTTGTATCTTTTTGGCTGCTGCCCATCTAACAGCTCTTTGGCGGTGCTAACCTTCTCGTCAATGGAAAGACTGTGAATGCTGGCTATTGAGATCCTTCTATTGTCGGGGTTGAGAACCGCTCTGTGGACTAGAGTCTTGAACTCACCATTACTCAGCACCTCTAGATGATCATTTATATGGACATGAAAGGCCCCGGGTTGGCGTGGGACTGCTCTCCAGCACTTGTCGTCGTGTTCCATGACCTCGAGGCCGTGGCAGTTTTGGTGCAGGATAGTTATGAAGCCATAATCAGAATGGGGAAACAATCCAACCATGACATCTGGCTGGGAAAACTGGGGATAACTATGAACTGCCAACATTTGCATGCCCTCATCGAGCTCCTTGCGCAGGTATGCCTGGCCCAGCCCTAAGCTTTCTAGTATTGCATCCATCAGTTGCAACGCTAGTTTCCTAACTTCAATAGCATACGTTCCCATCTTTTTCCTGATCGAAAGCAACACTAAGCCCTATATGTTAGGATATATGTTTTCTCACAATTAATATATGAAAGAAAACATTGCCTTTCACTGTTGGGTATTAACTAGCATGTATATATATATATATATATATATATATATATATATATATATATATATATATATATATATATATATATATACCTGTAACTTGGTGGCTCTGCGGGCCACAAATGGACCCAATCACCAAGAGGGTGAGCATAGTGCTTCAGGAAAGATCTTGCATTTCCGTTCTTTGTGCCCATCTCGTATCTAACCGGTCTGTGGATGTCATCTGATGCAAATTGTCCCTTAGCCTCTTTCGATAGTGCAAAGAACTCGGATGCAGCTTCAAGAGCACCCTTCATGACCGAATGGCTAACTCCATGGTTTACTACCTGTACAGCAAAACTAAATTTGAATTCTGTGTTACTCTCCACACATTTATAAATGTTGGTTGTTTATCGTTTTCTTTATCTCCAAGCAGCTACTGAACTTCTTATAAACTAGCACAGTGGCAATTAACTTTTAGAAAGTCAGCAGAAGCCTTTATACAGTTGGAGATTCTCTCTTATCATTTCTTGCTATTTGTGTCTTTATCGAAGTGCGTTGTTATACTCTTTACAGTGAATAATTGCATGAGTTTATGTACAATTAAAAACCATTTACTCCGACCAATTTCTACTGCTGGAACATCTCAAGCTGATGATATTTTATTTACAGAATGTAGACATCTGGGTGGTATGTGATTGACGATTCCATGTTGGTGGTGTTGGTATCTTCAGCAGTCTCCTTTCTACAAGTACTGTTCTAATCTTAATCAACTGTTTCTGTACAATGAAAACCACTTAAACCAGTGCAGTTCCAGACTAGAAACATCTCAAGCTGATGCTATTTAATTTACAGAACATAAAAATTTGGTGGTAGCTAGCTAATTGACGGATGCGCATGTCAGTACTGTTGGCGTCTTTTGCAATCTTCTCTCTACAAGTTTGCCACATAAAATACCATGTGATGATGTGCTAATCGTAACCATGTGAATAGGTACAATGAAAACCATTTACACTGACAAAGTTTTGCAATAGAAATATCTAGACATCTTTGGTTGTACCTGATTGGCATCTTTGGTTGTACCTGATTGGCAGATTTGCATGTTGATGGTGTTGGTGTCTTTTGCAGCTTCCTCGCAACAAGTTTGGCTTCCTCTCAACAAGTTTACCACATAAAATATCATGTGGTGGTGTGCTAATTGAAAGCATGTATTTTTGTATAAAACCATTTACGCCAACAAAGTTCTACAATGGAAACATCCGCAAGCTATGCTGTTTTATTTACAGAATCTGAACTTCTTGGTTGTTGGTGGTGTACGTGTTGGCGGTGTTGGTGTTTTTTGAGGTTTCCTCTCTACAAGTTTAGTACATAAAATATCATGTGATGTACTAATCTAATCATGTTGTTGTGTAGAGTAAAAACCATTTCAACTGCGAAGTTCTACAGCAGAAACATCTCAAGTTGATGCTGCTTTATCTACAGAACCTAAACATATTGGTGAAGGCTGTCGACAGTTGTGCATGTTTGGTGCATTCCATTTATAGTCTCCTCTCTACAACTTTACCACATAAAATATAGAACGGTATTGTGCTGACATTAAGTAATCGTGTTTGCGTGCAATGCAAACCATATACAAAGTTCTGCAGCAGACACATTTTGAGTTGATGTTGTTTATTGCAGAACCTAAACATCTTGGTGATACACAATCGATGGATGCATGTGCATGTTGATGGCGCTGTCATCTTTCGCGGTATCCTCTCTACAAGTTTACCACATAAAATACCATACTGTGCTGTGCTAATTGTTATCATTTCTCTTCTATCATCTGCAGAAAGTGTTGAAAGTGTATACTGAAACACGCTCTCCGACTGGTTCATCATCACAAATGCAGAGAAAGTTTCATTCCAGTGGTAAATTTTGCGGCATGCAGCAAACAGCTATGATGTGCTAAGCTGTCAAGACATAACCATCTGCAGAGCTAATGTGAAGCGAAGAAAGAAAAGAAATGAACTTACCTGGAAATATCCGTGTTTCCGGCACGCCCTAGCGATGTCTTTGAGCAGAAGAGGCCTGTGCGTGGAATTGTGGTTAAGCCTGCTGAGGTCGACAACCGGTATATGCGTCAGTTTAGATTTAGGTCGAAACGGAATTGGAGAAGGGTTGCTCCGCCGCAGGGCGCTCATGGTTGCTGCTACTGCTTCTGCTTCTGCTTCTGCTTCTATTCTACAGAAGTGTGCATTATATGAGGCCTATGCACAATGTTCAAGCTTTCTACGCATAATAAATGTAGCCACTAACTTAGCATGTGGAGGGGAAAAACTTTGCATGTGGACCTCAAAGAAGCTGTGGGGAGAAGCTGTTGCTTTTGGGTTCAGGAGCTGATCACATGAGCCACCACTACCTTCCAAATAAGCCATTTTCATGTGTCCTTTTCGAATTTAACTGCCTTTCTATATCCAAAGGATAATTTTCTTTTTTTTTTTTTTTTTTTTTTTTTTTTTTTTTTTTTTTTTTTTTTTTTTTTTTTTTTCCAGAAAGTGAGCAAGCTATCCACTTTGTTTTTTCTTAAAAAAAGAAAAAAAGGAAAAAAAAAAAGAGTAAATTCAATTAGAAATGCAAATTAATTAAACTTCGAATTTGGGGCTGTTGTCTATTTATTATGAGCTAAATAGGTTTAACTTTTTGTTTCGTGATAATAGGCCTAGGAGGTTAATAAGTTGATTTGGATGAGTTCAATAAGTTGACAATCCACAATAAATCTACTGACAAGAGATCTGACAATAAATTTAGGATTAATTACATTCGGCTCTCTGTAAACATATCGAATAGCAGATATAATTCCTACAAAATTTAACTTTTTATATTATTTTTTAAAAAATTCAACGTTATTCATATATATCCTACCGTCCATCTCGGGTAAAAAATTTAGTTAACCATAAGATAAATACTTAATCTTAGTTAGTTAGTGAGATAAATTTACTTTTTTATCCTTCTAGACATTTTTGTATTATTTTAATAGTTAGGATTTTTAGAGGCATATTTTTGAAAGAGCAAAATTATCATTTCACATATAATCTGTCAAAAAATAAATAATAAACTAACTGTAATAAATTGGAGTGATATATATGAATAACTTAGGATTTTTGAAGGAATAAATATGAAAAAATTGAACTTTGTAGGAATATATCTGTTATTCGATTTGTTTACAGGGAGCCGTATGCAATTAACCCATAAATCTAATATTCAGATGGATTGAATCTAGTCGAAGTTCATGAGTGTTGTGGTTGAGCCATTAAGTATGTTAGATGCATCATTTTTATCAGCACGTGCTTTAGGGATGATTGGTATGCTTTCGATCTACGAAAGTTTTGGTTTTTAACGGTCGAACTCTTAGCGGACAATACTCGGTACAGTTGGTCTTAGGGATAAAATGTTGCAATTAGACCCTCTGCTATATCAATAATGCATTTTCTACAACTATATAAATTTTCTTTTAATTCTCTACATAAAAAATTTATATGGAAATTTTCTTTTATTTGTTTTAAAACACTAAATCACTCTGTTGGAGACAACTCCTGCAGCAGTCAGCTGAGTCCAAGGCCAGCGGCAGCCAGCACCACCCTCCTAGTTGAGTGAATACTGCATGCTGCTACCACTTCCTGCTTAGCTGCATAATTACAAAAATACCCATCTGATTCTGTCCTCCCAAATATTCTTTTAAGGACATTTTTGCCATTTGCAGGAAAGGGGCTGATTTCAAATTTAGGGTCTGTATGATATTAAAGTGCATAGGATGGAGTAAGAATCAATGAATTCATAGTATATATATACATGAACAAATAGATAAAGTAGGCGCAAGTAATAATTTTTGCTTTTATAATATATTTGATGTCTTAAAATATTCAATACTCTATAAAAATATTACTCTGTTTTTTACTGTTTGAATTGTGAATTTTAAAAAAATATTTTGTTTTAAATTTAAACTTTCAATACAAAAATTTAAATTTAAAAACATAATTTTTAAATTTTAATTTTAAAATTTTAAAATTAGGATTTAAACTCCAAATTTAAAAACTTCAAAATTGAATTTGAATTTTAAAATTTTAAAATTTGAATGTGAAATTTTAAATTTTAAATTTTAAATTTTAAATTTTAAAGTTAAAATTATAAATTATAAATTTAAAATTTTAAATTTAAAATTTAAAATTTAAAATTTAAAATTTTATAATATTAATTTTAAGTTTTAAACATAAAATTTTATTACTTTAAAATAATAAATTTAATTTTAAAATAATAAATTTAATTTTAAAATAATAAATTTCAATTTTAAAATAATAATTTTAATTTTACAATTTAGAATTTTAAAATTTAAAATTTAAAATTTTAATTTAGATTTTATTTTTTAATTTTTTAATTTTTCAGTTTTAAATTTTAAATTTAAAATTTTAATCTTAAATTTTAAATTTTAAATTTTAAAATTTAATGTTATATTTTAAATTTTAAATTTTAAATTTTTAAAGAGGGGCAAAATGAGAAAGAGAGCGAGTGAGAAGTCGTACACGGAAATCGGAAATTTTTTTCCGTCGGTATGAGCATTTTTTTTTTCCAAAAAATATTTTGAAATACCAAAATTACGTTGTTATCTTTTCACGCTATTGAGTCATCCAAACGGGACAACTAATAAAAAAAATAAGATTTTCTACAAAATAAAATAAAATAATCTAAAATTTTGTTTTGAAAGTTGTCCAAACCGGCCTAAGGATACAATTAAAACTCTATTAAAAGTTTATTGTCTCCAATATGGAAATCAAAAGTTTGATGATCAAAGTAAATAATGCATGACACAAAGTTTGGTAACTAATAGTACAATTTAAATATATATATACCACTTTTTATTATCAAGATTTTCACCGTTAAATTTATTATTTTTATTATTTTTACTTTTTAGATGTTATTATACTATCAGCCATCCACTAAATTCTAGTAAGGGACCAATATCATTATAACCATACATTTCTTCTTCTAAGGATCGAGAACTATTCTTCTTCTAAGGATCGAGAACCTAATAGCACCAATAACTTACTGCTATTAATATTATTCTAGCCTAACTAATTATATATAATAATATATATATATATATATATATATATATTATATATATATATATATATATATATATAATAAAATAGTTAGGCTAGAATAATGCCAATATAGTATCAAGCAATTGGTGCAAATTTTTAGCCCTTGAACGAAAGTATGTACGGATGGGATTATAGTGGTTCCCTAAAATTTTACTATTCAACCAACCATCCTCTAAATCCAGGGAACCACTATCATCCTAACCGCATATCTCTTAATCCAAGGGTAAAAACTTGATAGCACCAATGACTTGGTACTATCGATAGTATTCTAGCCTAATTTATATATATATATATATAATATATATATATATATATATATAATATATATATATATATAGTCAGGCTAGAATACTATCGATAGCACCAAATAATTGGTGCTATCAAGTTTTCAATCGTTGGATAAAAAAATATGCGGTTGGGATTATAGTGATCCCCTAAGATTTTACTATTCAAACCAACCACCTAGTAAACCCTAGGGGCCCACTATAATCTCAACCGCATATTTTTTTCATCCAACGGCTAAAAACTGATAGCACCAATGGCTTGGTGCTATCGATAGTATCTAGCCTAAGTTATATAATTATATATATATATATATATAATATTATAATATATATTATATATATATAAAAGAGAGAGAGAGAGAGAAAGTGTCAACTACTATGCTATTTATAGAACCAAGCACTTGTGCTATCAAAATTTTTCACCGTTAGATTCAACTTTGATCATTCCAACTCTACATCATACTATTCAACTAATCACCTACTAAACCCTAGGGGACCACTATCATCCTAACCGCACATTTTTTTCATCCAAGGGATAAAAACTTAATAGCACTAATGACTTGATGCTATTAATAGCATAGTAGTCTAGTTCTCTCTCTCTCTCTCTCTCTCTCTTCTCTCTATCTCTCTCTCTTATATAATATATATATATATATATATATATATATATATAGTCCAGCTAGAATAAATCGATAGTACCAAACAATTGGTACTATCAAGTTTTCAGCCGTTGGATGAAAAGATATACAGTTGGGATTATAGTGGTGCCCTAAGATTTTTACTATTCAACTAACCACCTAGTAAACCCTAGGGGACCACTATAATCCCAACCGCATATTTTTCATCCAACGGCTAAAAACTTGATAGCACCAATAGCTTAGTGCTATTGATAGTATTCTAGCCTAATTTTATATATATATATATATAATAGCATCAAGTCATTAGTGCTATTAGGTTTTAGACTCTTGAATGAAGGAATGTGTTGGTAGAATGATAGTAATCCCCTACTAATTGGGTGGTTGATAGAACAGTATGATTTAAGAAGTGAAAATGATCAAAGGGATAAATCTAACAGCGAAAAATTTCATGGCACCAAGTATTTAGTGATATCGATAGTATGGTAGTCGTATATATATATATATATATATATATATATATATATAATATATATATATATATATATATATATATTATATATATATATATGCGTGTGTGTGTGTGTGTGTGTGTGTAGAGGTATGCTTAAAACTACAAAAAAAAGAACACTGTAGTGGCGGTTGTAAAGAGAACGGGTATCTTTCAACCACTCTACTATATAATCACAGAGGCGGTTTAGAGGCGATTTTAAAGACCCGCCTCTACAATCAGTTAAAAAAAAAAAATTATAAATTTTTTTAAAATTAATTTTTTCTAAATAATAAAATTTTTTTATTTCCCTCCAAAAAAAAAAATTATTTCCCCCCCCCAAAATAAAAAACCATATTTCCAAAAAAAAAAAAAAAAAAAAAAAAAAAAAAAAAACCCCTAATCTATCTTAAAAAAAAAAAATCGCACGGATAGTCGCTTTGTCTTCTCCAATCCCCACCCACGGCCGGCTTCTTCTCGCAGCAGCATCTCACCCACTCCTCCCGGCCCGCGACCTCGCCTCCTAATCCCGGCGTGCACCGTCGCCCCACATAGCATGCGGCATCGCCACCCCCCCCGGCCACGGCATCGCCCCGCCCCGTGGCTGCACTATCGTCTCCCCCCCCCCCCCCCCCGGCCACGGCATTGCCTCCCCCCGCCATGGCATAGCCCCTTCCCACAGGACGCACTATCGCTCCCCCCCATCTCGGCCCGCAGCATCCCTCCCCCTATCTCGACCTGCGGCATCGCCTGAGGTAATTAATACATGTATTATTATTTTTTATTTTTTTTTATTTAATTTTAAATTTACTGTTAAAAGAATGTTTTGAATTCAGACATAAAATTAATTTCAAAAAAATATAAAAATACTTAAATGATTTAAAATTTTAAAAATATAATAATTGTTTCACTAGTTTCTCAGTCTATGTAATTTTTTTGTTTTGATCCTTCAAATTTTTATGTAAGTTCCTCGTCAGCGACTCTAGATGCTGCTGCACTATTTTTATTATTAATTAAAGTACAAATTATTACTCACGTACACTCTCTTTTTTTTTTCAAAATTATTCTAATTTAATACTATGATAAAATAATAAATAGATAAATAAAGACACAGGAGGTGTGCATGGATGAAGGGAGGATGGGGTACATGGAGAAGACACATATATAGGAGGTGTTTAATATT
Source organism: Tillandsia fasciculata (assembly GCA_029168755.2). Taxonomy (NCBI): domain Eukaryota; kingdom Viridiplantae; phylum Streptophyta; class Magnoliopsida; order Poales; family Bromeliaceae; genus Tillandsia; species Tillandsia fasciculata. Next base: position 3,608,973 of record CM054945.1, read on the forward strand.
GCTTGATAGAATTTTTCTAATAAGCTAAATCTGAGTCAAATATCTCTCAATTTTTTAAAAAATCTGAATTGAATTCAAACTTGGAAATAGATAAAAAGTACTGAACATGAATCTCATGACCAAATTAATTGAAACCAATTCAAACTGAAAATAGAGAAAAGTAAAATAAAATCTGAACTGACAATTTTGATTCAATTTTGTTTTTTTTTTTAATGTAGGAAAGTTATAAACCTTCGACATATTGATCGCGTTAACTTTCAAGCTATATATTTTTTATTTCTTTTGAATTACTAGCAACTGCTGGTATTTATTTTAAATTTAATTTAAAATTTTTATTTTGGCCTATTGGCTTAATCAAATGGACTTTGCATGAGAGCTTATGCATCACTTGCTATAAAAACTCATGAGATATAGTAAGATTTTATATACTATGATAAAATCTTACTATATCTTCTTTTATATACCATCGGCCTGTGGCATCGCCTCACCCTGATGTAATTAATACACTCTCTTCTTTTTAAAATTATTCTAATTTAATACTATGATAAAATAATAAATAGATAAATAAAGAACAATAGCTTTTCATGCAAATGTCAAAATGTTAAACCCATCCATCTTGTAAATTAATTAATGTGGTATAGCCACGTAACACATTTTCATAAATTAATAATGCTTTATATTAATGTATAAATTAAAAAAAAGTATATAAATAAGTGTACCATGATGTTAGGTGTTAGCTCTCTTCTTATTAGATGTCAATTCTCTTCTTGCTCTCCAAATGCATGTATTCTATAGTGACATGAAATGATCTTTTCCTAAAATTAGAACCTAATTTGATCAAATTTCAAGTAGTAGGAACTCAATGTTGTGATGCACGAGGTTGCTGCAGTAGTCGCGTGATCCTATCAACAGGCCTTCTTTCGAGATTCATCTTGTCCAAGTACGAGCATATGACTTTAATTATTATTTTTTTGTTTCATTGTTCTGTTTTCTATGAAAGTATTTTTTTTTTGGGGCAATTTCCTACGTACCCCTAAAAATTTCCCTGTTTTTAGATTTACCCCTCTTAGAAGGCTAATATTAAAACTACCCTTCTTACGTTCCAACTTCTTTCCAAAATACCCCTGAAGTTAAACTCCGTTAGTGTACCGTTTGAAACTGCCGTTATCTGTGTGTAATTACTATTTTGTCCTTTCAATATACCTAAACCCTAAACCCTAAAAACCCTAAACCCTAAACCCTAAAACCCTAACCCTAAAACCCTAAACCAAAACCCTAAAACCCTAAACCCTAAAACCCTAGAACCCTAAAAACCCTAAACCCTAAACCTAAAACCCTAAACCCTAAAATCCTAAAAATTCTAAACCTAAACCCTAAACCCTAAACCGGGGCAAAATAGGTTATCTGATAGTTTTCAACTCCGATTATTATTTAACTCTTGTTTAACCCTAGTTAACTTAACAAAGGGATACGGTAGGGGTATTTTAATAACGGTGGAACGTATGAAGGGTATATTGGAAAGAAAAAAATAAGAGGGGTAATCAAATATTTCTTCATATTTCAGGGTACACAGGCATTATCCCTTTTTTTTTATATTTTTATTTTTTAATTGCTGAATAAGTATAAGAACTTATAGATATATGTTTTTTTTTTTGCTCAAACCTAGTCAAACCCTTGTTGGGATATTGCTACGAGGATAAAGGATCTACAAGTTCGTGTTAAAAGGACGATTAGAAAATCACTCTTTAGGAGTAAGTTCCAGTAGTCTAAATCATGTTCAACGGTGTCGATCATCGATTCAGAGGCTCCATCATCGAAAAAAAATCGGTAGTAACAATGAGGTTTTACTATTGATAATATTCCAGCACCACTTATATATATATATATATATATATAATATATATATAGATATATATATATAATATATATATATATATATATATATATTAATTAGGCTAGAATACTATCGATAGCACCAAGCCATCGGTGCTATCAAGTTTTTAGCCGTTAGATGAAAAAATTTGCGGTTGAGATTATAGTAGTCCCCTAGGGTTTATTAGGTGGTTGGTTGAATAGTAAAAATCTTAGGGGACCACTATAATCCCAACCGCATATCTTTTCATCCACGGCTAAAAACTTGATAGCATCAATTGTTTGGTGCTATCGATAGTATTCTAGCCGGACTATATATATATATATATATATATATATATATATATATATATATATATATATATATATATATATATATATATATAGCGTAGGGCTACTATACTCTTATGAGTATAAACCCTTTGTATTCATAACTTTTTTACCCTTGGATGAAGGAATGTGCGGTTAGGATGATAGTGGTCCCTCTAGGGTTTACTAGATTGTTGGGGTAATAATATAAATTCTAGGGACTACTATAATCCTAACCGCACATTCCTTCATCCAAGGGATGAAAACTTATGAGTACAAAAAGATTTTACTCATAAGAGTATAGTAGTCGGACCATATATATATTATATATATATATATATATATATATATATATATATATATATATATATATATATATATAATTGAGCTTCTATATTTTTAAAAGTATCAAGTTATTTGTATTTATAGATTTTTAAAAGTATCAAGTTAGTTAATTAGTTTGACTACTATGCTTATAAAAGCACCTATCATGCAATTGATACTTACATTTATCCCTTTGACTAATTTTATCCATTAGGTCATGCTATTTCACCAACTACCTATTAAACGCAAGAGACCCACTATCATGCTAATCCCTCATTGGATAAAAATCTATAAATACTAATAACTTGATATTTTTAAAACTATAGAAGCTCAATTATATATATATATATATATATATATATATATATATATATAGAGAGAGAGAGAGAGAGAGAGAGAGAGAGAGAGAGAGAGAGAGAGAGAGAGAGAGAGAGAGCTATACTGGAATGCTATCAGTAGAAAATCGGTCCGTTTGCCACCCATTTGTTTTCGATGATAGAGCTTTCAAATCGACGATCGGCACCGTTTGAATATGATCTAAACCACTAGAAGTATTTAGAAATTAAATTTCAAATGTTTTCGACATTATTGACCTTATGATCAAAAAGTTACAAAATTTATAATTCTAATGGTAGATATAAGTCTTTTGTCCGTTTAACGGTGTAAAAATATCTAAATTAATTAAATTTTTATTAAAAAAATTTTAAAACTATTTAAAATAAGTTACACTCAACCATCCATGTCAATCTCAACATCAACATCAAAACAAACATCACCTCTTTCAATAATTAAGGATCTATCCCTTTTAACCCCACCATTACTTTATTTTAAAAAAGAACATGGGAATATGCATGACTGACCACAAGATTTTAGTGGTTATTTTATCAAGGATGATGTGGCAGCTTTTGGTCCAGAAGCAGACTATCTGTGTGGACTCTTTGACATCCTCCAAAATCGCTTTCTCAATAATTTGCAGGCTGCTGCCAATGAGAACCAGGGACAATCATTAATTACTTGGTGTTATGTGTGCCAAATGTTGCTGTTTGATTATTCTTGGTTTTGGATCTTCTTGTGAGTTATTCCCCATTTGGATTCTTTATTAGGTATTAGTGTCTATCTACTATCCATATCTTATCTCACGTTAATAAATAAAAAAAATAATTATATATGGTTTTCTCTAAAATTGAAGGTTTTAGATTTATTTTTTTATAAATTTTTCTGTCTACACATATAATTTTTATTATTAAAATTTAGATAAACATAAGGTAAAAAAAACTAACTATAATTAGATAAAAATAAAATAATTTTTTTATTTTATATATATATATAATTTATATTCTAATATTGATTTTTATCTCTTTTTTTTCACCTTCTTTGTTTTTTAATCCATGACGACGGGCGAGACCTACGGCTACGACAACAATACTGTTGAAGGTGAGGTTTCCGACCACAACAAATATGAGGTACGTCGCACGTAGAGAGAAAAAAATAATAACTTTTTATATAAATAAATTTGTAAGGATAAAATAGTTATTTTATGTACACATCGTTAAAAAACTAACGGTCAATCGGATTGTAGGACTATGAATAAACGAATCAGAATTTTTAGAGAGATATATTTGACAATCAAAAATTTTTTAAAAGGATAAATTTGATTGTTGTAGAATTTATTTTGCTATTTTGATATTTTTATAGAAATTTGTATAAAATTAACCCTAAATAAAATGGTGTAGCCAAAGCGCATATATATATATATATATATATATATATATATATATATATATATATAATATATATATATATATATATATATATATATATATATATACATATATTTATATATCTGACTATGAAGTTTGATGAAAATAGTATTTATAAGTGTAGTCCGAGCATTCTCATCTTATATCCGATAAGGAAAATGACCTTCTCATTTGTGGATTTGAAAGACCCAAGAATTTCTTGGCATTTTGGAAAATGCCCTTCCCTCTGCTCTGCAATGGAGCTTCCAACAAAATTAGTTCCCTCCTCAGTTTTTATTAACCTTTATTATATTATAGATTAGATTTTCATTTTGAAATGGAAGTAAACGCTAGGCTAATTGCAGCACCATTTATGCTAGTCCTACTACTTACCCGCCTCCTCGGAGCGGAGTTCACCCCGAGGAAACTTTTTAACCTAGAATTCTGAGAGGGAGACGATTTTTATTTGATTATTTTTGGCACTGCAATTCGACTTCTGACTTCCCAAGGAACTAGAAAAGGTTCGTCACCACAGTCCCGAGAGAAGGCCGAATTGAAAAGCAAACCGAGCCAAAGCGCATATATATATATATATATATATATATATATATATATATATATATATATATATATATATATATATATATATATGTATATGGGTCCGGCTACTATACTCTTATAAGTAAAATTCTTTTGTACTAATAAGTTTTCATCCCTTGGATGAAGTAATGTGCGGTTAGGATTATAGTAGTCTCTAGAATTTATACTATTTCTCCAACAATCTAGTAAACCCTAGGGGGACCACTATCATCCTAACCGCACATTGCTTCATCCAAAGATAAAAAAGTTATGAGTACAAAGAGGTTTATATTCATAAAAATATAGTAACTATACGCATATATATATATATATATATATATATATATATATATATATATATATATATATATATATATATATATATAATATATAATTGTAAAAAATATATTATAATCAATTTATTATGAAATATTATATGACAAAGCAAACATAATAATTTTTAATTATACTTTTTCACCACACCTAATACAATTTTTTCATAATCTCAACCACACCTAATTAATACAATGAAAACTATGTAATTCTATTTCATCCAAACACCTTTTAAGATTTGCAGTTTTATGTGGTTATGACCCACATATCATTCTCACAAGTTGTGAAACACAACCTCTCTGGATTATTTTCCAAAACTTCAAAAGTTGCTTTTTCTTTGAACCCAACATTACTTCATTTGGAGTCTTGAATAGCGAAAATAAAGTCTTCAAAAACACATCCACATATCCAAACTGAATATATATATATATATATATATATATAGAGAGAGAGAGAGAGAGAGAGAGAGAGAGAGAGAGAGAGAGAGTTCTGCTATTATACTATCGATAGTACTAAATATTTGGTGCTATCAAATTTTCTACCTTTAGATCAGTTCCTTTAATTATTTTCACCCGTTAGATTTTACTATTTTTCCAACCACCCATTAAACCCAAGGGGCTACTATTATCTCAACAACACATTTTTTAATTCAACGGTTAAAAACTTAATAGCACCAATAACTTTGTACTATTAATAGTATTCCAGCATATATATATATATATATATATATATATATATATATATATATATATATATATATATATATAGAAAGAGAGAGAGAGAGAGAGTTTGGAGCTTATATATTTTTAAAAACACAAGTCCAACTATACTTGTAAATTTTTTATCATTGAATTTGTATTGAGATCCGTACTATCATAACTTTTTTTTTCTCTCTTTTTAGTTGACTTTACAATAATACAAATCTCAAAACAAATTCAATAGTAAAAATTTCACAAGTATAATTGTGATTGTGCTTTTAAAACTATATAAACTAGCTTTGCTCCATATATATATATATATATATATATATATATATATATATATATATATATATAGTACAGCTTATATGCTTTCAAAATCACAAGAAAAAATATACTTGTGAATTTTTTATCATTGAATTTGCATTGAGATTTGTGCTTTTGTAAAGTCAACTAAAGAGAGAGAAAGAAAAATTAAATAGCACAAATCTCAATACAAATTTAATGGTAAAAAATTCACAAGTATATTTTTTTTTGTACTTTTAAAACCATATAAAATCTACTATATATATCTATATATATATATATATATATATATATATATTATATATATATATATATATATATATATATATTTACTACAATAGCGTAGAGTTGCCAAACATGTCCTAAATGTTCATTACAGGACTTTAAATGTTTTTTGAACAAATAATTTACAGGGCACCTTGTTATTTTATGTAAATTTAGAATTTTGCGGATTTGTGTCTGGTAGATTCTAAAGCTTTATGTAAGTTTAACATATCAAAAAAAAAAAAAAAAAAACACAAAAAAACTTATCAATAGTCCTTTTACTATCCTCATATTAAAAAAACATTTTTAAGCTCCCCCTTTCTTATTAATTTATCTTTGAGTCTAGTATGGTGCTTTTAAAAGCATCAAACACTTAGGCCGTTTGGTTTCAGTATAAATATATTTAAGAGTTATAAATTTTTTTATACATAGAATAGCTTGCTATTCCAGAATAATTATAAAAGTTAAATTACGGTTGGCTCAAAAGTTGGTATTCTCTATAATAGATAAAATTGTGTTTGGTTAAAATTATGGAATAGCAGAGAATAGTGAAAAAAGATAGAATTTTTATCAAAATACCAACATTACCCTTAACTTATATATAGAAAATTTAATTTAAATATTATAGTAAATTTGAAGCAATTTAATTATAAATAATAAATTATATTTTATCTAAACAAAATAATATTTTATATTTTATAGTATATTTTAGTAAATAATAATTAGTAAATAAAATTATAATGTAAATCCCATTCACTGCCCTCAGCTTTTTGACCGGGAATTACCCTATTCCGATGGATCCCTAGAATAAAAGTTAACGGGTTATTCTAGAATAAGCCGTTAAGCTTAGTTTATTCTAAACTTGCTCGGTAACCTCATGCATGTTTGGCAGGAATTGTGGGATAAAGGGGGTTATTCCCCCTTTATCCCACAACCAAACAAAGCCTTAGTGCTTGTAAGTTTCCATCGTTAGATCTACCCTTTTGATCAATTCCACCTTTTAGATCATTCACACATTAAACCCTAGGAAGTAAATGGGCCATTAATAGGCCCCTAGGGACACTTGGCACGAATGAGGGATCTTTTGGGCCAAGCACTTTTCAAGTTTTTTTTTTTTTTAAAAAAAAAAAAAAAAAAAAAAAAAAAAAAAAAAAAAGATAGTATACTTACTGCACGCTTCCTTTATTTTTTTTAGAAATAAATTTAATTAAATTTTTTTTAGAGAAAAATAATATATTATTCATTTTTTAAAAAAAATAAACTTAATTAAAAATTGTGAAGTAATTATATTTCGAATTTAAAATCTCGAATACCGATTGGTCACTTTTTCGAGTTGCAAAAATAAGAATTAGGCCACATTAATTTACATCAACAGTTCTGCAAATCATATGCATATATATATCCATATTCTCTAAATCTTTATATATATATATATATATATATATATATATATATATATATATATATATATATATATATATATATATATATATACACTAACAATATTAAAGAATTTTTTTTATAATTAATGATGCTTAAAAGTGTCCTAAAAATGCTTGGGAATGTTATTTTCAGCGCTAGCAAAAAAATAATAATAAAATAAAATCCTTTTAGTGAAATTTGTTTGTATATTGATGATCCTCTTAAATTAGAAACAAACATATTTAGAGGTTAAAAGGATCTTATGCATTTCTTTTTACCTAAATTATTGTAAAAAATATATATATTATCTCTCTCCTGTCTCATCAACTACAAATTGTAAATTTTTATACATATTTCTTCAAATAATAAATTAATTGTATACATGCCTTTAACTTTTTATGAAGTGCTACTTTTTGGTCTGTTCTAAATCAGGATCCACAAAGTCAAAAATTGGGTCAAAGAGGTCAAACTGAACTATGCTCTATGAGCCACGTGGACAACGTGACTGCCAATGAATTAATGACACGTGGCACTGAGCTGGTTGACTTGGTCAAGGTACAATCCGAGGTCATGGCTTTCCACCAGGTTGGCCGCCCCCCGGCCTCCGCCGCCGCCGCCGCCTCTCAACCGCAGCTCCCGTCCGACGTCGGCGTATGCCCACCCCAACTCCGCCGCCGCCCTCTGCCACCACCCCCCCGCGCCCTCCTCCGATTCCACCGCGATCCCCGGCACTTTGGTCACGACGTCGCCGGCGTTCACTATCCGCAGCACCTTGCACCCGCTCCGCTCCACACTCCGCCGGAACCCCGCGTTCCCGATTCGCGGTCCTCCGAAAGAAATCGCCGTCACCATCGCGTTGCGATCGCGCCCCGCCAGCAAAGTATCGGCGATGTCGTGCGCGGCGAGCACTGCAAGGGCGCCGCCGAGGCTGTGCCCGGTCACCGTGAAGCTCAACGGGTACTTATCTGACGTCATTGTCGCCGCATCAATTATCCGCTCCACCTCCTCGCGCACCTGCGCGCGGAGGCTACCGTGCGGAGCGACTGCAGTAGTGAAAATGTTCCAAAAGCCTTGCTCCACCATCGGCGCCGACGCTTTATCGGAGCCCGATGCGCCATCCAAGCTGGTGAGAAAAGTACGGGAGTTTTCGATCCACTCGAGGAAGGTGGAGGTGCCGCGGAAGGCGATAACGACATCGCGGCGGCCGAGCCGGGCAATTTCGGCCTCATCCCTGCAGGCGGCGATGTATCCGATCCAGCTCGACCGACGCGAGAGCTGCAGATGCCTACCGGCACCGGAGAGCCATCGGGGGATGGCGGCGGCGGTGGTGGCGTGGAGGTGGCGGGTGACGCGGTAGCCGGTGCGGGGCAGGCCGGAGCGGGGGAGGAGAGAGTGCTTTGGGAAGCGGCAGTCTGCAAAGGAAGGGGAGCGGGGGTCGGAGTCGAAGGCGGAGTAGGCGGCGCGGGCGAACTCGCCGTAGCGGAGGATCTCGCTGCGGAGGGTGTCGTCGAGGGGGTCGAGGAGGCTGGCCCAGTCGTCGGCGCCTTGGTACTCCTCCCACCGCCTTCCGATCCTCACGGTGGAGCGGCCGCGGAGAGCCGGGCCTGAAGGGGAGGAGGAGCAATTGATCTTCATCAGTGGAGAGCAGGGGTGGTGAGATGGTATAGAAGTTGTTGAGCACCAACCTCTCCATACACAAAGCTTCATTTTTTGTTTCTAATTTCTTATACTTAGTAGAGAAACTAAAGAGGTTGTGTGTGCTTAAAAATATATGTATTGTACACTCCTCTCTCTCTCACTCTATCTCTCTCTTTTTATACATATATTTGTGCATGTGCATGTGCATGATACAATGATACGTGGGGGAAAAAATCATGGGTGCATGGGGAGGGTTCTACGCGCCGAAAAGTTGAAAAAAGAGTGTGGCTCAGAGAATCCAATTGATGCGACGCAATAACAAAACAACTTTTTGTGAGGGCCCCTTTTTAATTTCCAACATTTTAATTTGTGAGCAAAGAAAATAATATGGTTAGAATGTGCTTCTGTCACGTGGGATAAGAAAATTAATATTTAATAATATTTAAAGATATTTTAAAATAATTTATTTTATATGTGAAATCGTCAGTAAATAAATAATTACCATATGTATACCGACATTTATATCAAATATTAATAAAATATATTCCGATAGTACTAGAAAGTTCTTATATTATTTTAAAGTATCGAAAAATTAAAATAATAGTAAAGTTTATTATTTAATAAATTAGTTTGATGTAATAGACAATTCATATGATGATTTTTTTTTTTTTTGTGAATAAATTATAAATTAATTTCGTGTCGAGAACTTTCTAACAAGAGGTAGTAGAATTGATAGTTTAATAATTTTGGACTAGTTGCTTTTATGAGCATATAGGATTCTACGATAGTTTGATGCGCACAAAATTAACTGGACTCGAGAGGCGCAGATGTATAGGCTAAAATGATTGATACATTCATAAATAGTAGTCGAGCTTAAAATCTTAAATAAATATATGAGTGGCGGGTTAAAATCTATGGATTTAGATCAATGAGTTGGTTTGTGGTGATGCTCTCAAAAAGGCATACTTTTTTGGAGAACTGAACAAAAAGAATCGTTGCATCGCTTAAAAGAGTAAAAAATATTAAGCCCAAGAAGGAGTCGATTGGTTCACATGTGAAAGAGAGAGAATTAATGTTAAGAGTTTATATGTAAATAATCCCACATTAAATAATTAATTATAAGGGAGTAAAAAAATGGCTACATATTAATAATGGGTATAGACGGGTGATGCTAGATGTATACCCCATAAGGATTGTACATCTTACACCCCATCATATCTTTGAAATAAATATTTACTTTATCCGTTATATCGAGTGACGAGTGGATGAAATATAGAATATACATTTTATGGGGCGTACACTTATATATATACCCTAGACTTAATAGGCTGTAAGCTTTTAATTTGAGTGACTTCAATCAAATATGTCACATCATTGGCTCTTGTGGGTACTATTTAGGTGTACTGATCCCCAACACTTCATATACTTCTTGTACTTTACTTCTTATGCTTTTTAGGTAAGATAAAAGTTTTTATTTGATTTTTGTTATTCCAAAGAAACAAATTGCATAGGAGTAATAAGAAAAAAATTGCATGTAAGTATATATATCTTACTTTTCTATTCCATTACTAGATCTCCATATATATAATCTAAAATAATGATCTAAATAGTTAGAAATTTAATTTAAAATGAAATGCAAAGTTAGAATAGACTACAAATTCAAGTTCAAAAAGAAGCACATTGAGAATAGTCCCAGGTTAGATAGTTGTAGTTAGGTGTGAATATATGTAGGTCTTAAAGCATTAGATTTACACTACAGAAAATAATAATAATAATAATAATAATAATAATAATAATATTATAACGACGTTTAACTTTTAGACGATGCTTAGAATAAGCGTCTCCATGTATTCCTACAATATGAAAAATACTGACGTTTCAAAAGGTGTCGTCATATAAATTCTTTATTATATATATTAAACTAATTTATTAAATGATGAATTTTATTATTATTTTTAATTTTTCGACACTCTAAAGCGTCAGAATTTTTAAAAAAAAAAATATGACGCTTTAAAATATCAGAATATATTTTACCAATACTTGACATAAACGTTGATATATACGTGACGACTCTTCATTTACTGACGCTTTCACCGACGATAAATTATATTGAGACATTTTTAAATATCATTAAGTATACAAACAAGTATTCTTAAATATTAACTTTCTTGTAGTGAATATATATAATAGCTAAGCTTAAATATTTTTGTACAGAAATTTAAATCTATAAAATAATAATTATTAGTAGGTGAGCTAGATCGTTACAGATCATTCAGCATATTTTTAGTTTCTGACCTAAATTGAAAAAAATTGAAAAAAATGGCATGATTCAAAATATCTAAGATAGAGAAAAAAGAGTTATGTTTTGAGGAGAAAGAAAATGGTGATGGAACACTTTACCTCACAATCAATTAATAATGATGGAATGGTTCCAAAGAGTGTGGCTACATCTGCAACTTACCATGGATAGTGGGTGCATAAAGTTGGGATATAGCTCTGTTGAAGTAGAAATTATTTAATATATATCTGGGTTTTGCTTATTTACTCCTCACCAATATTAAACAATTTCTATATCTGGGGTTTTGCATATTTACTCCTCACCAATATTAAAAAATTTCAATTTTATTCTAAAATTATCAAAATATTCTTCTAAACTCTAATTTCTATTAGTAAACCCTCCGGAATTAAAAATATTTGAAGAGATTTTGTAAAATGGCATTTTGGTCAAACAAGAATATATATATTAGATATTTTTGAAGTTTTAGTGGAATATTTACTACAACAAAATTATGTTATAGCGATATTTTTAAATATTTTTAAAATCTGAAAAAAATATCGTTGATAAAAATACCGACATTTATTATTAGTGTTACTATATGTGCAGTCGTTAGGATGTATAGCAACACATTATTGTAATGTGTTCTAAAAATGTATACATATAATCTAATTTTGAATATAGATTGAATATAAATAGAACACTTACACAAAATTATCATAAAAATGTATCCCTATAATCTAATTTTGTTGTAGTGATTAGATATTATCCCTTTATATTTGAAATGTACGTCAGGATTTAGATTTAGGCTTATATTTTTTATAATATCTATTTTTTTAGTTTTGTAGACCTTTGTTATTACAAATACAAACACATTTGATACAACTATCTAATCTCTAAAAGTTTTACTTTTATTGTGTAAATATTTTAATTTACTTGATTTAAGTTATTTGATGATTTTTTTTTTTATGCTCTAATTTGACTGCATTGTAGAGTTTATCAGGCTTGCGTAGAGTATGTCATATTATTCAGGTAACTACTTTTCAATTAAAACAAATTAAACAATGCGTCCAAATATTTAACAAAAATATAACCAAATTGCTCAAATCAAAATAATTGAAAGCTTGATAAATTTGAATTGTTTAAAGTTCGTAGTATTACCAAAATAATACATAAGTAAGTTTCATATAGGTTTTGTCGAGGAGTTGAACACGAATTGACTCATTAAAATACAGAGATAAAAAATTCAACTTATATTCGGTTCTCGCGAATAGTAAATTAGATTGTCAGATCTATTATTAGATAAAAAATTTATAAAATAATTAAAATATTATAATTTTAATTTAATACTTAAAATTTATAAAATATAGTCCTTTATATATTTGAGTTGGCCTAAAATTCAAATAGTAGAATAGTATTAATTTAAAGGCTAGTAGTGATTAAGATGATTAATTCAAAGGTGAAAAGGTTAAAAATTAAAAAGGATTAATACTTCTAGAAACATTCTATATCGTGTGTGTGTGTGTGTGTGTGTGGTGTGTGTGTGTGTGTGTAATGGAGCTCTTATATGCTTTTAAAAGTATGTGTGTGTGTAATTGAGCTCTTATATGCTTTTAAAAGTATCAAGTCATTCAACTTATAGGTTTTAGCACTTGGATGAAAAGATGTGTGGTTAGAATGATAGTGGGCCCCTTGGGTTAAGTGAGTGGTTGGTAGAATAGAATGATGTTAGAGATGAAATTAGTCAAAAAGATAGATCTAACGGTAGAAAACTTACAAGCACCAATTGATTGATACTTGTACAAGTATAGTAGCCAGACTATATATATATATATATATATATATATATATATATATATATATATATATATATATATATATAAGATATAGAGAGAGAGAGAGAGAGAGAGAGAGAGACGACTGAGAGAAGAGCTAGAGAGAGCGACTGAGGAGAGAGAGAGCCTAGAGATAGAATCCTCGCTATTCTATTAAAGTCAAAGTTTATTGGTGGCTAAGTAATTTTTCGAGACGAAGACCCTCCGAGTGTTATTTAGATCATTTTTAATTTTACCTGATTAGAGTTTTAATTATTTGTCCGACCAGAGACTAGAGATGACCCAGAGAGGAGAGAGGAGGAGGACAATAGACCAGAGGCTCGAGAGAGAGGGAGAGCCTCCACCCATATACTCATTCAACCACAAACCATGGCTATTCAAGTTCCATCACTCCTTAGAAAACTGTAATAATATAAATATCAATGATTTATATATATATTAGAGTACTATTCCAACCAAATCATTTCCCCTTTCCAAAGATAGCACCAATGACTTTGTACTATCCATATTCCAGCCTAGATATATATATATATATATATATATATATATAATATATATATATATATATATATATATATATAATATATATGATAGTATAGAGAGAGGAGAGAGAGAGAGAGAGAGCGGAGAGAGAGAGAGAGGGAGATTGAGTACGAAGACTACTACTTTTACTAGATCCCTTCGTACTCGTACATTTTTGGCCTTTGGATGAAGGAAGGTGCGGTTAGGATTATAGTGGTTCCCTAGGGCCCCGTTTGGTAACGGGATAAGACAGAACTAGCTATTACAGGAATAAGTATAAAGTACGGAACTAGTGTAAAAAAACGTTTGGGATGATTCCAGGGATAAGAGATTTTGTGTTTAGTATGATAATGAGGAATAAGAGGAATAAAGAGTTTTAGTTGGGTTAAATGACCTTTTTGCCCTCAAGCTTTATTATATGATAAAACTTGTTAAATTCTAATTTCTTCATTTTAATTAATAGATTAAAGCCTTACAAAAAATGAGATAAAATCAAAATCAAAATCAAAATCAAATTATATTTCATGAAAATAATATTTAATTCAACATTTCATTTGCTCTATTTTATAAAAAAAAAATAATAATAATAAAATAAAATAAAAAAAAAATTTATTCATCATAGTTTTTGAAAATGATTTTTATCATGAAAAAAGATATATGCAATTTGTTCGCTATAAATTTCATATTACTTCCCTACTAATATATACAATTTAAATTTAATACCTAATACCGAATGTAACTGACTCGCATGTTTATACATCTGTCATGAAGACACAACTTATTATAATAATTTTTTTAGAAAAAAAAAAGCATCATCGCCGGACTAACTTCTATTATTCCATAAATAATCTGTAATATCAGTTCGAATGGCGTCGCCCCGCCGAGAGTCTAATGCACCGGGCAATGAAATACCTCCGTCATCCTCTTAACAACGGTAGCAGGTGGGACTGCGGGGGAGAGGAGAGGGGGAGCACGATGAGACTGCAGGGGAGAGGAGGTCGCAAGCTTCAAGTTCTCAAGAATGGTGGAGGCAAGATTTTCATCAGGGAAGAAGGAAGAGGAGTCGGGATGGTGCCTTGGATGCGTGTGGAGGGTATCCGGGGGAGACGAGAGGGGGTGAGCATGGTAGGAGTGCGGGGGAGAGGAGGTCGCAAGCTTCAAGCACACAACAATGGTGTAGGCCTGGAGAGAAGGAAGAGGAGCCGGGATGGTACCTCGAGAGTCGTGCGGTGCGTATCCGGGGGAGAAGGGGGGTGAGCACGAAGAGAGTGCGGGAGAGAGGAGCTCGTAAGCTTCAAGCACACAACAATGGTGGAGGCTAGCTTGTCAGCTGGGAAGAATAAAGAGGAACCGGGATGGTGCCTCGGGAGTTGTGCGGTGGGTTTTCGGGGGAGACGTGAAGGGGAGAGCACGGTGGGAAATGGAGATTGAGAGCTTCAAGCACTCAACAATGGTGGAGGCAACCGTTTCGCAACAAGGATGAAGACCTCCAAGAGCGGCCGCGATCGGGAGCACCGTGGGAATGCGGGGGAGACGAGAGGGGGAGCACGGTGGCACTGCGGGGGAGACGAGAGAGGGAGCACGGTAGGACTGTGGGGGACAGGAGAGGGGGTGAGCACGGTGGGAGAGGAGGTGGCAAGCTTCAAGCTCTCAACAATGGAGGAGGCAACACTTTCATCTGGGACGAAGGAAGGGGAGAAGGAAGCTCGCCTCGGGAAGCGTGGGAGGGTATCCAAGGAAAAAAATATATAGTGGGTTTTTACTTGGGAACAGTAGTTTCTCACTTATACCAGAAGTACTAGAACAAGATATTCCCGTAGTTCCTGGTGTGTTTAGGGGGATAAGGGGAATATCCCTCTTATCCCCCAAATAGTTTCGTTACCAAACGGGGCTCTAGGGTTTATTCTATTTCACCAACAACCCATTAAACCCTAGAGGGACCACTATTATTTTAACCACACATCCCTTTATCCAAAGGCGAAAAAATTATGAGTACAAAGAGGTCTATACTCATAAGAGTATAGTAACGCTACGCTATATATATATATATATATATATATATATATATATATATATATATATATATATATATATATATATATATATATATATATATATATGAGCTAGGCTAGAATACTATTAATAGTACAAAGTCATTGGTGCTATTAAGTTTTTAACCGTTGAATTAAAAGATGTGTGGTTGAGATGATAGTGGGCCCCTTGGGTTTAATAGGTGATTGGAGAAATAGTAAAATCTAACGGATGAAAATAATTAAAGGGGTTAATCTAAGGGTAGAAAACTTGATAATACCAAATATTTGGTACTATCGATAGTATAGTAGCCGAACTCTCTCTCTCTCTCTCTCTCTCTCTCTCTCTCTCTCTCTCTCTCTCTCTCTCTCTCCTCTCTCTATATATTATATATATATATATATATATATATATATATATATATAGAGAGATCTCTCTCTCTCTGATATATATATATATATATATATATCTATAGATAGAGAGAGAGAGGAGAGAGAGAGAGAGAGAGAGAGAGGGAGAGAGAGGAGAGAGGGGGAAGGGAAGGGGGAAGGGGGGGCAGGGGTGCTTTTTTAAGCACGGAGCCATTCGTGTTTATAAGTTATTTACGATGTTGGGACTTCCGAATCGACGATCGGTTCTGTTAGACTAGATTTAGAGTATTTGAAATATCTAAAAAATAAATTTCGCGATTTTTCAATATCATTTGCCTAGTGATCGAAAGGACTCAAAATCAACGGCAAAAAATAAAAATCTCACAAATGTGGTTATATGACACTAACATTTTAGATCAAACATATTAATCTTATTTTATATAGTATAAAAATTTTTTTATCAAAATTTTATATGATTTGAACATCTCTATACCGTTAAACTTACAAACGACTAACCATGACTATTAAAACTGTTGATTTTGAGCCACTTTGATCATTAGACAAATAATATCGAAAAATTACAAATTTTATTTTCTAGATTTTTCAAATACTCTAGATCAAGTCTAGCGGGGCCGATCATCGATTTGAAAGTCCCAACATCGAAAATAACTTATAAGTACGGATGACTCCATGCTTCCATAAAAATACCAGCCTCACTATATATATATATATATATATATATATATATATATATATATATATATATATATATATATATATATATATATATATATATAAATTAGGTTTCTATAGTATTAATACTACAAAGTTAGTGACGATATTAGGTTTGAGCTCTTGGATGAAGGGATGTGTTGTTAGAATAATAATAATTTTAGTCAATAATGAGTGGAATTATATGATTTAAGGAATAAAAATAATTAAATGAGCAGATTTAACGGTCAAAAATTTAATAGCACCAAGTATTGGTATTATATCAAGTCGAACATGAGCGAGCGAGTTGACCTCAGATCATGTTCGACTTATTTATTAAACGAGTGATCGATTTCGAATTCATTTCGGACTAACTCGCGAACAGCATGCTTGATTGTCGGCCATATAGTAGTAATATATTTTGGGTAAGCTTTTGAATTTGAATTCCGAATTATGTGAAAAAAACAAAGGACTTCTTTAGAGGTTTTTTTTTTAAAAAAAACATGATTAATTTTTTTTTTTTTTTTTAAGAGAGAGATAGATAGAATACTATCTGTTTTATTTATTTTTGAAATAAGATTAGTAGAAAATATGAAGCAATTAACTAAACTTCGAACTCGAGATCTTGAATATAAACCACTAAACTCTTTAACATTTGTGTTGGAACCGTCAATAAAACATAATTAACTATGACACACGGTGCCACGTGCCAAATGGATCTTGAACTACGAAACTCTTTATTAATTACTAAATTTTTTATCACTTGCGTTGAACTGTCAATAAAACATGATTAATTATGACACACAATGCCACGTGCCACGTGCCAAATGGGCCCTTGATACACTTGCGGCGTGAGCTTTTGGACCAAGCACTTTGGGGGATAGCAAATTTGGAATTTGGCCACATTGAACATCAACTGCTCTTGCAAATCACACGTGTCCCATATGGAACGAGTTTCGTGCATACATTAAGTTGTCACAGGTGAATTTCACGTGTGAATGTGTTATTACTTAATTTGTATAGCTAAAGCCATGCATACACATGCATGTACATCCTTTTAGTTTTAACACATGTACATCCTTTTAGTTTTAAAGAGAAAACCACTTGAGAGTGTGTGTTGCTGCTCAAATTAATGTGTATCATGTTTGGTTTCAGTGCAGTTACTATAATTGTAACTATATACTTTGTTAGATATAAAAGTATAAAAATAACATTCTAGTTTAAAATTTTAGAATACATTAATTGATTATTATATATTTTATATTTAGATTAATTAATTTTTTATTAATTTTTTGTAAATATATTGAATAGCAGATATATTTTCTACAAAGTTTAAATTTTTATATTTATTTCTTTAAAAATTTTAAGTTGTTCGTATATGTTCTAACCATAGGTTACATATTTAATCTTGATTTGTTAGTAAAATAAATTTATCTTTTTATCCTTTCAGATATTTTTGTACTACTCTAATAGTTGAAATTTTTGGAGAAATATATTTGAAAGAACAAAACTGATATCTTACATATATTCTGTTAAAAAATAAACAGTAAAATAACGATAATAAATTAACCAGATGGATATATATATATATATATATATATATATATATATATATATATATATATATATATATATATATATATGAACGTCTTAAGATTTGAAGAAATAAATATAAAAAGTTAAATTTTGTAGGAATTTATCTACTATTCGATATATTTATAGAGAATCATATGAAATTAATCCTTTATATTTAACACTTCCACTTACATTTGGATTTAAGACTTTTTAATATATTCATGACGCCGATTTAATTAAATAAAAAAAATTAAATAATGTAGGAGTCTAACGTAAATCAAATTCAGAGCCTCCTATTCTGATATCATATTAAATTCTATGAAATAACTATTGTATTCTAAAAGCTAAAAACTTTAGCTTTTAAAATACAATGATTATTTTATATAATTTAACATAAAATTCAATTTCAATATTTGATTTATACATTTGAATTTAGTTGGAACTCTACAAGGAGGCCTAACTATAGGAGTTTGAATTATATCCAAATTAGTTGCATTTTCAGCTGCACCATTTGGAGTAACTATAAACAAAAGTTAAGTTTACTTCCTAATCACTTTTTAAAAAGGAAATATATTTTTTTTCTTTATATTAGAGGTAACAGACTTTTTTTTTTTTTTTTTTGAAATAACCCTCCCAATTTTCAAAATTTACGAAATGACCCTTTCAAAAAAAATTGTAAAAATAACCCTGCTTTCGCCACGCGGGCGCCACGTCGGGTGTCCACCTTGAAGGCGTCGAGCGACTCAGCGCCTTCATAAAATTTATGTGAAGGCGCTGAGTCGCTCGGCGCCCTCAGTGCGGCTGGGGACTTCACCAAATTTCTTAAAAATTGGCCAAATTCTCAGGGCACGTATGTGCTTGTAAAGGCGCCGAACGACGCAGCGCCTTTAGTGTTAAACACTACAGGCGCCGAGCAACTCAGTGCCTTTTGTGCTTTACACTAAAGGCACCGAGCAACTCAGCGCCTTTTGTGTAAAACACTAAAGGCGCCGCGTAGAACACTAGCGCCTTTAGCTAGAACAGCATCCAAAATTTTACATGACTTTAAAAAAAATCCAAATTTGTACAACAAGTTGCAAACAATGAGAATTGACATTCAGAATTCTTCACAAACACCAAATTTCACAACATTCATGACATTCAGAAATCATAGTTGAGTAACAACCAAAAATGAACATTACAAAAATGTCAATAATACAACATCGACCTCAAAAGCTCAATTTTGAGCACGTCCTCGACCTCGACGTCCTCGGTCACGCCAGCGTCCACGCCCTCGCCCATGGGGAACAGCAAGCTCCATAATAGGTATATCATCGAGATGCTCGACTGCTGCCAACTGATCGAGCTCCTCGATGATACCACCCTGATCCTGCTCAGCAATATGGTGGATCTCCTGTGGCGATGATGACGAGGGACGACGGCGTGAATATGTAGAAGTATATGAAGTCCGTGATACTGGTGGCGGGAGCGACGCTGACGTCGAAGAAAATATCATTGGGGCCTGAATGGTAGGAGATGGAGATCGTGTCACCTGAAAGAGTGTAAATAGTTTATTAATTTGAATTTGAAAACTTAATTTGAATTCTATTCTAAATAATACCTGATGACTCGAAAACGCTCCCTCATATGAAGGTCCGCCTGAAACTCTGGCCGTAGGTACATATGGTACATGCTGTAGTACGTACCATCTGAATATTCTCGTTCATTTCTGTCAGAGTCCCAAATGTAAACTCAGGCGGCGGTCGGTCATGCAATAACTGGCCGACAATAGTATGAACCTGTCATAGTGTGTCGGCCTGCATTTTAATTTAGAAATTAAATTTATATTAAATAAGTTGAACATGTTAAATTTATATATATAAATTATTATACCAGTCTCCTCAAGACATGCCCACGGGGATGAAAAGTCAGCGGAGGACGCTGTACTGGATGAGATATCCATCTTCTCGTAATCATTCAGTACCACTGCATATATACGGATGCCGCCTTCGGTGGGTCCTCACCAGCAGCCGGGAGCTGATCAAAAATCTGTTCTAGCCTCCCGGACTACCTCTCAATGTGGATAGCATGAAATGCGATCCAATCCTCATCTGGACGCCCACGTGATGTGATGTGTCGGAAGGACTCCACATTGCAAGGTATATGCTGGAGAAGACCGAACTGCCGCAGGACTCGGTCCGGCATGTGCATCTCGACAATGTAAAAGCAAATAACGACTGTTCTTGCACGCTAGACTGCTGAGCCCTGCACACAGAAATCTGGTAATGTAGCTATAATCTCATCTGTGTACGGCACCCATATAACCTGCTAATGGACAAAATGATCAGTTAATATAAAAGTGATGAAGAAAAATATACTTAAAGTATTCAATAAAACATCTACATACCTGCGCCTCTCGCTGCTGATCTATCTCGTCTCTATAAAACTCAATGTCACTCGACATTGGTTCCAAAATGTAGTCCTCCAACGTTGCCCCATCTAGATTATAAAAAACATATATTAGTTGCAATTACATTTGAAATACAAAAATTTACTATATCAAATAAATATCTTACCGGCAACCCAGAGGTCGATCGACTATATCGGGCAACGCTATGACGCCTGTAGGTCGGCCAATATGAATATAGTCCCAAGCCCAGATCTAAAAATTAACGCCAACGGGTTAATATAATAAATAAAATATACAATACCAATATATAAAGATAATACTGAAATCAAAAAATTAGATTTTATACCTGCAAAAGGGTCCCAAAATAGCAACATTCGGCCTTCCCGTTCAGCGCGGCATATCCTAGCGCTCAATAGAGATAAGCCAGCGTCGCAGCACCCCACGCATACGCACCGCAGATATCAAAGTCGGCTAAAAGTGGTAGCCACTTTAGATGAACTCTATATCTGCTAGGGTTTGAAACAAACTACCTCCGATCTGATATAGCATGTATGCACGGCCTGTAGCTGCGACTGCTCCGGCAGGGGCATCTAGAGGTAAATGATGAAAATACTGATATAACCAATCTAGAGATATCTGTGACCCCTGGATGTCACTAGGTGCCATCCCCAATAAATCTGCATAGAGAGCTGGCCAATCATGGAGCGTAGATCCCGACACCGGCGCACCATGTACACGGAGACCCGAAATAATCGCCACATCATGTAGTGTGACGGTCATCTCACCGTGGCGGAAGTGGAAGGTCTGGGTCTCCGGTCTCCACCTCTCAGCAAGGGTGCCCAGTAGAGCCTGATCCAACACTAATCGTCTGAGTCGTGATACCCCTTAAAATCCAGACTGACGGAGTAGATCTATTACAGCTGGATGGTGAAGCTCCCACTGGTTGATCTTGCGCCCATGCTCTGCGAACAAGACAACACGATACCCCTGTGATGCAAAAAAATATAGTTAGCTCTTACATCAATTCAGCTTATTTATATTATGGAAAAAAGAAAATGAAATTTTATAGTTCTTACCTTAGTCCTGATAAATGCGGACCTATGGCGATGCTGCTCTACTAGGACAGACTGATCAACTGGCCCGCGTCCTCGTGATCTGCCATCTGCAATAAGTAATCTACATATTAGTAACATGATGGCTAAAAATAAATAAATATTAAGACAAGATAAATAAAATTGTGGACGTAATATGCCGGCGTCCTTGTTGCACTCTTTCTACATTTTGTGGACAAGTGCTCCTATAATGGCCTGCCTGTTTACAAATGGAGCATTTTCCTCGTCGGCCACCCCCCTCGTCCATTATATTACGAATACGTGTAGATCGTGGACGACCTTTCTTCCTTCGTATAGGAGGCGGTACAACCGGGGGACCTTGGGGTCGTGGCCAGTGCCGTCTATCAGGAACAGGATGAAAATATGGTGCGTACGCCGCACGATAGCAATCTGTACTATACCAGGGTGAACCAAAAATATAATAGTCTAATCTCATATGTGATATACTACAAACTGCTAAGATATGCGAGCAAGGTATTCCCGCTAGATGAAATTCACCACATGAACATTCTGCATTTGTTCCATTCACGATCACTTTGAATGAGAAATCTCCAGCATTGACTTCAAATTCTATTGGTCCAAATCGTTCAACCTGATGTCCCCGCGCCGTATCTATATTTTCGGTAATTATTCTTTTGATTTTAGGAGTTAGCGCGTCCGTCATACTTTCACCGTGAGCACGGCGCTCGAAAAAATACTTATTAAGATTATAAAAAGTAGCCGCAACAAAAGCCGTGATAGGCAAACAACGACTGCCCTTAAGTACCCCATTTAACGATTCAGAAAGATTCGTAGTCATCAATCCAAACCGGCGGCCTCCATCAAATGCCCTTGCCCAGTACTCTTTATATCTCTCAAGATCATGGACCCACTGCCAAGCATCGCAATCCAGCACATCTAATTCTTCCTTCAGCTGATAATATGCCGTCGGTGTTACAGCAATTTCGATCTGCCAGAATTTATCTAACAAATTATCGTTCTTGAAGCGCTTATTCATATATGCATTCATATGTCAAAGACACCAACGATGCGAGTGACCCTGTCCTGGAAGATAGATAGTAGTTATTATTTTTCTCAATCCAGAAAATCGATCAGATATAAAACAAATGGCTCTATCACGGGTAACATACTGACGCATGTTTTGCAAAAACCATCGCCAACTCTCGGCATTCTCCACTTCACAAATTGCAAATGCCAAAGGATATAGTCCATCATTTGCATCTGCAGCCGTCACTATCAAAGCCTGACCTTCATATTTGCCGTACATATGTGTGGCATCAATATTCACTACCGGCCGACAATGTGCGAATCCATGAATCGAAGGTCCAAATGTCCAAAAAACACGACCAAAGCGACAAATCCCATCAACGGGCCACTTATGATCCAGACGCCATAAAGTACCAAGATTACATTCCTTCACCATAGTAAGGTAACGAGGCAAGTCTGTGTACGATTGCTCCCAGCTCTCGTAAATAAGTTGTAATGCTTTACTCTTTGATTGCCAACCAAGCCTTCCAATATGTTATGTCAACATGGTAAGTTGATCGCACCGTATCTTGAATTTTTTTTGGCGTCATATTAAGTCTAACCTTTAATGTCGGAAGAATTAATTGACATATAAGGGTCAAATTACAATTACGGTGCGCCGCGTTCAGCATTGGAATTACACATGTGTGTAGACCAGCATATGTTTTTACCCTAAAGTATGTCGTATCTTTAGGTACTAAAGCATGTAATCTCCATGCATATCCCTCTACCAAACATTTGACAGTGTAAGTCGTTCTAGTAGATTTCAATACTTTCATTTGTACATTATGCTCAATATGCCACCGGTCTAGAGCATCCAATAAAGATGCCTTCTCATGAAAGACACGTCCAGCCCAACTCCCGTCGATGCTAAGGAGACCACTATTGATTTGTCGAATATCAAGATCTGTAGGATCTACAACATACTGATTTATCCAATTCTTATATGAAGAAAAACGTTCCGGATGATCAATAAATTCATTTTTCTCGTCAGAATTGTCTACGTAATCATTACTTATTTGTGGGTTGTCCATTTCACTATAAATTGCATTTGCAAGATCATTTAACCCTCCATCATGATGATCATCTATATCTGGAAATGAAACATTCAGTTCGTCATCCTCACTATTATTCTGATCATCATTGATTGGTGAATCCTTATGATTAATATCACTATCACCACCCCCGTCAACATTACAATCTCCTTCATCGATATTATCACCTCCTTCGTCAGCATTAGTATCAAAATCATTAATAGCAGTTGGATTCCAATGTTCATAGAAAGTAGATAACCTGCAAATTTGGTAAAAATAAAATTCCAACATTGCCATTAATTTAAAATTTAAAATTTAAAATTTAATTTGATTTGTACTTACCCCCAATCATAAGGTTGTAGTTGTAAATGAGACATCCTTGCATTGTCCGCGTGATGTCGTGCAGTGTCCGCGTGAGGTCGTGGCTTGCGTGTGTGTGGTCGTAGGTGGCACACATGTGGTCGTTGGTGGCACACTACTAACCGAGCAAGGTACAACACTCTCAATAGGTTCATACTCACTTTCTCTGCAGTATATATAATGATTAAGTCCATTTAAAAAAGATTAAAAATTACCAATTTATTATGTTATTTTTCTAACCTTGTCATTCTGACACCACCTTCGTTTGGAATATTTTGATCACCTATTACATTGGCGGAAGGACCCACATCAATATAATTGTGGAGCATTCTCGTGTAATAACCTTGCGGTTCAAAATTATCCGACAGATGTAGCTTTTTCTCAATGTATATCGTCACAAAATCATAATGTTCATATAATCCAATCATTCCCTCCAATGATTCATCATCTACTACTTCGTGAGCTAAATATTCACTACCGATCGTGGGGCAACGAATAGTAAATTTTAAACAAAATTCTTCTCTTGTACAATTTACTAAACGATACATTATTGTCTCGAAACTAGTATATGTAGAATCAGAACGTATCATGATTAACTTTTTTCGACCACTGATATATTTTGGACCATTCTCATCGATAACTAACTGTCCATCCCAATGAACACTTAGGAACATGCGACGATTAGCCATTTCAACTACAAAACAAAATTAACCACTTCAAAATACTAATTTTAACTTCACAGTCGGAGACCGACAGTGAAACCTCTCACTGTGAAATCTCGCGCGGACAGTGCTAAAGGCGACAGTGAAACCTCACTATGAGATCTATCTCACAGTGAGAAATCCCTCACTCACAGTGAGGGATCTCTCACTGTGAGAGTTCTCTCACAGTAGCTCTCACAGTGAGAGAATTCTCACAGTGAGAGATCCCTTACTGTGAGAGACTCATAGTGAGGCCCTCATTGTGAGAGACTCACAGTGAGGCACTCATTGTGAGAGTAAGGCCCTCACTGTGAGAGAACTCTCATAGTAAGAGGGAGAGAAAGCGAGAGTGAGAGAGAGAGAGAGGGAGAGAGGGAGAGAACTCTCACTGTAAGACTCACTGTGAGAGAGAGAGAGAGAGGGAGAGAGAGAAAGGAAGGGAGAGAGAGGGGGGAGAGGCTCACAGTGAGATCTAGAGAGCGAGAGAGACGGCGACGGCGACGGCAACCGTGGGCTTCGGCGACGGCTACAGTGGCTTCGTCGACAGCGACGGCGACAATGGGCGACGGCGACGGCGACAATGGGCTTCGGCGACGGCGACGACGACAATGTGCTTCGGCACTGTGCTGCGGGAGAGGGAGAGAGGTGGAGAGGGGAAGTCGAATTGGAAGAGGAGAAAGTGAGGGCACTGTAGCTCTCGCGGGGGTTATAGTCAAGACGAAGGCGCTTAGCGACTCAGCGGCTTTAGTGTAAAACACTAAAGGCGCTGATTTGCTCAGCGCCTTTAGCGTTAAACACTAAAGGCACTGAGCAACTCAGCGCCTTTAGTATTTTACACAAGAGGCGCCGAGCAACTCAGCGCCTTCAGTGTTTTACACAAAAGACGCTGAGTTGTTCGGCGCCTTTAGTGTAGAGCACTAAAGGCGCGGAGTCGCTCGGAGCCTGTATTGTTTAACGCTAAAGGCGACTCGACGCCTTTAATGCAACATTACAAACGCACCCTAAGGACTTAGCCAATTTTCAAAAATTTGGTCAAGTCGCCAGCCACACTGAAGGCGCCGAGCGACTCAGCGCCTTCACAGAATTTTTGTGAAGACGCTGAGTCGCTCGGCGCCTTCAAGGTCAACACCCAACGTGGCGCCCACGTGACGAAAGCATTGTTATTTTTACAAAAAAAAAATTGAAATGATCATTTCGCAAATTTTGAAAATTAGGAGAGTTATTTCAAAAAAAAAAATCCAATCTCACCATTATATATATATATATATATATATATATATATATATATATATATATATATATATATATATATATATATATAATGGTAAAATTTTTAAAATACACATCTCAATTATATGCAACTAAATAAATTATATATAATTATACTGAATTTTACTGTATTCAAACAAATAAGATATATATAATTATATCTACTATATTTTTTAACCGCATTTTCAATTATATCCCGTCGAGCGCCCTATATATGTCGTGAGAAAGTACGATTGATTGCTTTTGTAAATAACAACATCGGATGCTTGGCTAATCACACTGATTCGATTAGAATATAATTAATCTCTACAGTTTTTATAAAAATATAAAAAGTATAGCTCTATAGCTTAGGCTAACTGGCCTGCAATATTATATAGACTCTTGATCAAGTTTAGGTTTTCAGATCATGCTCTAGAATAATAGGGAAAATCTTCATTGAAACTATTGAAGGTTTTCATCACCATTTAATAACATTTGAATTAATTTCTGAAGCACTCACTACAATAAAAGTTTATAATAAAAGTTTAATATGAAGACGTTTTTTAGACAAGACTTGAAGAAGGCGTTTTTAAATATCTTTATAATATAAAAAATATCGACGTTTTAAAAAACGTCGTCATATAAATTTTTTATTATATTAAATTAATTTATTAAATGATGAATTTTATTATTATTTTTAATTTTTTGATATTTTAAAGTGTCGGAACATAAATATAGGAACAATTTTAGATTTTTGAGGGTAAGAATATATATGAATAATTTTAGACTTTTGAATGAATAAATATGAAATAATTAAATTTCGTATGAATATATTTACTATTTAATATATTTATAGAAAGCCAGAAATGGAAATAGAAATGGCCCCTTAGTTTTTTAATATTTACTTAATATTTTTTGGTGCCAACATAACTCATTTTTTTTTCTTTTTTTTTATACGCATTTAAATAGGTGAAAATATATCCCTTAACTCCGTTTCATATTTTTTTTAATTTCTAACTACTTGAGCTATTTTATTTAACTAAATAAAATATTATACTAAATTTAATAGCTCTTTTAGCTAATAGTCATTAATTGTTATAATGTTATTTACTAAAAATATTAAGAATTCGATCACTAACTAAATTACTATTATAGATTTAGTAAAATTTTTAGTTATTTGAATTATTAAAAATTAAATATTTATAAATTAAAAAAATAAATTTAATGTTTTTACATTGATCGTTTAATTAATATTTTTTTTTTAAAAAAAAAAATTGATTAGGTAAAATTATATTTATGTGCTAAAATTTCTATTTGAATATATTTTGATACCCTCAGGATTGAATTCTGACTTCATCCCTATAGAAAGCTGTATGAAATTAACCTAATTTTTATTTATTTTTTTTTTTAAAAAAAATAACAGCAAAAGAAAACAATGACTGACATTTGAAGATTTTGAATTTACTATCTTACCCTTCAATTCTTCTTAATAATTTTTGCTTATACCTCACATTTATTTGTCATTTCTCATATTTGGTAGTTCAATCTCCATCAGTTAATAAAGGGTTTTTTTTTTAAAATGACCTTCTTAAAATTTGTATTTTTAAAAATAGTCCTACAAAATTTGTATTTATAAAAATAATTATATATCTGTCAACTGGGCGCCACATGTGCGCGCCATGTCAGCGGATGGACACAGCTCGAATTGAGTCAAACACGCAGGTTCAACATACATGTCTAAACAATAAATTTTATAGTGTTTTCCTACTTAAAATTGAATGATTAGTATTAGGAGTGCAAATGGATCCGGATAATATATGGGAGACAATAAATGAGGCCTTTTTATTAGGGATGTTAATAGGTACTGATGGATACCCAAAACTTTATATACGAACCGAATCAGAACATAGTGGATTTACCTAATGTTTAACCGATTGAATTCGAATATCGATATAAAAATAAAAATTTCACGAATTTAAATATAAATTTTGACTGTAACCGATTCGAACCCGAATTAATTTTATATTATATAATATATGTATATATAAATATTTGATATTATATTTAAATTTATATTTTAAAATTTTAGATTTAATGTAATATATTTTGAAATATTGTAAAGAGAAAAGGATAAATAATTATTTCGGATTCGGGTTTGGATTCTGAATTTTTTTGTCGGGTTCAGATTTCGATATGAATTTTTAATATTCGTGGGATCCATTCGGATTTTAGTATTTTTGAAAATCCACCTCAAATTCTATCCGCTGAAGTCCCTAAAATTGATTCGCTTCCGAATCTTCTCTAATAAATATTTAAATTACAGAATATATTTTTAAAAAATTATTTGAATTTTAAATATTAGTTATTCCTAATATAACAATAATTTGAAAAACAGTTACTTTAAGTGTATTTTTATATTTTAAAATTTTATTTAATTAAACTAATAAATTTTAATTATATTTAATTTAAATTTGTATAAAAAATAGAAAAAAATTGGTGGGACTCATTTGGGCAACAGCAGTAAGTGAAATTTTAGGCAGAGCTGATTATGAAAGAAATATTTTCCTTTGATAAGTTCTAGACTGGATCTATCGAGACAAACTATCAAATAGTACTGTACAGAGATCAACTGTTCCTAGCGCAAATAACAAAAGGCTTAGTGGTTGATACTAAAGACCCGAGTTCGAAGTCTAGTTGCTTCACATTTTCAGCTAAGTGTATTTCAACGAAGCTTGGTATCTTGCTACCTTTCTCTCAAAAAAAAAAAAAAAAAAAAAAAAATAGTACTGTACAGGGAGCAGAACATTTCTACAACTCTATGCAGTTTCGTAAAAAAGAGAGATGAGACGATGATGATCGAGAAGGGCTAATCTTCCTCGAAGTATTTCTCCTCCGCGTCGTAGTTTGCTTCCCTGACCCAATGATCGTCCAGGCGTTCATCGTCGTCGATCTGGGAATAGTCGAAATGCTCGCCGTCTTCTCCCGTCAGGAACTTCTGCTGCATTACCAGCGTGAACTGCTCCAGCTGATCCTGCATCTCTTCTCCAGATAATGTCTGCTTGAAGGTCTCTGTAGCTTCACCCACGACGCTACCCGTATTTGATTCCCGCCCCTCGTCAAGAAGAGGCATCTGTATACAGCACAAAGTTTACTTTAGCCAAAAGGCATTAGAGCAATAATTGACATTGATAAATCAGTAAGCAAAATAGACTGAAAGGAATTTTTTTTTTTTTTTTTTTTTTTTTTTTTTTTTTTTTAAGTGAGAAGAATGGTTGACAGATTACAGAGTTGTCTTATCTACAACATTCTGTTGGATCGTTGGCGCTAACCATTAATCCCAAAAACTCGAGCTGTTAGAAATACGCAACCAATTCACTTAAAGCGTACAGACACAGCGCCCACGGGTCTCGACCGGACTCAACCCACCTGAACGTTGGGTCTATTGTTGGGCCTCTTGCCGTTAGATCTATTGTGGACCGCAACCCCACTCAACTTATTAGGCTCATCCAACTCAACTTATTAGTCTCCTGGGCCTATTGTTAGGAGGCAGTCCCAACACCTGCACCGTGTGGGAATCAAACCCGTGCCACTGGCTCTGATACCACTTGTCGGATCATTGGCGCTAACCATTAATCCCAAAAGCTCGAGCTGTTAAAATACGCAACCAATTCACTTAAAGCGTACAGACACAGCGTCCACGGGTCTCGATCGGACTCAACCCACCTGGACGTTGGGTCTATTGTTGGGCCTCTTGCCGTTAGGTCTATTGTGGACCGCAGCCCCACTCAACTTGTTAGGCTCACCCAACTCAACTTATTAGTCTCCTGGTCCTATTGTCACGAGACAAGAAGTTGGACCAATTTAATCCATAAATAAATAGCCAACACATTCGGACAAAAAATAAATTGCTGACTGCTATTAACAAAAAGGAATTGCCAACAGATACCCAAAACAGGTAAAATGGCTACGCAGCTTAAGTCGATCGTCTATAATTACACATCAACAAACTAATTCTGAATAAAGTTGACCCTACAAACATGCAGCAGCCCAGAACCTCAGAAACTATTGTTGTCGCACATCTGCTGCTCATAGTCTTCTCTAAAATTATCGTAAAGAAATACTAAATTTGATCTGCAAACATAAATCACTGATTTTCTTTTATATAACCATATTAACCTATGACGACGTGGGCAGGAACCCAGAATATGGTGAGGCATGTCGCGCCATATCAAAATGACATTCCTTGAAAGCATCAAAACAAATGTCTGAGCAACAAAGGAAACTCTGGAAAAATTTAGAAAGGAAGAAAAATAAAAAAGGCACATGCTGTACTACCGTTACTAGTCATGCATCATAAGAACAAGATGCACCGGAGAATCCCTATACTTTCATGATACAGTGATTAGAACCTTTTTTTTTTCACTGAAAATAATTTAGTCCTCAAGCTGAACTTCACAATATTTGAAATTTAAGGCACAGTATGACTGTGTGGGAAAGTTTGTTGCCTGAGTTGTTTAACTGTAAAGTTTAGGGACTAAGAGCCTGTTTGGCCGCGTGGCTTTTTGAGAAAGCTCCGGGAGCTTTCTCAAAAAGGCCCTTTAGCGCAGTCGCACGCCGCAAACACCGCACAGCCCAACAGGCTCCAAGTCACTATACTGGCAAAAGTACACGGACTATCCATATATTCTACCCTCCATTAAAAATAACAGATCATGATCCACAATAATCAATCCTCAATAGATACAAACAGATAGCCTTCTATCATTTACTGGAAAGGTAGAAATAGTACGACACAGAAGAAGACGCCTCAAATTTGTTACAACCTTTCAACCAAAATTTGTATGCTTTTATCTAATTCAATGTACACTAACTTGTTTGTTGAAGTTCAATATCATCAAATAATGTCTTAACTATCTGACATTTCAACGGACAAAGTTCACGTCTTTTGGATGTCCTTTCCCTTTGCATCAATCCATCAATTAAGACAAAAATGAATGGTTTAAATCAATGATTAAAGAGTCGTGGCATGGGGGTGTGCCGACCGTTGTCTAACACGATACGGTACAGACACGCTTGCGTGCTGACGAGCACGCACAACCTCCTAGTGGCACGATTTAATACGGGCCTATTTTAGTTTTTTCTGCCCAATAAGGATTTAGAATGTTATTTTAAAAGTTTTAGAGTAATATTTATAAATTTTGACTATGTATTAATTTGTCTTGATCTAATGTCAATAATAGCTTACTAACTAACTAGTTAATAGCTTAATATAGTAGTAGTCATCTTTATAGGTGAAGTTAAATACAACTACAGTTCATAAAGAAAATTATTTTTTCTTTAAATTTTTATAAAAATTTGTAATATCCATTCGGATTGATTCGATGAAGGATCACATGATGACTAGACTAAACTAGAATGAGACCCCAAGTGCACTGATATTTTTTTTCATTTTCAAATTTTTATAAAATATTTATGAAAAATTAAAGAAATTTATTTTTCCTAAAAATTTTAAAAAAATTATAAAATATGCCCATAAAAATTTAATAATAAACCATACTATAAATAAATTAAGCAATAATAAAAATTGATTAACTTTTATTTTTTTTTTTATTTATCTTTTATTTTTTAGAATTTTAAAAATTATAAAATATAAATCCGAGAAAATTAATTTTTTTTAAATTTTTACGAAAAAATTGCAAGTTCATCCAAAAAAATTAATTTTTCCTAAATTTAAATAAGAAAACTTGTGCAATTTATTTATGAAAATTTAATACTAAACCATATGGCATATACATTAAGCAAATCTAAATATCAATTGTTTCTATTTAGTTTTCAATTTTATTAGAATTCTTATATTTCTAAATTTAATAATAAAATTTTCAAAGTTAAGAATATCTTAAATCTCGCACAAATACTAAATTCGTACGAAAAAATTAAAAATGGACCATATAATGATTAAATGAAGTAGATATATTTTCAGATTTTTGTAAATTGTTAATAAAAATTTGTATAATTTCATATTTCTTTACAAAAAAACTTTACAAGTTAAATATATTCTAAATGTGTGGAAAAAAAAATTAAGTTGTAAATTTTTTGACTTACCTAATAAGTAGATCTTCAATTTTACTATTTTTTTACTTTTTCTTTTAAGATCGAAGTGATCAAAAAATAATAAGAGATTGAAAGTTAAAATTTTAAAAAAAAATTATGAGAAAAAAGGAAAGAAAAAAATAGAAAGAAAAAAAATAGAGTAAGAGATGTGAGAGGAAAGAAAAAAAAAGCGCATAGTAGAATAAAAGGTAGAAGTGAAAAGAAGAAAATAGATGAGAGGGGGATAAAGGACTATCCAAGAAACCAAAAAATACAAAAGATCGAAGTAAAAAAAAAAAAAAAAAGAAAAATTAAATACACTGTGTGCCTGTGTGGGCACGCAGCGGCACATACCGTGATACTCTCTGGTATCGCTCTATCTCATTCGATACTCAGAGGGTATCGCGGCACAGGAGAGCCAAGAGAGACCCTCCCTGTACCGTGCCGCCTAATCGGTGACACAATACGTATCGCTCCGTGCCGTAAGGCACGGATGGATCCTTAATTCCTTGGTTTAAATTGAACAACCTTCTTGTATATAAGACAGGGTTTCTCAACTAAAAATTAGGTCATTAGTCTTAACCTACATATGTCAAAATACTTCCTGCCAAATTTGTTTTCAATTAATTTATATCCCTTAGAAGGTGGGCAAAGCTTTCTATCTGCTTGAATATTACAATTCTTACTTTCTAGGCTAAAGTACAAAAAACACACCTGCAGATTCCCCTCTTTCTTCTTTACCCAACTGCATCTTAAACTGTAAATCTGTAACTAGTTTTGCCTTGAATTACTCTCATCTCAAATAGATCGATACTGATGGGATAACTGATAAATCAAATGCAGAACTTCGCAAAAATGAGTCGGGATATAACAAGGATTCTATATATGGACCACTAGCTAACCTTCAGATCTAAAACAAATCTAGAACTAAAAAAATAAAGAAAAGAAAAAAAAGGCAGCGACATACAATTTAGACCTCCACTTGACAGATTCAACATGATTCTCAGCAATCAAATCAAATAAATTCAGAAGGACGGGATTCACCACAGCAAAAACATTCACTATTATTTCACAAGAATTCTCTTATATCCTCTCCATGCTCAAGGGATTAGCTCCCCAGCACACTCATGATCATTCTAACTGCATTATTCCAAGATACGCTTCAGCGAATGCCAGGTTCAAGTCCAACTCTGGGTACCATCAAGTACTACCAAGCTACACCACACGCATAAGACAGCATTTTGCACACATAACAATCGCTATTATCATCATGCCTTTTGGCTTGACCAACGAACACAGACAGGATAACACTACAGCAAAATGGTTATG
The DNA here is from genome assembly GCA_029168755.2 of Tillandsia fasciculata. Classification (NCBI taxonomy): domain Eukaryota; kingdom Viridiplantae; phylum Streptophyta; class Magnoliopsida; order Poales; family Bromeliaceae; genus Tillandsia; species Tillandsia fasciculata. Next base: position 3,643,066 of record CM054945.1, read on the forward strand.
CAACCAAAATAGCAATTCCTAAGCTAACTATTTTAACAGTCATTTGTTATATCCCGACGATCCGCAACCCGCCAGTGACGGGTTATCTCTGAGGCGTGGATGGCGGTGAGGATGACGGTCGACGCGAGGGAATTCCGGACGACCCGGCACCCGTTGGTGATGAGAATGCTCTGAGACGCGGTGTCGGGGAGGATGATGGGCTCGGTAGAGAGTGAGGGAACAGAGTAAGGAGGTAGAGAGATTGAGGAGAGGGATTGAGGAAGAAAGAGATTTGAGGAAGAAAGAGGCAAAGGGAGTAAGGGAGAGACTTGGAAAGCAAACTACTATTCATTCATAATCTTGCTCTTACTTACAATCACTCTTATATACTCTCTCCCCTAATCTACGATTAGCTATAATGAGATGTTTACATTGAAATATCCGGAATATTAATTCTAGTTACTGGGCCTCTAAGGCTTATTTTGCTAACAGTTGGGCTCAGAAAGTGGGCCCCCACTGCTCCTACTAGGTGATGCTAAAAGTGGCTTAATGGGCCTCCGCCTGAGGCCCCCTGTGGCCTTTGCTCCCGCTACTCCCGACCGAGGTGATCATTACCCTATCCTCCACTAAGTTGGAAGCCCTACTTACTGGATTCCCCCGAACCACTTTGCTGTTGACCGCTCTCTCGCTACTTCCTCCCTTCCCCCTTTTCGCTTCTCTCCTCGCCATCTAGGGTTTGGGCCCTCGATCGTTACATCATTCTGCAATTTTACAAGGTTATATTGATCCTCCAATTATCGTTATGTTTTTCTTTTAAAAGAAGTCTCCCCAAAATAACTAGATAAACATTAGTTACTAGATGTATAATTGGAGTTTGAGTTAGTTCCACTCGGAAAAACCATCACTAAGTAGCTAAGACAATTCCTCCATGATTTTCTAATTAGTAAGCATACTTTACCTCTTATAAAAATCTTTTGAACTAAACGACCGCATAATTGTAAACATAACAACATAAGAGAGCTAATCAAAGAAAGCATAATATCCCAATATCACGTTAAATATAGTAATAATTTTGCTGATTAATCGACTAAAGTCAGTGTAGTTGCCGTAAAATCACCATGGTCAATAGGGCTAAGCCCACACTACTAAGTCAAAAGTTTTAAATGCTAAATCAGTTGAATGCATGACAAGCGCTTGAGCTGAGCCCTTCTTTCTCATCAATCCTATGGCAATGGTGCACGCTATCTAAAAGGTAAAGAATTAGTAAGAATCGAACTCTAAATAATTAGGAGACCCATAAAAGCAAGGTTCTATCCTACTTGGCGACACCATTAGCAGGCCCTAGTGAATGTGTCAGTCATGAATATGAATATTGAGTTGCTTCCTAAATCTGAACATGATCAATTCATGCAAACTACTTGCTAAGTCCATGATTCCAACAAAATGCTCGGTGATTTCAAATGATCGAATTCTCGAATCTTGTGTTCTTTGATTCACAACAAGTAATTCCCTTTTATCCAAAACTCTAGGCATACAAATTGTATTTATTAGAATAACATATAACTTCAAAATGAAAATAAAGGCACATAATAACAATGCAATGCTTGTGTAGGGTTAAGAAATCGTACCTTTGCAGCTTCTTCCTCTTCCTCCTCTTCCTCTTCCTCTTCCTCTTCCTCTTCCTCTTCCTCTTCTTCTTCTTCCTCCTCTTCCCTTGCGCTCCCACCGACCCACTCTCTCCTATCGACACCTCGCCTCTCCTGCTCGCCTCTGATCTTCTCCACGATCGCCGCCTCCTCGCAGCGCCGCATCAGCGTCTCCGACCAGCGCTCCCCGGGGCGCGACATCGCCCGCCCCGCAGGTCCTGGAACTGCCCCAGATACTCATGGTGGAGGTACGGCTCCCGCTCCCGCATCGCCTCCTCGGAGAAATACTCTCCACCTCGCACCAGCCGCTCCATGTACGCCCTCCGCCGGTTCTTCACCGTCGCCAGCCGCGCCCGCGTCTCCTCGACCGTAGGCGTCTCCCGCCCCCGGCGAAGCCGCGCGAGGTGCCACGCCACCTCGTAGTCGTTGCCGAGGGCGTCGAACGCGAGGAGCTCCTCGGCCGTGAGCTCGGAGCCGTAGCGCTCTGATCGAGAAGAAGAGAGGTGAGACTTAGGGTTAGGGTTAGGGTTAGGGTTAGGGTTAGGGGGAGCGTACCGAGGAAGAGAGGGGGGTCGCGGGAGAGGAGGTGGAGGAGGGCGGAGAGGCGGAGGGAGGAGGGGTCGGGGGCGGCGCCGCGGTGGATGGCGCCGGGGAAGTAGAGACCCTGGATGGAAGACAGCCGCGCGGCGATGCCCTCCATCGCCGACTGCTCCATGATCTGCTGCCTGCCCCGCCCCCACTTCTGGTCGCGCCGATACACAAGGCAGACTGCTAAATTTACAATTCAGTTCATTATTATTATTAGATTATTAGACTGTTGCTTCATGTAGTTTCTTACCCCTCGTTTGATTAGAAATGGTTAATATTAAATTTATAATGTTGTTTTTTTTAGAAATAAATAATATTGTGTATGATTAATTTTGTGAAATAAAAAGAGAGAGTAAAGAAAAGGTAATAATAGTTAAATTTAAGGATTAATTGCATACATGTTCCTACAAATATGTCGAATTGCAAATATATCCCTACAAAATTCAACTTTTCATATTTATCCCTTCAAAAATCCACCGTTATTCAAATATACCCCTATCGTCTATCTCTATTAGAAAAGTTGATTTAACCCTAGGTTAACTGCTTAACCTTAGTTAGATTAAAAAATGAATTTACATATTTACCATTTCCATATTATACCTTTGGAGGGATATATTTGTAACAAGTATAATGGTATTATTTTTGGAGGGATATATTTGTAAAGGGGCAAAAAAATAATTTCACATCAAATCTGTTAAAAAATAAACAGATTCTAAACGGGGATTAACCAGAGGGGTATATTTGAAGAACTTTGAATTTTTGAAGGAATAAATATGAAAAGTTGAATTTTACAGGGATATATTTGCAATTCGACATATTTGGAGGAACATGTATGCAATTAACCCTAAATTTAATATAAAAAATAATTTTTTTTATAATAATAGAGCTATTAAATTTAAAAAAATTGTTATCTAAAAAAGACATAAATTTTAAAAATAGGTATACAATTTTTGGTTTAAACTTTGTAGATTACTAAAATATAGAATAACTAAGATATTGTATTACTCACTTATCAGTATAATTTAATTATACCGATAAAAAAAATTAAGTAAAAAATTATAATAAATTAAAATTTATATAACTCATATAGTTTGAGAATGAAAAGTCAACGAAATACAAATAAAGCAAAAAAAAAAAGAAATAATCGAGAGAAAAAGTTGAGGGTCCTATTTCAAAAGCGCTGAAAATTTAGGAAAAATTTAAAAGTTTTAATATGAAAATTGAAACCCCTCTCTCATTGAATAAAAGATACAAAAATCTAATAAAGAGAGTAAAGTGCACAAAATTCAAAGATTAAGAGAAAAGAAAGGAAAATATTATATTATAAAAAAAAAAATGGAAAACATACCAAAAGAGAAGATACACCTCTTGCAGCTATTATTACGTTAACTCCGACCACACACGTGAGCAATCATTAATTATAAACACAAAATGTGAATTTGCCCTTGATTATTAGAAGTTATAAGTGCAAATTTATTTGAAGTATGAGAATTTCAGATGATGGGCTATGACATGGCTGATATTTTCAGAAAATTTATTGTAGACTCTCCTTAAAAAATTTTTTAAAAAATAATCTTATAAATTTTTATAATTGTAAAAATAGTCTTCTGAAAAAAAAATTTACAAAAATAGTTTTAAACTGTGAATGGTTTAAATTCTAAATTGTATGGTATGATGGCGGTGAATGGTTCACCGCTTTCATTCACTATACCTAGCCCCCCGAGCCCGCCGTATCCGACCACCCTCTTCTTTTCTTCTTCACTTCTTCTTCTTCTCCCCGCACAGAGCCGCAACCTCCTTCTTCTTCTTCTCCCCGCACCCATGAGCTCTCTCTCTCTCTCGCACAATGCACACACACACACTCTCTCTCTCTATCTCACGCACACTGCACACTCTCCTCTCTCTCTTTCTCTCTCATGCACACTGCACACTCCCTCTCTCGCGCACAGTGCACAGTGCACACTGCACACTCTCTCTCTCCCGCATTTTGAGCTCGAGCTCTCTCTCTCCTTCTTACTTTGAGTTACATTCTTCCCTACATTTTTTTTAGTTTAATTTATTTTATTTAGGGTTTAAAAAATTAATTAATTTTATTATTTGTTAATTCTTCCCTAAAAATTATGATATAATTAGATGTGTTGTTTGTTTAATTCCTCAGTTATTAATTAAATAGAAATTTAAAAAAAAATTAGTAAATAGAAAATCACTAATTAATTAGAAAATTAGTGAGTTACTTTAGTATGTTAATTAAATAGAAATTAAATAGAAATTAAATAGAAAATTACTAGATGCATTATATAATATCTGATTACGATATTAATTTTTTTTAGTATTTATTTTGTGAATATTATTTTTTTTTAAAATTAGATGGCTCATAATGTGGCTATTAGTGTTAACTGTGATGGACAACTTGTTATGCAAGATTATAATCCACAGTATATTGGAGGTCGTAAGAAATTAAGTGGCATTTCAATAAATATTACATTTAGAAATTTTGAGAGAAAAATGTATAGAATTACCAATATAAGAAGAGATGAGTGTCTTCTAATTATTAAAGTTCGATATCCAATGGGAGGAAATCAATATGATGTGATCGAAATTACGGATGATGACTAATTGTATGGTATGATGGCACTATCTCGGAATTGTTCATGTTTGATAATCTACATTGAAAAGCAGATGGTTGTATCTCACGGCTATTTTTCAAGAATGTTAAATAGTGAATTAGACGTAGATGTAATATCTCCTATGACTGAAAGAGAACCATTTCATGATGACATCGGAGGTGGAGCAAATATATCTAGGTTAGTATTACAAATTGTGGCTTTATATAATTATTTAGTTAAAATAAATGTTTAAATTGATTATAATGTTGTAATTGAAATGTATAAATATAAAATGTTGTAATTGAATTATATGAATGCCAAATGTTGTGATTGAATCGTATGAATGTCATATGTTGTAATTGAAATGTACGAAAAATATTGTAATTGAAATGTATTAAAATTGTATTGATGATTTTTTTTTGGCCTTTTTTTGAAAATGACCCTCTAAAAATTTGTACTTTTGAAAATGGCCCTACAAAATTTGTATTTGCAAAAATGGCCCTATACCTGCCAACTGGGCGCCACGTGTGCGCGGCAGCCACGTCAGCTGGGGAGCACAGCTCGGATTGAGTTAAACACGCACTCTCAACATGCGTGTTTAGACACATACTTTGAACATGCGTGTCTAAACACGCATGTTCAAAGTGCGTGTCTAAACACGCATTGAATGCCGGGCTGTTTGATAATCTACTTTGAATGCGTGTTTAGACACGCAGTTTGAACATGCGTGTTTAGACACGCATGTTCAAAGTGCGCATGTTGAGAGTGCGTGTTTAACTCAATCCGAGCTGTGCTCCCCAGCTGATGTGGCGCGCACACGTGTCGCCCAGTTGGCAGGTATAGGGCCATTTTTGCAAATACAAATTTTGTAGGGCCATTTTCAAAAATACAAATTTTTAGAGGGTCATTTTCAAAAAAGGCCCAAAAAAGGGTATTTTTGAAAATGGCCCTACAAAATCTGTGGTGAGGCTGATCAGTCAATACAGATGCATCAATCGGTCCTGCCTCCTCGTGATCGTCCATCTGTAATAATACCAATAAATAAAAAAAAAATTATAATATACGTGAAGTATTGTAAATTAATCAAAACAATTTACAACAATCAAGATATCTAACAATCAACCTAAACGACGACGTCTTTCGGTCCTTCTTTGTTGATTTTCAGGACATGTGCTTTTATAATGGCCGGGTTGTTTACACATACTACACTTGCTCCTACTACTTCCTACGCATTCGTCCATAATATTGCGAATGCGAGTAGATTTGGGTCGTCCTTTCTTTCTTCTCTCGTGTGGTGGAAGTATAGGTCTGTCATATGACTCAACCCAATAACGCCGATCGGGAACCGGATGGAACTGTGGTTCGCATGTATTACGGAAGAATTCGGTAGTATACCAACGGGAGCATAGACTATAATAATCTATGTTCATGTATAAGGAACTACAATAAGATAATATATGCGAACAAAGTAATCCCGTTAGTTGCAAACACAAATATGAACATGTAGAATTTATTCCATTGATAATCACTTGGTATTGCAAATCCCTTCCAGTAAGAACTTCAAATTCTTGATGTCCATATCGCCTAACTGTATATGCTCTAGCAATTGACATTCGGCTATTGATAGTTTTATCCACATTCGATACAAATTGAGTAAACATCGCTGCTGCCTCTTCACGATGTTTTAGAAAGAATTCAAGCACTCTGTGTGATGTCGCCATTACAAAAGCGGTAATTGGTAATGTCACGCCCCGGGATCGAAACTGCGACCCGGGCTCACCAACAGATCCGCCACCTATGTTAAAACCCGCATAGGCGAAGCATCTAACCTGCAAAAGATAGTACTATAGCTACCCAAATATCAGAGCTGAAATAAAATGCTGCAAAGTAAAATCCAATCACTGTACAACATGAAATAAAGTACAATATCCATCTCCTCAAATATAGATAATCATCATACAATGTCCACAGTACAGCATTTCTCGCCGAGCTTCCAAAAAATTCCGTGGATCCACCACGAGCTCAAGAACATTAAGGGGAACAACTTTCATATTGAGCTCTCCCTCCCATTCTCACTCTAAGGCTCGAAAAAGAGGAAGAAAGAGGGAGAGGAGGGGGTATAAATAGGCCCAAACAAACAATTGAAGAAATTACCTTTGTGTCATGTGAACTGGGCGCACCGAGCGATTTCGGGCTGCTACAGTGCCGCACAGTGATTCAATCCCGACCGTTGATCCAGCGCCCGGATTCACCTGATGCTGCCACGTGTCCCCGAACAGCGCACAGCCGATCTAGCCGCTCCCCTCGCGCCACGTGGCCCTCCGCGGTCAACGCTGCAGTTGGTACTCGCCAATGGCGGGCCGCCACGTGGCGCACGCGTGCGCCACGTCGGCGCCGTGGCCACCACGCCAGCCGCCACCGCCACCTGCCGCGCCCCCCTGCCGCCTGCACGCGCACAGTAACGCGCCCAATCCCTGCGCGCCACGTGTCCAGGTTACGCTCTCGCTGCACCCGGTGCACGACAACCCAAACACCGAACCAATGACGTGATGCCACGTGTCTTCCCGCCCAGTCCACCAAACACCGCGCTGCTCCGTAGACCGCGACCCGTGAACCACCCAATGGGAAGCCGCCACGTGGCCCCCCGCTCCGGTGCACGCCGGCCACGTGGACCGCGCGCCCTGCCCGCACCCACGCGCACTGCCCGCCGCCGCTCTCCGCCTGCCCGAGGCCGCTCTCCGCCGCTGCCCGCCGCCGGCGATCGCCGGAAACACTGTTTCGACAGTGAACAGTAACCTGTGCTCAAAAATGACAAGTGGGTAGTCCATTTTAACCGTTTTCGCGCGCAGAATTCGAATTTGACGTCCGTTTTGCCAAATTCCAACTCTAAAAATTGCCGAAGGCACCCGGAAATGTGTTCTTAGCCCAAATTTCGCGCGGAGCCCAATTTTAATATCCGTTTCGCGCGAAACTACTTCTAAACCCTCCACGGGGTCCTTCGATGACTCACATGATCCATTTAAGCCCGAAGTCCAACATTTGTGCCCAATTATGCCCCAAACACCTCCAACACACCATGTAGGCCTCCAATAGCCACCCCAACGCACTGCAGCAGCTTTGCGGAGATCCAGGTTATCACATCCTCCCCCACTAAAAGAAAGTTTCGTCCTCGAAACTAAGGTCGTTCCTCAACACGGAATCTCAACCAAATAAAGGGGGGTAAATATCCAATCATCCACCACTCAAGCTCCCAAGGCTGACAAATACCTCCTCCAGAGACGTGATGCGGTGCTCGGGTCTCTAACTAGAACAAAATAAAGGCGGGCACTCCAGAAAAAACCGTACCAACTCAACCAAGTACAGCTGGGCTAACCAATCGAGCTACCAAGTAATCTGCATCGGTACAAGCCTCCGCTCCTCCCAGGGCCTCAGATAATCCAACCACAAGTCCATCGGCACACAAGCTCGATCTGAATATCTCTGTACTCCCGAGGCATCCGATATAAGTCCTCCAACTGATCACGTAAACTCTGATCTCTAATCCAAAAACCATCAGGGTGTAGAAACACCTCCCCAACTCTCCGGCATCAGCACACAACTATAAGCAGTCGAGAGAAGCAGATCGCAAATCAATCTTCGAGAAGATCCAGTACCCTTGAAGTTGGTAAATCCAATCTTCCAGGCTCGAAAAAAGGCACCTGCTCTAGACGATCACTTCATCAAATTCCGGGAGTTGTGTCCTCAACTCCCAAACCAGTGACATGCTAAGCAACTCTGAAAGGAAAAGAGCCCTAACCAGGAGGGGGGTCCTCGCCCGGTCGCTCCCAAATCTTGACCATCCGAGCGAACCATTCAGCCGCGGTCTATCATCCAAAGAGTCCTCAGTGACACCACCATACGCCACGTTTGCCTCGACAGTCCACACAGCGCCAGCTGTGGCATCACCAAACTCGACCCCAGACAGCTTTCCTGCTCCAGGTATCCGTCATCTCTGTGGCCTTGTCGGGGTAATACAGAATGCTCAACAATAACCCAACGGTAATTCCATAGTCGCTAAGGAAGGCATCACTAAAACTCGTAGATCTCTCTCCCAACACTGGAAATACTAGCATTGGCGCTGGTTTCAGTCTCATCATCCGATTGCCAAGCTCTCCTGACACTGCCCAGTCCAAGAAGCTCCTTACCTCAACAAATAACTGCCGGTCTCAGCCATTCTCGCATAGCGTCCATTTTGGCCGGATTTCCACCACCGCCTCTTATGGCTAGACTAAGTGATCCAAGAAGATATGCTCTCGAAGCTAAAACTTGTGCCACAACAACTTGGCATACAGCTTCTTCCTCACAGACCTTGTTACACCATCTACAAGTGCTCCACCAGCTCTAAACCATACAGAGATATGGTAAAATCAAAATATCCCGGAAGAATATCTCAAATAATTCTTCCAAGTGCAGCAAGAATACACAATTCCTCAGATCTTAAAGACGACAGGGCATTAGTCATTCCATTTATCCTCACTGTACTCATAATGCCCCTACCGGGTCCTGAACACCATCTTGGCGAGATACTCAACTGTATGATCCCAAAAAGATACCTGCATCCTAAGCAGACCACTATCGGGGTATAACTCCATCAAAAGGTCCTAAATAATATCCAGACCTGCCTACGGTCACCCCACACAAGGACCCTCACTGTCGTGTGCCAACAACGTGGCACTAGATCGAACAGACCCTCGATCCATCAGATCCTGCGACTGCGCCATCAGCTCTCTCAGCTCTACAGGTGATATCCAATGAGGTGCTATCGGGGTTGGCGTGGTTCCCAGAACGACGTTAATCGCAATCTCAATCTCCCTAACCGGCGGCATCATTATCAGCTCCGGTGGAATCACACCCGGGATCTCACGATAACAGGGATATCCTTGCGTCCCGGTGCCGCCGTAGGCACCTCGCGCAAAGTCGCTGCAACCTGTGTGCTCTGACCGTCTTAATGAACAAGTCTCTAATGTCTGCTTGCAGAAGATCATAATCTTCTCTCTCCGCAGTCATACACCATGTGGCACTGTGCCAACCAATCCCACGCACTGGGTCAAACACTGACCAGGTACAAATACCAATAAGTCTGCCGATACCACTCGAGGTCTCAACTGCACTGGACATGATCCACAAGCCTCCTCCACATGCACCACCCCAACAGGAACCTGTACCTCTAGTGCATGTGGTAACAAATCTGCCTCTAGTCCATGCAGGAATGCAACATGCTCTAACTCCGACTGCTGTGATGAAATCACACCTGCGACGACCCGATCCACTGCCTTGGTGCCCTCCACCCGGCAGCACAGTCTCATCCGCTCAATGCAGGTGGTCGTCACTTAATCTGCCTGAAAATCAAGGCTATCCACAAAAGGAGCACAATTCTTCGCCTTTGCTCACACTGAGGCGATGAATACGGTCCTCCGCAAACAATAAATCCACGCTACCGCTGCGCCACTCTGGTAACGATGCTGATGCTGCCACCGGGGTCCACCTGACCTCTGACATCTCAGAAAATCCATTATTGCAATCGTCATATGACAAAACACAATTGATTCATGCAATTTCTCATTCAATTATCCTTACTCAGCTCACCCCTCAAGCACATCTATTGTACCCCAAACACGAATGTTATCAATCACAAAGGGTAACATTCCTTTGGATAAGCTTTACATAATCCGTCCACAAGGATATCCACCATCCAGGAAAGGAAAACGAAAGTGCCTCTGCCAGCCGATCTGTCCCCTAACACTTAGCGCCAGGCGCCCCTATCCAGAACTCGTCTCTGGCGGTAGATCCCTATCCAAAAGAACTGCAATGCCACGCTCCACACACAATGCCTACTCCATCGAGGCATCCAAAATCCAAAACAGAGGGATCACTTAAGCTGAAAGGTATCCTGGCGCAATCCACTCCTAGTCACACATATCCTATGCGCCTCGTCCCTCAAAACTTGGAGCGCGCAGTTCAACAGCCACCTCAACTCTCTAGCACAGGGAGACTCTCAATTGATCACTCCATCACCACCAACCACGATTCTGCCTCCAAAGGCTCCAACTCAAATCCAAGAATCGGGGTGGTTCATCAGCCAAAGCTGGCTCCATCGATCAATGATGTCCTACAACTCATCACTGTCAGCTATCCACCCCACCTCGGTGCCTCGGCACTAAACATTGGCACGGAGGGGGCTACTCGCCCCTTCGGCGCCACAGAAGTCACTCCCGCCGCGAATATTGCAACCAGGTGGCCTCAGGAGAAAAGCACTGTCGGGCTGCCCACTGCTCCGACAATCGTGTCACCCAGACCAGCGGCTCACTCTGCCGCTGATATACCTCAGACAATCCTGCCATCGGGCCTGAAGCTCTCTAACCTCAATCCGGGTATCCGGCCCCAAAACAATCAGCTCACGCTCCACTGCCGCGATGAGTGCACACCAATCCGCATAACGTGTCGGGGAGACACAGCTCACCACGACCAACAGCACCACAGCACAAAACAAAACTCGACCCAATCCGACGAGAGCCTAGAGCATGTCAACCGTTCTGCCGCATTATGTTGTCTGCAGCCAACATAATTGCTTAGGAGAATAAACATGCCAATCACCCATCCCATCACTCGGGAGAGGTATAAAACTCAATCAGGACTCTGGCTAAAAATCATGACTCTCACGAAGTCATCCTAGGGTCCAACCATAAGCCTAGGGTTTCTACAGTCCCAACTGACCTATCCCTAAGCTCTGATACCAACCTAATCTCTCACGCCCCGGGATCGAAACTGCGACCCGGGCTCGCCAACAGATCCGCCACCTATGCTAAAACCCGCATAGGCGAAGCATCTAACCTGCAAAAGATAGTACTATAGCTACCCAAATATTAGAGCTGAAATAAAATGCTGCAAAGTAAAATCCAATCACTGTACAACATGAAATAAAGTACAATATCCATCTCCTCAAATATAGACAATCATCATACAATGTCCACAGTACAACATTTCTCAACTATAAAAGGAGATAAACTAAAACTATAGTACATCAGTCTCAACATCAGTCTCTCCAAATACAAAAGATCTCTCTCCAAATATAACAGTAAAACCAGCCAACAGCTACCAGGAATCTCCAACCAGGGGAAACAGCTACACTCCTCGGGTGGTAAAGATCTAGCTCGTGACTCCCTCGCCTCGGACAACGACTGAAGATCAGCAACTCCCGAAGAGGACTCTGCAAAACAGGGGTGTCACGCCCCGGGGGTCGCGATCAGCGGAAAGGAAGAGTTAATTTTTTTTTTGAAAAGTCAGTCCTCCCCGGCGCGTGCCCAGACCCGCCGCATATACAGGTTTACTCGAAAATCGGGCAGAGTCTCCTCTGTATATGCACGGCGTCGCGGCTATTCCAACATCTCAACACAAGTATTCGATTAATCACAACAGTCAGAGTATTCAAACAACAGTGTAAATTAAACAGAGTGCCCGTCGGCGATCAAGTTGAAAGCATAAACTCACGGTTTTGAAAACAGGCCCACACGACCCAAGGTTTTGAAAACGTTTTGGAAAGATGCCATAAATCCACAGGGTTTGGAAAACGGGTCCACTCGACCCGAGGTTTTGAAAGCAGTTTAGAAAAATCTCATAAATCCACATGGTTTAGAAACGGGTCCACCCGACCCGAGGTTTTGAAAACAAGTTTTCGAAGCCCTTTTTGTTTCTTTGCTAGTTATTTTACTTTGGAAAGGATTAGCCAGACGGGGGTACATAAAACAGTCCATAATGCCAACCGAAACACCAGTAGTCAACATCCACATCGACCCCACGAGGGTATCGCGAACCACACAGTAGTCTACAGTACTGAATGAAAATGCAAGGAATAAGAAAGGAGAAAACAAACTAGAGCTCCTCACAGCCCGACCGCTCTCGTCCCGGCCTCACCGCCGCCTAGCGCTCACCCCTGGATGAACCTGTCACGGAGTGGGTAGTCAGCGACATGCGATAGTAGTAATATGCAGGAAAGAAAGTCAAACCTAACAGTAAAACTATCTGGGGCAACCACTCGACTCCCCGGAAGAGTGAAACGCGAACATACATAGAACCCCTGCAACATCTGCACCGTCGGTAACACCTATACACCTTGATCTCGTCGGTCACCTATCCCGACAGATCACACCGCTCACACCTTGGGGCACCTGACCTCGTCGGACACCTATCCCGACAGATCGCACCTTCTCCCCCACCTTTTGATGCCTCAAACCCCACACCTACGGGGGCCCCCCCACCACTTCACCTTGTGGGGTAACACGGGTCGAAGACCGCTTTCCCGGAAAAGAGCACCCTTGCGGTGGCCAGACCGCGGGTGCGCGTGTCGCAACCACGAGCACAGTAACCAAAGTACCGAACATTATCGCATCCATATAGAGGCCGTCAACGTTAGTATTTCAAATATGCAGTTAAACAGTTATCCAAAAACACCGAGTCTACACTTAGTCTCAAAGGAACCCACCTTTTACGTTGTCGCGCTGTTGGTCGCCTCTAGGTTCTTTCGTGTCTCGGTGTGCCTGCCTGGACCTACACGAACCTGTCACACCGGAGTTAGCCACTCCAACATCCCAAGGTACACAAGTAAAGGAGACGCGGAACACCCAGCCCTCCTGGTCGACTACGGCCACGCCCCGCCAATTCGGCGAAGGTGGCGGCGTCCCCGGGTGAATCCGACAACGCGGGCGGTCCTCCCCCGGCTCCCGCGGAACCCACCGGCCTCACCGTCTCCCCGCTGCCCGCATGCGGGGCTTTCCGCATGCGGGTCCGCGGTCGGGCCCGGCCTCCCACGCGGCTGGGCGGGCAGCCACCCGCATGCGGGTTTGCCCGCGTGCGGGCTGCGCGCCTCCCAGCCCCGCGCGGCTGGGCGGGGCGCCCACCCGCATGCGGGTTTGCCCGCGTGCGGGCTGCGCGCCTCCCAGCCCCGCGCGGCTGGGCTGCGCGCCCCAGCCCCCGCGCGGCTGGGCGGGGCGCCCACCCGCATGCGGGTTTGCCCGCATGCGGGCTGCGCGCCCCCAGCCCCCGCGCGGCTGGGCGGGGCGCCCACCCGCATGCGGGTTTGCCCGCATGCGGGCTGCGCGCCCCCAGCCCCCGCGCGGCTGGGCGGGGCGCCCACCCGCATGCGGGGTTGCCCGCATGCGGGGCTGCGCGGCCCCCCGGCCCCGCGCGGCGGGGCGGCATGCCGTCCGCATGCGGGTATTTCCCCGCATGCGGCTCCGTCCACGCCGGACTCCGGCGATGCCCTCGCCCATCTTCCTCGTCTACTCCGATCAAGAACACGAAACAAGAAGCGGGAAAACATAAAACCCTAACGTGCTCACCTTGATAGCCTGAGAGGAGGATGATCCGGTCCTATGGGGTCGGCTCCAAAGGATGTACGGTCGTCTCCCTCTCCTTCCTTGATCTCGCCGCTTGGATCCTCCGCACGATCGGTGAGGGAGAGGGTACGGTTGGGGGGGGGGGGTTTTGGACTCCTCGTCTGCGCTCGTATCGTGCCCTAGAGTGAGGAGGGTTGAGATGGATATACAGGTCCGAGCGATTAGAAGGGGGGGGAAAAATAAACGAACCCGTTTCAAGTCAAAATAAACCAAAACCAAAGGGTCGGGTTCGAACCGGGTTCCGGTCTGCCTGGTACCCCGCGTTGATCACCTGAACTAACCGTCACCTTCAGGAATTTATTCCGGGAGATTCCGGAGTCAGAATCCAAAACCGATTTCGCCGGCGGACTCCGTTTCGCGAGCTTTATTGACTAAAAATACTCGCGAGCCCCGACGATCTGTCCAGAAACACAGAAATATTAAACCCCCTTCCCGGACCCCTGAGCGAAAAGCAATTATACAATAACAAAAGTAGACCCACGAACGGAACCATAACATTTTTAAACCGGCGGAATACTACACCACTCACCTTTTAAAAACGAGCTTCGTCCTCGAAGCTCAAACCTGGATCTCGGTAAAAAGGTAGGGATAGCCCTCCCTCATCTTGGATTCTAGCTCCCACGTCGCTTCCCGCTCTTCGTGGTTGTTCCAGAGCACCTTTACATAGGGGATGACTCGGTTTCGGAGCGCCTTGCTCTCTCTCGCTAGGATTCGCACCGGGGCTTCCTCGAAGCTTAGGTCCTCCTTCAATTCGAGTGTCGAGACGTCCAGGACATGCGATGGATCGGGAAGGTATTTCTTGAGCATCGAAACGTGGAACACGTCGTGAATCCGGCTGAGGTTCGGCGGTAGGGCGAGGCGGTAGGCCACTGGGCCAATGCGCTCCAGGATCTCGAACGGCCCCACAAACCGTGGGCTCAGCTTGCCCTTCAGCCCGAAGCGCTTAATTCCTCTGGACGGCGAGACTCGCAGAAACACGTGTTCTCCCACCTGGAATTCTAGGTCCCGGCGTCTCCGATCTGCGTAGCTCTTTTGCCGACTTTGGGCGGTCAGTAGGCGCTTCCTGATAAGGCGAACCTTCTCTTCGGTTTCTTCCACCAAGTCGGGTCCCAAGAACTTTCGTTCTCCTAAGTCGTCCCAACAGATCGGAGATCGGCAGCGTCTGCCGTACAAGGCCTCGTAGGGTGCCATCTGGATGCTGGCCTGGTAACTATTGTTGTAGGCGAATTCGACGAGGGGTAGGTAACGCTCCCAACCGACCCCCCAGTCCAGCACACAGGCTCGCAGTAGGTCCTCCAGCGTCTGAATCACTCGCTCCGACTGTCCGTCCGTTTGGGGGTGGAAGGCCGTGCTGAACTGTAACTTGGTCCCCAAGGCCTGCTGTAGGCTCTGCCAGAACTTCGAAACAAAGCGTGTGTCTCTATCCGATATGATCGATGCCGGCACTCCGTGCAGTCTCACGATCTCGCTGAGGTAGACTTGGGCCAACCGCTCTCTAGTCCAGGTTGTGTGAATGGGTAGGAAGTGCGCTGCCTTGGTTAGCCGGTCAACAATGACCCAGATCGCGTCGTGCCCCTGTTGTGAACGTGGGAATCCAGTGACGAAGTCCATGGTGATCTGATCCCACTTCCACTCTGGTACTGGTAGCGGCTGTAGCTTTCCCGCCGGCCGCTGATGCTCCGCCTTTATCTGCTGACAAATCAGGCAATGTGCGACGTGACGGGTCACATCCCCCTTCAGCTTGGGCCACCAGAAAGTCTGTTTGAGGTCCCTGTACATCTTTGTACCCCCCGGATGTGCCGCATAAGGGGCGCGGTGTGCCTCAGCTAAGATTTCCTCCTTCAATTCCGGGGTATCCGGCACGCAGATCCGCCCGCGGAAACGTATCATGCCGTCGTCTTCCACGGAAAAGTCCCCTCCCGGATTCGACGAGATTTTATCTCGTATGAGCTGCAAATACGAGTCCGCTTGCTGTCCCCCTCGAATTCTCTCGAACAGTGTCGGTTTTACCACCAAAGCTAGCAGTTGTGCGACTGTGCCCCTTGGTACCACTTCCAACTTCATTCGGGAGAATTCCGCGATCAAGGTGCTCTGCTCCGTTATCGCGCGCGCCGTCACCTCTTCTGGTTGCCCCTTCCTGCTTAAAGCGTCCGCCACTGCGTTTGCTTTCCCGGGGTGGTACTGGATCGTTAGATCGTAGTCCTTCAATAATTCCAGCCACCGTCTCTGCCGCAGATTTAGTTCCTTCTGGGTGAACAGGTACTTGAGGCTTTGGTGGTCAGAGAAGACGTTACAGTGGACACCAAAGAGGTAGTGTCGCCACAACTTCAAAACAAAGACCACTGCGGCCAGTTCCAAATCGTGTATCGGATAGTTCTTCTCGTAGTCTTTCAGCTGCCTGGACGCATAGGCGATTACTTTCCCCTGTTGCATCAACACACCCCCCAGACCGATCCTCGATGCGTCGCAATACACATCATAATCCTCTCCGGGTATTGGTAGTACGAGAATTGGTGCCCTGGTTAGTCTTCTCTTAAGTTCTTCGAAGCTCTCCTGGCATTGTGTCGACCACACAAACTTTTCTCCTTTCCTAGTCAGCCGGTTTAAGGGGGCCGCAATCTTCGAAAAACCCTCTATAAAGCGTCTGTAGTAACCCGCCAGTCCCAAGAAGCTGCGAATCTCCGTCACTGTCGTTGGCGGCTGCCAGTCGATCACCGATTCCACCTTCTTGGGGTCCACGGCGATTCCCTTCGCCGAGATCACATGCCCCAGGAACCCCACTTCGCGTAGCCAGAAGTCGCACTTTTTGAGCTTAGCGAACAGCTTCTGCTCCCTGAGGGTTTGGAGAATCGTTCGTAAATGGTCCCCGTGCTCCTCGTCGGTGGGTGAATAGATCAGTATGTCGTCGATGAAGACCACCACGAACCGGTCTAGGAATGGTCTGAAGATCCGGTTCATCATATCCATAAAGACCGCGGGGGCGTTCGTAAGCCCGAACGGCATGACCGTAAACTCGTAGTGGCCGTATCGGGTCCGAAAGGCGGTCTTCGGAACGTCCTCGTTCCGAACCCGGAGCTGGTGGTAGCCCGACTGCAGATCAATCTTTGAGAAGACCGTTGCTCCCCGCAGTTGGTCAAAGAGATCGTCGATTCTGGGCAGAGGGTACTTATTTTTCACCGTGACCTTGTTTATTCCCCTGTAGTCGATGCAGAGACGCAAGCTTCCGTCCTTCTTCCGTACAAAGAGTACCGGTGCGCCCCAGGGTGACACACTCGGCCTGATGAACCCTTTATCTAAAAGGTCCTCCAGTTGCGCCTTTAGCTCCTTTAACTCCGCGAAGGCCATTCGGTAAGGCGCCTTTGTGATGGGTTGAGTGCCCGGTATGAGTTCAATAGGGAACACCACCTCTCTCTCTGGGGGTAACCCGGGCAGTTCCGCTGGGAAGACGTCGGGGAAGTCTCTCACTACTGGGATGTCTGAAGGTGTCGTCGAGGGTCGGTTAACCAAATCCACCGATGCCAAGTAGGCCACACACCCACCCTCTACCAGTCTCCTGGCTCGAGCCGCTGAGATGACGGCCGGAAAGGAGGTACTCTTGCACGCCAGGTATGCATTCTTTGGAAAACTTGGTTCTTGCAGTTGCACCATCCGCTTCTCGCAGTCGATGAGCACTTGGTACCTTGAGAGCCAGTCCATGCCCAAGATAACGTCATACTCCTTCAGGGGAATCACCACCAAATCCCAAGGGCACGCCAGTCGCCCTAGCCTAATTGGGCAGGTAGCCACCAAACTGGTCGCCTCCAGTGTCCCACCCGCCGTCTGGACCGTCAAAAGGCTTTGGAGGGGTGTCTCCTCGAGGTCATGCATAAACACGTAATCGCGAGAAATGAACGAGTGGGTTGCTCCAGTGTCAAAGAGGGTTCTAGCACGGGAATTGGAAACAGAAGTAATACCTGCAAGCATGTCCACCGGTGGGTCGGTCTCCTGGCGGGTCATTGAGTAGACTCGCCCGCCCGATTGAGGCTGCCTCGCCTCCTCGTGCCGCGGTGCCGGGGGCCTAGAGGTCGACCCCATGGGGGCTTTCCCCCGCCCGGAAAGTTGTGGCGAAGGCGTGGATGCGGCAGAAGAAGCTGATCCCATGGCAAGGGGGCAGTTGCGGCGAAAGTGCCCCTGCTTGCCACAGCGGAAGCAATGATCGACTCTTTGAGGGCAGTCCAACACCTGGTGCGCCCCCCTGCAGATCACACAAGGCCTGTCTCCTAGCCTCGGCCCTCCGGTAGGCGCGCTCCGTGCTCCAGATTGGGGTCTCCACCGCTTGGGGGGTCTGCTTCCAGCAGAAGACCCCCCCCCGTAGCTCTGCTGTTGCCGCTTCCTATCCTCGTGTTGTGTCGGGGCCTCCCTCTTGGCGCGTGTCACCGCGAACCCGCGCTCGACCACCGTGGCCCGATCGACCACCTTCTGAAACGTGTGCAAGTCGGCCGCCTGCACCACTTGGAAGATGTCGCTTCTCAAACCGTCCACAAACAGCTGCGCCTTGTGGGCCTCGTCCCTTATCACGAACGGGACGCAGTTTGCCAGTCGCACGAACTGGCGCTGGTACTCCATGACCGTCTTGTTTCCCTGTTGGATGTGGTTCAGATCATCCTCTAGCTTCTTCTTGACGCTGTTTGTGAAAAAGGCTCCAAACAGCTCTTGCTTGAACGTCGTCCAAGATGGAAGCGCGGCGCCCGTGGCAGGATCGGGCCGCACCGTCTTCCACCACAAGCGGGCGTTCCCCCCCAGACAGTGGACCGCTAGGGGAACTCGCTCCCAGTCCTCCATGAGTAGGTCTTCAAATAACTTTTCCATTGATCCTACCCAGTCCTCGACGACCCAGGGATCGGTCGTTTCTCCCGCGAAGACGGGTGGATCGTACTTTATGAAATCCGCCAGATTGGCTCGAACCCGCTCCCGCTCTGACAATGGCACCGTCCCCTCTCCCGCGGTGGCGGCTACCACGGTGGGGACGGGCGCCACCAGGGTCTCCCCCGAGGTACCCCCACCGAGGGCCCCCGGTGCCGGTCCCGTGCATGCCGTCGCGGGTGCTGTCGCCGGCGTCGCGGCCTGGGCTGATGCTGTCCCGGCCGCTGCTACCGGTGGAGGGGCTGCCCCTCCCCCAGTCTCTGTCACCTGTGGCACTGCTACTGGCGCGGTTGGCCCCTGTGGAGGGGCCGGGACGACCGTCGCCGTCGCGGCCGGGAGCCGCTGCGTCAACTGACGCACATGGTCAGTGAGGGCCGCCAGCTGCCCCGCCATCTCTTGCAGTTGCTGCCGCAAGAGTTGGTTCTCCGCGGCCGCCGATGCCGTTGCATCCGCCCCCTCGTCTCCTGCCGACGCTCTGGTTCGTACCATTGTCTGTACAGACACACCAACAAAACAACCAAACTTAGCACTGAAACTTCGCTAGAAAGAATCACCGTAATATCGAGAGGGAAAGGAAAACATTATCTACCCATCCCTTCCCCGATCTCTCACGTCCTAACCCTTAAGCCCTGCACCTTTCATTTACTCGTAGACAAGTGTGGCACTACTGTGGATGTTAGACCTTCACTGTTGTGATTAAAGGAAAATTTCGTCTCTGATACCATCTTAATCTGTCACGCCCCGGGGGTCGCGATCAGCGGAAAGGAAGAGTTAATTTTTTTTTTGAAAAGTCAGTCCTCCCCGGCGCGTGCCCAGACCCGCCGCATATACAGGTTTACTCGAAAATCGGGCAGAGTCTCCTCTGTATATGCACGGCGTCGCGGCTATTCCAACATCTCAACACAAGTATTCGATTAATCACAACAGTCAGAGTATTCAAACAACAGTGTAAATTAAACAGAGTGCCCGTCGGCGATCAAGTTGAAAGCATAAACTCACGGTTTTGAAAACAGGCCCACACGACCCAAGGTTTTGAAAACGTTTTGGAAAGATGCCATAAATCCACAGGGTTTGGAAAACGGGTCCACTCGACCCGAGGTTTTGAAAGCAGTTTAGAAAAATCTCATAAATCCACATGGTTTAGAAACGGGTCCACCCGACCCGAGGTTTTGAAAACAAGTTTTCGAAGCCCTTTTTGTTTCTTTGCTAGTTATTTTACTTTGGAAAGGATTAGCCAGACGGGGGTACATAAAACAGTCCATAATGCCAACCGAAACACCAGTAGTCAACATCCACATCGACCCCACGAGGGTATCGCGAACCACACAGTAGTCTACAGTACTGAATGAAAATGCAAGGAATAAGAAAGGAGAAAACAAACTAGAGCTCCTCACAGCCCGACCGCTCTCGTCCCGGCCTCACCGCCGCCTAGCGCTCACCCCTGGATGAACCTGTCACGGAGTGGGTAGTCAGCGACATGCGATAGTAGTAATATGCAGGAAAGAAAGTCAAACCTAACAGTAAAACTATCTGGGGCAACCACTCGACTCCCCGGAAGAGTGAAACGCGAACATACATAGAACCCCTGCAACATCTGCACCGTCGGTAACACCTATACACCTTGATCTCGTCGGTCACCTATCCCGACAGATCACACCGCTCACACCTTGGGGCACCTGACCTCGTCGGACACCTATCCCGACAGATCGCACCTTCTCCCCCACCTTTTGATGCCTCAAACCCCACACCTACGGGGGCCCCCCACCACTTCACCTTGTGGGGTAACACGGGTCGAAGACCGCTTTCCCGGAAAAGAGCACCCTTGCGGTGGCCAGACCGCGGGTGCGCGTGTCGCAACCACGAGCACAGTAACCAAAGTACCGAACATTATCGCATCCATATAGAGGCCGTCAACGTTAGTATTTCAAATATGCAGTTAAACAGTTATCCAAAAACACCGAGTCTACACTTAGTCTCAAAGGAACCCACCTTTTACGTTGTCGCGCTGTTGGTCGCCTCTAGGTTCTTTCGTGTCTCGGTGTGCCTGCCTGGACCTACACGAACCTGTCACACCGGAGTTAGCCACTCCAACATCCCAAGGTACACAAGTAAAGGAGACGCGGAACACCCAGCCCTCCTGGTCGACTACGGCCACGCCCCGCCAATTCGGCGAAGGTGGCGGCGTCCCCGGGTGAATCCGACAACGCGGGCGGTCCTCCCCCGGCTCCCGCGGAACCCACCGGCCTCACCGTCTCCCCGCTGCCCGCATGCGGGGCTTTCCGCATGCGGGTCCGCGGTCGGGCCCGGCCTCCCACGCGGCTGGGCGGGCAGCCACCCGCATGCGGGTTTGCCCGCGTGCGGGCTGCGCGCCTCCCAGCCCCGCGCGGCTGGGCGGGGCGCCCACCCGCATGCGGGTTTGCCCGCGTGCGGGCTGCGCGCCTCCCAGCCCCGCGCGGCTGGGCTGCGCGCCCCCAGCCCCCGCGCGGCTGGGCGGGGCGCCCACCCGCATGCGGGTTTGCCCGCATGCGGGCTGCGCGCCCCAGCCCCCGCGCGGCTGGGCGGGGCGCCCACCCGCATGCGGGTTTGCCCGCATGCGGGCTGCGCGCCCCCAGCCCCCGCGCGGCTGGGCGGGGCGCCCACCCGCATGCGGGGTTGCCCGCATGCGGGGCTGCGCGGCCCCCCGGCCCCGCGCGGCCGGGGCGGCATGCCGTCCGCATGCGGGTATTTCCCCGCATGCGGCTCCGTCCACGCCGGACTCCGGCGATGCCCTCGCCCATCTTCCTCGTCTACTCCGATCAAGAACACGAAACAAGAAGCGGGAAAACATAAAACCCTAACGTGCTCACCTTGATAGCCTGAGAGGAGGATGATCCGGTCCTATGGGGTCGGCTCCAAAGGATGTACGGTCGTCTCCCTCTCCTTCCTTGATCTCGCCGCTTGGATCCTCCGCACGATCGGTGAGGGAGAGGGTACGGTTGGGGGGGGGGGTTTTGGACTCCTCGTCTGCGCTCGTATCGTGCCCTAGAGTGAGGAGGGTTGAGATGGATATACAGGTCCGAGCGATTAGAAGGGGGGGGAAAAATAAACGAACCCGTTTCAAGTCAAAATAAACCAAAACCAAAGGGTCGGGTTCGAACCGGGTTCCGGTCTGCCTGGTACCCCGCGTTGATCACCTGAACTAACCGTCACCTTCAGGAATTTATTCCGGGAGATTCCGGAGTCAGAATCCAAAACCGATTTCGCCGGCGGACTCCGTTTCGCGAGCTTTATTGACTAAAAATACTCGCGAGCCCCGACGATCTGTCCAGAAACACAGAAATATTAAACCCCCTTCCCGGACCCCTGAGCGAAAAGCAATTATACAATAACAAAAGTAGACCCACGAACGGAACCATAACATTTTTAAACCGGCGGAATACTACAAGGGGGGGAAGAGAAAAAGGAAAACAACAATGAGGGTGAGAACCACTAGTAAACCAGTAGCCTCCCCCTGTGGGTAAAGCCTCAAGCTCCGACGTATCCACTAAGTCTACTAGAGGCAAGAAAAGGGACAAGTGGTAAAGCTGTAAACAGAACTACTGAATAAAAGGGGAAACCACTACTAGTATGCCTCTAAATGCAATACTGAAAGAAATAACTGTATGAATGTATAAGGAAACAGTATATGGCCAAATAAACCCAATCTGGTACCACCAGTAAAACTGGTACTGCCTGCTCAGCGGAATCTGCACACAAGGCTCAAAACTGCGGGATCAGCCCGCACGGCTCGCATCCCAAAACAAGTATCAGACCGGCACAAAAGGCTGGGTCCGAAAAGCCTACCTCCGGAGTGGCACTCGAGGGGAGCGACCCACACGAGTAAAGTATCTCTGTCATCAGTATCACAAGTATCTCTGTTATCAGTATCTCAATATAGCAGGACTGGATCAAGACTATGATCAAAGTGGGAAACTCCGTCCACTAAAGAAACCCCAATCCCCAATCAGATGCAATAGTACCCAACAAGTGGGAAACTCCATCCACTAGAGAAATCTGATACCCAATCTGATGCATAAGTAGACATCCGGTCAACCGCCCAATATCCGCGGCCACCGCAACACTCCACAACCCAAAATTGATAAAGTAGTCAAGATCTGGTCAACCGCCTACTGTCCGCGGTTGCCGCAATGACCCACAATCCAACATCAAATACACCCTGTCACTGACCCTCAGGTCCCGGCTACACTATCCCAAACCTCTGCTCGAACCCGAGCTACATGACTCAAAAAGTCTAAATAAGAAGGAGAAAGAAAGCAATCATGGTTTCTCTTAAGTCAAATCCCAATATGATAGTGTAGCAATAAAATAGTGGCCTATCTAAATGTCCGAACAAGCATACAAAAGTCCTCAGCAATGTGAAAGGGAGAATATCAAATAACAGTTCTGCAGGTGTAACAAATAATAAATCCACATAAATATAACAGTCATGCTAAAATCATCAGTCAACTACACATGTATATGATCCCTGATCCATAATAAATCCCCAAGGTGGAACCCGCACATAGATAAGTCATCATGTCCCGATAATTAGTCCATTTAACCAATTTCCATAAGATTTATATGCTAATACGGCAAGTTAACTATCACTACCAATTATTCCAATGATCATGTTCCAACAGCAATATTATACCAATAGTGTCCCCAACATTCTATATCCACAAAATTAATCTCAGATGATAGGCTCACATTTATATCAGTCAATCATGCATGATACTCAATCAATATGTTCAATAGTGGGGTTCTCTAATAAACTTAGTGAGCAGGTCAGAATTAGAGGCATGCAACAACCACCCACCTCGAAAAGCGCGCACAACACCAAAAGAGACCTCTCGCTGCCCGCTGTCCTCTAACACAGCAATCCACCAAAAACGGTGTCCCACTGCACAGAACAATGCGCACAATTAATCCCAAAACTGCACAAATACCTACTGTCCAAAATCAGCCCCAAAAATGGTTAAATATCACCTCTGTCCAGTCCTCAAAAAAATCCAGAAAATTCGCGGTCGCCTTCCTCGCGAAGAGTAGCCCCAAAATGACTGTTTATACGCCCAGATCCGATACCTATAGGCCAAGATAAAAATAAAACACCGCTGTATACTCAAAATCTCCACAACAAAATTTCTGTAGCAATCTGTCCAAGAAAAGCTTAATTATCACCTTCGAAATAATTTCCAAAAATCCCAGAAAAATCACCACTGTGTTCCTCGCGACGAGTAGATCAAAATCGAGTCCTTAAACGCCTTGATCCGATGCTCCTAGGCTGAGATATAAAATCGACAAGCCGGTGCTGTCCAGAATCCAACACAGAAAAAATAGGGGTCAAAGATACCTCGGGAAACATGCCAAAAGTGCGAAACGGAGCGAAGCGATCAACACAAAAATCGAAGCCTTACCTCTTAGGAACACGCTGTCGAAGAAATCGTCCAAAAACTCCTCCTGGTTTGCTCACAGCGAATTTCCGACTGAACTGTGACGGTAATGGGCCGAAATGGGGAGAAAACCGAGGCGAACTGTAAAATCGATATCGCCGTTGCCGAGCTTCCAAAAAATTCCGTGGATCCACCACGAGCTCAAGAACATCAAAGGGAACAACTTTCATATTGAGCTCTCCCTCCCATTCTTACTCTAAGGCTCGGAAAAGAGGAAGAAAGAGGGAGAGGAGGGGGTATAAATAGGCCCAAACAAACAATTGAAGAAATTACGTTTGTGTCATGTGAACTGGGCGCACCGAGCGATTTCGGGCTGCTACAGTGCCGCACGGTGATTCAATCCCGACCGTTGATCCAGCGCCCGGATTCACCTGATGCTGCCACGTGTCCTCGAATAGCGCACAGCCGATCCAGCCGCTCCCCTCGCGCCACGTGGCCCTCCCCGGTCAACGCTGCAGTTGGCACCCGCCAATGGCGGGCCGCCACGTGGCGCACGCGTGCGCCACGTCGGCGCCGTGGCCGCCACCGCCACCTGCCGCGCCCCCCTGCCGCCTGCACGCGCACAGTGACGCGCCCAATCCCCACGCGCCACGTGTCCAGGTTACGCTCTCGCTGCACCCGGTGCACGACAACCCAAACACCGAACCAATGATGTGATGCCACGTGTCTTCCCGCCCAGTCCACCAAACACCGTGCTGCTCCGTAGACCGCGACCCGTGAACCACCCAATGGGAAGCCGCCACGTGGCCCCCCGTTCCGATGCACGCCGGCCGCGTGGACCGCGCGCCTGCCCGCGCGCCCTGCCCGCGCCCACGCGCCCTGCCCGCTGCCGCTCTCCGCCTGCCCGAGGCCGCGCCCCCGCTCTCAGCCGCTGCCCGCCGCCGCCGGCGATCGCCGGAAACACTGTTCCGGCAGTGAACAGTAACCTGTGCTAAAAAATGACAAGTGGGTAGTCCATTTTAACCGTTTTCGCGCGCAGAATCCGAATTTGACGTCCGTTTTGCCAAATTCCAACTCTAAAAATTGCCGAAGGCACCCGGAAATGTGTTCTTAGCCCAAATTTCGCGCGGAGCCCAATTTTAATATCCGTTTCGCGCAAAACCACTTCTAAACCCTCCACGGGGTCCTCCGATAACTCACATGATCCATTTAAGCCCGAAGTCCAACACTTGTGCCCAATTATGCCCCAAACACCTCCAACACACCATGTAGGCCTCCAATAGCCACCCCAACGCACTGCAGCAGCTCTGCGGAGATCCAGGTCATCACAGGTAAGCCACGAACTCCCCTCAACACTCTATTTAAACTTTATGAACGGTTCGTAGTCATAATGCCGAATCGTCGACCACCATCGAAAGCCTTAGCCCAATATGTCATATCGGCATGAAGTCTGTCAACCCATTGCCAAGCATCATCATTCATTGCTTTCAATTCTTCCTTTAACGTGTTATATTCTCGTTTTTCTGAGACACTCCCGATGGCATAAAATTTTCTAAGTAGATGTTTTGCTTTAAAATGAATATTCATATTAGCTTTCATGTGTCGCAAACACCATCGATGAGCATGACCTTCTGATTGTGGGAATACAAGTGCAACAAGGTTCGCAAGTCCTTTAAAGCGATCAGAAATTATTGTAATAACTCGAGATCGTGTTATGTATCTCCGTAGACAATTTAGAAACCACTCCCAACTCGAGCTATTCTCCCCCTCGCATATTGCGAATGCTAGCGGGTACAAACCACCATTGCCATTAACACCTGTGGCAATTAATGCATGGCCTCCATATTTTCCATACAAGTGCGTGGCATCGATACTAAGTATTGGCCGGCAATACGACCAACCATGAATCGAGGGTCCAAAAGCCCAAAAGGCACGTGCAAACATTCTTGAAGTACTCGTCACTCTTGTAGTTTCAATCTTGGTAATAGTTCCGGGATTTGTTGTTTTTAACATTGAGAAATATCGAGGAATGTCACAATATGATTGCTCCCAACTATCATATATAATTTGTAAGGCTTTATTCTGTGCCCGCCAAGCCTTACTATATGAAATGGTAACGTGGAACTCACTCCGAACTCTGGTTTGAACTTCTGTAGGACTCATAGCAAGCCTTGCCTTCATTGTGGGTAGTATATGTTGACATATAAAAGAAGATGTACAATTCCGATGCATTGTATTCAAAATAGGAATCATGTATGTATATGGTCCTACATAAGTTCTTACTTTAAAATGTGATGAACTTTTGGGTCAAGAGGCATGTAATCTCCATGGGCAAGAATTGACCAAACATCTCACAGTATATCTAGTTGCATTTGATTTAACAACTCTAAGTTGCACATTATGTTCAATGTGCCATCGATCCAAAGCATTCACCAATGACGTCTTGTCAGAAAATACCCGATCTTTCCATTGATCATCACTCGGAGGACCTTGATCAATGTTTTGTTCAACAACGGTTTGATGAATTAATTCATTACCCAGTAAAAAACGCTGTCGGTGATCTTCAAATTCTTCAAATTCTACCGGGTCCTCCACATCATCGTTGTTTGCAAATGAATTTTCAATCCATTCAATCCTTTCATCTTGAATGGCGCATGTGAGAGAATTCAAACCGCCATCATGATCAAAATCAATAGATTGTGGGATATCATCACTATCATCTTCTGTAGAGTCCATATCAGTTTCACTTACATGCTCATCGTCACTGCTATTTATTTGCTCATTATCACTTTCCATTACAACATCATTTTCATTTATATTTCTCACATCTAGATCAGTGCATTCTCGATTGCTAGATGATGAACCTTCATATAGATTATGATGGATAGTTGACCTGCAAAGATATTTATGATTAACTATTCGAATCTATTAAAATTTTATGTAATTAAATCATATAATCACTTACCGCTCATCAACTCCACCGAATAAAGATGGATCCACAGTAATATATGGTAATGATGTACTCACTGGCACATATGGGACTTCAGACACTCTGCAATACTTATAAAGTCTAAATTATCCATTTTTCGCACCTATCCTAATAAAGGACAAAGATTGAAATTCAAAATTTAGTTGAATAAATTTTCATACCTTGATGTACGAATTCGTTCAAGATCGACATTATTTCTTTGGTAAACAGAGGTTGGACGGTCACGTGTAGTCAACACTTGCTTCTCTACGTATACTTTGATGCAACCATGAAATAGAAAAAAACTCATCACGCCTACAATCCCATGATCACTTGATATGTCAAGTAATTCCCATTCATTAGGTCCCATTGGACATCGAACTGTTATGCGTAGACGGAACTCCGCTCGATCATAATTAGTGACCTTGTATATTTCTGCTTCGAAATCTCGAAATGTGATGTCGCGGCGAATTCCGATCAGTTCTTTATAGCCACCAATGTATTGTGGTATATTATTGTTCACGACTAAATTTCCGTCCCAATGAATATAAAACGGAACACATTCACCAGACATACTGACGTACTAAAAATAATAATAAATAATATAACATTCGTCAGTTTGAGCTAAGGGAGCAGATCCAAGTCAACTATATTTTTGTGTTGGGTAAAGTTGGGAACAACTATATTCGTCAGTTTGAGTTAATTTTGTCAAACTGTATGGATTCATGACTATTCTAGTTGGACAAATTAAGATCAGTATGATGAGCTTGACCAAAAAAGAGCTTATAAACTTTGTTATTTTTAATTATAATCATAGTTAATCACTATCTGTCACCTTTTCTCTTTGACTTCCACCTTAATTATAATGATTCAAATTAAGCACTTCATTATCCAAAATTATTTTTTCTGCATCTCCTATTTCATTCATGATGTCATATTGTTCTTGATCTGAACTTCTCAAACTAATATTCGGAGAAAATATTCGCTGTCGCGAGGCCAAATTCATTATAACAATTGAGATTGTGAAGGTAAATTCAACAAGTACTATAGTAGTTTCAAGTAAACATGATATTACCAAAAAAAAAAAAAAAACAGAGTGTTGAATGTTGTTGTTTCTATGTAAACATGATATTACCAAGTAAACATGATATTACCAGCAATCTACCTACCTACTTTTGTTAGACTGCATTTAGTTGAATGTTGTTGTTTCTATGTAATATTTTCTTCTCTTTTTTTCCTTTTTTTTTTTCGACATAAAACAGTAGATTTTTCAAATCTTATAACATTGAGTATGTTAAAATCAATTAGTATATAAATATATGGTACAAATACTAGGGCAAGGCATTATCACAAATAAAAAAATTAAAAACAAATAAAAAAAAGGGAGGGTACCGGAATAAAGTGCTCGCGAAGAGCGGTGGTCGCGGTGGGCGCAAAGAGCGGTGGTCGGTTATAGGGCTCTCATGCGCCTCTTTCTCCTCCTCCTCCGACGACAACGACGGCTGCTGCTGCACGGGAGAGAGAGAGAGAGAGAGAGAGAGAGAGAGAGAGAGAGCGGAAGTGTGTGAGGAAGGAAGGAGGGTCGGGGGTCGGGGATATAGGGTTTAGTAGACACGCATTCTCAACATGCGTGTCTAAACACGCATGTTGAGAGTGCGTGTTCAACTAATTCCAGCTCACAGATCCGGCTGATGTGGCGCGCACATGTGACGCCCAGTTGGTCGGTATAGGGCCATTTTTGTAAATACAAATTTTGTAGAGCCATTTTCAAAAATATAAATTTTTAGAGGGTCATTTTCAAAAAATATCTTTTTTTTTTTAATATATAAAACTTAGTTGCTGACGGTAGAAAAATCATGAAAGCGGTGAACCATTCACCGCTTTAAAAGCGGTGAATGGTTCACCGTTTTCATAGGACTATGATAAAATTTCTGAATGCGGTGAACCATTCCTCGCTTTTTAAGAAAGCGGTGAATGGTTCACCGTATTTAGGTTCCCTCACGGCACGGAGCCTATTTTTACAAATATTTTTTTAAGAGGACTATTTTTATAAAAACTATTGTTGGTAGTATTACATAGGTAAATAATCCATATATATATATATATATATCTCTCTCTCTCTCTCTCTCTCTCTCTCTCTCTCTCTTATAAAAAAAAAAAAGAAAAAAAAGGAAAAAAAAAAAAAAAAAAGTATATCCAGATATTTTTTTCTTTTTTTTTTTTAAAAAATCTGGGTCAGCTCAACTGCTCCCATTCTCTTCTTCTTCCTCGACTCCAACGCCGATACAACTTCATCTTCCCCACGCACCCACCTTCAGTCTGTCATTGCACCACTTTTTCTAATTAAAACGAAGATGCTGATGCTGATAGACTGCTCCAGCTGCCGCACGCCGCTGCAGCTGCCGGCGGGGGCGCGCTGCGTGCGCTGCGTCGTCTGCGGCGGCGTCACCTACGTCGCCGCCGGCGGCGGCGGCGGCGGCCCTTCTCCCATGCCATCGCCGTCTCCTCACAGTTCTAATAATTATGGCTTTGCCACCGCCCCTCCGTGGGGGCCGGCGCATCCCCCGCCCAGCCCCCACGGGCGGAAGAGGGCGGTGATCTGCGGCATCGCCTACCGGAACACCCGGCACGAGCTCAGGGGCTCCGTCACCGACGCCGCGTACATGAAGCACCTCCTCGTCAACCGCTTCAAGTTCCCCGAGTCCTCCGTCATCGTGCTCACGGGTACGCATTTGCTGAAATAAAAAAAAATAGAAACTCTAATTTAATGCTTTTTACTTTATGAAATAAGAAAGTAGAAGCTCTACTTTAATGCTTTTGATAATAATTGTAATGATTCAGACCCTAGTATTAACATGAACTCAAAATGTTTAACCCCAATAGTTGATAGTAGAATGCTGTGTAACCAATTTGGGCTGGCAATCCAAAACGAGCTGAACATGAGTTGGAGCCAACTCGCTCGTATTTAACGAAAGGCGAAATGCGGTACCGTCGTTAAAAATTCAGATTTCCGTTGTTAAAAATCACTAACGACGGCAAATTCGTCCGTCGTGACCCGTCGTAAAAGCT
Source organism: Tillandsia fasciculata (assembly GCA_029168755.2). Classification (NCBI taxonomy): domain Eukaryota; kingdom Viridiplantae; phylum Streptophyta; class Magnoliopsida; order Poales; family Bromeliaceae; genus Tillandsia; species Tillandsia fasciculata. The sequence goes on from CM054945.1 coordinate 3,673,663, forward strand.
TCATTCGGTAAAACCAATTCCGACCAAATTAACTGTCCGTCGTTATAAACTAATAATGACCACATAATTTGTCATTGTTATTTATTTATTTTAGTAACCACTCCATTTTACAATAACGACCAATTCGACCGTCGTAATATAGATTATGAAAATTATAATTATCCTATTCATACAAACCGGTTCGGGTGATTTCTTCGGACATCCGGACTTAGGTTCAATAAAAAAAGAGAAGAAAAATAAAGCCGGTTCGGGTGATTTCTTCGGACACCTTAACTTTAGGCTCATTCAAATCGGTTTGGGCGATTTCTTCGGACATCTGGACTTAGGTTCAATAAAAAAAGAAATAAGAAAAATAAAGCCGGTTCGGGTGATTTCTTCGGACACCTTAACTTTAGTCTCATTCAAACTGGTGCGGGTGATTTCTTCGGACATCCAGATTTAGGTTCAATAAAAAAAAAGAAAAGAAAAATAAAGCCGGTTCGGGTGATTTCTTCGGACACCTTAACTTTAGGCTCATTCAAATCGGTTCGGGTGATTTCTCCGGACATCCGGACATAGGTTCAATAAAAAAAGAGATAAGAAAAATAAAGCCGGTTCGGGTGATTTCTTCGGACACCTTAACTTTAGGCTCATTCAAATCGGTTCGGGTGATTTCTCCGGACATCCGGACATAGGTTCAATAAAAAAGAGATAAGAAAAATAAAGCCGGTTCGGATGATTTCTTCGGACACCTTAACTTTAGGCTCATTCAAACCGGTTCGGGTGATTTCTTCGGACATCCGGACTTAGGTTTAATAAAAAAAAAAGAGAAAAGAAAAATAAAGCCGGTTCGAGTGATTTCTTCGGACACCTTAACTTTAGGCTCGTTCCAAGCCGGTTCGGGCGATTTCTTCGGACATTCGGATTTAGGCTCAGTCAAAAGGGAATTTCTTCGGACCCCAAATTATTTTAAAAAGAAAATTTCTTCGGACCTCAAATAAAAATAAAATAATGAAAATTTCTTCGGACCCCAAATAAAAATAAAATAACGGGGATTTCTTCGGACCCTAAATTATTTTAAAAAGGGGATTTGTTTGGACCCGAATCAAAAATAAAATAACGAAAATTTCTTAGGACCCCAAGATAAAATAATGGATTTTCTTCTGACCCAAATCAAATAAAAATAAAAGGGGATATCGAAATAAATGGAAATTTTTTTGAATCCAGACAAAATTCAAATGAGCCCTAATCAACTTGGAGCCTAAGTCCGATTCAAAAAGGACTAATAAATGAATTCAATCATTTATTAAATAAGGCTCACGCTATATGCAGGCCTCAAATTTATCTATATGAAAATAAGGCCCAGTCCACATACGGGTCCCAAATCCAGTCCATATACGGGTCCCAAATCCAATCCATATATAGCATAGGCCCAGTCCACATACTAACCCGAATCCAGTCCACTTGCAAATAAAACCCAAAACCTATTCGATCCACAAATAAAACTGATAACCCATTCTAACCCGCAAATAAAACCCAAAACACATTCGATCCACAAATAAAACCCAAAACTCAATCCAATCCACAAATAAAGCCCAAGACCTATTCAATCCCATCGCCTTAACACATATAATTAAGGCAAAACTACATCCAAACCGACTAGATTCTAAATCATATACTTAGAATTTAGCCAAATCCAATTCGATCGAGCTCTAACACATATACTTAGAGTTCATTCAAATCAACCCCACTAACCCTAATACATATACTTAGAGTCTAGTCAACCTTTTACTCTACTTTCGAGTAGCATCAAATCCGACCCACCTCAATACATGTCCTTGGGGTTTGGTCATATCTCCACTTTGGAACATATGCTAAATGTGAAACCAAATATAATTGGACTCTAAAACATATAATTAGAGCCAATCAAACCTAATTAAACTCTAACACATATACTTAGAGTTTAATATCGACTAGTTCTCAACACATATACTCGGGATCTAGTCAATTGCAAACCCAGCTGAATCCTAACGCATATATTTAGGATTTGGTATATTATCAGGATATGATTTATTCTATCCTTCCTACAAAGGTCTCATAATCGAAGGTGCCCCAATCTCACTGGGGTAATTAACAATAGATGCTTGCGTCTATTGAAAGTCATGGATCCACAATATCTTATATCCACATATACCCATCCACATATAAATATTCATCTAAATCGTGAAAACCAACCCACGGGAATCTGGAAAAAGATGAACCGCGCGAGATGAGTCATTCATGATCGCAGACAGCATAAGGATAAAATATGTGTAAAAGCAAAAGGAGGAAAGTTATACCAGCTTCCCTTGATTATTCTCCAATTTGTGTTTCTTCCATAGGTTCAAAATTTTGAGGTAGAGAGATATCGTTTGATTGCACAATAGGAGTATCAAGTGATGGTGTAGTAGTAGTCCCTACACTTTGTGATATTGATGGTCGTAAGGTATAGTAAGATATTATACCAAATTACGCGCGCCCCTTACCCAATGCACCTGGTGGTATAAACATAAGCTTGTCTCCTCTAGAAGTGGAATCATTCCCGTTTCGTGATTTTTGCGGTTGCATCATGTACATATTATAAGAAAATTTAGAAAATTATTCTAATATAATAGTGAACAATCTATCTAAAATTAATTTGAACTCATAAATAAAAATAAATATAATTGCATATAAATAAAAAATTGTTATATACATAACCATCATATCTTCATAATCAACAACTATGTATTCAGTCTTTTATGATCTTCGTTTTCTCTTCTTTCGTGTGGAAACGGCATCAACCATCATCGGCTCGATATCTTTCCTATTCCAGCTAATTTTATTGTCCATATTTAATGAAGTGGATAAATTATTGATAGGAGCGAATGATTCATATTCTTGATATGCATCTATTTCATCTTGAACATCTTCAGAATCTTCTTCCATTTGTAGTGGCATCTCATATAAGTCACGAGGTTGAGTTTTCTACACTACATGCCATCCTTTATTAATATTGTCGATAGTATAAAACACTTGTGATGCTTGATTAGCTAATACAAATGGCTCATTTGTTTTCAATAATCTTTGGCAATTAACACTAACAATCCCATATCCCATATTCATCTGTCTTGATTCCTTTTTCTCTATCATATATATTATACCAATCACATCGAAACAACACTACTCGATGATCTCCAACATATTGTAATTCAATGACCTCCGTCAAAACCTCGTAGTAATCTCGTTTTTCAGTTGCAGCACCGGTGTCACCAACTGCAACTACCCCACAATTTTGTGTTTTTAAGCTTTTGTCACGATCTTTTTTCCGAAATCTATATCCATTTATTAGATAACCATTATGGCATGTGACATATTTAGTAGGACCACGTGACAAAGAAAGCATGTGTTCCATGATCGAGCTTTTGTCTTGCTTATATAGATGTGCTACCTACAAAGTGAATAGTAATTAAACATACTTCATCCTATATATATTACAAATATTGATTGACAAAATTATTAATTAAAAGTGAGCTTACCTTGATCTTAAACCACTCAATAAAGTTTTTATCACATAATTCTAATCCTCTACTATTATGAGTTTGTGAGTACTCTCTGCATAACAAGATAAATGAACTTAGTATGTATATAAGATATTAAAAAGAAAAAGAAAAAGAAAAAGGGTAATGTCATTGAACAATGAAATCATACTCTAGAAATGGTTGTGCTTGCTCGGACTCGTTCGCATCCATATCATATATAGTACTAGCTCCTAGTGCTTTTCCAAGTTGAGAAAAAATAGATAAACCTTCATCAGATGTGCTATCTCTACCATCATAATTCCGCTCATGACGATCAAATTTTGTCTCAATGCCATGAAGGCAAGGTTCGAAGTGCCGTGGCACGGGGGCGTGCCGCTCGCCGCCTGGCACGGTACGGTATCGGCACGCCCCCGTGCCGACACGTGGCACGCTTGCGTGCCGATGGATACGCATGACCTCCCAGTGGCACGCTCTGGCACGGTCTTTTTTTGTTTTTTTTGTTCCCAATAAGCTATTATAATATTGTTTTGAACTGTTTATACAAAAAAAGACCGCTACATTTTTATAGTATTATAATATCTACTAGTGGTTAACTCATTATGTAAGCAAAATAATGAAAATTCACCGCTACATTTTTAACTTTGATTATTTGGATGTAGGAACTATTTATAATAATGAAATAAGTTGAAGTCTATAATACTTTGAATTTACCCACAATAAAGTTAAGAGAAGGGATATGTTAAATAGAATTGTGCGAAGAAAAACAATTCATATGGCAGAACCTACTAAATTTCTTTTGAGAATTCATATAGCCGAAGCCCATTTACAAGATTTAAGTGAGTAAAATTGAATATTACCAGTTACTTAACAAATAGGGCTCGTTTGGTTCACGGTTTGCAATATTCCGGTAAACCTCTATATTTTTCATTGAAAATATTCAAATCATTACCATTCAAATCAATTATGTAATCATTCAAATCATTCAAATCAAGCAAAATAATGAAGTAGATAATATCTACTAGTGGTTAACTCATTAAAGTAGATAATATTATAATATCTACTAGTGGTTAACTCATTATGTAAGCAAATAATGAAATTCACCGCTACATTTTTAACTTTGATTATTTGGATGTAGGAACTATTTATAATAATGAAATAAGTTGAAGTCTATAATACTTTGAATTTACCCACAATAAAGTTAAGAGAAGGGATATGTTAAAATAGAATTGTGCGAAGAAAAACAAAAAAAAAAACAAAAAAAAAAAAAAAAAAAAAAAAAACCGGGCCGTGCCCGCCGGCACGGGCCGGCACGGCACGCGATACCCACCAGGGTATCGCTCTGTCTCGAGCGATACCCTGGGGGTATCGTTCGAGACAGGGGGGTCCGAGACCCCCCCTGTACCGTGCCCCTCTTTGAGGGGCACGGTACGTGCCGCCCGTGCCGGCCCGGCACGGGCGGCACTTTAATCCATGCATGAAGGTATCTTGAACAAAAGGTCATACATTCATTTGCAATGTGGCCTTCTGCAATTGAACCTTCTAGACAAGCTCTATTGCGTATAAACCCTTTTAGAGTATACAAGTACCGCTCTATAGAGTACATTGACCTATATTGGCTTGGTCCTCCAATCTTAGCTTCATTTGCTAGATGAATTGGCAAATGTATCATAACATCAAAAAATGGAGGAAAAATTCTCTCTAATTTACAAAGAGTTATTGGAATTTGAGCTTCTATTTGATCCAAATCATCTGCCATTAGTGTCTTAGAACCTACCACAGTGAAAAATAAAGATAACTCAATAAGTGGTTCATAAACTTCTTTAGGAAGTAGACCACGTAGAGCAAGAGAAAGTAGGCGTTGCAGCATAATATGACAATTATGACTTTTCAATCCAGAAATCTTATGTTCTTTAAGATTTACACAATGAGATATATTTGAGGAGAAGCCATCTGGAACTCTTAATTGCTTAAGAAAAAGGCAAAATGTGTGCTTCTTATTTGGCGATAACATGTAGGAGGCAGCAGGAAGAACAAACTTATCCCCTTTTTGGATTGGATGTAATTCTGGTCTTATATTCATTGCTTGCAAATCGAGACGAGATTTCACTGTGTCCTTAGTTTTTTCCCTTGGTATTCATATTGTCCCTTGTACATTATCATATATATTCTTCTCAATGTGCATTACATCCAAATTATGACGCAACAAAAGAGTTTTCCAATATGAAAGTTCAAAGAATATACTTTTCTTGTTCCAATTATCACCTCGAATGCTATGTGATATTTTTACCCATTTATTAGGAGCTTTTGTTAAAATAATCCCTTCAAGATCTTGCACTTGTTCCAAGATTTCATCACCGCTAAATAACTTTGGTGCACAACCTCGCTCCTTGGTTCCATCAAAAGAATATTTATCATATCGCCACTTGTGCTTATTAGGCAAATATCGTCGATGGCCCATATAACATTGCTTGCAACTATTGGTTAACCTAATAGAAAAGGTATTCTTATTGCAACAAGGACATGCTAGTTTTCCCTTTGGACTCCATCCAGACAGGTTTCCGTAAGCAGGAAAATCATTAATTGTCCACAACAAAGCTGCATGTAATTGAAAATTTTGTCGTATTGATGCATCAAATGTTTCAACACCTACTTCCCATAGTTCCTTCAACTCTTCAATCAATGGTTGGAGATAGATATCAATTGCATCCCCGGAACTCTCAGGTCCTAGAATAAGCATTGACAAAATGAAATTAGATTGCTTCATGCACATCCATGGAGGCAGATTGTAGGGAATTAGGATTACTGGCCAAATGGTTTTCTCGAATCTCCAAATGGTTGAAAGCCATCGCTAGCAAGACCAAGTCTGACATTACAAGGCTCTAATGCAAATGGTTCATGTAGTTCATCAAAAGACTTCCATGCCTTTGAATAAGCCGGGTGTCGCATCACTCCATCTACTCTTTTATCAAAATGTTATCTCATAGAAGAAGCTGTTTTTGTTGACATAAATAACCTTTGAAGTCTAGATTTTAATGGAAAATAACGTAATGACTTCAGTGGTATTTTTTTACCATTTACTTTATGTTCCATTTCCCCACTACATTTGTCATGCTTCCATCTAGAAGTCCCGCAAATTTTGCATGAATCAGATTCTTCATTCTCTTTCCAATATAACATACAATTGTTAATGCATGCATTAATTTTTTGGTAAGAAAGTCCAAGATCATGAATTGTTTTTTTTGCCTCATAATATGAATTTGGAATTGTTGTTCCGCTTGGTAGAATATCTTCTTTTAATAATTGAAGTAGCATAGTAAATGACGCATTACTCCAGCCTCCAAGGCTCTTAATATGAAACAATTTGATTAGCAAATATAATTTTGAGCATTTCGAACTATCATATAATGGTTGATTAGACTCTTTGAGTAATTTATAGAAAGACTTTGCTTCGTCATTTGGTTCGTCTTCAAGATCTTCATCAATTATAGTAGTATTGTTTTCAAAATTTCTACTCAATTTGGGATATAAATCCCTTCAGATTTCATGCATTTCATCACCACTATCATCTTCTTCTATTCTCTCGTTATCCTCATTTGAATCTGAATTCGATTGAGACTCACCAGATCTTTCACCATGATGATACCAGGAAGTGTAACTCTGAACTATTCCATAAACTTTCAAATACATCTCAACTAGCTCACGAGTTCCTGAATATGTATTATTACATTTAACACAAGGGCATCGAATTTTATTGTTATGTTCTGTACGTTTAAAAGCATAATTCAAAAAAATTTGAACTCCATTTTCATATGCTTCACTTAATCGATCATTAACTAGATCCATCCAACGTTTACTAGGTGCCATTTTCTCATAATCGGGTAGAGATAATCCAAAAAAATTACCTAAACAAACAGATAGTATAATGAGTAATGTATACAATATTTTGTGAAGAATGTAAAAAAACAATTATTGTTAGAATTCATTCATATTAGAAGGCTAACATGCATTTTAAATATATAGGAGTAGAATTTGATATTCTTTCTATTCATAAAAAGGGACAAACTTTTTGCAACTTGTCAAAAAACTTAGTAGCAATTTATGAAAATCTATAAAAAGTTTAAGATACAATGGGATTTCACTAATGGCACAAAACTAATTATGAGAAGTTTTTGATGAATGATCAAAATTTGAAATCCTACTAAATAAAAACAATGAAAGTTAAAAAATAAAGAACAAAATATAAGCAATGTCTTAAACTCCTATTGCATACAACTAAAAGTTAACTGCAACCATCGCCCCTACCCCTAACCCACCAGCCCACAAATACAAAACCAACAAAAGCTTTCTTTTATTACCTTTGCGGCTTGTTTCCTACTAAAAATATTTTTGTTGCTGCCAAATAAAATAACCTATGAAAGCATATAAAGTCAACCATCTAGTGTGGGTAATTGTTGCTTTAGATATATGCGTCTAGTAAAATGAAGGTAATTGAATGCGTAGTTACATAAATTGTGTCTAATAAAATAAAGATAATTGAATGTGTAGTTACAGAAATTTCAAAAGTTACAGTGTCATTACTGGGATTTTTTTTAAAATGACCCTATTACTTTTCAAATTTTGCAAAATAACCCTGCAAATTTTTTTTTTGCAAAACTAACCCTACTTTTGCCAGGTGGGCGCCACGCGGGATTGACAACCTGAAGACGCTGAATGGTTCAGCGTCTTCAGTATACCTCACTGAAGACGCTGAATCAATCAGCGTCTCCATAAAAACCCTGCGGAGACGCTGAATGAGTCAGCGTCTTTAGTATACTTTCGGAAGACGCTGATTCATTCAGCGTCTTCAGCTATACAGACTGAAGCTGAGGACTTGGCCAATTTTTGCGAAATTGGCTAAGTCCTCAGATATACAGGCGTTGGACTATATACATGTTAGAGGCGCTGAACCATTCAGCGCCTTTAACTTATAATGTTAAAGGCGCTGAGTAGTTCAGCGCCTTTAACTTATAATGTTAAAGGCGCTGATTGGTTCAGCGCCTTTAACTTATAATATTAAAGGCGCTGAATGGTTCAACGCCTTTAACTTATAATGTTAAAGGCGCTGAGTGGTTCAGCGCCTTTAACTTATAATGTTAAAGGCGCTGAACGATCCAGCGCCTTCTTCATCCACATAAGCCCGCGCGAGCAGCAGTGTGCGGTCATTTTCTCTTCTCTTCATATTCAATCCCCATTTTCTCTTCATTATTCGACCCCCCCACCCCCTTTTCATCTTCAATCCCGCACGACCCCCCCCCCCCCCCCCCCGCGTGGTCATTTCTCCGAGCACAGTGTGATCGCCTTCGCCGTCGCCGTCGCAGTGCCCCATGCACATTGAGATCGCGGTCGCCGTCGCCTGCCGCTATCCTCTTGCGCACTGTGCCGCTCTCTCGCCGTCGCCGTTGCCGTCGCCGTCTCGCTCGCGCTCTCTTTCTCACTGTGAGCTCTTTCCCTCTCTCTGCTCTCTCTCTCTTTCTCTCTCTCACTGTGAGATCACAGTGAGACTTCACTGTGAGAGTCTCACTGTGAGAGATCACTCTCTCACAGTGATCTCGGAACTCGCTTCACTGTGAGAGAGTGATCTCTCACTCTCTCACAGAATGTTAGCTCTCTCACAGTGAGAGCTTCACTGTGAAGCTCTCTCACTGTGAGAGCTTCACTGTAAAGCTCTCACTGTGAGAGATCACTCTCTCACAGTTAGAGAGCTTCACTGTGAGAGAGTGATCTCTCACTCTCTCACAGAATGTTTGCTTTCTCACTGTGAGAGCTTCACTGTGAAGCTCTCTCACTGTGAGAGATCACTCTCTCACAGTTAGAGAGCTTCACTGTGAGAGAGTGATCTCTCACAGTGAGATCGCTCACTGTGAGAGATCCCCTCACAGTGAGCGATGTCATCACTGTGAGATCGCTCACAGTGAGCGATCCCCTCACAGTGAGGGATCCTCTATTCTCATAGTAAGGGATCCCTCATTGTGAGGGATCGGTATGTTCTCACAGTGAGGAATGTTCTCACGGTGAGGTCTGAGTTTTTTCTTTGTAGTTAAAATGGCTAATCGTCGCATGTAAAGTGAGAGGTTTCACTGTCGGTCTCCGACTGTAAAGTTAAAAGAAGTATTTTGAAGTGTTTAAATTTTGTTTTGTAGTTGAAATGGCTAATCGTCGCATGCCCATAAGTGTTCATTGGGATGGACAGTTAGTTATCGATGAGAATGGTCCACGATATCTCGGCGGTCAAAAAAAGTTAATCGCGATACGTTCTGATTCTACATATAGTAGTTTCGAGACGAGAATGTATCGTTTAGTAAATTGTACAAGAGAACAATTTCATTTAAAATTTACTATCGGTTGCCCCACGATCGGTAGTGGATATTTAGCTCACGAAGTAGTAGATGATGAATCATTGGAGGGAATGATTGGATTATGTGAACATCATGGTGTTGTGACGGTATACATTGAGAAAGAGCTATATCCGTCGGATCATTTTGAACCGCAAGGTTATTACACGAGAATGCTCTACAATTATATTGATTTGGGTCCTTCCGCCAATGTAATGGATGATCAAAATATTCCACACGAAGGTGGTGTCAGAATGACAAGGTTAGAAAAATAACCTAATAATATAGTAATTTGTAATATTCTTTAAATGGACTTAATCATTGTATATATTGCAGAGAAAGTGAGTATGACCCTATTGAGAGTGTTGTACCTTGCTCGTTTAGTAGTGTGCCACAAACGACCACATGTGTGCCACAAATGACCACATGTGTGCCACCTACGACCACACACATGCAAGCCACGACCTCACGCGGACACGGCACGACATCACGCGAACAATGCACGACCTCCCGTATAGAACCAAGGATGTCTCATTTACAACTAGAACCTTCTGATTGGGGGTAAGTACAAATATAAATTAAATGTTAAGTTTTAAATTAATGGCAATGTTGGAATTTTAGATTTACCAAATTTGCAGGTTATCTAATTCCTATGAACATTGGAATCCACCTGCTATTAATGAATTTGATACTAATGTTGAGGAAGGAGGTGATAATGTTGACAGGGGTGGTGATAGTGATATTAATCATGAGAATTCACCAATCCATGATAATCAGAATAGTAGTGAGGATGACGAACTGGATGTTTCATTTCCAGATATAGATGAAAATCATGATGGAGGGTTAAATGATCTTGCAAATGCAATTTACACTCAAGTGGACAACCCACAAATCAGCAATGATTACGTAGACAATCCTGACGAGGAAAATGAATTTATTGATCATCCGGAACGTTTTCTTTCCGATACTAATTGGATAAATCAGTATGCTGTAGATCATACAGATCTTAATATTCGACAAATCAATACTGGTCTCCCTAGCATCGACGAGAGTTGGGCTGGACGTGTCTTTCAAGATAAGGCAACTTTATTGGATGCTCTAGACCGGTGGCATATTGAGCATAATGTACAAATGAAAGTATTGAAATCTACAAGAACGACTTACACTGTCAAATGCTTAGTAGAGGGTTGTTCTTGGAGATTAAATACTTCAGCACCCAAAAATACGGCATATTTTAGGGTAAAAACATATGCAGGTCCACACACATGTGTAGTTCCAATACTGAATGCGGCGCACCGTAATTGTAATTCGACCCTTATATGTTAATTGATTCTTCCGACATTAAAGGTTAGACTTAATATGACGCCAAAAGAAATTCGAGATACGGTGCGAGCAGAGTTCCATACTGACATAACATATTGGAAGGCTTGGCAATCAAAGAGTAAAGCATTACAAATTATTTACGGGAGCTGGGAGCAATCGTACACTGACTTGCCTCGTTACCTTTCAATGGTAAAGAATTCTAATCCTGGTACTCTATGGCGTCTGGATCATAGGTGGCCCGGTGATGGCATTGCTCCCTTTGGTCGTGTTTTTTGGTCATTTGGACATTCGATCCATGAATTCGCACATTGTCGGCCGGTGGTGAGTATTGATGCCACACATTTATACGGCAAATACGAAGGTCATGCTTTGATAGCGACGGCTGCAGATGCAAATGATGGATTATATAATTTGGCATTTGCAATTTGTGAGGGAGAAAATATCGAGAGTTGGCGATGGTTTTTGCATAACTTGCGTCACTATGTTACCCGTGATAGAGAAATTTGTTTAATATCTGATCGATTTTCTGGATTGAGGGAAATAGTGGCTGATATCTATCGTCCAGCACGAGGGCACTCGCATCGTTGGTGTCTTCGACATATGAAAGCAAATATGAAAAAGCGCTTCAAGACCGACATATTGTTAAATAAATTCTGGGATATCGGAAAGGCTGCAACACCGACGGCATATAATCAGCTGAAGGAAGAATTAAAGGTGTTGGATCACGATGCTTGGGAGTAGGTCCATAATCTAGACAGATATAAAGAGTACTGGGCAAGAGCATTTGATGGAGGCAGACGGTTTGGATTGTTGACTACAAATCTTTCTGAATCCTTAAATGGGGTTCTTAAGGACACTCGTGGTTTGCCTATCACAGCGTTTGTTGCGGCTACTTTTTATAAGCTTAATAGCTATTTCTGCAAGCGCCGTGCGGCCGGTGAACATTCGACGGACGCTTTTGTCACTAAAGTAAAAAATCTGATTACTGAAAATTTAGATACGGCGCGGGCACATAATGTTGAAAGGTTTGGACTCACAGAATTTGAAGTTCAAACTGGAGATTTCGACTACAAAGTGATCGTCAATGGAACAAATGTCGAATGTTCATGTTGTGAATTATATCTAACAGGAATACCGTGCTCGCATGTCTTAGCAGTTTGTAGTAGATCACATATGAGATTAGCCTACGAGAATTTTACTTCACCCTGGTATAGTACAGACTGCTATCGTACGACGTACGCACCACAATTTCATCCTGTTCCTGATAGACGGCACTGGCCGCGACCTCAAGGTCCCCCGATTGTACCGCCTCCCATACGAAGGAAGGAAGGTCGTCCACGATCAACACGTATTCGTAATGTAATGGACGAGGGGGGTGGCCGACGAGTAAAATGCTCCATTTGTAAGCAGGCAGGCCATAATAGGAGCACTTGTCCACAAAATACAGAAAGGGTGCAACAAGGACGCCGGCGTATGATTTACACAATTATACTTATTTTGTCTTTATATTTAATTTATTTACCTATCATGTTACTAATATGTAGATTGCTTATTGCAGATGGCAGATCACGAGGACGCGGGGCCAGTTGATGCGTCTGTCTTAGTAGACCAGCATCGCCATAGGTCCGCCTTTATCACGAATGAGGTAAGAGTTATAAAATTTCATTTGATATTTTATTGTAATACCAATAAGCTGAATTAGTGTAAAAGCTAACTATATTTATTTTCGCATTACAGGGGTATCGTGCGATGGAGTTCTCAGAGCATGGGCGGAAGCTCAACCAGTGGGAGATTGAGCATCCAGCTGTGCTAGATCTCCTCCGACTATCTGGATTTTACGGGGTAGCACGGTTGAGACGCGTCCAGCTAGATCAGGCTTTACTAGCGGCCCTTGCCGAGAGGTGGAGACCGGAGACCGAGACGTTCCACTTTCGACATGGTGAGATGACCGTCACACTCCAGGATGTGGCGGTTATTTCAGGTCTCCGTGTCGACGGTCCACCAGTAACGGGAACTTCACTTCAAGAGTGGGTGCCGCTATGCGAGGCATTGTTGGGAGCTGTGCCCGACATATTAAAGGGGTCGCAGATACGCCTAACGTGGCTATCTATTCAGTACAGCCATATACCGCTAGATGCCCCTGCAGCAGTAGTCGCAGTTACAGCCCGTGCATATATGTTATATCAAATCGGGTGTAGTTTGTTTCCCAACCCCAGCGGACGCACAGTTCACCTAAAGTGGCTATCACTAATGGCTGATTTCCATCTCTGCGGGGTTTATGCATGGGGTGCAGCTGCCTTGGCTTATCTGTATCAAGCGCTGGGACTTGCCTCGCTGCACGGGAAGGCCGAGTGTTGTTGTTTTGGGACGCTATTGCAGGTATAATATATAATATATTGATTTCATTATTATGTTAATATTGATATTTAATCTTTTATTTCTAATATTAAGTCATTTGTGTTAATATATAGATTTGGGCTTGCGAGCACATTCATATCGGCCGACCTACAGGCGTCCGAGCGCTACCCGACCTTGTAGATCTCCCTCTGGGTTGCCGGTAAGATATTTATTTAATATAGTAGATTTTTGTATTTCATAGGTAATTGCAACTAATATATATATTTTACAATCTAGATGGGCAAACGCTGGAGGACTACGATTCAGAGCCAGTGTCAGGACCGCTGACATTGAGTTTTATAGAGATGAGTTAGATCAGCAGAGAGAGACGCAGGTATGTAGGTGTTTAAATCAATACTTTACATATATTTTTTCTAAACATTTTTATACTAACTGATCATTTTGTGTCATTAACAGGTTATATGGATGCCGTACACAGAGGAGATTTTAGCTGCATTACCAGACTTCTGTGTACAGGGCTCGCAAGTCTGGCGTTCGAGGACAGTCATCATCTGCTATCACATAGTAGAGATGCATGTACCAGACCGAGTCCTGCGGCAGTTCGGTCTTCTCCAGCATATACCTATCAATGTGGAGTCCATCCGACGCATGACATCACGTGGGCGTGCGGATGAGGATTGGACTGCATTTCACGCTGCACACATTGAGAGGTGGGCTGAGAGGCTAGATCACATTGTTGATCAGCTCCCGGCTGCTGGTGAGGACCCACTGCAGGCGGCATCCATATACATGCAATGGTACTGGACGATTACCAGGAGATGGATATATCGTCCAGTGTAGCGTCCTCCGCTGACTTTTCATCCACGTGGGCATATCGAGAGGACAATGGTATAATCATTTTTTTATATAAATTTAACATGTTTTGTATATTTAATCTAAATTTAATTTGTTCATTGAAATGCAGGCCGATACGCTACGACAGATGGATACTACTATAGGCCAGTTATTGCATGATCGTCCGTCGCCGACGAGGATATTCAGGACTCTGACAGATATGCACGAGCATATTCATACGGTACTGCAAAATGTACCGTCAGTACCTACTGTCAGAGTTGCTGAGGGACGAGGAGATTATGCTCACGCATCGTCCTCGAGTCATCAAGTACCTTCATATCACAAAAAATTTTAAATTTAGTCTTCAAATTCAAATTACCTAACTATTTATGCCATTTCGGGTGCCGCGATCTCCATCTCCTCCTATTCAAGCCCCTACGACATATCCCTCGACGTCAGAGACACTCCCGCCTCCTGTATCACGGACATCATTTGCATCGACATATTCACGTCGTCGTCCCTCGTCATCATCACCACACGAGATCCAACATATTGATGAAGGTGGTATTATCGAGGAGCTCGATCAGTTAGCAGCGGCCGAGCAACTTGATGATACGCCGATTATCGAGCTTGTTGTTCCTCGTGGGCGTGGGCGACCGCGAGGGCGTGGACGTAGGCGTGGCCGAGGAGGTCGAGGGAGAGGATAAGCTCAAAATTGAGTATTATCTTAATTTTGAGTTTGAGGGTGTATTCTTAATATTTTTTTAATTATATTTTTTTGTTCTGACTCAACTGTTACATCTGAATGTTGTGCAATTGTTCTACATTATTTATGAATGTTTTAGTTCACTATATACATGTTGTGAAACTTGTTGTATTTTTCATTCTGTTATGAAACTTGTTGTACAAATTTTGATTTTTACACCTGAAAAAAAAATTATGGTGGATGCTGTGGTAGTTAAAGGCGCTGAATGGTTCAGCGCCTTTAACATTATAAGTTAAAGGCGCTGAACTTATAATGTAAAAATCAAAATTTGTACAACAAGTTTCATAACAGAATGAAAAATACAACAAGTTAAACAACATGTATATAGTGAACTAAAACATTCATAAATAATGTAGAACAATTGCACAACATTCAGATGTAACAGTTGAGTCAGAACAAAAAAAAATAATTACAAAAATATTAAGAATACACCCTTAAACTCAAAATTAAGATAATACTCAATTTTGAGCTTATCCTCTCCCTCGACCTCCTCGGCCACGCCTACGTCCACGCCCTCGCGGTCGCCCACGCCCACGAGGAACAACAAGCTCGATAATCGGCGTATCATCAAGTTGCTCGGCCGCTGCTAACTGATCGAGCTCCTCGATAATACCACCTTCATCAATATGTTGGATC
Source organism: Tillandsia fasciculata (assembly GCA_029168755.2). NCBI lineage: Eukaryota > Viridiplantae > Streptophyta > Magnoliopsida > Poales > Bromeliaceae > Tillandsia > Tillandsia fasciculata. Next base: position 3,689,490 of record CM054945.1, read on the forward strand.
TCGTGTGGTGATGATGACGAGGGACGACGACGTGAATATGTCGATGCAAATGATGTCCGTGATACAGGAGGCGGGAGTGTCTCTGACGTCGAGGGATATGTCGTAGGGGCTTGAATAGGAGGAGATGGAGATCGCGGCACCCGAAATGGCATAAATAGTTAGGTAATTTGAATTTGAAGACTAAATTTAAAATTTTTTGTGATATGAAGGTACTTGATGACTCGAGGACGATGCGTGAGCATAATCTCCTCGTCCCTCAGCAACTCTGACAGTAGGTACTGACGGTACATTTTGCAGTACCGTATGAATATGCTCGTGCATATCTGTCAGAGTCCTGAATATCCTCGTCGGCGACGGACGATCATGCAATAACTGGCCTATAGTAGTATCCATCTGTCGTAGCGTATCGGCCTGCATTTCAATGAACAAATTAAATTTAGATTAAATATACAAAACATGTTAAATTTATATAAAAAAATGATTATACCATTGTCCTCTCGATATGCCCACGTGGATGAAAAGTCAGCGGAGGACGCTACACTGGACGATATATCCATCTCCTGGTAATCGTCCAGTACCATTGCATGTATATGGATGCCGCCTGCAGTGGGTCCTCACCAGCAGCCGGGAGCTGATCAACAATGTGATCTAGCCTCTCAGCCCACCTCTCAATGTGTGCAGCGTGAAATGCAGTCCAATCCTCATCCGCACGCCCACGTGATGTCATGCGTCGGATGGACTCCACATTGATAGGTATATGCTGGAGAAGACCGAACTGCCGCAGGACTCGGTCTGGTACATGCATCTCTACTATGTGATAGCAGATGATGACTGTCCTCGAACGCCAGACTTGCGAGCCCTGTACACAGAAGTCTGGTAATGCAGCTAAAATCTCCTCTGTATACGGCATCCATATAACCTGTTAATGACACAAAATGATCAGTTAGTATAAAAATGTTTAGAAAAAATATATGTAAAGTATTGATTTAAACACCTACATACCTGCGTCTCTCTCTGCTGATCTAACTCATCTCTATAAAACTCAATGTCAGCGGTCCTGACACTGGCTCTGAATCGTAGTCCTCCAGCGTTTGCCCATCTAGATTGTAAAATATATATATTAGTTGCAATTACCTATGAAATACAAAAATCTACTATATTAAATAAATATCTTACCGGCAACCCAGAGGGAGATCTACAAGGTCGGGTAGCGCTCGGACGCCTGTAGGTCGGCCGATATGAATGTGCTCGCAAGCCCAAATCTATATATTAACACAAATGACTTAATATTAGAAATAAAAGATTAAATACCAATATTAACATAATAATGAAATCAATATATTATATATTATACCTGCAATAGCGTCCCAAAACAACAACACTCGGCCTTCCCGTGCAGCGAGGCAAGTCCCAGCGCTTGATACAGATAAGCCAAGGCAGCTGCACCCCATGCATAAACCCCGCAGAGATGGAAATCAGCCATTAGTGATAGCCACTTTAGGTGAACTGTGCGTCCGCTGGGGTTGGGAAACAAACTACACCCGATTTGATATAACATATATGCACGGGCTGTAGCTGCGACTACTGCTGCAGGGGCATCTAGCGGTATATGGCTGTACTGATCAGATAGCCACGTTAGGCGTATCTGCGACCCCTTTAATATGTCGGGCACAGCTCCCAACAATGCCTCGCATAGCGGCACCCACTCTTGAAGTGAAGTTCCCGTTACTGGTGGACCGTCGACACGGAGACCTGAAATAACCGCCACATCCTGGAGTGTGACGGTCATCTCACCATGTCGAAAGTGGAACGTCTCGGTCTCCGGTCTCCACCTCTCGGCAAGGGCCGCTAGTAAAGCCTGATCCAGCTGGACGCGTCTCAACCGTGCTACCCCGTAAAATCCAGATAGTCGGAGGAGATCTAGCACAGCTGGATGCTCAATCTCCCACTGGTTGAGCTTCCGCCCATGCTCTGAGAACTCCACCGCACGATACCCCTGTAATGCGAAAACAAATATAGTTAGCTTTTACACTAATTCAGCTTATTGGTATTACAATAAAATATCAAATGAAATTTTATAGCTCTTACCTCAGTCGTGATAAAGGCGGACCTATGGCGATGCTGGTCTACTAAGACAGACGCATCAACTGGCCCCGCGTCCTCGTGATCTGCCATCTGCAATAAGCAATCTACATATTAGTAACATGATAGGTAAAATAAATTAAATATAAAGACAAGATAAGTATAATTGTGTAAATCATACGCCGGCGTCCTTGTTGCACCCTTTCTGTATTTTGTGGACAAGTGCTCCTATTATGGCCTGCCTGCTTACAAATGGAGCATTTTACTCGTCGGCCACCCCCCTCGTCCATTACATTACGAATACGTGTTGATCGTGGACGACCTTTCTTCCTTCGTATGGGAGGCGGTACAATCGGGGGATCTTGAGGTCGTGGCCAGTGCCGTCTATCAGGAACAGGATGAAATTGTGGTGCGTACGTCGTACGATAGCAGTCTGTACTATACCAGGGTGAAGTAAAATTCTCGTAGGCTAATCTCATATGTGATCTACTACAAACTGCTAAGACATGCGAGCACGGTATTCCTGTTAGATATAATTCACAACATGAACATTCGACATTTGTTCCATTGACGATCACTTTGTAGTCGAAATCTCCAGTTTGAACTTCAAATTCTGTGAGTCCAAACCTTTCAACATTATGTGCCCGCGCCGTATCTAAATTTTCAGTAATCAGATTTTTTACTTTAGTGACAAAAGCGTCCGTCGAATGTTCACCGGCCGCACGGCGCTTGCAGAAATAGCTATTAAGCTTATAAAAAGTAGCCGCAACAAACGCTGTGATAGGCAAACCACGAGTGTCCTTAAGAACCCCATTTAAGGATTCAGAAAGATTTGTAGTCAACAATCCAAACCGTCTGCCTCCATCAAATGCTCTTGCCCAGTACTCTTTATATCTGTCTAGATTATGGACCCACTCCCAAGCATCGTGATCCAACACCTTTAATTCTTCCTTCAGCTGATTATATGCCGTCGGTGTTGCAGCCTTTCCGATATCCCAGAATTTATTTAACAATATGTCGGTCTTGAAGCGCTTTTTCATATTTGCTTTCATATGTCGAAGACACCAACGATGCGAGTGCCCTCGTGCTGGACGATAGATATCAGCCACTATTTCCCTCAATCCAGGAAATCGATCAGATATTAAACAAATTTCTCTATCACGGGTAACATAGTGACGCAAGTTATGCAAAAACCATCGCCAACTCTCGGTATTTTCTCCCTCACAAATTGCAAATGACAAAGGATATAATCCATCATTTGCATCTGCAGCCGTCGCTATCAAAGCATGACCTTCGTATTTGCCGTATAAATGTGTGGCATCAATACTCACCACCGGCCGACAATGTGCGAATCCATGGATCGAAGGTCCAAATGACCAAAAAACACGACCAAAGGGAGCAATGCCATCACCGGGCCACCTATGATCCAGACGCCATAGAGTACCAGGATTAGAATTCTTTACCATTGAAAGGTAACGAGGCAAGTCAGTGTACGATTGCTCCCAGCTCCCGTAAATAATTTGTAATGCTTTACTCTTTGATTGCCAAGCCTTCCAATATGTTATGTCAGTATGGAACTCTGCTCGCACCGTATCTCGAATTTCTTTTGGCGTCATATTAAGTCTAACCTTTAATGTCGGAAGAATCAATTGACATATAAGGGTCGAATTACAATTACGGTGCGCCGCATTCAGTATTGGAATTACACATGTGTGTGGACCTGCATATGTTTTTACCCTAAAATATGCCATATCTTTGGGTGCTGAAGCATGTAATCTCCAAGAACAACCCTCTACTAAGCATTTGACAGTGTAAGTCGTTCTTGTAGATTTCAATACTTTCATTTGTACATTATGCTCAATATGCCACCGGTCTAGAGCATCCAATAAAGTTGCCTTATCTTGAAAGACACGTCCAGCCCAACTCCCGTCGATGCTAGGGAGACCAGTATTGATTTGTCGAATATTAAGATCTGTATGATCTACAGCATACTGATTTATCCAATTAGTATCGAAAAGAAAACGTTCCGGATGATCAATAAATTTATTTTCCTCGTCAGGATTGTCTACGTAATCATTGCTGATTTGTGGGTTGTCCACTTGAGTGTAAATTGCATTTGCAAGATCATTTAACCCTCCATCATGATTTTCATCTATATCTGGAAATGAAACATCCAGTTCGTCATTCTCACTACTATTCTGATCATCATGGATTGGTGAATCCTCATGATTAATATCACTATCACCACCCCTGTCAACATTATCACCTCCTTCATCAACATTAGTATCAAATTCATTAATAGCAGGTGGATTCCAATGTTCATAGGAATTAGATAACCTGCAAATTTGGTAAACCTAAAATTCCAACATTGCCATTAATTTAAAACTTAACATTTAATTTATATTTGTACTTACCCCCAATCAGAAGGTTCTAGTTGTAAATGAGACATCCTTGGTTCTATACGGGAGGTCGTGCATTGTTCGCGTGATGTCGTGCCGTGTCCGCGTGAGGTCGTGGCTTGCATGTGTGTGGTCGTAGGTGGCACACATGTGGTCATTTGTGGCACACATGTGGTCGTTTGTGGCACACTACTAAACGAGCAAGGTACAACACTCTCAATAGGGTCATACTCACTTTCTCTGCAATATATACAATGATTAAGTCCATTTAAAGAAGATTACAAATTACTATATTATTAGGTTATTTTTCTAACCTTGTCATTCTGACACCACCTTCGTGTGGAATATTTTGATCATCCATTACATTGGCGGAAGGACCCAAATCAATATAATTGTAGAGCATTCTCGTGTAATAACCTTGCGGTTCAAAATGATCCGACGGATATAGCTCTTTCTCAATGTATACCGTCACAACACCATGATGTTCACATAATCCAATCATTCCCTCCAATGATTCATCATCTACTACTTCGTGAGCTAAATATCCACTACCGATCGTGGGGCAACCGATAGTAAATTTTAAACGAAATTGTTCTCTTGTACAATTTACTAAACGATACATTCTCGTCTCGAAACTACTATATGTAGAATCAGAACGTATCGCGATTAACTTTTTTTGACCGCCGATATATCGTGGACCATTCTCATCGATAACTAACTGTCCATCCCAATGAACACTTATGGGCATGCGGCGATTAGCCATTTCAACTACAAAACAAAATTTAAACACTTCAAAATACTTCTTTTAACTTTACAGTCGGAGACCGACAGTGAAACCTCTCACTTTACATGCGACGATTAGCCATTTTAACTACAAAAAAAAAACTCAGACCTCACTGTGAGAACATACCTCACTGTGAGAACATACCGATCCCTCACAATGAGGGATCCCTTACTGTGAGAATAGAGGATCCCTCACTGTGAGGGGATCGCTCACTGTGAGCGATCTCACAGTGATGACATCACTCACTGTGAGGGGATCTCTCACAGTGAGCGATCTCACTGTGAGAGATCACTCTCTCACAGTGAAGCTCTCTAACTGTGAGAGAGTGATCTCTCACAGTGAGAGAGCTTCACAGTGAAGCTCTCACAGTGAGAAAGCAAACATTCTGTGAGAGAGTGAGAGATCACTCTCTCACAGTGAAGCTCTCTAACTGTGAGAGAGTGATCTCTCACAGTGAGAGCTTTACAGTGAAGCTCTCACAGTGAGAGAGCTTCACAATGAAGCTCTCACTGTGAGAGAGCTAACATTCTGTGAGAGAGTGAGAGATCACTCTCTCACAGTGAAGCGAGTTCCGAGATCACTGTGAGAGAGTGATCTCTCACAGTGAGACTCTCACAGTGAAGTCTCACTGTGATCTCACAATGAGAGAGAGAGAGAGTAGAGAGAGGGAAAGAGCTCACAGTGAGAGAGAGAGCGCGAGCGAGACGGCGACGGCGACGGCGAGAGAGCGGCACAGTGCGCGAGAGGATAGCGGCAGGCGACGGCGACCGCGATCTCAATGTGCACGGGGCACTGCGACGGCGACGGCGAAGGCGATCACACTGTGCTCGGAGAAATGACCGCGCGGGGGGGGGGGGGGGGGGGTGTGGGGGGGGGTGGGGGGTGCGGGATTGAAGATTGAAAAATGTGGGGAGAAGATGAAGTTGAGGGGGAATAATGAAAATGAATGAATTGAAGATGATGAGAAGAAAAATGACCGCACACTGCTGCTCGCGCGGGCTTATGTGGATGAAGAAGGCGCTGGATCGTTCAGCGCCTTTAACATTATAAGTTAAAGGCGCTGAACCACTCAGCGCCTTTAACATTATAAGTTAAAGGCGCTGAACTACTCAGCGCCTCTAACATTATAAGTTAAAAGCGCTGAATGGTTCAGCGCCTCTAACATGTATATAGTCCAACGCCTGTATATCTGAGGACTTAGCCAATTTCGCAAAAATTGGCCAAGTCCTCAGCTTCAGTCTGTATAGCTGAAGACGCTGAATGAATCAGCGTCTTCCGAAAGTATACTGAAGACGCTGACTCATTCAGCGTCTCCGCAGGGTTTTTATGGAGACGCTGATTGATTCAGCGTCTTCAGTGAGGTATACTGAAGACGCTGAACCATTCAGCGTCTTCAGGTTGTCAATCCCGCGTGGCGCCCACCTGGCAAAAGTAGGGTTAGTTTTGCGCAAAAATTTTTTTTGCAGGGTTATTTTGCAAAATTTGAAAAGTAATAGGGTCATTTTAAAAAAGATCCCTCATTACTTATTTTATTTGTTAATTACTTGTTAGTGACAAGTAATGAGAAAAATAACAAGTAATGCATAGTTACAGAAATTCCTACTATTATTTGTTACTTGTTAGTAGATGAAAGACTGTAATGAGGAAAATAATATTAATGAGTAAACAAAAAAATAGGGGTGTATAATAGAATAGAAAAAAGTATACAAATAAATTACTCAGAAAATCGGCACGACGACGGGCTGCGGGGGCGCGGGCGTGACGGGTTGTGGGCGCGGGCGCGAACGCGACTGCAAAGAAAACAAAGGGCTGTAGGTGAGGCGGTGGGCTACAAGGGCGGCGACTGAGGGCTCCGGGCCGTCAACTGTGTGCTCGCGTGCGGTGAGAGCGGGCCGGCGATGAAGGGCTGTAGGCGGAGCTTCTCGCGCGCGTTGAGAGGGGGCCGGCGACAAGGGTTGCAGACGGAGCTTCTCGGGTGCGGTGAGAGGGGGTCGGCGACGGAGGGCTTCTCGCGCGCGTTGAGAGGGGCCGGCGACGGATGGCTGTGTGAAAGGAAGATAATTCTTGAAAAAAAATTAGAGAAGAAAAATTAGAGTTTCTTGTCTCTGTAGGTGGGTAAGAGGAGGGATTTGGAAAAGAGAGAAAGAGAAAGAAATTAGAGTCTGTAGATAGATGGAAAGTGAAGATAGGAAAAAAGAAAAAAAGGAAAGAAAATTAAAGAGAGACGTTGCTCTGTTTGGGAACTCGTGAAGGAGGAAGGTGAATGGGTTAGGAGAGAGAAAGTTGGTTGCGGAGAGAGAAAGTTGGTTGCGTGTGGGAGTAAAATAAAAATCCCGCTTTATCAGAAAAAATGCAAAAGTTATATTATTAACGACCGGATAAATTTTATTTAAGATGGCTAAAATATTTTTGGTCGTTAAAAATCTAAATTAATTTGCCCCAACCACGAGAACATGACGCACATTTGTTAATGCATGCTGCTTGCCATTTGTTTATTTTATGACAATGTCCTCAATGGCCACAATTTTATATGCCTGATCATTACCAAGATAAACATATTCACCATCTACTTTTTTATATGTAGAAAAATATGATCAATCCGGACATACATGAAAAGAAACACCCAGAATCTAAAACCCAAGTGTTTGCACAAGAAGAGATCGTGCACGCAACACTTAATGTGACTCCACCTTCACCATCCGAAGCGTTGCTAGCTTCATTCTTGATGTCCTTTTCTTTACCTTTTTGCTTGTTTTTCAAAGCATAACAATCATTTCTTACATGATCCGCTTTCTTGCAATATCAACAAGTAAGCCTTTTATCTTGTCATTTTGACCTTCCTTTACTTTGAGATCTTCTCTGTGTTAAAAGATTGGCATCCCTTCGGTGACCTTCCTCTTTCATCAATAGTTGGTGTTTGACTTATATCACTAGACAATTGATTTGTGGCTTTACAAGTTTCCTCATTCAACAACGAAGCAATAATATCATTCAACTTGAATTTGTTCCCCATTATGTTCGCCACCATAGTAACAAGTGTATCCCAACTTGAAGGTAAAGAACTCAAAAGAAGTAAACAAAAGACTTCTTAATCAAGATTGATTTTGAGAGACTTCAATTGTGCCACAGTAGAGTTGAACTCACTCACATGCTTGCGAATAGTTGAACCTTCTTGCATCTTCAAGAGATCTTATTCACACCAGAAGGTTGCTCAAATGATTGCTCTAAAGTCTCCCATAACTCGGATGTGGTTTTGCATTGATAGACATCAAACAAAATCGATGGTGAAATGCATGACCTAATCGCCGCCAAATATTTTCGGTCAGGTATGTCCTATTCATGATTATCAATAGTAATGGCTTTGCACCTTTTCCCAATATTGGTAAATTAAGCTCTTTTGCAACCAAATAATCCTCTATCATGATTTTCCATATAGGCCAATTGCTCTTATTCAACTTCTCAAATTTCATTACCTTCTCCATTAGAAAGATGAGTGAATGAACACAAGTGAATACTTTGATAACCACCAATCAAGCTCTCATACCAATTGTTGTAAAATGAGGGTGAAAAATATTGATGACAATTTCACAATCACTTGGTTGGCAATTTTGCAATCCACCCTCTATAAATACCCAAAGAAGAGCCAAACACAAGAGCAATAATAAAATAAAGAAAATCACAAGAACACAATGATTTTACGTGGTTCGGCTATGCCTATATCCACGGGAGAACAAAGTAAAGAAACTTCCACTATAAAATCATGAAGATTACAAGAAAGATACAAATGGGAGAGATCACCTTTCTTCAAAGATAAAAAGAAATTCTAACAATTTCTAGTTCTACCTAAATAGTGTAAACCATACCTCACGAGGAAGATCTTACATTCTTCTTGATAGAACCAAGATTAAACCAACCTCTAGAGTTTTCTCTCTTTTCTCCCAGTTCTTTTTCTCTCTCTAGCCCCCCCTTTTTCTTTATATTTTAATCACCCGTATTTTAGCCTTTAAGAGAGAAAGCTATCAAATATGGACTTTTGGATTAAAAGAATCATGATCCAAAGACTTACAATTAGGAGGCCCAAATATATAATTAGAAAACATAGAAATATAAGATTTAACTTCACCAAATAACATATAGGCCCAATGTAATTAAATCAACACTTTTCAAGCTTCATTTATCTTGATTCACTTTTGCAATTTATATACTTATAGAACATTTTCTTCTCACCAATTTAGATTTCCCTTTATCTTCTCCTTTTTATATATTTTTTTCTTGCACAGTATATTGAAATGGTAAATTTGAAGAAAACACAACTATCAATTGTACGAGGAAAGATAGGGAAATCTTTCAAAATTATGGATCTAACAATATTGAAAATGTTTCAGTAAGCATGTATAATTTGAAGTATAAATCTTCTTTTGAGTTAAGTCATGATGGAACTGAATTTGTGCTTAAAGAACTTGAGTTAAGATTGGATTACCTCACAAAAAGTTCAAAATTTGTAGCAAATAGAATCAGAATCAAATCAAAGGTGGAAATCACACAAGTTTTCGCCACCCAAGATCCTTGATGTGTTGAAACAGGTATTCGCATTGATACTAATTTTATAACCCAAGATCTAAAATACTAAGATAGGATAATATGAAGAAGAGGCATTGGAGAAGAAAGATAACTAAACTAATACTTTATTTATCAAAGGACCCTAATACATCTCAACTACTGCTTGACCCCGGCTTCATTAAGCCGTCAACTGGCTCATCTCTCGGCCGTGGGTTTCTAATCCACAGGTCTATACATATATATAGGCCTCAGCAAAGCATCAATCCTAATCTAAATTCAACTTCAAATACTAATAACAATCAAATAATTAAAATTTAAACTTGTCTCTAACTATATGTTGGAATTAAGTTTGAATTATTATTCCAACATCTTACCTTAATACAAACTTTATCTTCACATACGTTGGAATTAAGTTTGAATATTATCCAACATCCTCCCTTAATACAAACTTCATCTTCACATCGTGAATTCCATGAAACACACTTTGATTTTGCAATTTCCGTCATTGTCGTTATAATTGTGTTCGGGTTGTGCGGCATCACTTCTGTCCAATGATGTTGCATGCACGGAATCTTTGCCACTTATAGATCTGATTATCCGCATCATCTTTTAAAATCTGTGGGTACTCGAAAATATCTCGAAAAATATATGATTTTGCAAAACTTGTATAAATGAATTTTCATATTTTCAATAGCCAAGGAAGGTCCAGTTGATTCGAATTTATGCCTAGTCATTGGTCTTCTATATGCCAAATCTTTGAATTTCTTTCTCCTTACACCGGTGTATCTTTTCTAAAAGTCATTTCTAATTTGTTTCTTCGATTACATCAAAATAAGACTCGGGTTTCTTTTTAACTTGCTGCACAATTTTTTTATCTGCAGAAAACCCTTCAATCACATTGTCATTGCAATTTTTCTTCTAATTTTGATCTACACTATCTTGATGGTCGATATGTCTCATATTTGTTAAAACAAAAAAAAAAAGAAAAAAAAAAAAAAGTAAAACAAAAAAAAAAAGACCACTTCTCCTCTTTCTCTCATACTTCACTAAACCCACCTCTCCACCATCAATCCACTTCCACTAAATTTTCTCCCACTTCACTAAACCCATCTCTCCATCATCAACCCACTTCTACTAATTTTTCTCCTACTTCACCATTTCACTACAACCAACAAACCTCTTCCTTACTCTTCTCTCCCACTTCTCCACCATCTCCTCACTTCTCTCCCACTTCTTCACCATCTACCTACTTCTCTCCAACTTCACCGCCACCTCCACTTCTCTCCACTATCTCCATCACCCTCTCTCTATATAAAGAGTGTTAAGATTTGGTTAGTTTTGTAATTAAATCTTAATTGGATTAGGATTAATATTTAAATCTGTTAGAGATAAATTAATTTATATTTAAATATTAATTAGAGTATAATCCTAATTTAAGTAGTTTTGGATTTATCGTGAGCGGAGTTTATATATATCTCTAATGTAGAGAGCATATATATAATAAGTACGTATGATCTTGAGGAGGATCGTACGATACGAAAGGAGAGAAAACAGAGAAGTCTTCTAGGTTTATAGAAGACGAGAGAAGGGTGAGAGAGATTAAGGAGGTAGAAGAAAAGAGGAGTCGGTGTAATTCTTTTCTTAATTAATGAATCTTATTTCACCCGCATATTTTCTGTTTTGTTTTTTTTCTCCTTGGTGGTTGTGCTAATTCCAGTTATATTGAGAGGACGGGTTTTTGGTAAAAATCCGATTTGACGTTTTCGCTGCGGAATCCCAACACTAGGCGGTACCAGAGCGGATTGCGGTATCAGAACGGGTTGCGGATTCAGAGAATCTGGTACCAAAGCGAGTACCGAATTTTTCCAACAATTGGTATCAGAGCTAAAGGTTGGCGACCCTCGGGAGATATCGACATCAGAGTACTGGATTACCGATAATCACGGGAGGCGATCACAATTTGATCTCGCTAGGCGTGTTGGACTCGAAGGTATATAATATTTCGGCTTCAGGTGGAGCTAGAGAGTCCAAAAGCGAGATCGGAGATGCAGTCGCTCAAGGTGGAGCGAAGGAGAGCTCGATGTAGCGATTGAAGACTACAAATCAAATCAAGGTGGAGATTGTTAGGATTTGATTAGATTTGTAGTTGAATTCTAGTTGGATTAAGATTAATATTTAAATCTTAAAGAGATAAGTTTGTTAAGATTTAAATATTAATTAGAATAAAAAATCTATTTAGACTAGGATTTGGATAGCTTTTGATGTAAGCTATAAATATATCATATGTGTTATTATTTTAATGTGGTGTTAAGAAGGATACACCCACGGTGGTGGTAATACCCATGGAGGTGGTGGGGGCTAGGATTTAGCCACACCCATGTAGTGGTATCCACACCTACGGTGGTGGTAACACCCAAGGAGGTGGTAGGGGTTAGGATTTAGCCACACCCATAGTCTTCTAGGTTTATAGAAGGCGAGAGAAGGGAGTCTTCTAGGTTTATAGAAGACGAGAGAAGGGTGAGAGAGATTCAGGAAGAGGGCTCGGGTTGAAGCCACTCTATTGCAGAAGAAAAGAGGAGTCGGTGTAATTCTTTTCTTAATTAATGAATCTTATTTCATCCGCATATTTTCTGTTTTGGTTTTCGTCTTTTGGCGGTTGTGCTAATTCCAGTTATATTGAGAGGACGGGTTTTTTGGTAAAAATCCGATTTGACGTTTCCGCTGCGGAATTCCAACACTAGGCGGTACCGGTGTGGATTGCGGTACCGGAGCGGGTTGCAGATTCAGAGAATCTGGTACCGAGGCGAGTACCGGATTTTTCCAACAAAGAGAAGTGAGCAAAAGAAAAAAGGAGGGCACAATCTACTAACAAAAAAAAAGAAAGAAAGAAGAAACTAGTATAAAAAAAAAAGACAAATAGAGAGGTGGATTTGGGTTTTTCTCGCTCTTTCCCTTTCTCTCTCCCAGTCAAGGCATTCCCGACATCAAGCTTTCTATGCACGCCAAACTACTTCATAGAGATCATTTCACACCGTCGTTAACCACTACACAGGGCCATCGTCAACTAATGAGAGACGACTGCTCGTCGCCATCCCTACACCATCGCCGACTGCCACTGCCGTGCTGTCGTTGATTCCGAAGTGGTGCACGTTCCCCGTTGCTGTTGTCGCGTCATTATCGACCAAGGAGGTGGCTACCCACCTGCTGCTTCTGCATCGACGACTGCGACGACCATCCGTCGGTTCTTAGTTGTCGGCGGTAAAGGCGACGACTTCCGCTTGACACTTAACCATCGACGGTAGAGAAAGGTGGTGATGGCGACGCGACGATCCCCTTTGGCGCTTCGCCGTTGGCAGTAGAAGCGACAACGACTATGACATTTGCTTGACATCTAGCCATCGGCAGTAGAGAAAGGCGGCAATGATGACAACAATGATCCACTTGACGCTTTGCCGTCAGCGGTAGAAAAAGGTGACAACAACGACGTCCATTCGCTTGATGCTTAGCTATTAGCGGTAGAAGGTGACGACGACGACTATCCACTTGATGCTTAGCCATCGGCAGTAGGTGATGCTGACGACTATCCGCTTGATGCTTAGCCGTCGGCGATAGAAAGGTAGCGACGACGATGACAATCCACTTGGCGCTTCGTCGTCGGCGGTAGAAGCGACGACGACAATGATCTACTTGGCACTTTGCTGTCAGCGATAGAAAAGGCAACAACAACGACGTTCATTCGCTTGATGCTTAGCTATCGACAATAGAAGGTGACGACGATGACTATCCACTTGATACTTAGCCATCGACAGTAGAAAGTGACGACGAAGACTATCTGCTTGACACTTAGCCATCAACGACAGAAAAAGGCGACAACAATGACGTCCATCCACTTGATGCTTAGCCATCGGCGGTAGAAGGTGGTAACGATGACAACGACCATCCGCTTGATACTTAGCCGTCGGCAGTAGAGAAGGGCGACTACGACAACCATCCGCTTGACGCTCAACCGTCGACAGAAAGTGCTAATCAAATTATTGATTGCCATTCTTTTTAATTGGCTTTTTGTCAAAGACAACTTGTGCATGATGTATAGTTCACATGCATGTGCCAAGTGTTAAACAAAATGTCAAAAAGAGTTTGTGCATAGCGCATTGCTCATGTGCGCGCGTCAAGCGTTCGACGGAATGCCAAAGACGGCTTGCGCATGACGGAATGTCAAAGAAAACATGAGCATGATGCATCGCTCATGTGCGTGTGTCAAGTGCTCGACGAAATGCTAAAAAAAGGCTTATACATGACACATGGCTCATTTGTGTATCAATTGTTCGGAGAAATGCCTTGGCGGGACATTGATCATATGTTCGCGATTGCTTGCATTAAAAGAGAGGGAGAGAAATGATAATTATTGCTTTTTCCTTTGTAGATATATTTATTTTTGTACACCGATGTACAAGAATAAAAGAAATAAAAATGTTTATTTATTTTTGCTAATTATCACAATTGGCCAGCTTAATCGGAGGTTGCCTAAATGCGAATAGGTGTAATTAATTAGAAATCTTTACGATTCCTAAGGAGTATAGAACCCTCAATCTTGATTTTCTAACTTGCAATATTTTTCCCCCCTCGCCTTGTGCAACGCTTTAAATTTTTAACACCCATACAATCTTGTTCGCAATTTTGATCTAAATTTTCTTCCCAATTTTCTTTATAAAATGGTAGGTTTCTATGTCTTTAAAATAGATTTTAAGCTTGTCTGGGTCAAGTTAGTCTGTCATAGGCGACCCCGTCTTAACTTATGTCCAACGGTCGCAGATGTCAGACAACTGAATAATGTGCCTATTGCCACCTTTTTTTTTTTTTTTGGAATTTGCTTCTTTACTGGTCTTGATGCTTATTAGTTTAATAGAAGCCTGGAGTCCTATTATCATACCATGAATTTTCTCTTTAGACAACTAAATCTTTGTTCAGATATATAGGCCATGAAATTCCCAAAGTCCATGCAAGTTAAGCTACTTAGATGACCCTTTTTGTTTCTGCCGTCATCATCTCTGATTTTCAATTTTCACAATGAAACTGAACAAGTTTTATATACAACCTGGTCTGAAATTTTTGGATCTTGATTGAGAACATTTTTGACGGTGAGCCTAAATGCTTATGACTCTAGCTAAAGAACTCTAACTAATCGTATTTTGATTTGCAGATGACCAAACTGATCCATATAGAATACCAACCAAACATAACATAAGGATGGCAATGTATTGGCTCGTGCAAGGATGCCAACCAGGAGACTCTTTGGTATTCCACTACTCTGGTCACGGTTCACAACAGAGAAACTATACTGGCGATGAGATCGATGGTTTTGATGAGACCCTTTGCCCGTTGGACTTTGAAACACAAGGAATGATTGTTGACGATGAAATCAACGCAACCATCGTCAGACCACTTCCTAGTGGGGTTAAGCTTCATGCTTTTGTTGATGCTTGCCACAGTGGCACTGTGCTGGATTTACCTTTTCTTTGCAGAATGAATAGGTCAGTTTTTAGCGTCTGAAAGTCTTGTATCCTTCTATTCTAGTAGCTAATTGCTTGTGACACAATCTTGATATGCTTAGAGCCTTTTGTTCAAGAATTTAAGGTGCCCATCGACACGGGCTATACCCAACCTCCCGTTCCATACTAACAAGATATCGACACAATATAACCACCATGTCGATGACACAGCTCAAAACCTTATTTTTTTAAAAAAAATTAGCAAATAGTTACCTATTTACCTCAATAGAGTGCAAAAGATTTGATAAAAATATACACTAAGCAATTAGAATATATTGCTGCTAAAGAAATTTAGTATTTTAAGTCGCAGTGTGTCAGCACATAGGTATTTTTGTGACCGGCAAACATCGGTACGGCACGTCGTGCCACTCTGCGCGTCTGTGCTAACAAGTTCTTGGCACGATTCAATGCCACTACACTTAAATCCTTGCTTTTGTTGTTTACAAAGCTAAACATCAAAATGGCCACTGTGGCATAGTGCATTTTCACGTTGGTGCGCTACGGTTTCTTGTCTATCACATAGGTGCCCTGAGTTTGGTATAGCAATTTTTCTCCAAAGAACTTTCTGCTGGCCCTTTTGGTATTTGGGTATGTTTTGGGTTCTAATCGATGTTGGCTTGTTTTTTTTAGTCTAAACTCAACAGAGAACCCGAATGCAAGTCCAAATTATAATGGGTGCTTGATTGAGTTTGAATCGGAACCCGACCTAAGGCCTGACCTAAACACAACCCAACCTGTTTATATTTATGTATCTTCCTGAAAACCCGATCCCAACTAAAAACTTTAGAAGCTCTAAATTGGGCACCTAAATTATACAGAGGAAACCAAAGGATGTTGACATGTAAATGGGCTATACTATTGGACCATTTTCTGAAGTTTATCCTCATTATAAACTGATCCTCCACTTATGAAGAATTGTCTAAGGAAGTTAAAAATATTGAAGTCACAATTTTCGCTTCACTAACTTAATGTGAACAACTAGCCAAATGTAATCGTCTACTTTGTTCTACTGTGGGCTATGCAGCTGCAATCTTAACACTCACCTCAAGATAAAACTTACCAATATGTATCGTTTATATCAAGAATTTCCACCATGATACCTCTATTAATATATTTAGAATTGCATTCGAGATGGTGAACAATGCAGATGAATTTAATTTGTTACTTACGAAGTAGATGGAGTCTAATTGTCTTTTCGGTCAATAGACTTGAGTTCGGACATGCCCATTTCATTAAAGCCAAATGCCTTTAGTTTTAAGTATAAAGTGGGAACTTGTCAAATAGGCTTGGAAACAGTTCGTTCAACGCTCAAAATGTCATAGAAGCTCTTTACTCTGGAAGTTCTTAACTATCTTCACTAACAAACTTAGAAAGTTAGGCCTTATTTGTTTACACTTCTGTCTTTCTTTTAATTTTTAATCACAAATTCTGTGTGATAGAGTTTGCTGATGTTTGATGCATTTTGGTTCTTGTTTTTGTTGGTTAGCATGCAAACTCATCTTCTTAAGAAAAAGAAACGAGAGAGCTGCAACTAAAAATTTCACTTTGTCGTTCGTAAGTAGTAACAACAATTTGTGATATGCCGGCATACCCCCGAGCATAAAATTGAGTTTCAAACATTCTTCCATTACGTCAACATTCAGCCTTCCGATAAACTCCTTCCTTCTTTGCTGATTTATCAACTTCAAAGTGCTCTTATAAGGTAAAACTTTTCGCATGTTTGCTTGGTTGGGAAGCTTTTTGGTAGTCGTGAGATTTAAAGATGTTGATATGTTATCATTCTTGATTTTTTTTTCAGAGAGCTAGTAAGTTTATGTTATCCATACTGATGTAGGAGCGGCCAATGTGTATGGGAGGACCATCGGCCCAGTTCTGGAACCTGGAAAGGTACTAGCGGCGGAGAAGTGATCTCCTTTAGTGGCTGTGATGATAATCAAACCTCTGCTGATACCTCAGTAAGTCTGTACTCCTGAATTCAGTTTAGGACGGCTTATTAGTTTACTATTAAGAAAATCTTGATTTGACGGGAGGTTGGTGAGTTTTCACCGAATGGCGGTTAACCCACCAGACATGAAGTGTCGTTTGTCATTCGTGTGATGGTTTAAGTTGCATTCTCATATCTTTTGCATAGTGGCGGCAGCCGGCCGAGCTATTGAATTTCTTCTAGCGTGTGTTTGATGAATAACAACTCTTTCAAATGATGAGAAACTATACTAGTTAGAGAATTTGGCAAAATGGAAATTGATGTCCCTACAACATGCCGGTTTAAAGAGGCCAGCATCCTGCCCTGTGGACCGAGGCATGAGGCTGGTTGAGCCGAGTCACAATTGAGACCCGTGGACGCTATGCATGTGCTCTTTAAGTGAATTAGTTGCGTATTTCTATCAACTCGAGCTTTTGGAATTAATGATTAACGCCAACGATCCGATACAAAAGATCTAAGTTGAATTGAAATGTCTTATGACATGACAAAACAATTAACTATACCTAATGAGGGATTTCGAAAACCCCGAAAATCCCTCTTGTTTGTTAAGTGTTCCTGACTTTGTACGCTATAAAAGCTATAAGATGGAGTCTATGATTCTAACGATTTACGTCAACCTGGACTCTCATTTATTGTTGTTATCTCTCCTTATTTTCGTCGCATATATTTCTTCATGAAAACCTTTTCAATCATTACTGAAGTGCATGGCATATAAACCTGCAGGCATTTTCGAGGGTCACCCCATCTGGCGCCATGACCTATTGTTTTGTTCTGGCGATTGAGAAGGGTCATGGCACCACGTACGGAAGCGTACTAAACTACATTCGATCAACCATCAGAAGCACTGGAAATGCCATCAGCGGAGGTCCCATATCGACTCTTCTCGCCATGTTGTTCACTGGAGGTAGTCCACTTGGAGGACTGAGGCAGGTAATGAAGGTTTTTGGAAGCATTTCAGCACATACTATGTCGACAATTCACTTTCTACCGTTTCGATTCGCAGGAACCACAGCTGACATCCAATGAGCCCTTCGACGTATACACGAAGCCATTCTCTCTATGAATTACATTCAGATGATCTTCCACATTAGTTAGTTTCATGGACAGAAGTAAGTCTACTTGTGTTTCAGCAATTCATTATTTATGCGATGATTTTAGTTGCGAAAATCCCATTTTGCACATAACATATGTTCATACGACGAATCAGGATTCGTAAGAGCACTACATCTCTTAATTTTCTGATTAGCGAAGATCGAAGTCGCCTATTCGTGGATCCAACAACAATGAGTAGCTTAGTAGTCTAGAATTGTTTATAGTAGTAGTGAATGTGAAAAAAATGAGATTTGAAAAATTGAAAAATAAGTGAAAGGCAAATATGTTCGGGGTATTGAATATATAACAATTAAATGCAATCATATTATTTATTATAATATCTGAGCAGGAGGTCCTTACTTTTAATTCTTTTAATTCTTTTTTGCTTGATTGGCTGCAGGCCTTTTATTATGTGTTCGGACAAACTGAAAAAATAATTTAAAATTAAAATAGATATTTTTGATAAATTTTAGGCTCACTAGCAATAATAACTCGTTTTGCCCAAACTAGAGCCCAAAATGCTTAAGTCTAGTTATTATTACTAGTGTCCATGTCTCATATAAATTCAATCATAATTTCATCCATATCCGATATGGGACTATTGGGGGCGTCACAGACTCCTCCCGTTTACGCCTGACGTTCTCATCAGTCCAAACACATACACAGCAGCCCAAGATCACTAGGCGATGTGAGACTTGTCTCTCTAGTCCTGTCATCTGGATCCAGGCTCAGTCGAGACTCATCACATACTTCCGGCTAGTTATTGGCTTTGATATCAAATGACAGAAAATTTTTTATACATATGGCGATCTGTTCATAGCGACGAATTGTACAGTCTCAAATGGATAATTTAGGGTCTCATTCCCAAAATAATTTTGTCCTATTCTAGAAACCCCATCTAACAACCTATATCGATCTATTCAACAAGTAATTAAGAGCTCAATGTTAGCGACTAAGAAAAAATGAACTTTACGAGCGATATCACTGAGTCTGTGTTGGGAATTTGGTATTCGTCCCGGTATCAGATTCTGTTAATTCGTAATTCGCTTCGGTATCCTAATTTATTTCGGTACAGCAATCCACACGGGTATAGTTTAGTGTTGAAATTTTACGGCGAAAACATCAAATCAAATTTTTACTATAAATCTGTCTCTTCAACAAAAGTGAAACCAATACAATCACAACAAAAAAAAAAAAAAATTAAAATAAAAAATATGCAGGTGAAATAGAGTAGCTTCAATTCGAGCTCTTTCTGAATCTCTTGTTCTTCTCTTTTCTTCTAAACGTGAACGCATCCGTACATACATTCAAAATTATGAACACCTTGACTATGTTATATGAATGTGGCTAAATTCTAATCCCCACCACATCATATGGGTGTGGTTAAATTCTATCGCTATCACCATCAAATTCTAGTCTAAATAAATTTCTACTAATATTTAAATCTTAATAAATTTATTTTTAATAAATTTAAATATTAATTTTAATCTAATTAGAATTTAACTACAAATCAAATCAAATCAAATCCAGTAACTCAATCTGAAATTAGAGTGGTACTACTGGATATTCATACTCCCCTTTAAAGAAAGGCTAAATTATAGAAAATCTTCCTGTAATATCCCGCTTTTTCACTTTGCCCTCCTGTCTTTTAAAAGCCTATATTTTGTCCCCTCGTAATTACCGAATTATCTTTATGGGGCAAAACGGATGAGGTAAATTGACGAAAATGCCCTTATCTTATATTGGAGAGAGAATGGATTTTAATTTATTTTTCGATATTTTTGAAGGGTATTTTGGGTATGTCATAATATTTTTAAAAAATTGACGGTTCACTCATAGAATGGTGATGACAGGGAGTAAATGCATATTTCGATAATTACAAGGAGACAAAATGTAGGCTTTTAAAAAATATGGGGGTAAAATGAAAAAGCATCTTATATTGGAGAGAGAATGGATTTTAGTTTATTTTTCGCTATTTTTGAAGGGTATTTTGGGTATGTCATAATATTTTTTAAAAAATTGACGGTTCACTCATAGAATGGTGATGACATGGAGTAAATGCATATTTCGATAATTACAAGAAGACAAAATGTAGGCTTTTAAAAAATATGGGGGTAAAATAAAAAAACGAGATATTACAGAAAGGTTTTCTGTAATTTAGCCTTAAAGAAAAGTCATTGGATAATATCTACTCAGAAAAGAATATATCAAGTACATCAAAATTAACTATAAGATGATATCTTAATTCCTTATGAATAAAAAGATATTTATGTTCAAACTTTTTAATAAATAAAAACACAAAATTTGACTACAATTTTGGAGGACTAAATGATTTCAAAATGTTCTGAAACTCATATCAAACTTAGCCTACTATTAGTACTAGAATGCTTACATACTAGCTAGATCATGCACAATCTTCTTCTCATCCAATGCTGAGTTATCACAATTACAAAGTCTAATTAAACATCCGCTTTCATATTTTGAAAAAAAGATTGATAATATAAGCGCGCTTTAAATCTTCCATTAATAATATAAAATGGTACAAAGATTTTTATTCTTGTTAAAGCAAGTACAGAAACTCTACTCTTATATGGGATAATTGTCTGTGTACCCCTGTAATATGATGATTTTTTCTTTCAAATATACCCCTAATACGTTCCACATTTTGCGCCCCACTTCCAGGGGGTCACCCATCCTAGAACTAATCTAGCTCTAGCACGCTTAACTCTCATGTTCCTCTTGGATCTTGCTACCATCCAAAATGCTATAGCCGGGTTAAGAGATTTAGTCTTATTATATCATTTATATAGAGGACTAATCCAAATTCCGGGGGTGTTACACATTTTTTCTGATATACCTCTATTTTGAGGGTATATCAGAAAGAATTTGGATTTTTAGAAGGGTATATTAGAGAGCAGATTTTTTGAGGGGTAGATATAAAAGTTGGGAACTTAATAGGGGTATATAGGCAATTGCCCCTATATATATATATATATATATATAGATAATATAGAGAGAAATAAATCGATAAGAGCGAGATAGAGAGAGATAGAGAGAGAAGAGAGATTGGGAGCTGGAGAGAGCTAGGATCGATAGAGGAAAGTTGGCCCCTATGCTCTCGATAGTACAAAGCACTTAGATTCCGTTGGTTCGGATATAAATTAAGAGATATAAATTTTTTATACCTGGGATAGTTTGCTATTCCGGGATAATCAAGTATAAAAGTTAAATTGTTTGCTCGCCGGGAAATCAAGTATAAAAGTTAAATTGCGTTTGGTTCAAAAGTTGATATTTTCTAGAATAAAAAAATTATATTTGGTTAAAATTATGGGATAGTGGAGGGAAGAAGTAGATTTTTTTCTATCAAAATTTTTTTTTAATCGCAAAATACTACTAATTTATCCTAACTAATATATATATTAAATATTTTATTATTATAAATTAATTAAAATGACAATTTAATTTGTTAATACATTATATCTTACCTAAATAAAATAATTTTATATTTTATAAGTATATTTTTAGTAAATAATTAATAATTAGCCAAACATAATTAGTAAATAAAATATAAAATAATTTTTATATTTTATAGCATATTTATTAAATAAAATTAGTAAAATAATTAGTAAATAATATATTTTAGTAAATATAGTCTCAGATAGGAAGCTAAGCTAAAGTAAAAAATAAAAAAGGGCTTTTTTTTGAAAATGACCCTATCAAAATTTAAATTTTTAAAAATGACCCTGCAAAATTTAAATTTGCAAAAATGGCCCTCTTCTTGCCACGTCAGCGCCACGTCAGCCGGTCCGCCACGTCAGCGAGCGACAGCCGCGGTGCGCCTGGCGTGATTTAGTGAAACACGCAGGCTCTACCTGCGTGTTCTAAACACGCAGGGTCAACCTGCGTGTTTAGAACACGCAGGTCTACCTGCGTGTTCTAAACACGCAGGCTGGGCTTGCGTGTTCTAAACACGCAGGCCCAGGTTGACCCTGCGTGTTCTTCACTCCCCTTCCAGGGTGCTCAATTCTTGCGCCGCGAACTCACTTTTCGCCCCGGGAGCTTCCGCCACAGTCTGAAAACCCACCCGAACCACACTGTAAATAAAAATACACATGATGCAATAAATTTTTAATTTTTCTGTAAATATCTGGGGAGTCAATGCTCGGTAGAACCTGTACTGGTGGATTTTTTTCTTTTAAAAGCTAACAATGAATCTTTGTGTTTAACTAGTGCAAAACGAAGATCAAATGCAGTGTCTAATATTCTATTTCATCAGGATCTTGAAATTTAAAAGCAACAATTTGAAAACAAGAACAGTAATTATGCTAAAAGGTGGACAATCATTCAAGAGCTCATCAGAAAATTAAGTAAACAATCTCTTCACAATCACCAAAGCTTTAAACAAATAATAAATGCAAAGCATATACATAGTGAGCATTTTTTTTTAAAAAAGAAAGGAATGAATAAGAGGAATTATAAATATTACATTGAACAATTATTACAGTAAGTTTCAACATTTCAAAGAAAAAGCAAAATACATGATTACGAACACAACACAACAACACAACAATACAATAAAGCATAACAAAGCACAACCCAATCACAACACATTACATCACATCGCAGAACATCGCACAACATCACAACCACAACACATCACATCACAACAACACAACAGCACATCACATCACATCACATCACATCACATCACATCACATCACATCACATCACATCACATCACATCACATCACATCGTAGAACATCGCACAACACAGCATCACAACAACACATCACATCACAATCACATCGCACAAACACAACAACACAACAACACAGCTCATCACAACAAAATAATAGAAATGTAATAATATATAACAATATAAACTAATCAAAGGCTCTATACGGTCCAATTGGTCCAACTGTGAAATAGCCGTGCCCTCTGGCTGTGAAGGACCTGAAGATGATGGCTGATCAGTCTGGGAGGACTGTCGGTGCCGTGCTCGCCTAAAATAAAAAAGATCAGTTCCTCGTTGACGACGACCAAGTGGTACGTACCCCGATGGTGGCGTAATATCAGATGGTTCATGCCTCGACGTCGATGCTCCACCATGGTATGCTGGCTGTGTCCCCGATGGACTAGGTGATGGTGCATGCCCCGACGTCGATGCTCCACCATGATCCGCTGGGCGTGGTGTAGTATATGGTAATGTCTGTAAAGTCAGTAAACCTTCCTCCACCTTCAGCAGCACCACGTGTCAGAATGTCGAAAGGTGCTCCAATATGTGAAAGCTGGGGTAGTACACTTCTGATCGTATATTCTGTTTGTTGAAGGAGATCGACCTGAAATGAAAACAGTATCACAATAATTATATATTGAAAATGAAATTAATTAGTAAATGAAATTAATTAGTATATCATACCAAAAATCTCTCGCGATGTCCATGGGGCTCATATGCAAGGGGGGGACGCTGTGCTGGAGTAGATATCCACCGCCTGGTGATACTCCAATACCACTGCATGTAGATAGAAGCGACGCGTATATAATCGGGATCTACATGGGGGTCCACCTCTACTATATGCTGCAGTCGATTGTCCCAATCCTGAATATGTATGGCATGAAATGCCGCCCAGTTCTCATCCGGTCTACCTTGTGAAGTGATGCGAGGTAGAGCATGTACTGCGTCGGGTATATGCTGTCGAAATCCAAAATGACGAAGTACCCGATCCGGAAGATGTAGCTCAATAATATGAAAGCATACTAGGGTCGTCCGTGATCGCCATACCGGAGACCCCAGTAGACAAAAAGGTGGAAGTGACCCTAGTATATCATCTGTATATGGTCTCCATATAATCTATTGTGAAAAGTAAATGATTAGTAACTTGTATAAAAAAAAAATTATGTGAATAAAAACTTATGATAATTAACTCATGTACCTGAGACTCCAACTGGCAATCAAGCTGATCGCGATAAAACTCAATGTCGGCCATCCTGACATTGTCTCGAAAAGCCAACCTATTATTCCACCTGTTTCACATATAATATATTAGTAATGATAATATAAAACACAGAAACCTTAAAATTTAATACATACCTGCAACCTAGTGGCAGATCAATAAGATCAAACTGCGGTCCGACTATCTCAGGTCGTCCAATGTGCAGATGATCCCATGCCCAAATCTACATATTAAGCTACTTAGAAATAATAAATGAATTTCATGAATGAAATTACTAGTAAAGGAGTGTACCTGAAGTAATGTGGCAAAACAGCAACACACCGCTTTCCCCCTCATGCAAGCATTTGCTAATGCTCGATAGAGATGAGCTAGCGTCGCCGCACCCCATGCCAAGGCACCACAAGCATCAAAATCCTCTAATAGAGGCAACCACCTTAAATGTACTCTAGTTCTGCTTGGGTTTGGCATTAGGCTACAACCTATCTGAAACAGAATATACGCTCTGGCTGTAGCCTCTATCACTGCGGGATGTGCATCTACGGGGATGTCGTGAAACTGCTGATACAACCATTCAAGTTTGATCTCTCCGCCTCTGATATTTGCAGGAAGCACCCCAAGCAAGAGCTCACATAGCGCCCCCCACTGATACGAGCCTAGTCCGGTCACCGCCCCCCCATCAATGCGGAGTCCAGTAATGACAGCCACATCCATCAAGGTGACTGTCATCTCCCCATGTCTCAAGTGAAAGGACTGCGTCTCCCTCCGCCACCGCTCCACTAAGGATCCTAACAAAGCCTGATCGAGCATGACGCGCCTCAACCGCGATACATAATAGAATCCTGCACGTCGCAGTAGCTCCAATACTGCAGGATGCTCCATCTGCCAGTGGTTCAGTGTGCGACTATGCTCCACAAATTCAACTGGAGAATAATCCTGCAATAATATAAAATTCACATAATATTAGTACATGAAATTTCAAAGAAATAAAAAAGTTAATTAAAAAAAAAGATATATATAACCTCATCTCGAATGCAAGTACATCTGTGGTGAGTCTGATCTGTCAATACAGATCCATCAATCGGTCCTGCCTCCTCGTGATCGTCCATCTGTAATAATACGAATAAATAAATAAACAAATTATAATATGCGTAAAGTATTGTACTTTAATTAAAATAATTTACAACAATCAAGATATGAAACTAATCAACCTAAACGACGACGTCTTTCGGTCCTTCTTTGTTGATTTTCAGGACACGTGCTTTTATAATGGCCGGGTTGTTTACACAGACTACACTTGCTCCTACTACTTCCGCGCCTTCGTCCATAATATTGCGAATGCGCGTAGATTTGGGTCGTCCTTTCTTTCTTCGCGCGTGTGTGGTGGAAGTATAGGTGTGTCATATGACTCAACCCAATAACGCCGATCGGGGACCGGATGGAACGGTGGATCGTATGTATCTCGAAAGCATTCAGTACTATACCAATGGGCACATAGACTATAATAATCTATGTTCATGTGTAACGAACTACAACAAGCTAATATATGTGAACTACAACAAGCAAATCCCTTCCTGTAAGAACTTCAAATTCTTGATATCCATATCGCCTAACTGTATGTGCTCTAGCCACTGACATTCGGCTATTAATAGTTTTATCCACATCCGATACAAATGGAGTACCCATTGCTGCTCCCTCTTGACGATGTTTTAGAAAGAACTCAACCAGTCGATGTAATGTTGCCATTACAAAAGCGGTAATTGGTAAGCCACGAACTCCCCTCAAGACTCCATTTAAACTTTCTGAACGGTTTGTAGTCATAATGCCGAATCGTCGACCACCATCGAAAGCCTTAGCCCAATATGTCCTATCGGCATGAAGTCTGTCAACCCATTGCCAAGCATCCTCATCCATTGCTCTCAATTCATCCTTTAACTGTTATATTCTCGTTCTTCTGAGGCACTCCCAATGGCATAAAATTTCTTAAGTAGGTGTTTTGCTTTGAAATGAATATTCATATTAGCTTTCATGTGTCGCAAACACCATCGATGAGCATGTCCTTCTGATTGTGGGAATACAAGTGCAACAAGGTTTGCAAGTCCTTTAAAGCGATCAGAAATTAATGTAAGAACTCGACCTCGTGTTATGTACCTCCGTAGACAATTTAGAAACCACTCCCAACTCGAGCTATTCTCCCCCTCGCATATTGCGAATGCTAGCGGGTACAAACCACCATTGCCATCAACACCTGTGGCAATTAATGCATGGCCTCCATATTTTCCATACAAGTGCGTGGCATCGATACTAAGTAATGGCCGGCAAAACGTCCAACCAAGAATCGAGGGTCCAAAAGCCAGAAGGCGCGTGCAAACATTCTTGAAGTAGGGGTCACTCTTATAGTTTCAATCTTGGTAATAGTTTCGGGATTTGTTGTTTCTAACATTGAAAAATATCGAGGAAGGTCACGATATGATTGCTCCCAACTACCGTATATAATTTGCAAGGCTTTATTCCGTGCCCGCCAAGCCTTGCTATATGAAATGGTGACGTGAAAGTCACTCTGAACTCTGGTTTGAACTTCTGTAGGACTCATAGCAAGCCTTGCCTTCATTGTGGGTAGTATATGTTCACATATAAAAGAAGATGTACAATTCCTATGCATTGTATTCAAAATAGGAAGCATGCATGTATGTGGTCCCGCATAGGTCTTTACTTTAAAATGTGATGAACCTTTAGGTCGAGAGGCATGTAATCTCCATGGGCAAGAATTGACCAAACATCTCACAGTATATCTAGTTGTGTTTGATTTAACAACTCTCAATTGCACATTATGTTCAATGTGCCATCGATCCAAAGCATTCACCAAGGACGTCTTGTCAGAAATATCCGATCTTTCCATTGATCATCACTCGGAGGACCTTGAAAATGTTTTGTTCAACAACGCTTTGGTGAATTAATTCATTGCCCAGTAAAAAACGCTGTCGGTGATCTTCAAATTCTTCAAATTCTACCGGATCCTCGACATCATCGTTGTTTGCAAATGAATTTTCAATCCATTCAATCCCTTCATCTTGAATGGCGCATGTGAGAGAATTCAAACCGCCATCATGACCAACATCAATAGATTGTGGGATACAATCACTATCATCATCTGTAGAGTCCATATCAGTTTCACTTACATGCTCATCGTCACTGCTATTTATTTGCTCATTATCACTTTCTATTACTTCCTCATTTTCATTTATATTTCTCAACTCTACATCAGCGACGTGTCGATTGCTAGATGATGGACCCTCATATATATTATGATGTATAGTTGATCTGCAAAGGTATTTATGATTAACTATTCGAATCTATTAAGATAATATATGTAATTAAATCGTATAATCACTTACCGCTCATCAACTCCACCGAATAAAGATGGATCCACAGTAATATATGGTAATGATGTACTCACTGGCACATATGGGGACTTCAGACACTCTGCAATACTTATAAAATGTAATTATCCATTTTCCGCACCTATAGCAATAAAGGACAAAGATTGAAATTGAAAATTTCTAAATTTTCATACCTTGATGTACGAATTCGTTCAAGATCGACATAATCTCTTTGGTAAACAGAGGTTGGACGGTGACGTGTAGTCAACACTTGCTTCTCTACGTATACTTTGATGCAACCATGAAATGGGAAAAAACTCATCACGCCTACAATCCCATGATCACTTGATATGTCAAGTAATTCCCATTCATTAGGTCCCATTGGACATCGAACTGTTATGCGTAGACGGAACTCCAGCTCGATCATAATTAGTGACCTTGTATATTTTCTGCTTCGAAATCCCGAAATGTGATGTCGCGGGCGAATTCCGATCAGTTCTTTATAGCCACCAATGTATTGTGGTATATTATTGTTCACGACTAAATTTCCGTCCCAATGAATATAAAACGGAACACATTCACCAGACATACTGACGTACTAAAAATAAAAATAAATAATATACACCATGCGTCAGGTTGATGCGATACTTAGTTCGACAAATTAAATCACTATTTTGAGCTTGACAAATAAAAGCATTTATAACTTTGTTATTTTTTATCATATCATAGTGAATCACTATCTGTCCTACAAGTAGATTTTTTTCTTCAAATTGTGTCTCCTTGCAAGTTTTATTGACTTATTTTTGATGACACAATATAGTGTATATGAACTATTCATGTTTGACTTGCTATTCATGAAATTAATCATCTAAGGGATTAGGACATTATTTCTGTTTTGGAACTGCGAGGACCTTTTGGCAATTAGGGCCCCAAAAAGCTTAAAATTTAAACTTCGAATGTTTAATACAAACTTTTCAGATATAGTTTAGACTTTAAAAGTATATAAGCCCTTTCTCTTTACTATAATAGTTACACATATTTAATACCCCCCCCCCCATTTATTCATTTTATGCATATATTTTCAATCTATATTAAAGACTTTCTCTCTCTACATTAAGCCCTTTCTATTCTACATTCGTATTTTTAAAAATCTACATATGCACAAACACATGCCTATAATGCACAAAGCACAATTCGAAGATTTAAAACAAAACAACAAAAAAGCCCTAATTTGACCGTTATATACACAAAAATTACATGAATGAGGATCATATGATCT
>CM054945.1:3718650-3807179 GCA_029168755.2 Tillandsia fasciculata
TCCACTTGCAAATAAAACCAAAACCTATTCGATCCACAAATAAAACTGATAACCCATTCCAACCCGCAAATAAAACCCAAAACACATTCGATCCACAAATAAAACCCAAACTCAATCCAATCCACAAATAAAGCCCAAGACCTATTCAATCCCATCGCCTTAACACATATAATTAAGGCAAAACTACATCCAAACCTACTAGATTCTAAATCATATACTTAGAATTTAGCCAAATCCAATTCGATCGAGCTCTAACACATATACTTAGAGTTCATTCAAATCAACACGACTAACCCTAATACATATACTTAGGGTCTAGTCAACCTTTTACTCTAGCACATATCTATAGTGGAAACCAAATCAACTCAACTGATCCTAATACATATACTTAGGGTTAATCGACCTCTTGCTCTAGCACATATGTTACGATATATTTAGTATTATCTTTATTGTTTCTATACTATATATTACCTACCATCTATAGCGTAGGATTATATAGCATGTAATCCTAGTTATATTATTACTATGGTTGTCATTGTTACCATAGAAATACCTTCTCATGTACTATATAATTGATGTTAATACAAACCATAGGATAGGCTTTTTGCCCATCTATCATGGTATCAGAGCGGGAACCCTAATATTGGGAATATCGATCCTTAGCCACCATCTACCACGAGTCTCACCTTCTTCCATAGTTTTTTTTTTCTTTGGATTTCTCTCTCCGTCACAACTGCTGCTACAGTGCCGCTGCTATAGTACCGCTGCTACAGTACTGGCTCTACAGTACCAGCACTACAGTAATTTCGGCCTCTCTTCATTATTCTGGTGTCGTTCAGATGCGTACTTGCTCCCTGGTGTAGTTTGGTTCTTCTCGGGTGCAATCAAGGTCAACTTTGATTCATTCAGCTTTTCCCATCGGGTTCTAATCTGACTTGTCTTTATTCTGGATTTGTGACTACTTGGTATTATTTTCTACTCGTCGGATTTGCCTCGGTTACTCTCTCGTGGTGATATTTTCTTTTTGTGGTAACATGTCTTCTTTCTCAAATTTACCAGTGGTTAATATCAAAACTCTCATACCACTTGAACTAACAGATTCCACATATCTTGTGTGGAAACAAATATTTCTTAATGTTTTGGAGAGTTTTGGTGTTACTCCACATGTGGACAGAACTGGTATTATACCGCCTCAGACTATTGACACTTCTGAAAAGAAAACAATTATGAACCCGGAATATCTAAATTGGAAAAAAGAAGACACCACTATACTCTCGTGGATTAATGCCACCCTTTCGCTTAGCATATTACAGATGGTTGTTTCTAGCTCTCCTAAAACTGCGTATTATGCTTGGAAAATTATTGAAACATATTTTCTTAATAAAACTGCTTCCACCGCTTTCTCTCTAAAGTCTGAATTACGAAGCATCAAGAAAGGTTCAATGAATATGACCGATTATATGCAAAAGATTAAATCTATTGGCGATGCCCTGCAAGCGATTGGTGAAACTGAGTCAGACCATAACTTGATCATGACTGTTCTTCTCGGGTTACTAGAAGAATATAGAGGTTTCGTCAGTGCCCTTAATACACACCGAAACAAGCCCACTTTTGATCAACTTCGTCCACTTCTAATGCAAGAAGAAACAGAAGTACAACGTCGTACTAGTTCAACAACATCACCTGCCATTCCCACTATCGACAGCGAAGCTCTCTATGCAAATCGTGGACGCGGAAATCGTGGAGGTAGTGGAGGCAGATATCGTGGTGGTCGAGGACATCGCGGTAGACACAACTCATATCATGGTCGTGGATCTCCTGGAATCTATCCACATTCTTCACCCAATAATCTTCCTCAACCTTATACTCCAAATCAACAATCTTATTTTTTGAAGTCTGGCACACAGTGTCAGATCTGTGGAAAGTACAACCATTCTGCTCTTCAATGCAGACAACGCTTCAATCACTCATTCGTGGCCGATGATGTCCCTCAAACTTTTGCTGCTATGAATCTCTATGAACCTGCTGAGGAAGTATGGTATCCAGACACTGGATCTTCCAATCACATGACCGCGAATTCTGGTATTCTTTCCTCTTCCAAACCTTATACTAGGCATGAGAAAATTCTAGTTGGTAATGGAAATTTACTTGATATTACTCAGACAGGTGAAACTCAATTGAATACATCTTCTAAATCCTTTGCTCTTAAAAATGTTCTTGTTGTTCCTTCCATCAAGAGAAATTTACTTTCGGTGCGTCAATTCTGTTGTGACAATAATTCCGTTTTTGAATTTGACTCTTCTGGTTTTTCTGTGAAGGACAAGGTAACAAGGACGGAGCTTCTGCACTGCCCTAGCTCGGGAACATCACTCTATCCAATTCCTTCTAAAGTTGCAAGTGTAGGGAATAAGCAACAGATTGGTCTTGTTGCATCTAGATTTAGTAGCGATGTTTGGCATAGACGATTAGGTCATCCCAGTCTTCCTGTTCTTTCGGCATTTATTAAAAATAATAACATTGTTTCTGATGGTAATTCTGCTTTGACATTATCTGTTTGCAATGCTTGTAACATGGGAAAACATGTTAAACTCTCATTTCCTGATTCGGAATCTAAATCTGCTTTTCCCTTTCATATTGTGCATTCTGATGTGTGGCAATCACCTGTTCCATCTGTTTCTGGTTATAAATATTATGTTATATTTATTGATGATTATTCTCGGTTTTCTTGGCTTTACCTTTTGAAATTTAAACACGAAGTTTTTGACAAATTTCTCGAATTTAAAGCAATGGTAGAAAACAGATTTCATAGCTCAATCAAGATTTTCCAATCTGATAATGGTACAGAGTTTGTAAATGATAAGTTTTCCAACCTTTGTTCACAAAATAGAATTTTTCACCTTTTTTCTTGTCCTTATACTCCTCAACAAAACGGCCTCGCCGAAAGGAAGCATAGACATTTAACTAACGTTGTTAGAAGTTTACTATTTCAAGCTTGTATGCCTTCTCGTTTTTGGGCTGATGCCATTCAAACTGCTGTATTTCTTGTGAATCGAATTCCCTCTCTTACTGTTTTAAAAGGACAATCGCTATATGAAATTCTACATGGTTGCTCTTCCCCTGACTTGCAACTTGTCAAAGTTTTTGGATGTTTGTGTTACCCTGATGTGCAGGATATTGCAGCTCACAAGCTCTCTCCTCGGTCACTTCCTTGCGTCTTCTTAGGACTCTCTGATAAACATAAAGGTTTTCGATGTCTTCATCCCAGCACTGGCAAGGTTTTTATTTCTCGACATGTTATCTTTGTGGAAACTGTTTTTCCGTTTTCTTATCTTTCTAAATTCTCTTCTTCTCCTTCCTCTACTTTTTCCAATCTTGATATGTTTCAAAAATTTGTTTCAAATCCTCCTTTGCTGGGTGAGAATCCTTCTACCATTGATGCAATCTCTGGCTTCTCCTTCACACGCCCCTCTGCTGAGAGTGGTTCCGGTACACGTCCACCTGTTTCACCGTCTGAGAATTTATCAACGTTTCCTTCTACCTTAAATTCTGATGACTCACAGGTTAGGAATGGGAACGATGCCACTGCCGTTGGTCCATCAAAACTTCGTGTCTATACCAAACGACACATTACACGATCTGCTGCTACTACACCTACTATTGTTGAACCACCACCGTCCATCTCTGATCGTCCGCCCTCCCCTCAGCCTACTATAGTGCGGTCTGAGCCTCTTCACCTCCCCGCATACATCCTATGCGCACTCGATCTATGACTAAGGGTTTAACTGAGTCTACCTCCTTACTGGCCTCTACGGGTTCTGCTCTACCTACTGAGCTTAACTCATTTCATGAGGCCTTTCAGGATGCAGGTTGGCGCACTGCCATGGCTGAGGAGTTTGATGCCCTCCTGACAAATGCTACTTGGGATCTTGTACCTCCTTCGCCTGTTAATCTTATTGGTTGTAAATGGGTATACAAAGTAAAGCAGAAGGCGGATGGGTCTCTTGAGCGTCTCAAAGCTCGGCTTGTGGCTCAAGGTTATAAACAGCAACAAGGCATTGATTTTGATTAGACCTTTTTTCCCGTTGTCAAGTCGACCACTATTCGCACTGTTCTTTCGGTGGCCCTCTCCTCAGGGTGGTCTCTTCGACAACTTGATGTGAAGAATGCTTTTCTTCATGGCACACTCTCTGAAGAAGTTTATATGAGACAACCGCCTGGTTTTGTGCATCTCTCTTTTCCGCATCATATTTGTCGTCTACGCAAAGCCATCTATGGTCTTAAGCAAGCACCTCGGGCTTGGTTTCAACGGTTTACGTCCTTTCTATCTGAAATTGGTTTTGTTGGGAGCACTGCTGATCCTTCAATGTTCATTTGTCACTCATCTTCTGGCACTCTTATTCTTCTATTATATGTTGATGATATTATTGTCACTGGCAGTTCCTCCTCTCTTCTAAGGGCTCTTATTACTACCTTACAGCAGGAATTTGCAATGAAGGATCTCGGGCCGCTACATTATTTCTTGGGCATTGAGGTAAATAGGTCATCTTCTGGTTTTCATCTGACTCAGCACAAATATGCGCATCAGCTGCTTCAGCGCCATGGTTTTCTTGATAGTAAGCCCGTCTCTAGTCCTCTCTCTCCAACCTCTCGTTTATCTTCTCATGAAGGACAACTTCTTGAGGATCCCTATAGCTATCGTCAGCTTGTTGGTGCTCTCCAGTATCTTACTTTCACCCGACCGGATATATCATATGCTGTCAACTCTGTTGCCCAGTATCTACATGCTCCTCGTGAACCACACATGCAAGCGGTTAAGCGCATTCTACGATATATTCGGGGCACGCTGACTAATGAACTGCCTATATCTCGCTGTGTCAATCCCTCTCTTGTTGCATTTGCAGATGCTGATTGGGCCGGTTGTCCAGATACACGCCGGTCTACTTCTGGATATTGTATATTTTTAGGGCCCAATCTTATCTCCTGGTCCGCCAAAAAGCAGCCCACCATTTCTCGCTCTAGTTCTGAAGCAGAATACCGTGCTGTCGCCTACGCGCTTGTAGAGACGATATGGATGTAAGAAAATAGTCGGATATGCGCAGCGGAAGAAAGAGACGCAATTAAAAATTTTCTTAAACCAAAGATCACCTCATGTTTTGTTTTAGATCGTTAAAAGGTAATCTAATTGATCTTATCAATTAGGATTTAATTTTTACCTTGTGCGGGTCGAGATCACCGCGAAGCTGACGATCGTTGGTAAAAATTGTTCGTCCTTGCTAGCCGCGCACGCGCCCGGCCTCTACTCGCGTCCACACGGAATCACGCCCTTGATCGAAATAGTCGATTGCCTTGATTCGCGATTCGATCACGAATTAACTCTTGCGTCGATATAAGGAGGATGAATCAATCTTCTAATTGTGCTAGCAATCTTCCGAAGATCGAGAACGATGAATTAATTATGGAGGACTTGAGGAAGAGGGAGAGGATAGGTGGCTAGGGTTTTCTTATTCTTTTTTTTTTCTCTCTTTTAAAATATGTCACATATGACATATATTTATAATGAGAAAACCCTAATCCTAATTCTAATCCTTATCGAATCCTAATCCGATTGGATTATCCATTATCCTTAAGTTAGTTTCAATATGAATCGAATCTGAATCCTAATTCGATTCGTGTGTAACATTTACACATAAGTCCTCAAAATATTTCCTAACGATTAGCAAATACACCATGCAACTTTTGCACTTAAATACCTCTAATTTACAATAATTGCAAATTAGTCCTTTTACTAATAAATTAGTAAACTTTAGTATTGTGATTATAATTAATCCATTCTATAAACTTCTTTATCATCTCCATAATATCGATCATGCGTGATTTCTTATGTGTGTGACCTAATAGGTTCAATTCTGTCTGGTAGTGAGATATGATGCGATCCCCATCGGCATCATCATCGAAACTCTTTTTGATGGATCAAACACTTTTGATTCTTCCCTCGTATAATAATTATTCGCCTATTCTTATTGGTTCCCACAATCCACTAGTGACGCCTAACAGCATATAGTGGCAATCCAGTCAGAAGTGAATATTGGACTGAACCTCTAGGTGCAGTTACCGTACAATACAATCCTTCTATCGCATAGTCCCAACTGAGTGGAGGTCATGGAATACTCGTCAAACCCCATCACCCGTTATATGACAAATTTGATAGGACAAAAGCTCATATGGTTACTCTTGGAAACACCTTTCCATGAACCATATTACCCCGGCCGAGGATTTTTGAGCTTTGCCTTACAAATAGCATAGGACTAATTATCTCTCTACCGAGAGCGATAGATCCCCTGTAAACAAACACCCATTCCTAATATGAACCGACTGCAGCCAACATATACTACTAAGACCCGTGACTAGGATCAGAGTTTATTGCATAGTCAAACTACAGTAGCCTCATATTTAATGGCCGTGGTGTCGCAGGTCTAAGGATCAGTTGTACCACTGCAACATCGAATCAGTTACTGACGAATGAGTAGACATCCATGTAACTATTCGTAATTGGTCACGCTCAGTGCCCTTGTTCTATAACAACCACCTGCACGTTCGCTCCAGTGTCCCCACACTGATGACTTGAGACTCGTCATCCTAAAAGAGATCGGCACATACATCAATTTTACCGGATCAATCATCGTCCCCATGATGATCTTCCGATTGAGAGCATTTATGACTTAATCACCAATAATATGTATCTCAAATTCTTAACTCTTAAGAATATACATTATCATTTCATTAATTCAAAGGACGATTCATGGACACATTAAACATGAATGGCATAAAATGCCCAAATAATAATAAAGATCAAGTACAAATATGTCTCGTAGAAAAAAAATGCGTCAGCCTGATAGGCTTTTGGGGCATACGACTAACAATCTCCCACTTGCACTAAAGCCAATCAGTCATGTATCTAATGCCCATCTTCTCAAGATGAGTCTCTAGTTTCTGCTGAGTCAAAGCCTTAGTTAGCGGGTCCGCCACGTTATCTGCGGAGGCAACCTTCTGCACTTCAATATGTTTATCTTTGATGTACTCTCTGATCTTGTGATACCGCCGCTCGATATGTTTTGATTTCTGATGAGATCTCGGCTCCTTAGCTAATGCTACGACGCCATTATTATCACAATATAGTGGCAGGGGATCCCTACTAGAGGGAACCACGCCAAGCTCAGTGATAAATTTCTTGATCCAAACAGCTTCCTTGGCAGCTTCAGATGCAGCGATGTACTCCGCCTCCATAGTAGAATCAACAATCGTCTCTTGTTTAGAACTCTTCCAAACTATTGACCACCATTGCAAATAAATAGATACCCAGACGTAGACTTTCTATCGTCTATATCAGACATAAAATCTGAATCTGTATAGCCATTAACTTTGAGTTCTCCACCTCCAAGAATCAAGAACATATCCTTTGTTCTTCTCAAGTACTTAAGGATATTCTTTATCGCTACCCAATGCTCTTCGCCTGGGTTCGACTAGTGACGCTCACAGCCTGTGCTATATCAGGTCGAGTACATAGCATCGCATATATTAAACTCCCTATCGCGGAAGCATAAGGGATCCTGCTCATGCGACTTCTCTCTTCAGGTGTCTTAGGAGACATAGTCTTAGAGAGGTGAATTTCATGTCTTAGAGGTACCATACCCCTTTTGGAATTCTCCATGCAGAACATTTTCAACACTTCATCTATGTACATAGCTTGCGATAAACCAAGCAACTTCTTAGGTCTATCCCTATAGACCTTTATCCCTAGGATATAAGATGCTTCTCCAAAGTCTTTCATAGAAAACTCTTTGGATAACCATAACTTCACCGATGTTAACATAGGAATGTCATTCCCTATTAGGAGTATGTCATCCACGTACAATACGAGGAAGGTAACAGCACTCCCACTAACATTTTTATACACGCACGACTCTTCCTCATTTTTGATGAAATCGAACGATTCGACTGCATCATTGAAACGAGTGTTCCAACTCCGAGAAGCTTGCTTCAACCCATAAATGGATCGTTGAAGCTTGCACACTTTTTGACTTCTATCTTTGGTAGTGAAACCCAAAGGCTGCTTCATATAGATTTCTTCTTCAAGATATACATTCAGGAAAGCAGTTTTTACATCCATTTGCCAGATCTCATAGTCATAATGTGCAGCAATAGCAAGCAGAGTTCTGATAGATTTAAGCATGGCTACAGGTGAAAAGGTATCCTGATAGTCAATGCCTTCGCGTTGACTATAACCTTTTGCTACCGGCCTAGCTTTATAGGTCTCTACCTTTCCATCAGAACCAATCTTTCTCTTGAAGATCCATTTGCATCCAACAGGTACAATACCCTCCGGTGGATCAACCAAAATCCAAACTTGATTGGAGTACATTGAGTCTATTTCAGACTTCATAGCTTCCAACCATTTATCGGAGTCGATGTCTGACATCGCCTCGCTATAAGTCTTAGGATCATCTCTATGATCCTTGTCTCCCACTAGGAACATTTCCTCCATGTCCTCTATAAATAATCCCATGTATCTATCAGGAGGATGAGAGATTCTACTAGACTTGCGAGGTGGCAGTGTAATCTCTGGTATCACAGAGTTATCAGGAAGGGCTCTTGGAATGCTCGATCCTAAAGAGACTTTCTCCTCTAGTTCTATTTTTCTCCCACTGCCTCCTGCTAAAATAAATTTATTTTCAAGAAAGAAGGCATGACGGCTCACAATCACATTATGACTTTCTGGGAGATAAAAATAGTATCCAAGTGATTCCTTGGGATAACCAATGAATCTTTCCTTGACTGATCTGCTTTCCAATTTGTCCATCTTTAATTTCTTAATATAAGCCGGACACCCCCAAGTCTTAATATGAGTAAAACTTGGCTTCCTACCATGCCACATCTCATATGGTGTGGTGGGAACAGATTTGGGAGGTACTTTGTTCAAAATATAAATAGCCGTAAGAAGTGCATAACCCCAAAGTGACGTAGGTAAATCAGTAAAACTCATCATAGATCGAATCATATCTAATAAAGTTCGATTCCTCCGTTCAGACACCCCATTCAATTCTGGTGTTCCAGGAGGAATCCATTGAGAGACAATACTATTATTCTTGAGGTAGGTTAAGAAATCTGTGCGAAGGTATTCCCCTCCTCGATCGGATTGAAGAGCCTTAATCGGTTTTTCCATTTGCTTTTCTACTTCTTGTCTAAACTCTTTAAACTTTTCAAAGACTTCAGACTTGTGTTTAATTAAATACACGTACCCATACCGTGAATAATCATCAGTATAGGTAATAAAGTAGAGATAGCCGCCCCAAGCAGACACATCGAATGGGCCACATACATCAGTATGTATCAGGGCGAGTATTTCGGTAGCTCTCTGTCCTTGTCCAACAAAGGGAGACTTAGTCATTTTTCCTTGAAGATATGATTCACAAGCTGGGTATGGTTCAGGGAGTAAGGACCCTAAGATACCATCCTTAGCCAGCTTGTTAACCCTATCTTCTCCAATGTGACCAAGCCTCAGATGCCACAAGTATGTTTTGTTTACCTCCTCTCTAGGTCTTTTAAAACCAATAGTATTCTCATTCATATCATTGAAACTACTAGCTTATCGGTTTGACAATGGATCCGTAGTCTACTTCGTGATCTTCGTGTTTTCCTCTAGCGACCTATTAACATCTACTGTGATAATCTAAGCACTACTTATCTTTCGGTAAATCCTGTTCTTCATGCTCGCACAAAGCATATTGAACTTGATCATCAATTCTTGCGCGAAAAAGTTCAGACTGGTGATTTAGAGTTGGTTCATATCTCTTCTGATAAACAACTTGCTGATATTTTCACCAAGCCCTTGTCACCCTCTCGGTTTTCGATATTACGGCTCAATCTTCGCATCCGTCCACCTGATGCTTAGCTTGCGGGGGATGTTACGATATATTTAGTATTATCTTTATTGTTTCTATACTATATATTACTTACCATCTATAGCGTAGGATTATATAGCATGTAATCCTAGTTATATTATTACTATGGTTGTCATTGTTACCATAGAAATACCTTCTCATGTACTATATAATTGATGTTAATACAACCATAGGATAGGCTTTTTGCCCATCTATCAACATATAACTAGAGTGAAAGATATATCAAACTCGATCAATCCTGATACATACAGGACTTAGCCGCTTTCTACTTTCGAGTAGCATCAAATCCGACCCACCTCAATACATGTCCTTGGGGTTTGGTCATATCTCCACTTTGGAACGTATGCTAAATGTGAAACCAAATATAATTGGACTCTAAAACATATACTTAGAGGCCAATCAAACCTAATTAAACTCTAACACATATACTTAGAGTTTAATATCGACTAGTTCTCAACACATATACTCGGGATCTAGTCAATTGCAACCCAGCTGAATCCTAACGCATATATTTAGGATTTGGTATATTATCAGGATATGATTTATTCTATCCTTCCTACAAAGGTCTCTTAATCGAAGGTGCCCCAATCTCACGGGGTAATTAACAATAGATGCTTGCGTCTATTGGAAGTCATGGATCCACAATATCTTATATCCACATATACCCATCCACATATAAATATTCATCTGAATCGTGAATACCATCCCACGGGAACCCGAAAAAAGATGAACCGCGCGAGATGAGTCATTCATGATCGCAGACAGCATAAAGATAAAATATGTGTAAAAGCAAAAGGAGGAAAGTTATACCAGCTTCCCTTGATTATTCTCCAATTTGTGTTTCTTCCATAGGTTCAAAATTTTGAGGTAGAGAGATATCGTTTGATTGCACAATAGGAGTATCAAGTGATGGTGTAGTAGTAGTCCCTACACTTTGTGATATTGATGGTCGTAAGGCATAGTTAGATCTTATACCAAATTGCGCGCGCCCCTTACCCAATGCACCTGGTGGTATAAACATAAGCTTGTCTCCTCTAGAAGTGGAATCATTCCCGTTTCGTGATTTTTGCGGTTGCATCCTGTACATATTATAAGAAAATTTAGAAAATTATTCTAATATAATAGTGAACAATCTATCTAAAATTAATTTAAACTCGTAAATAAAAATAAATATAATTGCATATAAATAAAAAATTGTCATATACATAACCATCATATCTTCATAATCAACAACTATGTATTCAGTCTTTTATGATCTTCGTTTTCTCTTCTTTCGTGTGGAAACGGCATCAACCATCATCGGCTCGATATCTTTCCTATTCCAGCTAATTTTATTGTCCATATTTAATGAAGTGGATAAATTATTGATAGG
This sequence comes from Tillandsia fasciculata, assembly GCA_029168755.2. Classification (NCBI taxonomy): domain Eukaryota; kingdom Viridiplantae; phylum Streptophyta; class Magnoliopsida; order Poales; family Bromeliaceae; genus Tillandsia; species Tillandsia fasciculata. The sequence continues at coordinate 3,729,982 of CM054945.1, forward strand.
AGCGAATGACACGTGGTCCTAATTTTAAGCTTTTGTCACGATCTTTTATCCGAAATCTATATCCATTTATTAGATAACCATTATGGCATGTGACATATTTAGTAGGACCACGTGACAAAGAAAGCATGTGTTCCATGATCGAGCTTTTGTCTTGCTTATATAGATGTGCTACCTACAAAGTGAATAGTAAATTAAACATACTTCATCCTATATATATTACAAATATTGATTGACAAAATTATTAATTAAAAGTGAGCTTACCTTGATCTTAAACCACTCAATAAAGTTTTTATCACATAATTCTAATCCTCTACTATTTTGAGTTTGTGAGTACTCTCTGCATAACAAGATAAATGAACTTAGTATGTATATAAGATATTAAAAAGAAAAAGAAAAAGAAAAAGGGTAATGTCATTGAACAATGAAATCATACTCTAGAAATGGTTGAACTTCAAGGCAATTTTTTAAAATGTAAAGTTGTGCTTGCTCGGACTCGTTCGCATCCATATCATATATAGTACTAGCTCCTAGTGCTTTTCCAAGTTGAGAAAAAATAGATAAACCTTCATCAGATGTGCTATCTCTACCATCATAATTCGGCTCATGACGATCAAATTTTGTCTCAATGCCATGAAGATATCTTGAACAAAAGGTCATACATTCATTTGCAATGTGGCCTTCTGCAATTGAACCTTCTGGACAAGCTCTATTGCGTATAAACCCTTTTAGAGTATACAAGTACCGCTCTATAGAGTACATTGACCTATATTGGCTTGGTCCTCCAATCTTAGCTTCATTTGCTAGATGAATTGGCAAATGTATCATAACATCAAAAAATGGAGGAAAAATTCTCTCTAATTTACAAAGAGTTATTGGAATTTGAGCTTCTATTTGATCCAAATCATCTGCCATTAGTGTCTTAGAACCTATCACAGTGAAAAATAAAGATAACTCAATAAGTGGTTCATAAACTTCTTTAGGAAGTAGACCACGTAGAGCAAGAGAAAGTAGGCGTTGCAGCATAATATGACAATTATGACTTTTCAATCCAGAAATCTTATGTTCTTTAAGATTTACACAATGAGATATATTTGAGGAGAAGCCATCTGGAACTCTTAATTGCTTAAGAAAAAGGCAAAATGTGTGCTTCTCATTTGGCGATAACATGTAGGAGGCAGCAGGAAGAACAAACTTATCCCCTTTTTGGATCGGATGTAATTCTGGTCTTATATTCATTGCTTGCAAATCGAGACGAGATTTCACTGTGTCCTTAGTTTTTCCCTTGGTATTCATATTGTCCCTTGTACATTATCATATATATTCTTCTCAATGTGCATTACATCCAAATTATGACGCAACAAAAGAGTTTTCCAATATGAAAGTTCAAAGAATATACTTTTCTTGTTCCAATTATCACCTCGAATGCTATGTGATATTTTTACCCATTTATTAGGAGCTTTTGTTAAAATGATCCCTTCAAGATCTTGCACTTGTTCCAAGATTTCATCACCGCTAAATAACTTTGGTGCACAACCTCGCTCCTTGGTTCCATCAAAAGAATATTTATCATATCGCCACTTGTGCTTATTAGGCAAATATCGTCGATGGCCCATATAACATTGCTTGCAACTATTGGTTAACCTAATAGAAAAGGTATTCTTATTGCAACAAGGACATGCTAGTTTTCCCTTTGTACTCCATCCAGACAGGTTTCTGTAAGCAGGAAAATCATTAATTGTCCACAACAAAGCTGCACGTAATTGAAAATTTTGTCGTATTGATGCATCAAATGTTCAACACCTACTTCCCATAGTTCCTTCAACTCTTCAATCAATGGTTGGAGATAGATATCAATTGCATCCCCGGGACTCTCAGGTCCTAGAATAAGCATTGACAAAATGAAATTAGATTGCTTCATGCACATCCATGGAGGCAGATTGTAGGGAATTAGGATTACTGGCCAAATGGTTTTCTCGAATCTCCAAATGGTTGAAAGCCATCGCTAGCAAGACCAAGTCTGACATTACGAGGCTCTAATGCAAATGGTTCATGTAGTTCATCAAAAGACTTCCATGCCTTTGAATCAGCCGGGTGTCGCATCACTCCATCTACTCTTTTATCAAAATGCTATCTCATAGAAGAAGCTGTTTTTGTTGACATAAATAACCTTTGAAGTCTAGATTTTAATGGAAAATAACGTAATGACTTCAGTGGTATTTTTTTACCATTTACTTTATGTTCCATTTCCCCACTACATTTGTCATGCTTCCATCTAGAAGTCCTGCAAATTTTGCATGAATCAGATTCTTCATTCTCTTTCCAATATAACATACAATTGTTAATGCATGCATTAATTTTTTGGTAAGAAAGTCCAAGATCATGAATAGTTTTTTTTGCCTCATAATATGAATTTGGAAATGTTGTTCCGCTTGGTAGAATATCTTCTTTTAATAATTGAAGTAGCATAGTAAATGACGCATTACTCCATCCTCCAAGGCTCTTAATATGAAACAATTTGATTAGCAAAGATAATTTTGAGCATTTCGAACTATCATATAATGGTTGATTAGACTCTTTGAGTAATTTATAGAAAGACTTTGCTTCGTCATTTGGTTCGTCTTCAAGATCTTCATCAATTATAGTAGTATTGTTTTCAAAATTTCTACTCAATTTGGGATATAAATCCCTTAAGATTTCATGCATTTCATTACCACTATCATCATCTTCTATTCTCTCGTTATCCTCATCTGAATCTGAATCCGATTGAGACTCACCAGATCTTTCACCATGATGATTCCAGAAAGTGTAACTCTGAACTATTCCATAAACTTTCAAATGCGTCTCAACTAGCTCACGAGTTCCTGAATATGTATTATTACATTTAACACAAGGGCATCAAATTTTATTGTTATGTTTTGTACGTTTAAAAGCATAATTCAAAAAAATTTGAACTTCATTTTCATATGCTTCACTTAATCGATCATTAACTAGATCCATCCAACGTTTACTAGGTGCCATTTTCTCATAATCGGGTAGAGATAATCCAAAAAAATTACCTAAACAAACAGATAGTATAATGAGTAATGTATACAATATTTTGTGAAGAATGTAAAAAAACAATTATTGTTAGAATTCATTCATATTAGACTATTAAGAAGGCTAACATGCATTTTAAATATATAGGAGTAGAATTTGATATTCTTTCTATTCATAAAAAGGGACAAACTTTTTGCAACTTGTCAAAAAACTTAGTAGCAATTTATGAAAATCTATAAAAAGTTTAAGATACAATGGGATTTCACTAGTGGCACAAAACTAATTATGAGAAGTTTTTGATGAATGATCAAAATTTGAAATCCTACTAAATAAAAACAATGAAAGTTAAAAAATAAAGAACAAAATATAAGCAATGTCTTAAACTCCTATTGCATACAACTAAAAGTTAACTGCAACCATCGCCCCTACCCCTAACCCACCGGCCCACAAATACAAAACCAACAAAAGCTTTCTTTTATTACCTTTGCGGCTTGTTTCCTACTAAAAATATTTTTGTTGCTGCCAAATAAAATAACCTATGAAAGCATATAAAGTCAACCATCTAGTGTGGGTAATTGTTGCTTTAGATATATGCGTCTAGTAAAATGAAGGTAATTGAATGCGTAGTTACATAAATTGTGTCTAATAAAATAAAGATAATTGAGTGTGTAGTTACAGAAATTTCAAAAGTTACAGTGTCATTACTTATTTTATTTGTTAATTACTTGTTAGTAACAAGTAATGAGAAAAATAACAAGTAATGCATAGTTACAGAAATTCCTACTATTATTTGTTACTTGTTAGTAGATGAAAGACTGTAATGAGGAAAATAATATTAATGAGTAAAAAAAAAAAAGGGGTGTATAATAGAATAGAAAAAAGTATACAAATAAATTACTCAGAAAATCGGCACGACGACGGGCTGCGGGGGCGCGGGCGCGACGGGTTGTGGGCGTGGGCGCGAACGCAACTGCAAAGAAAACAAAGGGCTGTAGGTGAGGCGGTGGCCTACAAGGGCGGCGACTGAGGGCTCCGGGCCGTCAACTGTGTGCTCGCGTGCGGTGAGAGCGGGCCGGCGACGAAGGGCTGTAGGCGAAGCTTCTCGCGCGCGTTGAGAGGGGGCCGGCGACAAGGGTTGCAGGCGGAGCTTCTCGCGCGCGGTGAGAGGGGGTCGGTGACGGAGGGCTTCTCGCGCGCGTTGAGAGGGGCCGGCGACGGATGGCTGTGTGAAAGGAAGATAATTCTTGAAAGAAAATTAGAGAGAAGAAAAATTAGAGTTTCTTGTCTCTGTAGGTGGGTAAGAGGAGGGATTTGGAAAAGAGAGAAAGAGAAAGAAAATTAAAGAGACAGAAATTAGAGTCTGTAGATAGATGGAAAGTGAAGATAGGAAAAAAGAAAAAAAGGAAAGAAAATTAAAGAGAGACGTTGCTCTGTTTGGGAACTCGTGAAGGAGGAAGGTGAATGGGTTTAGGAGAGAGAAAGTTGGTTGCGGAGAGAGAAAGTTGGTTGCGTGTGGGAGTAAAATAAAAATCCCTCTTTATCAGAAAAAATGCAAAAGTTATATTATTAACGACCGAATAAATTTTATTTAAGACGGCTAAAATATTTTTGGTCGTTAAAAATCTAAATTAATTTGCCCCAACCGCGAGAACATGACGCACATTTGTCAATGCATGCTGCTTGCCATTTGTTTATTTTATGACAATGTCCTCAATGGCCACAATTTTATATGCCTGATCATTACTAAGATAAACATATTCACCATCTACTTCTTTATATGTAGAAAAATATGATCAATCCGGACATACATGAAAAGAAACACCCAGAATCTAAAACCCAAGTGTTTGCACAAGAAGAGATCGTGCACGCAACACTTAATGTGACTCCACCTTCACCATCCGAAGCGTTGCTAGCTTCATTCTTGATGTCCTTTTCTTTACCTTTTTGCTTGTTTTTCAAAGCATAACAATCATTTCTTACATGATCCGCTTTCTTGCAATATCAACAAGTAAGCCTTTTATCTTGTCATTTTGACCTTCCTTTACTTTGAGATCTTCCCTTTGTGTTAAAAGATTGGCATCCCTTCGGTGACCTTCCTCTTTCATCAATAGTTGGTGCTTGACTTATATCACTAGACAATTGATTTGTGGCTTTACAAGTTTCCTCATTCAACAACGAAACAATAATATCATTCAACTTGAATTTGTTCCCCATTGTGTTCGCCACCATAGTAACAAGTGTATCCCAACTTGAAGGTAAAGAACTCAAAAGAAGTAAACAAAAGACTTCTTAATCAAGATTGATTTTGAGAGACTTCAATTGTGCCACAATAGAGTTGAACTCACTCACATGCTTGCGAATAGTTGAACCTTCTTGCATCTTCAAGAGAAAGAGTCTCTTTATTGCATGCATCTTATTCACACCAGAAGGTTGCTCAAACGATTGCTCTAAAGTCTCCCATAACTCGGATGCGGTTTTGCATTGATAGACATCAAACAAAATCGATGGTGAAATGCATGACCTAATCGCCGCCAAACATTTTCGGTCAAGTATGTCCTATTCATGATTATCGATAGTAATGGCTTTGCACCTTTTCCCAATATTGGTAAATTAAGTTCTTTTGCAACCAAATAATCCTCTATCATGATTTTCCATATAGGCCAATTGCTCTTATTCAACTTCTCAAATTTCTTACCTTCTCCATTAGAAAGATGAGTGAATGAACACAAGTGAATATTTTGATAACCACCAATCAAGCTCTGATACCAATTGTTGTAAAATGAGGGTGAAAAATATTGATGACAATTTCACAATCACTTGGTTGGCAATTTTGCAATCCACACTCTATAAATACCCAAAGAAGAGCCAAACACAAGAGCAATAATAAAATAAAGAAAATCACAAGAACACAATGATTTTACGTGGTTCGGCTATGCCTATATCCACGGGAGAACAAAGTAAAGAAACTTCCACTATAAAATCATGAAGATTACAAGAAAGATACAAATGGGAGAGATCACCTTTCTTCAAAGATAAAAAGAAATTCTAACAATTTCTAGTTCTACCTAAATAGTGTGAACCATACCTCACAAGGAAGATCTTACATTCTTCTTGATAGAACCAAGATTAAACCAACCTCTAGGGTTTTCTCTCTTTTCTCCCAGTTCTTTTTCTCTCTCTAGCCCCTTTTTTTTTTAAAAAAAATATTTTAATCACCCGTAGTTTAGTCTTTAAGAGAGAAAGCTATCAAATATGAACTTTTGGATTAAAAGAATCATGATCCAAAGACTTACAATTAGGAGGCCCAAATATATAGTTAGAAAACTTAGAAATATAAGATTTAACTTCACCAAATTACATAGCCCAAATAATAAGGCCCAAATAACATATAGGCCCAATGTAATTAAATCAACACTTTTCAAGCTTCATTTATCTTGATTCACTTTTGCAATTTATATACTTGTAGAACATTTTCTTCTCACCAATTTAGATTTCCTTTTATCTTCTCCTTTTTATATATTTTTTTCTTGCACAGTATATTGAAATGGTAAATTTGAAGAAAACACAACTATCAATTGTACTAGGAAAGATAGGGATATCTTTCAAATTTATGGATCTAACAATATTGAAAATGTTTCAGTAAGCATGTGTATAATTTGAAGTATAAATCTTCTTGTGAGTTAAGTCATGATGGTACTGAATTTGTGCTTAAAGAACTTGAGTTAAGATTGGATTACCTCACAAAAAGTTCAAAATTTGTAGCAAATAGAATCAGAATCTAATGGAGGATCAAATGATGATACAATTAAGGAATTGATTATGGATAAATCAAATTCTCATAACCAAGAATCTACCAATTATGACAAGTATTCAAATCACGAGAAATTAAGGAAACTCAAGAATGGCAATCTCGCAAGTATGGCAACCACACCAAATAGGAACTATTTGAATTCAAATGTTGTACACTTATAGAATGTAATTGTGTAAATATTATAATTCCAAGAATAATGGGATTATATTTTGTATCCAATAATGCTATATATTAAGGGTTGATTTTGTGCTCTTCATGGTGCACAACAACCATTTTTCCATCAATTACGATTTCCTTCATGGTATCAGAGCCATAAGACGTCAGTCATCATACGTGATCTAATGGCCACTTCCGGTGCTTCCTCTTCCACCACAGGCCCCACATTTGTTATTGCTAACATTAGCAATTTAGTCTCTATTAAACTTGATCGCGGCAACTATCTGTTATGGCGACAACAATTTCTTCCCGTTCTTTTTGCTCATGACTTGATGAGTTTTATTGATGGATCCAAAGAGTGTCCATCAAAATTCTTCAAAAATGCAGATGGCACTGTTACCGACACTATCAATCCGTCCTTTTTGGAGTGGATGAAACAAGATCGTCATCTACTCTCTTGGATTCAAGCAACCCTCACCGAAGGCGTGCTTGCTCAAGTTGTCGGCTTACAATCCTCCCGCGACGTTTGGGTTGCACTGGAACGTCGGTATGCTTCTCTCTCACGTGCCCATATTTCACAACTTACGACTCAACTTCAAACTATCAAAAAGGGAGGTATGTCTATCACTGATTATATGAATAAAATAAAAGCCATATCGGATAATTTGGCGGCTGTTGGTAAATCGGTTCATGACGATGATTTGATTTATCATATTGTTCATGGTCTTCCCCCGGAATATGACCCCATTCGGGTCTCTATTCGCACTAATCCTTCTATTTCTACTGTTGAGGAAGTGCATGCTATTTTAGCCAGTGAAGAGCTACTTTTGGAGGAACGACGTCAACTTCAATCCTCCATCACCCATGAATCCACCGCCTTCATTGCACAAAATAATTCTTCTCAAAACAACCTTGGCTCCAATTATGGCCGAGGGCGCAATACTAATAATGGCAGAGGACGTGGAAGAGGACGTGGTAGTTATGGCCGAGGTGGAGGCCAACATCCACACAACAACAACACAAGTGCAAATGGTGGGCAACGTCCCACTTGCCAAATCTGCAATCGAATTGGCCACATTGCACTCGACTGTCATCATCGAATGGACTTTGCATATCAAGGGCGTACTCCTCCTCAGCGCCTTCAAGCAATGGTGGCAACAACTTCTCCCTCCGCTGATCAAACTTGGTATGCTGACACCGGAGCCACCAACAACTTAACTTCTGATCTCTCCAATCTTACTATTCGCACCGACTATCAAGGAAGCGACAAAATATCTGTAGGCAATGGACAAGGTTTGCGCATTCTCCATACTGGTTCATCCGTACTTCATACCCCATCTTAATCTTTTCAACTAAACAACTTATTACATGTTCCTGAAATATCAACCAATTTAGTCTCCGTTAACCAGTTTTCTAAAGATAACGATTGTTATTTGCTCTTTGACTCTCATGGTTTTTGTGTGAAGGACAAACAGTCGGGGAAGACGCTTTTCCAAGGGCCGAGTAAAAATGGACTATATCCCATTAAATCCGTCAAAAACAATCAACATAAATCTGGTCTTTTTGCTCTTATTGGCGAAAGAGTTTCCTCTTCAGTCTGGCATCACAGGCTTGGCCATCCTTCTGCTACTACTTTGCATTATTTATCTGCGCATTCTGATATCTTTTTAAAAGATTCTATAAAAGAAATAAATTTTTGTGATTCATGTCAACTTGCCAAAAGTCATCGTCTTCCTTTTCTCCCTTCTACTTATGTATCTTCTTCCACTTTAGAACTTTTACATATGGATGTTTGGGGACCTACTCCTATTCTATCAATGAGTGATTTTAAATATTACTTGGTCATTGTTGATGATTTTACTAGATATTCATGGCTTTTTCCTTTACACTCAAAATCTGATGTTTGTGAAATTTTTATTAATTTTAAATCCAAAATTGAGAATTTACTTGATCGAAAAATCAAAAGTATTCGCTCCGACGGAGGTGGAGAATTTTTAAACAATCGTTTCAAAAATTTTTTACTGGAACATGGTATCTCTCATCAGCTTTCTTGTCCACATACGCCTGAGCAAAATGGTATTGCTGAAAGAAAACACCGTCATATCATTGAAACTGGACTCTCTCTTCTTTTTCATGCACACATGCCTTCTAATTATTGGGTAGAAGCTTTTCGAACTGCCATATTTCTCATTAATAGAATGCCATCGAAACGTTTAAATAATATTTCTCCTTGGGAAAAAATGTTTGCTCGCAAACCTAACTACTCTTTTCTCAAAGTTTTTGGTTGTGCATGTTATCCATGGTTACGCCCTTATTCTCATCATAAGCTCGAACCTCGCTCATTAAAATGTGTTTTTATTGGCTATAGTTTGGATCACAAAGGTTATCGCTGTCTTGATCCTTTTACAGGCCGTGTATATCTTTCTCGGCATGTTGTTTTTAATGAATCTCATTTTCCCTTTAATAAATTACCTTTGGAATGTCCTTCTACTCGGTCAATGGATAAAGTGGATCTCGAACCAACTGGAGTTCTTCATGCCTGGCTACCTTTTTCCTCACCTCCTCTCTCGTCACCATCTATACCCGCCCAATCGTCCAACAATGAAACTCCGAGTGCCTCCCCTGAAATACCGAACCAACCACCATTACAATATCAACTTTCCCTTACCTCCCAACCTACAATCGACACTTCCATAGAACAGTTGACTACCAATAATACCATTACCAATTCTAATTCTCATCCTATGCAAACTAGATCTAAGTCAGGTATTATCATGAGAAAGCAACTGCTCACATTGAATGCCACTCGCCACCCTTTACCCAAAGCGCTACTTGCCACTACTACAGAAATTGAGCCAACTTGTTATAGTCAAGCTTCTAAAAGTACTGAGTGGAGGGATGCAATGGCTGCCGAATTTAATGCATTGCAAAAGTGCGGTACATGGTCTCTTGTCCCTTTTACCCCTAATATGAATGTTGTTGGGTGCCGTTGGGTTTATCGAATTAAACGACGAGCTGATGGTAGTCTTGAAAGATACAAGGCCCGCTTGGTAGCTAAAGGTTATCATCAACAATCTGGGCTTGATTATAGTGAAACCTTTACTCCTGTTGCCAAGCCTTCCACCATTCGAATTGTGCTGACTATTGCCGTTCATTTTGGATGGCCCATACGTCAACTCGATGTCCATAATGCCTTTTTGCATGGTATTTTACGAGAAGAAGTATATATGCAACAACCTCCTGGTTTTGTTGATCCTCTTGCTCCAACTCATGTTTGCAAGCTCCATAAATCGATTTATGGATTAAAACAAGCACGTGCTTGGTTTGAACGCTTTACAACATATCTTTTTGCGTTGGGATTTCATGGTGCCGATGCTGACACTTCTCTCTTCATCCATACTTCTCATAATGGAGTTCTTATTCTTCTTATATATGTGGATGATATTATTATTACCGGCAGTAATTCCACTTCTATTCATAATCTAATTCATGAGCTGGGCAATCAATTCGCAATGAAAGATCTTGGTCCTCTCCATTACTTTCTTGGTATTGAGGTACATCGCGATTCAACAGGCATCTTTTTATCTCAATCAAAATACTCAATTGATCTTCTTACACGTGCATATATGGATGGCGCGAAAGCATGCACTTCACCAGCTTCTTCTCATAAGAGGCTCTCCCTCACTGAAGGCGATTCTCTTGATGATGCAACGTTCTATCGGAGTATTGTAGGGGGACTCCAATATTTATCTATGACGCGACCAGATTTAGCCTTCTCTACCAATCAGGCCTGTCAATTTATGCATGCACCAACTTCTACACATTTAATTGCTGTTAAAAGAATCCTTCGATTTCTCAAAGGAACAGTGGACCACGGACTCCATATTGGAATCGGCAATCTTGATTTGCACGCCTATTGTGATGCAGATTGGGCAGGAGATCCGGATGATCGCCGCTCTACCAGTGGTTTTGGTGTCTTTCTTGGTCCGTGTTTAGTTTCTTGGTGTGCAAAGAAACAACCTACAGTATCTCGTTCTAGTACGGAGGCTGAATATCGCTCTCTCGCCCACACTGCTGCTGAGCTTTCTTGGGTACGATTGCTCCTTAAAAATCTTCACATATTTCTACATTCTAAACCTATTATTTATTGTGACAACATTAGTGCCATCCGACTTGCGTACAATCCTATCTTTCATGCTCGGACTAAACACATCGAAGTTGATTATCATTTTGTGCGAGAAAAGGTTATTCGACAAGATCTCGATGTTCATTATGTAGCGTCACAAGATCAAATTGCTGATATCTTCACTAAAGGACTATCTTCTCATCGATTCAAATTTTTCAAAGACAAGCTAATGGTGCGTGCACCTCCCATAAGCTTGAGGGGGCGTAATGGAGGATCAAATGATGATACAATTAAGGAATTGATTATGGATAAATCAAATTCTCATAACCAAGAATCTACCAATTATGACAAGTATTCAAATCACGAGAAATTAAGGAAACTCAAGAATGGCAATCTCGCAAGTATGGCAACCACACCAAATAGGAACTATTTGAATTCAAATGTTGTACACTTATAGAATGTAATTGTGTAAATATTATAATTCCAAGAATAATGGGATTATATTTTGTATCCAATAATGCTATATATTAAGGGTTGATTTTGTGCTCTTCATGGTGCACAACAACCATTTTTCCATCAATTACGATTTCCTTCAGAATCAAATCAAAGGTGGAAATCACACAAGTTTTCGCCACCCAAGATCCTTGATGTGTTGAAACCGGTATTCGCATTGATACTAATTTTATAACCCAAGATCTAAAATACTAAGATAGGATAATATGAAGAAGAGACATTGGAGAAGAAAGATAACTAAACTAATACTTTATTTATCAAAGGACCCTAATACATCTCAACTACTGCTTGACCCCGGCTTCATTAAGCCGTCAACTGGCTCATCTCTCGGTCGTGGGTTTCTAATCCACATGTCTATACATATATATAGGCCTCAGCAAAGCATCAATCCTAATCTAAATTCAACTTCAAATACTAATAACAATCAAATAATTAAAATTTAAACTTGTCTCTAACTATATGTTGGAATTAAGTTTGAATTATTATTCCAACATCTTACCTTAATACAAACTTTATCTTCACATACGTTGGAATTAAGTTTGAATTATTATTCCAACATCCTCCCTTAATACAAACTTCATCTTCACATCGTGAATTCCATGAAACACACACTTTGATTTTGCAATTTCCGTCACTGTCGTTATAATTGTGTTCGGGTTGTGCAGCATCACTTCTGTCCAATGATGTTGCATGCACGGAATCTTTGCCACTTATAGATCTGATTATCCGCATCATCTTTTAAAATCTGTGGGTACTCGAAAATATCTCGAAAAATATATGATTTTGCAAAACTTGTATCAATGAATTTTCATATTTTCAATAGCCAAGGAAGGTCCAGTTGATTCGAATTTATGCCTAGTCATTGGTCTTCTATATGCCAAATCTTTGAATTTCTTTCTCCTTACACCGGTGTATCTTTTCTAAAAGTCATTTCTAATTTGTTTCTTCGATTACATCAAAATAAGACTCAGGTTTCTTTTTAACTTGCTGCACAATTTTTTTATCTGCAGAAAACCCTTCAATCACATTGTCATTGCAATTTTTCTTCTAATTTTGATCCACACTATCTTGATGGTCGATATGTCTCATATTTGTTAGAACAAAAAAAAAAGCAAAACCAAAAAAATGACCACTTCTCCTCTTTTCTCTCATACATCGAGCTTTCTATGCACGCCAAACTACTTCATAGAGATCATTTCACACTGTCGTTAACCACTACACAAGGCCATTGTCAACTAATGAGAGACGACTGCTCGTCACCATCCCTACACCATCGCCGACTGCCACTGCCGCGCTGTCGTTGATTCCGAAGTGGTGCACGTTCCCCGTTGCTGTTGTCGCGTCATTATCGGCCAAGGAGGTGGCTACCCACCTGCTGCTTTTGCATCGACGGCTGCGACGACCATCCGTCGGTTCTTAGTTGTCGGCGGTAAAGGCGACGACGACAACGACTATTCGCTTGACACTTAACCATCGACGGTAGAGAAAGGCGGTGATGGCGACGCGACGATCCCCCTTGGCGCTTCGCCGTCGACAGTAGAAGCGACAACGACTATGACTATTTGCTTGACATCTAGCCATCGGCAGTAGAGAAAGGCGGCAATGATGACGACAATGATCCACTTGACGCTTTGCCGTCAGCGGTAGAAAAAGGCGACAACAACGACGTCCATTCGTGTAGAGTACTGGATTTGGATTGAGCACCGACTCCGCATTTGTGCACAGAAAAATTGGAAAATACTTGGGACATGTGTATTTTATGTTTACAGTGGAGTTCGGGAGGTTTCGGAGTGATGCGGAAGCTTCCAGGGCAAAAAGTGAGTTGGCGGCGAAAAGATCAGAGGCTTCAGCATGCTTTTGGAGGTTTGGGCATTGAGTTCCGGAACCAGCTGTTTGGTTCCGGAACCGCCTGTTTGGTTCCGGAACCAACAGCTGGTTCCGGAACCGAAGGGGGGGTACCGGTACCCAGCTTATGGTACCGGTACCCCGCCTCAAGGGAACTCAGATTTGTGGATTTTTGGTTTGTGTGAGAGGGGCACTTTGGTCTTTTCATCTCCCAGCTGTTTTACACCTACGCCACCATCTATATGAGCCAACCCACCCTGCTTCTTCTCCACTACAACCAGAGAAAAAAAAAAGAGAGAAGAGAAGAAGTGGAAAAGAAAAAAGAAGTGAAGTGAGGTGTGGAGTGCAAGTTGGGAGTGATCCTGCTGCTTGGTGTTGATCGGAGTTGCGCGCGCGTCGAACTACACTCGAGGTAAGTTGGCAGATTGTTTTCCAAGCTTGGAATCATGGATTTGTTTTGTGGTTTTGGATTAGTTTGAGCTGATTTGGATGTTCCTTTCCATCTTTTTCCATTTTTTTTGCACCTTGGTGCAGCTTGTTGTGCTGCTGGCTGAGGGACTTGGTGTTGCACTGCTCAGAGCCGAGGGTGCTTGCATGCATGCGTATGCTGTGTGTTGACAGTGGAGTGAGTTGGATGTGCGCAGGATTTTTGCAGAGGACTTGAGAGATTTGTTTGAGCTTCCGGGGATTTTTTCGAGGTTCGGCAGTTTGTGGATTCGGCACTTCCCCGACTTCGGCTTGCCTACGGAAAGCATTTTAGGTGGGTTGGAAATTCTTCCAAATTGTATGGAATGCCCTCTAATGCTTCTGTATGCATCTTGATCATGTCTAGTGTGTTATTTTTACTGTTGGTAAATCTAATAGTTGCCTAGAAAACTACAGAAAATTTAGTAGAATCCCTGATTATTTTTAGTATACTCCTGGTACTGTATGACACTAGATTGCATGGTTAGATGGCATTACTTTCGCACCGGGACCGTTTTAAAAATCATGAAACCCGTTTTAAGGAAAAATCAACATTTTAAAAGTGGTTTTTAAATTGTGAGATCGCCAGTGGGATGACATGGTTCCAGGGTGCATGTGACCTCGTGCCTGGGGGCCAAGGGGATTTTATTTGACTTGTGGATGTATTTACTAGTGTCTTGGGGGTTGGTGATGGCATATCAGATTGAGTCGTGGAGGGTTCTCCGACCTAGACATGAGTTTGGGATGTTGGTATTCGAGTTTTCCGATTTGATTGATCGTGGATTGTAGCCTGCAGATGCCGCTTTTATGCCAGATGAGACACGCTTGAGCTCGGTGGGGTCGCTCCCCTCGAGTTACGCTCCGGATGCGATGACGATGATGCGCCTAGTTGATACACTAGAGGTCGCTTTGCGTGATATTGAGATAGTCCGTGTAGAACGCCCTACGTAAGTCCAAGTCCTTTGTGGGCGTAGTGGCAGTAGGTAGGCGCAGGCTTGACTGAACCCGATGTGGCAGTCATTGAGATTGGGTGATGTGAGCGGGTGGTTGCATTGCATGTTCTTAGATGTGTATTCCTTTGAGCATGATATTTGAGGCATTTAGCTGTAGTTTATTTTCAGCTTTCATTTTACCTATCTGTATATCTATCTGTTTGCCTCCAGTAGACTTAGTGGGTATACCGTGGACCTTGGTGACGGTACCCACTGAGAACTACCTTCTGCAGTAGTTCTCACACCCGCTGTGATGACAGGTTTTCCTGAGGCGGCTGTTCCGGGTTCAGCTCGTGCGGAGACAGCAGACCGAGGTAAGGGCGTGGCCGACTAGTTGCTTACCTGAGTCTGTATGTGTCAGAGGTAGAGTTACCCTGTATTTTTTTTGGTTTTTCACTTTTGTACTGGACAGTGATGATTGTAGTTTATGTCTTAGAGTGAGGACTGTGTATTTTGGATCTTTGATGTATAGTGATTTCAGCTGTTCAGTTTATGTTTCTATAGCTTTGGTTCTTTTCAGCTCTGATACCACCCTAATCTGTCACGCCCCGTGGTTCCTGAACCAAACAGGTGGTTCCGGATCTCAATGCCCAAACCTCCAAAAGCATGCTGAAGCCTCTGATCTTTTCGCCGCCAACTCACTTTTTGCCCTGGAAGCTTCCGCATCACTCCGAAACCTCCCGAACTCCACTGTAAACATAAAACACACATGTCCCAAGTATTTTCCAATTTTTCTGTGCACAACTGCGGAGTCGGTGCTCAATCCAAATCCAGTACTCTACACTCTCCCCTCCTTAAAAGGGTTTCGTCCTCGAAACCAGACTGAATCTAAAACTCAGGAGGGTGTCTCAAACAGATAGGGACAGGAAATCCTCAACTCATCCTCAGGCTCCCAAGTGGCCTCTCGCTCATCATGATGGCTCCATAGGACCTTCACGAAAGGTATAACCCGGTTGCGCAATTCTTTTGTCTCCCTGACAAAAATTCGCATCGGGCGCTCCTGATAGCTCAACTCCTCGTCCAACTCTAAAGAAGTGAAGTCCAAAACATGCGAGGGATCAAAAACATACCTCCTCAGGACGGATACATGAAATACATCATGGGTGCCTCCCAACCGCGGCGGTAGCGCAACTCGATAAGCAACGGGTCCAATGCGCTCCAATACCTCAAATGGACCAATAAATCGCGGACTGAGCTTCCCGCGCACTCCAAAACGGCGTATCCCTCGAGATGGCGAGACTTTCAGAAAAACATGGTCTCCAACCTGGAACTCTAAGTCTCGCCGCCTCCTATCGGCATAACTCTGCCGGCTCTGTGCAGTCACCAAATGACGCCGAATGACCTTGACCTTTTCTTCGGCTTCCAAAAGCAAGTCAAGCCCCAAGGTATTCCTTTCACCCACGTCACTCCAACATAGTGGCGATCGACATTTCCGACCATACAATGCTTCGTAGGGCGCCATCTGAATGCTCGCCTGGAAGCTATTGTTATAAGCAAACTCAGCCAATCTCAAATGTCGATCCCAACTGCCGCTAAAACTCAGGACACAAGCTCTCAACATATTCTCTAGAGTTTGAATGGTCCGCTCGGACTGTCCGTCAGTCTGTGGGTGAAAGGCAGTGCTGAACTGAAGCTGGGTCCCCAAGGCTGTCTGCAGGCTCCTCTAGAAATGCGAAGTGAACCTCGGGTCCCTATCAGACACAATCGAAGCCGGTACTCCACGTAGCCTCACAATCTCATCCAAGTACAACTGTGCCAGTCTCTCCAGAGTCCAACTCGACTGCATCGGCAGAAAATGGGCTGATTTGGTCAATCGATCCACAATCACCCGAATAGCATCAGCTCCACTCTGGGTCCTCGGCAATCCAACAATGAAATCCATAGTCACTCGATCCCATTTCCATTCAGGTATTGGAAGGCTTTGTAACTTGCCAGCTGGAACCTGATGCTCAGCTTTAACTTGCTGACAAGTTAGACAATGGGCCACAAACCTTCCAATATCTTTTTTCATGCCATGCCACCAGAACTGTGCCCTCAAATCCCTATACATCTTAGTTCCCCCAGGGTGGAGGGTATAAGGTGTATAGTGAGCTTCTCTTAGAATTAGCTCTCTAATCTCCAAATCGACGGGCACACAATAGCGGTCCCTGTACCTAAGTACTCCCGCTGTATCCACAGAGAAGTCCCCACCCTGACCATGCTGAACCTGGTCTCTAATCCTCTCAAGATTGGGGTCCACACTCTGTTTCTCTCTAATCCTGTCCAACAGAGTGGGCTGCAAGACCAAAGACATAAGTCTTGCAGAATCCCCAGGGGATACAACCTCAATATCCAGTCGCCTCAACTGCTCCCTCAGTGGCATCTGCTGAGTGATCAATAAGCTCAAGGACTGTCCTGACCGCCTACTCAAGGCATCCGTGACCACATTGGCTTTGCCGGTGGTTAGAGCTGTTAAAGGATTACGATCTGAGTATACAGTATCATCCCGGCAAAGCCTGTGGCTCCGAATGCGATGCGCCTAGTTGATGCGCTCCGGATGATGCGCCTAGTTGATACACTAGAGGTCGCTTTGCGTGATATTGAGATAGTCCGTGTAGGACGCCCTACGTAAGTCCAAGTCCTTTGTGGGCGTAGTGGTAGTAGGTAGGCGCAGGCTTGACTGGACCCGATGTGGCAGTCATTGAGATTGGGGTGATGTGAGCGGGTGGTTGCATTGCATGTTCTTAGATGTGTATTCCTTTGAGCATGATATTTGAGGCATTTAGCTGTAGTTTATTTCCAACTTTCATTTTACCTATCTGCATATCTATCTGTTTGCCTCCAGTAGACTTAGTGGGTATACCGTGGACCTTGGTGACGGTACCCACTGAGAACTACCTTCTGCAGTAGTTTCACACCCGCTGTGATGACAGGTTTTCCTGAGGCGGTTGTTCCGGGTTCAGCTCGTGCGGAGACAGCAGACCGAGGTAAGGGCGTGGCCGACTAGTTGCTTACCTGAGTCTGTATGTGTCAGAGGTAGAGTTACCCTGTATTTTTTTTTGGTTTTTCACTTTTGTACTGGACAGTGATGATTGTAGTTTATGTCTTAGAGTGAGGACCGTGTATTTTGGATCTTTGATGTATAGTGATTTCAGCTGTTCAGTTTATGTTTCTATAGCTTTGGTTCTTTTCAGCTCTGATATATGTGTAGCTATAGATCTTATTTGCAGGTTAGACGCTTCGTCTGTGCGGGAAGTCCCGTGCAGGCGGCGGATCTGTTGGAGAGCCCGGGTCGCCGTTTCGGCCGCGGGGTGTGACAATTCGCTTGATGCTTAGCTATTAGCGGCAGAAGGTGACGACAACGACTATCCACTTGATGCTTAGCCATCGGCAGTAGGTGATGCTGACGACTATCCGCTTGATGCTTAGCCGTCGGCGATAGAAAGGTAGCGACGACGATGACAATCCACTTGGTGCTTCGCCGTTGGCGGTAGAAGCGACGACGACAATGATCTACTTGGCACTTTGCTGTCAGCGATAGAAAAGGCAACAACAACGACGTTCATTCGCTTGATGCTTAGCTATCGACAATAGAAGGTGACGACGATGACTATCCACTTGATACTTAGCCATCGACAGTAGAAAGTGACGACGAAGACTATCCGCTTGACACTTAGCCGTCGACGACAGAAAAAGGCGACAACAATGACGTCCATCCACTTGATGCTTAGCCATCGGCGGTAGAAGGTGGTAACGATGACAACGACCATCCGCTTGACACTTAGCCGTCGGCAGTAGAGAAGGGCGACTACGACAACCATCCGCTTGACGCTCAACCGTCGACAGAGAGTGCTAATCAAATTATTGATTGCCATTCTTTTTAATTGGCTTTTTGTCAAAGACAACTTGTGCATGATGTATAGTTCACATGCATGTGCCAAGTGTTAAACAAAATGTCAAAAAGAGTTTGTGCATAGTGCATTGCTCATGTGCGCGCGTCAAGCGTTCGACGGAATGCCAAAGACGGCTTGCGCATGACGGAATGTCAAAGAAAACATGAGCATGATGCATCGCTCATGTGCGTGTGTCAAGTGCTCGATGAAATGCTAAAAAAAGGCTTATACATGACGCATGGCTCATTTGTGTATCAATTGTTCGGAGAAATGCCTTGGCGGGACATTGATCATATGTTCGCGATTGCTTGCATTAAAAGCGAGGGAGAGAAATGATAATTATTGCCTTTTCCTTTGTAGATATATTTATTTTTGTACACCAATGTACAAGAATAATAGAAATAAAAATGTTTATTTATTTTTGCTAATTATCACAATTGGCCAGCTTAATCGGAGGTTGCCTAAATGCGAATAGGTGTAATTAATTAGAAATCTTTACGATTCCTAAGGAGTATAGAACCCTCAATCTTGATTTTCTTACTTGCAATATTTTTCTCCCCTCGCTTTGTGCAACGCTTTACATTTTTAACACCCATACAATCTTGTTCGCAATTTTGATCTAAATTTTCTTCCCAATTTTCTTTATAAACTGGGGTTTCTATATCTTTAAAATAGATTTTAAGCTGATCTGGGTCAAGTTAGTCTGCCATAGGCGACCCCGTCTAAACTTATGTCCAACGGTCCCAAATGTCAGACCACTGAATAATGTGCCTATTGCCACCTTTTTTTTTTTTGGAATTTGCTTCTTTACTGGTCTTGATGCTTATTAGTTTAATAGAAGCCTGGAGTCCTATTATCATACCATGAATTTTCTCTTTAGACAACTAAATCTTTTGTTCAGATATATAGGCCATGAAAATCCCAAAGTCCATGCAAGTTAAGCTACTTAGATGACCCTTTTTGTTTCTGCCGTCATCATCTCTGATTTTCAATTTTCACAATGAAACTGAACAAGTTTTATATACAACCTGGTCTGAAATTTTTGGATCTTGATTGAGAACATTTTTGACGGTGAGCCTAAATGCTTATGACTCTAGCTAAAGAACTCTAACTAATCGTATTTTGATTTGCAGATGACCAAACTGATCCATATAGAATACCAACCAAACATAACATAAGGATGGCAATGTATTGGCTCGTGCAAGGATGCCAACCAGGAGACTCTTTGGTATTCCACTACTCTGGTCACGGTTCACAACAGAGAAACTATACTGGCGATGAGATCGATGGTTTTGATGAGACCCTTTGCCCGTTGGACTTTGAAACACAAGGAATGATTGTTGACGATGAAATCAACGCAACCATCGTCAGACCACTTCCTAGTGGGGTTAAGCTTCATGCTTTTGTTGATGCTTGCCACAGTGGCACTGTGCTGGACTTACCTTTTCTTTGCAGAATGAATAGGTCAGTTTTTAGCGTCTGAAAGTCTTGTATCCTTCTATTCTAGTAGCTAATTGCTTGTGACACAATCTTGGTATGCTTAGAGCCTTTTGTTCAAGAATTTAAGGTGCCCATCGACACGGGCTATACCCAACCTCCCGTTCAATATAACCACCATGTCGATGACACAGTTCAAAACCCTCTTTTTTTAAAAAAATTAGCAAATAGTTACCTATTTACCTCAATAGAGTGCAAAAGATTTGATAAAAATATACACTTAGCAATTAGAATATATTGCTGCTAAAAAAATTTAGTTATTTAAGTCGCAGTGTGCCAGCACATAGGTATTTTTGTGACCGGCAAACATCAGTACGGCACGTCGTGCCATTCTGCGCGTCTGTGCTAACAAGTTCTTGGCACGATTCAATGCCACTACACTTAAATCCTTGCTTTTGTTGTTTACAAGGCTAAACATCAAAATGGCCACTGTGGCATAGTGCATTTTCACGTTGGTGCGCTATAGTTTCTTGTCTATCACATAGGTGCCCTGAGTTTGGTATAGCAATTTTTCTCCAAGGAACTTTCTGCTGGCCCTTTTGGTATTTGGGTATGTTTTGGGTTCTAATCGATGTTGGCTTGTTTTTTTTAGTCTAAACTCAACAGAGAACCCGAATGCAAGTCCAAATTATAATGGGTGCTTGATTGAGTTTGAATCGGAACCCGACCTAAGGCCTGACCTAAACACAACCCAACCTGTTTATATTTATGTATCTTCCTGAAAACCCGATCCCAACTAAAAACTTTCGAAGCTCTAAATTGGGCACCTAAATTATACAGAGGAAACCAAAGGATGTTGACATGTAAATGGGCTATACTATTGGACCATTTTCTGAAGTTTATCCTCATTATAAACTGATCCTCCACTTATGAAGAATTGTCTAAGGAAGTTAAAAATATTTAAGTCACAATTTTCGCTTCATTAACTTAATGTGAACAACTAGCCAAATGTAATCGTCTACTTTGTTCTACTGTGGGCTATGCAGCTGCAATCTTAACACTCACCTCAAGATAAAACTTACCAATATGTATCGTTTATATCAAGAATTTCCACCATGATACCTCTATTAATATATTTAGAATTGCATTCGAGATGGTGAACAATGCAGATGAATTTAATTTGTTACTTACGAAGTAGATGGAGTCTAATTGTCTTTTCGGTCAATAGACTTGAGTTCGGACATGTCCATTTCATTAAAGCCAAATGCCTTTAGTTTTAAGTATAAAGTGGGAACTTGTCAAATAGGCTTGGAAACAGTTCGTTCAACGCTCAAAATGTCATAGAAGCTCTTTACTCTGGAAGTTCTTAACCTATCTTCACTAACAAACTTAGAAAGTTAGGCCTTATTTGTTTACACTTATGTCTTTCTTTTAATTTTTAATCACAAATTCTGTGTGATAGAGTTTGCTGATGTTTGATGCATTTTGGTTCTTGTTTTTGTTGGTTAGCATGCAAACTCATCTTCTTAAGAAAAAGAAACGAGAGAGCTGCTACTAAAAATTTCACTTTGTCGTTCGTAAGTAGTAACAACAATTTGTGATATGCCGGCATACCCCCGAGCATAAAATTGAGTTTCAAACATTCTTCCATTACGTCAACATTCAGCCTTCCGATAAACTCCTTCCTTCTTTGCTGATTTATCAACTTCAAAGTGCTCTTATAAGGTAAAACTTTTCGCATGTTTGCTTGGTTGGGAAGCTTTTTGGTAGTCGTGAGATTTGAAGATGTTGATATGTTATCATTCTTGATTTTTTTTCAGAGAGCTAGTAAGTTTATGTTATCCATACTGATGTAGGAGCGGCCAATGTGTATGGGAGGACCATCGGCCCAGTTCTGGAACCTGGAAAGGTACTAGCGGCGGAGAAGTGATCTCCTTTAGTGGCTGTGATGATAATCAAACCTCTGCTGATACCTCAGTAAGTCTGTACTCCTGAATTCAGTTTAGGACGGCTTATTAGTTTACTATTAAGAAAATCTTGATTTGACGGGAGGTTGGTGAGTTTTCACCGAATGGCAGTTACCACACCAGACATGAAGTGTCGTTTGTCATTCGTGTGATGGTTTAAGTTGCATTCTCATATCTTTTGCATAGTGGCGGCAGCCGGCCGAGCTATTGAATTTCTTCTAGCCTGTGTTTGATGAATAACAACTCTTTCAAATGATGAGAAACTATGCTAGTTAGAGAATTTGGCAAAATGGAAATTGATGTCCCTACAACATGCCGGCTTAAAGAGGCCAGCATCCTGCCCTGTGGACCGAGGCATGAGGCTGGTTGAGCCGAGTCACAATCGAGACCCGTGGACGCTATGCATGTGCTCTTTAAGTGAATTAGTTGCGTATTTCTATCAACTCGAGCTTTTGGAATTAATGATTAACGCCAACGATCCGATACAAAAGATCTAAGTTGAATTGAAATGTCTTATGACATGACAAAACAATTAACTATCCCTAATGAGGGATTTCGAAAACCCCGAAAATCCCTCTTGTTTGTTAAGTGTTCCTGACTTTGTACGCTATAAAAGCTATAAGATGGAGTCTATGATTCTAACGATTTACGTCAACCTGGACTCTCATTTATTGTTGTTATCTCTCCTTATTTTCGTCGCAAATATTTCTTCATGAAAACCTTTTCAATCATTACTGAAGTACATGGCATATAAACCTGCAGGCATTTTCGAGGGTCACCCCATCTGGCGCCATGACCTATTGTTTTATTCTGGCGATTGAGAAGGGTCATGGCACCACGTACGGAAGCGTACTAAACTACATTCGATCAACCATCAGAAGCACTGGAAATGCCATCAGCGGAGGTCCCATATCGACTCTTCTCGCCATGTTGTTCACTGGAGGTAGTCCACTTGGAGGACTGAGGCAGGTAATGAAGGTTTTTGGAAGCATTTCAGCACATACTATGTCGACAATTCACTTTCTACCGTTTCGATTCGCAGGAACCACAGCTGACATCCAATGAGCCCTTCGACGTATACACGAAGCCATTCTCTCTATGAATTACATTCAGATGATCTTCCACATTAGTTTCATGGACAGAGAAGTAAGTCTACTTGTGTTTCAGCAATTCATTATTTATGCGATGATTTTAGTTGCGAAAAACCCATTTTGCACATAACATATGTTCATACGACGAATCAGGATTCGTAAGAGAACCACATCTCTTAATTTTCTGATTAGCGAAGATCGAAGTCGCCTATTCGTTGATCCAACAACAATGAGTAGCTTAGTAGTCTAGAATTGTTTATAGTAGTAGTGAATGTGAAAAAAATGAGATTTGAAAAATTGAAAAATAAGTGAAAGGCAAATATGTTCGGGGTATTGAATATATAACAATTAAACACAATCATATTATTTATTATAATATCTGAGCAGGAGTTCCTTACTTTTAATTCTTTTTTGTGAGATTGGCTGCAGGCCTTTTATTATGTGTTCGGACAAACTGAAAAAATAATTTAAAATTAAAATAGGTATTTTTGATAAATTTTAGGCTCACTAGCAATAATAACTCGTTGGACTCAAAATAGAGCTCAAAATGCTTAAACCTAGTCATTATTACTAGTGTTCATGTAAGATTCGTGAAATTTAAATTCGAAACAAATGAAAGAAAAGAATGGAGTCAAGATGACTCAGAATTAGAAGAGCACAAATAGCGCAATTGACCTTTTTCTACTGTGTAAATTGCACAGTTTACGAGACAGACATATTGCCTTTCAAATCCGAGCCAAATCTCGAAAATCCGAGATGACCAGTGCGACCGTCTCGTCGAACTGATCGAAAA
This sequence comes from Tillandsia fasciculata, assembly GCA_029168755.2. Lineage (NCBI taxonomy): Eukaryota > Viridiplantae > Streptophyta > Magnoliopsida > Poales > Bromeliaceae > Tillandsia > Tillandsia fasciculata. Next base: position 3,754,086 of record CM054945.1, read on the forward strand.
AGATATAGATGAAATTCAGATCCGACGGTCGGATCTTCCGTAAAACCGCGAAGAAGAAACGGGTCCCGCAACTTAAGTTGTGAATAGTTACCCCTATTTTAAATCCCTTTTGACCTCTAACGGCCGTTTCGCCGTCTAGACCCCGAACCTAGCAACATGAGTAGTCGATTCTAACTAATTTCGACGCTCTGAACGCAATGGCGCTGTCGGATTCCGCGTTTGGCGATCCGGGTGCATCGGAGTGCGTGCAATGTACCGCACTTTACCGAACCTTATGGCCCGCGATTTTACTCGAGCGCCAAACCAATCAAACAAATACGCTACTTGACAGGTCTCGACGAGCCGGACGTCGTGGCGAAGTCTGTTCTTCGTTTCGACGAACCGTTTGTCTCGAAATGCGTGAAAGGCACCGAAAAGGGGGGAAATTTGGCAAAAGTGCTTATATTTTATGTACCGTTTCGAATGAGATTTTTTGGTGAGGTATCTGGGTGCAAGATGGACCTTCAGTAGGGACCTAAGGGCTTAGGGTTTATTGTGTGGGGACCAATTAGCAATTATAGCCAAAAGATATTTTTTTGAATTGGGACTTTTGAACTGCCCGTAGTGGGGGAAAGGGGGGCGGTTACGAGCGTATTTGGAGGCTAATTAAGCTCCCCAGCCGTTCCCTTTTTAGGCTCGGAATCACCAAGGGACCTTCCCCATTCGAGAGAGAGAGAGAGAAGAAAGGTTGGAACCAAGTTGAACAAGGCTTGGATCTAGAGTTCCTGTGGTGATCTCCTGTGTCTGAGAACCATCTTGAAGGTTGCCGTGGCCGCGCGGGGGAGGAGGAGAGAAACCGGCTTCACCCTTCTTCTCCAACTCCGGCGAAGGTAAGGCTTCTCTCTCCTTGGTTTGTAGCCCCTTAGACTGTTGGAAGCCGACTCTATAGAGTCTGTAGATGCTTCGTGCCAAGCCCGAGCTCCCCATGCACGGCCAGTTGCCGGCGGGAGAATAACCTCGCCGGAAACCTAATAATTCTTCACCTTGGTTGTTCTCTTCAACCGGTGGATAAAAATGAACCAAAATGGGTAGGCATAGACTGTAGAAGATGGAAATCAACCCCACCAAATTTGGTGGAGTTTGATCAAGCCAATAAGTCGCAGAATTGAACCCTAGTTTTGTGTAAACTTGCACTTCGGCCGAGCTATTTGCTCCGGCGCCGGCGACACTCCCCACCGCCGGCCACCTGCCCAGAACTCTTCTTGGGATCGGGGGAAGTCCAGCCATGCCTTTGCATGGCATCCATGCAGCCCGAATGAGGGCCGGCCATGGATGGCCCGAGCTTGAGGCCATTAATGGCGGCCGGTAATCCGGCGACTTCCGACGGCGGGGACAAGGCCAGACCTTCCTAAAAACTTGCTAGGAAGCTATTTGTGCTGTCCTTTGCACGCGAAACCCATTGAGTGAAAAGTTGCCATTGTTGGTAAAAGCTCCAAAACCGAGCTTGCCACCGCCGCGCCGCCGCCGTGTTCTGTTGCCGGCCATAGGCACAGGAGGGTTCACTGAGGGTGTTAGCACCTGTAGGTGCTTTTGGTTAAGTCCCAGAACCCTTGGTTGAACAGTCACGAATTTCGAGGTTTGAGGCATCTTCTTCAACCTCGGGCTCCGGAAATCCGAGGGTGCAAGGTGGAAACCAAAATGCTGGGAATGTTGCCTGTGCCCTGTGGAGCAATTCCCTTCAAGTTTCACAGGATTTGGTCCAGTAATTGCTGAGAACCAGGTTTGGGAATGGCTTGTGTGTGTTGAGAGAAATAGTGCACACCACCTGTTTGCTTAAATGCCACAATGAGATTTCTTACAGAATTAGCTTTCGAGTTAAATATGAAAGTTGCTCAAAAATGTCCCCTGAGCTTGATGCTCACTTCAGATCAAGTTAGATCTGTGTGGACTGAGGTTTGGAGCATTGTATGCATTGTTAGTGGACTAGGTGTGGATCAGGTTGATCCAGCAACTGCTGGGCTGCAAATGAAGCAAGCCCCAGGGTTTTTAGGTTGCTGTGAACTTAACTCTAAAGCAGAATTTGAATTGGATTATTAAAGGTTAAGTTATAGGTTAACCAACCCTTAAAAGAATAGTTTAGCCCAAACACTGTTTCGGGCTGTTTGCGAAGCCGCGACAGTGAGCTCCTGGCTAATTTGGGGTCACTGAACGCGATGCTCGCGTTTAATTTAAGTTTTGATCAGCCGCAGAAACAAAAAAATGCAATTAGGCTATGTTAGAATGGTATTCTATGGCCCGAAGTTTTCCTCGGGTTTCGTGCTGCCGCAAATGTGTGAGCACGGTGTTCAGCAAGTTAAAAGTCACCTGCTGGAAGTGACGGATCGTGAAAATGAGTTTCCAGTTGAAAGAACGAGCGAAAACAGTGCTCAAAAGTCACTAAAAGTGCGATTTTCGGAAACCCTAGGGGTCTAAATGCAGAAATGACATTGTATAAAGTTAAAAACAGTATGTTGGTCTAGATGTTGTCGTTAAACATTGTTAAAAGATTTAAGTTGATTGGGATAGTTTAGGTTAAGTTAGAATTAAACTAAGTTCCTGAACTATGTTTGATTCAGGTTGATTCAGTTGACTCTGGTTCTGAGCATACAGTCGATTTGGTTTAATCGCCTGCGATTTATCAGGTGGGTTATCTTCGAACCGGGCCTCAGCTTTTTGGCCCTCTGGTTGCTTTAGTCCAGTCGGACCCCTGTTTTTGATTCCCTGCTGATTACATGACCTATCTTGATATATCGTTATTTCCCTGATTGACATTGACTTGATTAGACCTGTGATTGAGATTTTCTGTTCACGATCAGCCGATTATCATACACATATCCCCTGATTATTCCTGACTGATCCCGATTGATTGATATATATAGATTTGCATGATTAGATGACACCGGTTGATTCCTGTCATTGAGATGTTATTTGAGATATTATTGATATGCATGATTGATTGATCCTGATTGATAGATACTACTCGATATGCATGATTGATTGATTCCGATTGATAGATATAGACAGATGATTCCCTGTTGGGATCTCGGCATGTTGCCGACTACCCGGTCACTAGACCGTGAGATTGATCATTATGATTTGCCATGCACTGCTGTACTTCACGAACATGGCCGGGGTAGCTCCCCGTGGAGATTGTTCTTTACCGGTAAAGTGGTCTGATGATAGACCCGTGAGCCCTCGACAAGGTTATGTCAGCCGAAAAGGTGCCGAACAGTGGCATTGCCTGAGGTTCTCTGAGACCAATATTGGCACATGATTGGATATTTGGTTTTCTACCTTTGACGCATTACTTTTACTCGTACTGTTGCTCAGTTGTTTCCAGCACTATTATCTGTAGACATGCTTGTATCACTTGTAGTTCTTATACATGATCCTTGTAGTTGATTTTCGATTTCCAGCATGCATGCCCTACAGTTTTCATGATAGTTATCTCTGAGATACCCTGATTGTTCAGCATACTTACTGCAGTTTTATTTCTGATTATTAGTAGACATCTATGTTTCCAGCTTTTCCTACAGATCTTTACTATCCGCAGATTTTAGTACCCAGTAGGTACGATTAGCTGATCCTCGGCTCGTCGTGCCCACTGGGATACACTCCGGTGTGTCTCACACCCTCGGGTGACTGTTGCAGGTCCGTCGGGTGGTGAGTTGTCGGGACGATCCAGTGAGCCTGTCACGATAGAGCTGTCCCCATGATTCTAGACAGAGATGACTGAGATCCTTGATGATTTACGCAGACAGTTATTTTCCGCATTTATTCCAGTTCTATTTGATTTAGACATTTAAAATATTGATGTGATTTCCGATTCTGAATTATTCCTGCTGAGTAGATTAGTAATTGTACTGAGATATCTGTCGCTGATTACTAGCCTAGCCGTGCATATATAGGGGAGTCTCTGTTCGCGGAATAGAGAGTTTCCTATATGTGTGGCGGTCTGTTACGCCTGTTTTGCAAACTCTGATTTAATCAAAAAAAAAAAAAAAATTTCAGACCTGATTTTTAAACTTGGGGCGTGACAGATTAGATGGTATCAGAGCAATAGGTATACGGTACCTAGGAAAAGATGATTAGGAACTGGTTAGGATGAACCCTAGGATGACTTGTGTTCGTGAGAGAGCGCTGGGTTTTGGCCTATGCGTAAATTCTAATAAGGTGTTGGTAAACATTAGAATATGGTTCTAGATTTTTGTGCATAGTCATGGTGGCATTCATGACCACAAGATGTAGTGATCCTTGGTAGAAGTTATGTCATCGGCATAGAGACTGTGATGAGAGGTATGTGATGTACTTTCAGATATGAGTTGTGTCCCCAACTAGTTGTTGACGACGGATCTAGGGTATTTCGCCTTTCTTTTGGTAAGCACGTTGGCTGCAGACAACGTACTGTCGAAAGAACTGAGGAAATACTCTGCCCTGTAATGGGGAGTATCAGATTGGGTCTAAAAGAGTAGCCTGAGAGTTGCCGATATTTTGTGACTGATTGTCACTACTGCGAAACTGTTAGAGGCTTAATAGTCGTTTAGTTCAGTTTAAGCTTCGGGAACAAAACTTTTTTTTAAGTTGTAAGTTTCGGGGACGAAACTTCTTTTAAGTTGTAAGTGATGTAAGATTCGTGAAATTTAAATTCGAAACAAATGAAAGAAAAGAATGGAGTCAAGATGACTCAGAATTAGAAGAGCACAAATAGCGCAATTGACCTTTTTCTACTGTGTAAATTGCACAGTTTACGAGACAGAAATATTGCCTTTCAAATCCGAGCCAAATCTCGAAAATCCGAGATGACCAGTGCGACCGTCTCGTCGAACTGATCGAAAAAGATATAGATGAAATTCAGATCCGACGGCCGGATCTTCCGTAAAACCGCGAAGAAGAAACGGGTCCCGCAACTTAAGTTGTGAATAGTTACCCCTATTTTAAATCCCTTTTGACCTCTAACGGCCGTTTCGCCGTCTAGACCCCGAACCTAGCAACATGAGTAGTCGATTCTAACTAATTTCGACGCTCTGAACGCAATGGCGCTGTCGGATTCCGCGTTTGGCGATCCGGGTGCATCGGAGTGCGTGCAATGTACCGCACTTTACCGAACCTTATGGCCCGCGATTTTACTCGAGCGCCAAACCAATCAAACAAATACGCTACTTGACAGGTCTCGACGAGCCGGACGTCGTGGCGAAGTCTGTTCTTCGTTTCGACGAACCGTTTGTCTCGAAATGCGTGAAAGGCACCGAAAAGGGGGGAAATTTGGCAAAAGTGCTTATATTTTATGTACCGTTTCGAATGAGATTTTTTGGTGAGGTATCTGGGTGCAAGATGGACCTTCAGTAGGGACCTAAGGGCTTAGGGTTTATTGTGTGGGGACCAATTAGCAATTATAGCCAAAAGATATTTTTTTGAATTGGGACTTTTGAACTGCCCGTAGTGGGGGAAAGGGGGCGGTTACGAGCGTATTTGGAGGCTAATTAAGCTCCCCAGCCGTTCCCTTTTTAGGCTCGGAATCACCAAGGGACCTTCCCCATTCGAGAGAGAGAGAGAGAAGAAAGGTTGGAACCAAGTTGAACAAGGCTTGGATCTGGAGTTCCTGTGGTGATCTCCTGTGTCTGAGAACCATCTTGAAGGTTGCCGTGGCCGCGCGGGGGAGGAGGAGAGAAACCGGCTTCACCCTTCTTCTCCAACTCCGGCGAAGGTAAGGCTTCTCTCTCCTTGGTTTGTAGCCCCTTAGACTGTTGGAAGCCGACTCTATAGAGTCTGTAGATGCTTCGTGCCAAGCCCGAGCTCCCCATGCACGGCCAGTTGCCGGCGGGAGAATAACCTCGCCGAAAACCTAATAATTCTTCACCTTGGTTGTTCTCTTCAACCTGTGGATAAAAATGAACCAAAATGGGTAGGCATAGACTGTAGAAGATGGAGATCAACCCCACCAAATTTGGTGGAGTTTGATCAAGCCAATAAGTCGCAGAATTGAACCCTAGTTTTGTGTAAACTTGCACTTCGGCCGAGCTATTTGCTCCGACGCCGGCGACACTCCCCACCGCCGGCCACCTGCCTAGAACTCTTCTTGGGATCGGGGGAAGTCCAGCCATGCCTTTGCATGGCATCCATGCAGCCCGAATGAGGGCCGGCCATGGATGGCCCGAGCTTGAGGCCATTAATGGCGGCCGGTAATCCGGCGACTTCCGACGGCGGGGACAAGGCCAGACCTTCCTAAAAACTTGCTAGGAAGCTATTTGTGCTGTCCTTTGCACGCGAAACCCATTGAGTGAAAAGTTGCCATTGTTGGTAAAAGCTCCAAAACCGAGCTTGCCACCGCCGCGCCGCCGCCGTGTTCTGTTGCCGGCCATAGGCACAGGAGGGTTCACTGAGGGTGTTAGCACCTGTAGGTGCTTTTGGTTAAGTCCCAGAACCCTTGGTTGAACAGTCACGAATTTCGAGGTTTGAGGCATCTTCTTCAACCTCGGGCTCCGGAAATCCGAGGGTGCAAGGTGGAAACCAAAATGCTGGGAATGTTGCCTGTGCCCTGTGGAGCAATTCCCTTCAAGTTTCACAGGATTTGGTCCAGTAATTGCTGAGAACCAGGTTTGGGAATGGCTTGTGTGTGTTGAGAGAAATAGTGCACACCACCTGTTTGCTTAAATGCCACAATGAGATTTCTTACAGAATTAGTTTTCGAGTTAAATATGAAAGTTGCTCAAAAAATGTCCCCTGAGCTTGATGCTCACTTCAGATCAAGTTAGATCTGTGTGGACTGAGGTTTGGAGCATTGTATGCATTGTTAGTGGACTAGGTGTGGATCAGGTTGATCCAGCAAGTGCTGGGCTGCAAATGAAGCAAGCCCCAGGGTTTTTTAGGTTGCTGTGAACTTAACTCTAAAGCAGAATTTGAATTGGATTATTAAAGGTTAAGTTATAGGTTAACCAACCCTTAAAAGAATAGTTTAGCCCAAACACTGTTCCGGGCTGTTTGCGAAGCCGCGACAGTGAGCTCCTGGCTAATTTGGGGTCACTGAACGCGATGCTCGCAATTAATTTAAGTTTTGATCAGCCGCAGAAACAAAAAATGCAATTAGGCTATGTTAGAATGGTATTCTATGGCCCGAAGTTTTCCTCGGGTTTCGTGCTGCCGCAAATGTGTGAGCACGGTGTTCAGCAAGTTAAAAGTCACCTGCTGGAAGTGACGGATCGTGAAAATGAGTTTCCAGTTGAAAGAACGAGCGAAAACAGTGCTCAAAAGTCACTAAAAGTGCGATTTTCGGAAACCCTAGGGGTCTAAATGCAGAAATGACATTGTATAAAGTTAAAAACAGTATGTTGGTCTAGATGTTGTCGTTAAACATTGTTAAAAGATTTAAGTTGATTGGGATAGTTTAGGTTAAGTTAGAATTAAACTAAGTTCCTGAACTATGTTTGATTCAGGTTGATTCAGTTGACTCTGGTTCTGAGCATACAGTCGATTTGGTTTAGTCGCCTGCGATTTATCAGGTGGGTTATCTTCGAACCGGGCCTCAGCTTTTTGGCCCTCTGGTTGCTTTAGTCCAGTCGGACCCCTGTTTTTGATTCCCTGCTGATTACATGACCTATCTTGATATATCGTTATTTCCCTGATTGACATTGACTTGATTAGACCTTGATTGAGATTTTCTGTTCACGATCAGCCGATTATCATACACATATCCCCTGATTATTCCTGACTGATCCCGATTGATTGATATATATAGATTTGCATGATTAGATGACACCGGTTGATTCCTGTCATTGAGATGTTATTTGAGATATTATTGATATGCATGATTGATTGATCCTGATTGATAGATACTACTCGATATGCATGATTGATTGATTCCGATTGATAGATATAGACAGATGATTCCCTGTTGGGATCTCGGCATGTTGCCGACTACCCGGTCACTAGACCGTAAGATTGATCATTATGATTTGCCATGCACTGCTGTACTTCACGAACATGGCCGGGGTAGCTCCCCGTGGAGATTGTTCTTTACCGGTAAAGTGGTCTGATGATAGACCCGTGAGCCCTCGACAAGGTTATGTCAGCCGAAAAGGTGCCGAACAGTGGCATTGCCTGAGGTTCTCTGAGACCAATATTGGCACATGATTGGATATTTGGTTTTCTACCTTTGACGCATACTTTTACTCGTACTGTTGCTCAGTTTTTCCAGCACTATTATCTGTAGACATGCTTGTATCACTTGTAGTTCTTATACATGATCCTTGTAGTTGATTTTCGATTTCCAGCATGCATGCCCTACAGTTTTCATGATAGTTATCTCTGAGATACCCTGATTGTTCAGCATACTTACTGCAGTTTTATTTCTGATTATTAGTAGACATCTATGTTTCCAGCTTTTCCTACAGATCTTTACTATCCGCAGATTTTAGTACCCAGTAGGTACGATTAGCTGATCCTCGGCTCGTCGTGCCCACTGGGATACACTCCGGTGTGTCTCACACCCTCGGGTGACTGTTGCAGGTCGGTCGGGTGGTGAGTTGTCGGGACGATCCAGTGAGCCTGTCACGATAGAGCTGTCCCCATGATTCTAGACAGAGATGACTGAGATCCTTGATGATTTACGCAGACAGTTATTTTCCGCATTTATTCCAGTTCTATTTGATTTAGACATTTAAAATATTGATGTGATTTCCGATTCTGAATTATTCCTGCTGAGTAGATTAGTAGTTGTACTGAGATATCTGTCGCTGATTACTAGCCTAGCCGTGCATATATAGGGGAGTCTCTGTTCGCGGAATAGAGAGTTTCCTATATGTGTGGCGGTCTGTTACGCCTGTTTTGCAAACTCTGATTTAATCAAAAAAAAAAAAAAAAATTTCAGACCTGATTTTTAAACTTGGGGCGTGACAGTTCATGTCTCATATAAATTCAATCATAATTCCATCCATATCTGATGTGGGACTATTGGGGGCGTCAGACTCCTCCCGTTTAGGCCTGACATTCTTGTCAGTCCAAACACATACACAGCAGCTCAAAATCACTAGGCGATATAAGACTTGCCTCGCTAGCCCTGTCATCTGGATCCAGGCTCAGTCGAGACTCATCACACACTTCCGGCTGGTTATTGGCTCTAATACCAAATGACAGAGGATTTTCTATACATGTGGCGATATGTTCATAGCGACGAATTTTACAGTCTCAAATGGATAATTTGGGGTCTCATTCCCAAAATAATTTTTTCCTATTCTAGAACCCCATCTAACGACCTATATCGATCTACTCAACCAGTAATTAAGAGCTCAATGTTAGCGACTAAGAAAAAATTAACTTTACGAGCGATATCACTGAGTCTGTGTTCGTAATTCTCTTTGGTATCCTAATTCATTTTGGTACAGCAATCCACACGGGTACAGTCTAGTGTTGAAATTTTACGGCGAAAACATCAAATCAAATTTTTACTATAAATCTGTCTCTTCAACAAAAGTGAAACCAATACAATCACAAAAAAAAAAAAAAAAAAATTAAAATAGAAAATATGCGGGTGAAATAGAGTAGCTTTAATTCGAGCTCTTTCTGAATCTCTTATTCTTCTCTTGTCTTCTAAACGTGAACGCATCCGTATGTACATTCAAATTTATGAACACATTGACTATGTTATATGAATGTGGCTAAATTCTAATCCCCACCATATCATATGGGTGTGATTAAATTCTACCGCTATCACCATCAAATTCTAGTCTAAATAAATTTCTATTAATATTTAAATTTTAATAAATCTATCTCTAATAAATTTAAATATTAATCTTAATCTAATTAAAATTCATCTATAAATCAAATCAAATCAAATCCAGTAACTCAATCTGAAATGAGAGTGGTACTACGGATATTCATACTCCCCTTTAAAGAAAAGTCATTGGATAATATCTACTCAGAAAAGAATATATCAAGTACATCAAAATTAACTATAAGATGATATCTTAATTCCTTATGAATAAAAAGATATTTATGTTCAAACTTTTTAATAAATAAAAACACAAAATTTGACTACAATTTTGGAGGACTAAATGTGATTTCAAAATGTTCTGAAACTCATATCAAACTTAGCCTACTATTAGTACTAGAATGCTTACATACTAGATCATGCACAATCTTCTTCTCATCCAATGCTGAGTTATCACAATTACAAAGTCTAATTAAACATCCGCTTTCATATTTTGAAAAAAAGATCGATAATATAAGCGCGCTTTAAATCTTCCATTAATAATATAAAATGGTACAAAGATTTTTATTCTTGTTAAAGCAAGTACAGAAACTCTACTCTGATATATATATATATATATATATTATATATATATATATATATATATATATATATATATATATATATATAAATATAAATAGAGAGAGAGAGAGAGAGAGAGAGAGAAGAGTTTATTTACTTTTAAAAGTATAAACTTGTAAATTTTTTATCATAAAATTTGTATTGAGATCCGTGTTATTGTAAAGATACTTAAGAAGAGAGAAAGAAAGTACAATTGTATAAATTTCAATACAAATTTTATGGTAAAAAATTTACAAGTGTGAATAAATTTGTACTTTTGAAATTGTATAAGCTCTACTATACATATATATATATATATATATATATATATATATATATATAGAGAGAGAGAGAGAGAGAGAGAGAGAGAGAGAGAGAGAGAGAATTCGGCTACTATGCTATCCACAGTACAAAGCACTTAGTGTAACCAAGTTTTCCACCATTAAATCCACTCATTCAATCATTCTATTTTTCTAACCACTCACTAAACCCAAGTGACTCACTATCATCCTAACCACACATCTCCTCATCCAAAGTTAAAAATTTAATAGCACAAAAAATTTAGTGCTTATCATAGCATGATAACCTAGTAATATATATATATATATATATGTAGTAGGGCTTATATACTTTCAAAAGTATAAGCCAAATCATGCTTGTGAATTTTTTATTCTTGAATTTGCATTGAGATTTGTGCAATTGTAAAGTCAACTAAAGAGAGAAAGAAAAAGTACAATTACATAAATCTCAATGCAAATTCAATGATAAATGATTGAGCTTGTGCTTTTAAAAATATATAAGCTCTCTCTCTCTCTCTCTCTCTCTCTATATATATATATATAAACAAATTAAAAAATAATGGATTTCACATTATTTTACATAGTATTAGAGCACAAAATCGATCCTGAGTTCGAGTTCCGTCAGACTGTTAGCGTTATTTAATTTTTTTTAATTTAATTAAGCTCATGTCTAGAATTTATTAAAAAGTTTCGAACTCAAACATGCAAAAAAAACATTGAATATAAAATATATAAAGATCGTTTTCTGATAGCTTAAGTTATTAGAAATAAATGATTTGTTCATATAAAATTTCACATTATTTTTTCCGAATAAGAAGATATTTATGGTCAAACTTTCTATAAATAAAAGCCACAAAATTTGACCACAATTTTGGAGGATCAACTAAATGATCTCAAAATATTCTGAAACTCATATCAAACTTAGCCAACTAGTTATTAGCATTAAAATTCTTATAAACTATTAACCGTTTCTGGCGCAAGTGGCAAAGGAGTTGGTGGTTGATAATCGAGGTTTCGAGAAAAGATTCTAAATATAAAAGCATTTTAGTTAATCTTGTCTTCTTTTTTTTTTTTGTTGAGAGAGAAAAAAGTAGCATGGTATCTGCTTCGTTTATTTTGAAATAAACTTAGCTAAAAATATGAAACAACTAGGTTTCGAACTCGAAATCTCGAATATCAACCATCAAATTCTTTACCAATCACTACAACAAAATTAGGCTATAGCGATATTTTTAAGTGTTTCTAAAATCTAAAAAAAGTGTCGCTGATAAAAATACCGACACTTATTGTAAGTGTTGGTATATGTGCCGTCGCTATGGTGTATAGCGACACATTTTTGTAATGTGTCCCAAAAATGTGTTCCTATAATCTAATTTTGGATATAGATGGAATATAGATAGAATACTTATACAAAAGTGATACAAACATGTGTCCCTATAACTAATTTTGTCGTAGTAATTGTGTTAGAGACGACCAATTAAATCTTTCATTAATACTATAAAATGATGGCAGGAGTATGAGTACAAAGATCTTTATTCTTGTGAAAGTACAATGACTCTACTCTTATATATATATGATGACTACAAATTAAGAAACAGCAGCATGGAAATGGGGCATGCTTGGGCTCCACGCCTCTTAGCAAAAGACCAGAAGAGCAGTTGCATGCTATGAATGGGCTGAGCAGTGCATCAGTAAACTGACTCACTAAACTGTGACTCAAACTGCTGCAAAAAACCTCCATCTAAATGGGCAAAGATTGTGTGGTCCACATGTAAATGCCACACATATGTACTACAAAAGGTGAAAATGTGTGGACATCCCCTCAACTATAGAACATTTTGAAATGGGCCCTCTCACCATTTTATTTTCCTTTTCTTTAAAGATATCTGTGCATTTAACACTAGAATAAAATTATGTTATGATGACACTTTTAAGTATTTCTAAAATCTGAAAAAGTGTCGTTGGCAAAACACTTACTATTAGTGTTGCTATATGTACAGTCCCAAAAATGTGTTTCTATAATCTAATTTTGAATATAAATGAAATATAGATAGAATATTTATACAAAAATATTATAAAAATATATTCCGATAATTTAATTTTATTGTAATATTTTAAACTACATATATATTGACCAACTACTCTGTATAATGATGATACAAAATACTAATTAATAAGTCACCTTTATTAACTCTATAGCTCTATGACCTAAAACTATTTTTAGAATAAATATGTAAAATAATTATTTGTCTCTAATTAAAGCTAAAGGGAGAATGATATATACTTTTGATATTTTTATATTCAAATTGAATTAAATCTAGGAGAATTAAAATTGGTTAAGTTAGGAGTCTGGAGGGATTCAAATTCACCCATATAATATGAAACAACAAATTATCCTAAAAACTTAATCTATTAGAGAAAGGTGGTATTGAATATCTTTACTTGATACATACAAACTTATCAGAAAAAAAAAAAAAAAAAAAAAAAAACTTGAGGGGTTAATTCCTTCACATTTTCACCACCAGAAAAGAGCCAACCCCACAAAGTTTCGTAAGCAAGCTGACATGCATCACAAAAGTGAAAGCATTGCCATCTTTTACCAATAGTTAATTAATGAAGAGAGAAAGTAAGGGTGACAAAGGCTCACACTTTAAATGTATTTAAAAAAAAAAAAAAAAAATCCAACATTCCTGTTATTTGCAAAGAATATATATATATATATATATATATATATATATATAATTGAGCTCCTATGTTTATAAAAGTACCAAGTTATTTGTGCTTGTGAGTTTTTTATCCTTGGATGTAGGAATGTGCGGTTAGGATGATGGTGGCCCCCTTGGGTTTAGTAGGTGGTTGGTGGAATAGTATGATCTAAAGGATAGAATTAATCAAAGGATTAGATCTAACGGTAGAAAACTTACAAGTACTAATTGCTTGGTGCTTGTACAAGCACAGTAGCCGAACTATATATATATATATATATATATATATATATATATATATATATATATATATATATATATAGAGAGAGAGAGAGAGAGAGAGAGAGAGAGTCCGGCTACTATACTATCGATAGTACAAAATATTTGGTGTTATCAAATTTTCTACTCTTAGATCAATCTCTTTGATCATTTTCATCCGTTAGATTTTACTATTTTTTCAACCACCTATTAAATCCAAGGACTCACTATCATCGATCTCAACCACATATCTTTTAATCCAAGGGTTATTAATAATATTTCAGCACATATATATATATATATATATATATATATATATATATATATATATAGTTGAGCTGAAATGCTATCGATATCAAACGGGTTCGTTGCCATCTATTTTGTTTTCGATGGTGTTTTTAAATCGATGATCAACACCGTTGAATATGATTTAGACCATTTAAACTATCTGAAAATTAAATTTTAATTTTTTTCAACATCGTTGACCTAATGATCAAAGGGTTGTCAAATTTGTAATTTTAATGATAGATATGCATCTTTTTGCTAGTTTAATGGTGAAAAAAATTTTGAATTAATTAAATTTTGGTTAGAAATTTTTTTAAACTATTTAAAATAAGATTTATACTCTTGTTCTTGGTTACAAGACTCCTATCATTATTTTTTGAAAAATATTCATTTTCAGCCGTTTCTTTTTGTGTCCACTTGATGGACAAGAAAAGAATATAAAAAAAAAAATATGAAATTTAATTTTCAGATAATTTAAATAGTTTAGATTATATTTAACGGTGTTGATCGTCGTTTTGAAAACTTCATCATCGAAAATAAATAGGTGGCAACGGAGCCGGTTTGCTATCGATAGCATTACAGCCTAATTCTCTCTCTCTCTCTCTCTCTCTCTCTCTCTCTCTCTCTCTCTCTCTCTCTCTCTCTCTCTCTCTCTATATATATATATATATATATATATATATATATATATATATATATATATATATACAGAGAGAGAGAGAGAGAGAGAGAGGGGGGCTGGAATGCTATCGATACCAAACGGACTCCATTGTCACTTATTTATTTTTGATTATGGAGCTTTCAAAACGATGATCGACACCGTTAAATATGATCCAGATCATTTAAACTATCTAAAAATTTAATTTTATGTTTTTTCGATATTATTTTTTGTTTCCATCACGTGAATATAAAAATAAACGGCTGAAAATAAATATTCTTCAAAAGTAATAATATGAGTGTTTTATTCAAGATCAAGAGTATAAATCTTATATTAAATACTTTTAAAACTTTTTAATCAATTCAATTAGTTTAGAATACTTTATATCGTTAAACAAGCAAGAGTCTCATATCTATCATTAAAATTATAAATTTAACAACATTTTGATTATTAGGTCAACGATGTCGAAAAGATTTAAAATTTAATTTCTAAATACTTTCAGCGGTGTAGACCATATTCAACGGTGTCGATCGTCAATTTGAAAGCTCTATCATCGAAAACAAATGGGTGACAATGGTGCCCGTTTGTTAATGATAACATGTGACGCCCCAATAGTCCCACATGGGATGTGGATGGAATTGTCATTGGGTTTATAGGAGACGTGGACACTAGTAATAATAACTGGGCTTAAGCATTTTGGGCTGTGGTTTGGGCCCAACGAGTTATTATTGCTAGTGGGCCGGGTCGTTATATTTGGTATCATAGCCAATAACCAACCGAAAGTGTGCGGCGATCAGCTGAGCTTGGGTCTAGATGACAGAGCTAGCGAGACGAGTCTCACATCGCCTGGTGATCTTGGGCTGCTGTGTATGTGTTTGGGCTGACGAGGACGTCAGACCTAAACGGGGGGAGTCTGTGACGCCCCCAATAGTCCCACATCGGATGTGGATGGAATTGTGATTTGGCTTATATGAGACATGGACACTATTAATAATAACTGGACTTAATCATTTTGGGCTGTGGTTTGGGCCCAACGAGTTATTATTGCTAGTGGGCCGGGTCGTTACATAACATTTCAGCTCAACTCATAACTCATATATATATATATATATATATATATATATATATATATATATATATATATATATATATATATATATATATTAGCGACGAAGCCATATCCCCTTTAACTTTTAAAATATTTACTTTAGATCTCTATATTGCTATTGATTTAAAAAATAAATAGTTATAGCTAAACAAATATTATGATAATGACTTATATAAAAAGTTTGTGTGTGTATTACTAGAGAAATTTTTTTAAAAAAAATTATATGCACCTGATACACCATACATCATACTTTATAACATTCATAATGCTTGCATATTAAATATATAAGAAGTTATAAATATAAGTATATATTATTTAAGTATCTATTAGTTCTAAAAACGAGCAGTGAAAAAAAAAATATTATAGACTATAAAATATAGATGTCTAAAAATTATAATTGTTGATACGCATGTACTTTGAATGGCATTAAGTATACATAACAATTTTAATTTTAATTTTAAATTTTTTAAATTGTAAAACTTTTGGCCCCTCCAGAAATTAAATTCTGACTTCATCCTTATATATATATATATATATATATATATATATATATATATATATATATATATATATATATAAAAGACTACCATATTATTAATAATATCAAACACTTAGTACTATTGAGTTTTCGGTCCTTGAATGAAAAAATATCAGTTAATATCATAATAATTTCCTCGGATTTAATAAATTATTGGCGAAATAATATAAATTTTTAGAACCACTATAATTTTAATTCTAATGGTATGTCATTTTATCCAGATTGGTTAATATAGGAATCAAAGAGAGTCTCTCTCTCTCTCTCTCTCTCTCTCTCTCTCTCTCTCTATATATATATATATATATATATATATTATATATATATATAAAGGGGATGGTGAAGTAGGTCAAAAGAGGAAGTTTCAAAATGAGAAGTTAACTATATATGACAAGATGGCCAGAGAGAGAGAGAGAGAGAGAGAGAGAGAGTGTGAGAGTGAGAGTGAGAGAGAGAGTGAGAGTGAGTGAAGGGATGTTGCATGCTAGTATATATATATATATGAAGAGGTAGCATGCACTTCTTTCATTGATATCTTTGTGTAATCTCTGGGATCTCCTGTGAGAACGACAGCAGTAGACACTTGCATGATTACCCCAAAGAAACTTGGTGTAGTTTTTGTACCAACCCTCATAGGAGCTCTCTGGCCTATATATAAGTCTGGTATTAGTTTCTAGTTAGGGCAATCTCTCCCCTAGAGAGAGAGAGAGAGAGAGAGAGAGAGAGAGGATAGTAGTGTCCCCTAGAGATAGAGAGGATTGTGTAGCCAGGGGCATTCCCCGTATTCTCAAGCTACAGTAGCGTTCATAGAAATTTTTTTTACATATAGAACGATCTTAATTGTCATCTATTTGATAGCGTGGTGCATCTTTCTGCATGTTGCTATCGGATGAACTACGGGATTATGAAAGCTGCCTGGGGATGATGTTCTTAAAGAAAAAAGCATGAAGGAGAAGTTCAAAAAATACCCATATGCATGTTAAGCATTTGCTGTTTACTATTATATAATAACTCAATTAATATATCTCATTTGAGTACTATTCTATGGCTTTTATTATTATATATGTTTTAAGTAAGGTACGATATATATATATATATATATATATATATATATATATATATATATATATATATATAGAGAGAGAGAGAGAGAGAGAGAGAGAGAGAGAGAGAGAGAGAGTACAGCTAGAATACTATCGATAGCACCAAACAATTGGTGCTATCAAGTTTTCAGCAGTTGGATGAAAAGATATGCGGTTGGGATTATAGTGATTCCCTAAAATTTTTACTATTTAACCAACCACCTAGTAAACCCTAGGGGACCACTATAATCTCAACCGCATATTTTTTCATCTAACGATTAAAAATTTGATAGCACCAATTGCTTGGTGCTATCGATAGTATTCTAGCTTAATTATATATATATCCATAAATAAGGAAGCAAATTGCTAGTCTCAAAAAAATATGGGGTGCATGGCAAAATATAGCATTTTATTATCGCGTGATTTACATTTTTACATAATTTTGTTTGTAAAGATAGTATTTTGCTATTTTGTTTAATTCTAGGCTTTTACATAAAAATAAGGATTTATTTTATATAGCTCGTGTAAATATTATATATATATATATATATATATATATATATATATATATATATATATATATATATATATATATATAGTTTAACTTATTTTGTATATTTATTTTTTAAAATTTATAAGTTGTTAATATATGTTTCTACCGTCAAAGTCCGTTAATAAAATATGATAAATCATAAGTTAAATATTTAACCTTAGTTAAAAGATATATTTATAAAAATAAAATTAACATGAGCGATGCTATATGTAAACCCCAAAAGGGGTGTACATCCTATACCCCACCCATATAAGAGTAGGGTGGATTTCAAAAAGTCACTTCACAATTTGTGAAGTGATCTCTCACCACACCCCACCAATATATTGGATAGGTGGGATGTAGAATATACACACTCAATAAAGTGTACAAGTAGTATTTTCCTTTAAGTATATTTGAAAGGTTTTCAAAGTGACACTCATCTTTTATTTTGCATGTTCAATCATGTTATTACTAGCGGATGTATGTGGATCAAATGTAAATTAATTATATACTTAAGTTGTTCTCTTGCCTCGTAATTATTATCTTTTCATTATAATAAAATTATATTATAGTGATATTTTTAAATATTTTAAAATTTGAAAAAAAAAATATCATTGATAGAAATGTCGACACTTATTATTAGTATTATTATATGTGCAGCTGCGATGGTGTATGGCGATATATTATTATAACGTGTCTCAAAAATATACTCCTATAATCTAATTTTGAATATAGATAGAATATAGATAGGACACTTATACAAAAATATTACAAAAATATATCTTTATAATCTAATTTTATTATAGTGTTTATACTTGACCAACTAGAATATTTCAGTCTTTATCAAAATAAAATTGTTATATTTTGAACTACAAGATATTAAACTATAAGTACACAATCACATGATGCAATTTTTAAGTTTTGCAAACAAAAAAATAAAAATAAAAAATAAAAAAAATAAAAGGGAGAAAAGATCATGATGATGGTTGTGTCAAAATTGGGCAAAAACAAACAAAATGATCTCAAAGGTTGCTTGTACTTGGGAGGCTTAGTTGTGTACTTACATATTAGAATACCACATGATTGATCGTGGATTTGAAAAGTTCTATCATCAAAATCAAATCGGTAGCAATGGAGTCAGCTTACTATTGATAGTATTTCAGTTCAACTATATATATATATATATATATATATATATATATAGAGAGAGAGAGAGAGAGAGAGAGAGAGAGAGAGAGAGAGAGAGAGAGTGTCTGGCTACTATATTTTTATAAATACGATCGACTTTGTACTCATAAATTATTTTCGATGATAGAGTTTCTAAATTGACAATCCATATCGTTAAATATGATTTAGTGCATTTGAAACTTCTAGGAACTTAAATTTTATAATTTTCGACATCATTTATCTTACGATCAAAAGATCTCAAAATTGATAATTTTTAACGGCTGGTATAGGATGCTTGCTAGTTTAACGGTGTAAAAGAATCGAAATGGGTTGAATTTTTTATAAAAATTCTATACACTACTTAGATAGAGATCTATAACTTCGATCTTAAATAAAAAAATTCGTTCTTTTATTTTTAGTAGGTTGTTCGATTTTGACTGTTCATTTTATGCTCACTTGATGGACTTTATCATAATTTTAAAAAATTACAAAATTTAGTTTCGATCTATATGAGTTTAAAATGCTCTAGATTATATTTAATAGTATAGATCGTCGATTCGGAAGCTCCATCATCGAAAACAACTTATGAGTACGAAAGGGTCTATACTCACCCGAGCCCCAGCGGAAGCCTACCCGACAGGTGCACAAACCTGCCGTGTGCACAGGGCACCCCTCGGTACACACAAGGCGTCTACAACAACAAAGCGGAAAGAAAGCGATATACACATCCTACTAATAATCAGAGCACAAGTACAACTAAACTATGCATAAAAGAAGAAAAAATAATTACTATCATACAAGAAGTAAAGCCAATATACAAAAGTAGTCATCTCAAGTATATCCTACCAAAATACATGAGTGGTTTCTATAACAAAATCCAACAACACCTCTCCAATTAAGTCTGTGGTTTAGTGTTTTTATTCATTGTGAATCAGTGGGTTGGGCTTGTGTGAGTCAGTATATGACCTGTGATTTTGGTTTAGGCCCGATCAGTCAGGAGCCTCCGCGTGAGCTGAGCAGCGAATTTTTGGATCGCCTGCACTGAGGTGGATACTTCGATCCGGGTATTAACATAGTGTAACCTGATTGGGTACCGTTGTCGACTGAATCCTTGGTTATTTTGCTAGCCTTTTCTTTCAATTATTGCATTCTCGCACTTTGATTTATCTCGGTTCTATATGTTGATCATGTTATTACTCAGTGATTATTGACCTTGTTAGTTGGTTATTGATATCTCTCTTACTGCTGATTTGTTACACTTGTTTTCATTCCCTGATTGCTATGCATAATAAAGTAGGGGGCTATTGTTTTCCTTATGGTATTGTTGGCATTGAGATTGACTCTGTTTCCTATTTGGGAGTTTCCGCCTAATTATCGTATTCTGATCTTTCGACCGCGAGTTTTGAGCATCCACATTGAGATCGACATGCACCAGCTGTACATTTTCACGTACACCAACGGACTGACCCCCGTTATGGTGTTCTTTACCGATAGAGTGGTCTGATTGACCCGTGAGCCTGTCATGTAGCTGCACCTGCAGGCCCGGGTAATATTGAGCCCTATGCTTTTACTATTCTTGTAGTTGTGGGGTATATGTATCAGTTTTGGTTAGGCACTAGCCTGAGGTCCTATGGACCAACAGTGGCACCCGATTGGATTGATTTGACTATCGTTATACTTGACGTATTACTTGTTTACAGTTATTTCGTTCAGATACATGTTTACTATTTATCCAGTTATGCTTTCATACCAGCATTATAACCTGACATACTACTTGCTTCCTAGTCATGCTTTACCTTTCGATCATTATATACCAGTAGGTACGACTTGCTGGTCTCCGGCTCGTTGTACCCATTGGGATATTTTCAGTTGTATCTCACACCCTCTAGTGACCACTTTTTCAGATCCGCCAGGTGATGAGGTGTTGGGGCATTAATATGAGGATCCTGCATTAGAGTTGTCCTGATCTGCTAGCTAGATAGCTGGCCTGTATTATTTTTCTTTCAATTTACAGTACTTATGATCATGACTATTCGTACTTTAGCCACTTTGATTATGTCAGGCTACCATATTAGTTGTGCTTTTATCATGCGGATTTGATTATCAGTTTTGCGAAGGATGTTTGATCGTTTAGAGTTATGATGATATAGTTTAATTGTTTAGTAATTTTGATTGTACTTTTATACTTGCTTAGCTGTGTGTGTATAGGGAAGATCATGTCCGTTTCGATCGAAAGTTTTTTATGCACGTGGCGGATCTGCTCACGTCCTAGGAATCATTATTTTTAACTCTGATTTAAAAAGTAAAAAATAAAAAAATTAGGCCGTTTTTAAATCTCGAGGTGCGACAACAAAGCAAACTAACAAATTATATTTTAGAAATAAAAGTATTTCTCTATAACTTTTGTTCGCCATTTTTTGTGATCTAAATTGAGAATCCACAAATCGCTACATGCGTAGTGGTTGTTCTATGTTTCAATTAAACAACAACTTAAAAATATCACTACACCATGCAAGATGATAGAGGAGATCCTCTTAGTTATTAACATTCCATACTATTCCATATGGAATGTTTTTTTTTTTTTTGTGAGAATGAGGTAGCATGCTGCTTGTCACGGACTTAAACGAAATTGTTTGAAAAACCTACACGACGCTCACCTTTCTTCACAAAATGAGCAAGCCTACACCTCTAGTTGCGAACTTGGACCTATTTGCCCTAAGTTAAAGTGCAAGAGAGAGAGTTTGAAGAAGAGGTATTGTATTCTTCAAACTCTCTCTCTTGCACTTTAACTTAGGGCAAGTAGGTCCAAGTTAGCAAGTGGAGGTGTAGGCTTGCTCACTTCGTAAAGAAAGGCGAGCGCCGCGCGGGTTTCTCAAACAATTTCACTTAAGTCTATGACATACTGCTTTATTTATTTAGCGTCTGAACTGAACTGCAGGTTGAGGCAACACGACATCGAAAGATCGAAAAAAAAAAAAATACTACAAGGCACAGTCCTGGCCGATCGAATATCTGCCACTAACTACGTCGATGATCATTTTACTTGTTCGAAAATTCATCTGTTTCTTTCCAGCCAGATAGCCCACTAAGTAGTGGCGATTGTCGCTAGCTCCCTTCCTCCTAGCGCTCCTCCTTTAAGTCTGCTCTCTTCCCACAGCCTGTCGGATGAAGAGCAATTGAGAAAAAATAATTTGTTTGCGAGAAATCCCTACAACACATCTCTGGTGCAACTCCAGAGATTACATGATAACTTTAAACTCAGCTCTCTTCCTTATTGAATGTTTACTTGGTAAATCTTTTTAAGCCACATTTGATTGAGTGTTTAAATCAAGGATTACATGATAACTTTAAACTTAAAAAAAAATTTACTTAGTACTTCTTGACAAGATAGTAATACACAATTGAATGTTATACTATAACAAAATTAAATTATAGAAACATATTTTTGTAACATTTTTGTGAAGTGTCCCATTTATATTCCATTTATATCCAAAATTAGATTATAAGGATATATTTTTAGGATATATTACAATAATGTATCGCTATACATCATAGTGACCGCACATATAGCGACACTAATAGTAAGTGTCGGTATTTTTGCGAGCAACACTTTTTCAGATTTTAAAAATACTTAAAAATATCGTTATAACATAATTTGATTATAGTATTATTATTTCTATATATATATGTTATGTAGATACTAATTATAAATAAAAAAAACTTTTTCAGCGAAGGTTTTTAATTACTAATGAGAGTTGGTAATTGTGAAGGAAAACTATCGAAATAATGCAACTGCTTATGGTAATAATTAAGCTAGTAACAAAATTCTCCGATATTTTGAAAATTTAACAAATAATTCACAATTTTTTTTACTGCCCGAAATTTTCACTGAATTTTTTACTAACATATAGATGTTAACAAATAATTATGAGAAAATATGAAAAACTTACAAATCAATCAACAAATTTAATTGTTTTATATATTATTTATTGTTTAATGAATTGTTCATTGTATTTTTCACTTTTATTACATTTCAAACCGTGAAAAGCAAAATTATTACATTCAAATATTATGCTTTTGTATATTTATAATTCGACTAAATTACATAAAGTTTTTATGTAAAATTTCATTTTTTTTATTTATTTTTTTCGACTTTTAAAAATTTATAGTTTGCTCCTTCCTAATTACGAAATTATGTACTTATTCCATGCCATTATCGTTCCGTACGTGATCTTATGATTCTGTGACCATATTTGACGTGTTGCAGCATCGTCACTATAGTCATTGGAGCTGAAATTTGCTCATCAACAGTATCAACCCTTCAACCACTTACGGAACGATGACGGCAGAAAGATAAGTATATAATTCCGTAATAAGGAGAGGGCAAAGTGTAGATTTTTAAAAGTCAAGAGAAAAAATTAAAAAAAAACAAAATTTTAGAGAATTTTTTTTTTTTGTAATTTAGTCTTATAATTCTCTGCATTTTTGTAAACTCTGAATTATTATTATTTTTAAGAGAGATAAAAAAGGTTAAAGTTACTCGCTTATATATATATATATATATATATATATATATATATATATATATATATATATAAAAATTAATTTTGAGCCAGGTTCAAACTCATGATACTTTGATTCTTAAACTTTAATATGTTGTAATATTTTACTTAAAATTTATAAATTTTTACAATCAAATCTTATAATCTAATTTAATTGATCAACTAAATATTAATGTGTTATTGATATGAAAGTGTTATAGGAGTATTGTGATTGTTAACACGACAATAATTAAGATGCCATATTATTTTAGCGACTCGTCGCTATTTAGTCAATTAAATTATTAGATTGTAAGACCTGATTATAATAACTTAGAAAGTTTAATAAAAAATTATAATAAATTAAAATTTGAATGCTAAAGTGTTACTTTCGTTCCTCATAATCTGAGGATAAAAAGTGTAATTTAACCTGCTAAATATTAAAAGTGAGAATCACACTCACAGTGTTAGGATAAGAGTAAAATTAGTTTTAATTTTGTACTACTTATTAAAGATTAAGAGCAAATATTATATATACATTCTAAAAATAAGTATATATATTACATCTTTTTATTTAATGATCAGTATTTCACACTAATTATATCACAATATTTCTTTAATATTAAAATTTTAAAAATTTTAATAAAACATTTAAATTAAAAATTATAAAATTTATACCAACTTTTCATATCTACAAGCAACATTTCTTATATATATTTGATGTAGTCACCTACAAATCACAGCCCATGCATGTGAAGGAAGAGAAGAGGTGATTTGATCATACATGCATATCAGCAGCCTCTTCAGAGTATATTTCGTTAGTTCCGATGCACTACACTACGTACCACGCACCCTTGAGCCCTAACTCTAGGCAGATGAATAATAATGCTATGATATGATATGATAAATATATATATATATATATATATATAATCAAGCTTTTATATTTTTAAAAATATTAAGTGATTGATATATGTAAATTTTTAGTTTTTGAATGAAAAAATAAATAGTTAAAATAATAGTAAATTTCTAAAATTTAATAAGTGATTGATAAATCTAATAATAAAAATATTTATAAAGTATGGAACAATTGGTACTTTTACAAATAACGCAATCGAACTCATATATATATATATATATATATATATATATATATATATATATATATATATCGATTACTATATTATTAATAGTATCAAATTATTAGTGCTATTAAGTTTTCTATCCTTAAATCAATCTTTTTGATTATTTTCATCTGTTAGATCTTACTATTTTTTCAACTATCTATTAAACTCAAGGGACTCACTATCATCTCAACCACACATCTTTTAATCTAAGAATTAGAAACTTAATAGTACCAATGACTTGGTACTATTAATAGTATTGCAGTCTAGCTCTCTCTCTCTCTCTCTCTCTCTCTCTCTCTCTATATATATATATATATATAAAATAAAATTTATATATTTTTAAAAATATAAGTTCATCTATATTTGTAATTTTTTTATCATTAAATTTGTATTAAGATTTATATTTTTATAAAATCAACTAAAAAAATAAAATAAAAAAATATAAATCTCAATACAAATTTAATAATAAAAAATTTAAATAAATTTATATTTTTAAAAATATATAAATTCTTATATATATATATATATATATATATATATATATATATATATATATATATATATATAGCCATGTAGCATAGAATATTGGTCAATGAACCAATCATGATAAAAAGATACGTTTCCGAGGTAACACTGATTTTGCAAATTAACAGTCACTCACAGTGCCCCGCCACCCATCTCTCTCTCTCTCTCTCTCTCTCTCTCTCTCTCTCTCTCTCTCTCTTTCTATCTATCTATCTATCTATCAATGCACCTACACATCACCTCCAAATTCTTTACACTCATTCATTCCACACTCACACTCACTCTCTCTCTCTCTCTCTCTCTCTCTCTCTCTCTCTCTCTCTCTCTTATTAGGGTAAATTACACTAGCTACTAGTCCATGAACTTCAACTTTTATTTCAATTGTTAAAAATTTAATATTTTTGATAATTTTTTATTTTAGTTCGTAAAGTCTTAAAATTATAACATCACAATCTTTATTTCAAAATAAAATATCATTATTTATGTACACTACATCTTGTACACTCCTACATCACTTACGAATCTATTATTCTAATTCGAGAAAAGTTTATAACTAATTTGAGATATAAAAATATATAGAAACACTAGCTAGCTACATACAATTATTTATCCTCTAATAATATATATAATATATAAAAAATATATTTATTTTGAAAGAAAGATAGTATGTTATCGTTTTGTTTATTTTAAAAAAAAAAAAATAAATTTAGCTGAAAGACGTCGAATATCAATCATCAAGTCTTTTGTCACTTGCGTCAGAAACGACTGATAATATATAAAAAATATTGCCGAGTTGTTTTGAGAGTTTAAGATGCATGAAGTTGAAAGTTTGAGTATCAAAATGAAGCTTAACAAAGTTGCATGATTGGTGTGTTGGATTTAATTTTTTCAATATATGGGCTAACATATAAATTTACAATTATATTATGGACTATTTAATTTAATAGGATCATTAAGTGATTTAATATGTGCTCTGAAAATATCTATTGAATATGAGCTATTAATGTGTAGAAACTCAATACAAGTCTAATTAGGATTTATGGGACCCTAATTAAACATAGTATATAAGGAATATAAAAGGGTCGTGGTCCCGAATCGGATTTCTGCCGTCATTTATCCTGTCCCATTCAGAATAAAATTTATTAGACGACGAATCTAGACTTGGAAGCACTCAATTCAGGCGATTTTTTTATTGTTGGTGTTTGAGAAACGATAAAAATCTGAGAACGTGTTTCATCAGGCATGAATTCCGATAAGTATTTATAATATTTTTAAATAGATGAACGATTATCTAATAATTTATATATATTTTTTTGAATTATTTCGCATTTAAAATTTACATAAAAATCTAACATGGTGGTGGTGGTGCAATTTACCCCTTATGTATGGCTACTACTGTTTCATCTTTCTTTTGTAATGATTTTGTTTCATAAAGAAAGTAACATCCAATTTGTAGTATATATGTGCTACATAGCTAAATAGCTTTTCACCCAAGCAATTCCTTCCAAGTCCATAGCTTTCTACGCCCCCCTCTTTGTCCCCTTCCCTTTTTAAGCTCCCCATCTGTCCACTTCAGTCCCTCTCTCAAAGATATCCGTCTGATCCTCTCAATCTCTACCTACAGGCCTCTACAGATATTACTGCCTGCACCTAGTTTATCCTTTGCAATCGCATGCACTGTTCTAAATATTTGCTGATCAATATATATTGTGCCAATTGTGATGTTATTACCAGAGAAATCGCCTTCTGCAGATGACACATTTAGCGGCGACAAATTTATAATGTTGCCATCTGCTGTGCTTTCGCGCTCGGAAAGGGTATATATAAGTATACACTCTTTTAGGAATGTATATCTTACACCCCACTCCATTCTGAAGTGGGATGAATTTTACTCGTCACTCGATGTGACGAGTAAAATAATACCCACCTCATGATGGGATGGGGTGTAAAATGTACACCCCTAAAGGGGTGTACACCAAGCATCGCCCGCTCGAAAAACCGCTGGGCAGATCCATAAAAGTTATAAAAGACGGTAAAATAATAAAATGTCACCGCTAAAAGTTTGAATTCTAGAAACCGTTATTTGTTATTGATTATGTAAGCAACGAACGTACAAATCAAACGAAATCAAATGTGATAATCATATAAATTTAGATCTCAAAAGCACGATACAAAAAAAAATTTAGAAAAAAAATTACGGACGAAAGAGAAAGTTTTACTATACGAAAAAGAGAGTACAAAATATTCTTGATGATCGTACAATCGCTTGATCTCTCCGTAGCAAAAGAAAAGAGGATAAAAAAAATTTTAACGGATTCTTATTATCGGATCCGAGCGGTCCGAGCCATCCGCTTCCACCAGTGACGTCTAATTAATTTTCTTTTTTCAAAATTTTATTAAATTTTGTCGTCGCACCGCAAAACTGTGGGCGAACCGAAACACAAAATCTAAGAGATTTCTAATTTCGAAATCACATTTAACAAATTACGAGCGGGACATTTTGTGAGGTTGCCGTTATATCTTGTATTTTTTGGAGTGTGTTTTTAAAATTGATAGAAAGATTTATTGAATATGATCTTTTAGTGTGGGACTGAATTTGATCAAATTGAGTAAATTTGATTCACCCTTATCAATAGTGAATTCCTTGGTCTAATTTTCCAAATCTAATTTGATAGTGTAATATACATTATTAAATTTTCAACAAACCTATTAAGCCAATCTAGATATATAATTGCAAAACTAACCAGTAAAGACATTACACAAAACACAAGGCATATTATTTAAAATAACTAACTAGTTATTGATATACAATTGGATGTCACATTCTCCTCTCCTTGACGACATGCTTGTCGAGTTTAAGGACACTCACAAACATGCGACGATGTGAGACTTGTCTCGCTAGTTTTAGCTGGTCTTATTGAGAGCCGCACTCTATTCACAATAGTCATTGGCCGGAGAGCAGCGCAGCAGCGCTCTGCTCGCTATATAACTCTGATTCAATCGAGATTCATCTTACATTTTCAATTGGTGATTGACTCTGATACTAACTATGACGTTCCATTTTTCAATAGGTCATTCATCCTAAAACCACTATAGTTCTATCATACTTAACCCCCTTAACCTTTTAAATTCAGTCATCATCCAAAATATTATAATTGGGTTAAAAGATTTAGCCTTATTATATCTCATATATAAAATTATTTCAAATCCTAGATGTCACACTATTCTAAATATGTTCAAAAACTAAAATTTTAATTTTAATATTTTAATTAAAGAGCAATGTTATATCAATACATCTAAAAAATGAGTATAAATCTTACAGTCTATTCCAAGGGCCAATATCCCCACACTCTTACAGTAGTACTCTTTTACTAATTTTTCTTTTAACATTAATAGGGTATATTTAGTTCAAAATTGGAATAGAAATAAAAGACGAAATTGATTTGCATTAGAATTAGAATGAAAAATAAAATAATGAATTATCTAAAAATATGTCGTTCATTATTAGAATAAAAATTAAAATGTACAGTGAGTTTTGATTAAAAAATAGAAGTGTGATAAAGGGAGAGAAAAGGGAGATGTTTGTAAGAAAGAGCTTTTAATTATAATCTTTGAAATAAGCTAATCCGGAATTCAAAATAAGATTGGACCATAAAGTAATAGATTAAGCTATTTTTATTCTAAAATGAAATGAAAATCCAAAATCTGATTCATGTAAAACTGTAACGTTCTAATTTTTCAGAGGATCATCCATTCTAAAATTATTTTAGTTCTAGTACGCTCAACTCTCTTAATCTTTTGAGCTTTACTATCATCCAAAATATTATTGTTGTGTTAAAAGATTTAGTCCTATTATATTATTTATATATAAAACTAATTTAAATTTTAAAAATATCATAAAAATAAATAATAACTATGGAAACTAATAAAATACATTCTGATTTCATAATCTAAAATGTTTGAACCAAAACTGAAACAAAACAAACAGAAATAACTAAATCCTTGTATAGATCGATGTAAATTTTGCATTCCACGTTTTGAAGTATAAATTGCATTTTATTTTTTCAATTATATGATTCTGAAGGTGTATTAATTGAACAGTAACATGGTGCATCCACTTAAAGTTCACCTAGCCCTTCTCCTTCCCCCCACCCCTATCAACCTATCCCTATCTCTCTCTCTCTCTCTCTCTCTCTCTCTCTCTCTCTCTCTCTTTACAACTTCATATATATCCCACAAACCAATCCTGTTCCTCCATCCACCACTTTTTCAAGCATCACTTCACAATTCACTCACTCTCTCTCTGTCTCTCTCTCTTTCTCTCGGCAACTACGTACATATATATCCCACCACTGAATCCTCCTACTCCACCCTTCACTTTTTGAAGCAACACTTCACAGTGATCACACACTCCTCTCTCTAAAAAACTAACTCTATATATCTCTTGTATTGTTTTCATGGAGCCCTATCAATATAACACGCACCATGACCAAGAAACTGCTACTCCCATCCCCAACACCATGGGAATGGGAATGGGAATGGGAATGGGAATGGGAATGGGAATGGGAATTGGCGGAGTAGGAGGTGGTCTGATCAGCGGCAAGTATAACAGCAGCAGCGCCAGCAGTACCGGCAGCAGCAGCAACAGCAGCAGCATGGTGTGCCGGCAGTCGAGCACGCGGTGGATCCCGACGAGCGAGCAGATCCGCATCCTGCGCGACCTCTACTACAACTGCGGCATCCGGTCGCCGACGTCCGAGCAAATCCAGCGCATCTCCGCCACCCTACGCCGCTACGGCAAGATCGAGGGCAAGAACGTCTTCTACTGGTTCCAGAACCACAAGGCCCGCGAGCGCCAAAAGAAGCGCCTCTCCGTCGACCCCAATGCCGCCGCCGCTGCCGCCGCCGCCGCTGCAGCCACCCACGACAAAGCCATCGCCATCGCCGCCACCGCCACCACCACAGCCACCGCCGTTAGTTCAGTTTCTTCCCCTCCCTCTCCCCCTCCCCCTCTCTCTCTATCATGTTTTTTTTTTCTTAAAAAAAAAAAAAAAAAAAAGTTTAATTAGATGCGTTTGAATGATATATATATATATATATATATACATATATAATTTAAAATATTCTAATTAAATTTTTTAAAATTGGACATCAAGTGAGACGCACACCTTTTTGGTCAAGGTGCTTTGAGATTCGGATTGAGTACAATCGGATAGTAGGAATGATATCCTATCTCATTTAGGAGGTGTTTGGCTCAGTTTCCATATAAAGTATTATTTTTTTTTTCTTCAAAATCTAATTCTAATTCTTAGAATTCGCATTTTGATTTTTAGTGACACAAAATCAGAAAGAAAGGGAGTTAAAATCTGCTTTTAGCTGCATCTAATTAATGCTTTTTTCTTTTTCTTTTTTTTAGTTACTTTAGTTTTTGCCCTATATATATATATATATATATATACCATTCATGTGTTGGAGTTTGTGGTAGTGATGAAGATACGTACGTTTATATATATATATATATATATATATATATATATATATATATATATATATATGCAGGTGATTCTAGTCCCTGTGTTTCTCCGGGGGTGTACGGCGTGGGACAAATATTGGAAAGCAGTGTGTATGAGGGTTCTGTGATCAAAGAAAGGAGCTTCAGAGTAAGTGCAGTTCCATGTAAAATGGTTTTTAATTTCATGCATGCTTGATTTCTTTTCTTTTCTTTTTTTTTTTTTTTTTTTTTCCCTTGATTATTTTATGTATTCTTGTTAATATGAAACTCAAAGAAATAGAGCATGTTGTTAAACATTCCTAAGCATTTGCCACTCAACCGTTGGGGTTTTTTTAAAAAAATTAAGTTTAAGAACAATCCACAATTAGGTATCTGTGTCTTAGTCCTGATCACTTACTTTATTTGCATTATGATTCAGAATCTCTTCAACCTAATCATAATCATTATGTACGTAGTTTACTCTCTCTCTCTCTCTCTCTCTCTCTCTCTCTCTCTCTCTCTCTCTATATATATATATATATATATATATATATATATATATATATATTGAGTAGAGTTCATATATTTTAAAAAGTAAATTCAACTTTGTAAAATTTTTATTATTAAATTTTTATTGAGATTTATGTTATTATAATTTTTTGTTTTTCTCTTGAGTTGAGTTTACAGTAGCACAAATCTCAATACAAATTTAATGACAAAAAATTCATAATTATAATTAAATTTATATTTTTAAAAATATATAAGCTTTACTGTATATATATATATATATATATATATATATATATATATATATATATATATATATAAATTACTATACTATTAATAATACAGTCATTACTGCTATTAGATTTTCGGTTCTTACACGAAGGAATGTGCGGTTGGTATGACAGCAATCCTTTAAAATTTTGTTGGTAGTTGGTAAAGTAATATAATCTAAGAAATAGAAATGATTAAAGAAATACAACTAAAGGCAAAATATTTAATAATATCAAATATTTAATACTATTGATAGTATAGCAGTTAGAATATATATATATATATATATATATATATATATATATATATATATATATATAGGGTCTGGCTACTATACTCTTATGAGTAAAATTTTTTTGTACTTATAAGTTTTCATCCCTTGGATGAAGGAATGTGCGGTTAGGATTATAGTAGTCTCTAGAATTTATGCTATTTTTTCAACAACCTAGTAAATCCTAAGGGGATCACTATCATCCTAACGGCACATTACTTCATCTAAGGGTAAAAATGTTATGAGTATAACTCATAAGAGTATAGTAGCCCTACGCTATATATATATATATATATATATATATATATATATATATATATATATATATAGTAGAGTTTATATATTTTTAAAAGTATAAATCAATTTGTGCTTATAAATTTTTTACCATTAGATTTATATTAAGATTTGTTCTATTATAAAGTCAACTAAAGAGAAAGAAAGAAAAAGTAAAATTAAAGCACAAATTCAATACAAATTCAATAATAAAAATTTATAAATATTAATAAATTTGTATTTTTAAAAGCATATAAATTCTTATATATATATATATTTGATTGGGTATTCAAAATTTATTTTGTATTGTGGTCTTTGGACATAAGCGAGCCCAACTAGTTAGCTAGGTAGATCTTTGTGTAATGTTTCATGCAATTATATGTCAATGCTCAGGAATACTGCTGCATGACTGGAGGATTAGCAGAGGGAGGAGAAGTGATAGGAGAAGAAAGAGAGAGCAATAACATTGCATCATGGGTGGGAGTAGAAACCGCGGCCGCCGCTGCTGCCGCGACAGCACAATGGATGCACTACTGCCCCGACCGTCACGCAGCGGCGTCCACGGCTCGCGAGATCGAAACCCTTCCCCTCTTCCCAACTAGCAGCTGCAGCGGCATCCATCGCCTGAACGACGAAGGAGAAGAAGAAGAAGAAGATGATGAAGAAGAAGAAGAAGAGCAGGATGCATACGGCGGCGCCAATTGGACCGAGCAATACGTTCAGGCTAGCTTATGCCACGGCCACGGCCACGGCCACGGCGCCGCCTCATTGGAGCTCACACTCAGCTCCTACTACTGCTCTCCTCATCCTGGATCAATGTGATTAATTATATGTATGCACTTTGTAATGACCTAGGAAGTTAACATTATTAGTTTCTTTTAGTTAGTTGCTATGTTATTGGATCTACTTTTTGTTGTAGGTAGCTAAGTACCTAGCTAGTATATAGAATATGGAGTTGTTGTTTGTTGTTGTTGTTATTGTTGTTGTTGTTAGTAATAGTAGTAGTAGCACTGTTAAATGGTACTTGGTCTTGGTGACTTTGTTCTCCAATCCAATGCTAAGCCTAGCTCTGCATAAAATGTAGCATCTTCTTCGGGAAACACGCACCATATCACTTAGCTTTGAGATTCGAGAAGATACCAAAGTACATCTCTCTCATTCATAGAATCAGATTATCACAGAGGAGCATAAAAGCATTAGAAATGCTATCTTTATATTCCAAAAAATACATTGATTTTCTAATATTTTAAAAAAATGACAAAATAAGGATTGATTTTTTATTAATTTTTAAATAAGAAGATGTAAAATGCACATTCTTTTCTTATAAAAAAATAATAGCTCTTAAATTTCAACACCTTTAATTGTAGATCCATCTCTGAACTTATAATTTTATCAATTTAAAATTCTCTAATAAGCCTTTTAATTTCTCTGGTGAAGTAGTTATTAAATGAGCTCTTATTTATTATAATTGCATATTTTGTACATGATTCTGATTATTTTCAAAAGATAATTAAGGAAATCAACTTAATTTTACTTGTTAATTATGATAGTTACGTATCAGGATTGAGGAATAAGATGGACCTGTTTAATTTCTTTTATTTCTTCATGAATTAAGATGGAATAAATATTTTTTTGTTTTTTACAGCTTTATGATATTACATGCATGCAATGTAGGAAATCAAAACCATCGTGTAATTAGTTAGATTGAGGATATTAAAATTAAAAGATCAAACATTTATTTGTAAAAAATTACTTAAGTTTGCCAATCTTTGTACTATTTTTCTCCCTAAAATTATGTTGAATTTTATGAAACAACAATTTGTAAAAAAATGCTTAAGTTTGGAGATCTTTGTACTTTTTTTTCTCCTATAAAAAAACCATTTATCTCCAATTACTTAAATAGTAGAGTATGGAGGTTTTATATTTTTATATAAAACTGTCTCCAACGTGGACTTAAATACATATTTAAAACTCCCTCTGAACAAATTAAATATGAATCTTTGAAAAGAGTCTGACGGAAAGAATTTTACTCATAAAAGTATAGTAGTCGAACTTTATATAGCGTAGGACTACTATACTCTTATAAGTATAAACCTCTTTATATACTCATAATATTTTCGCCCATGGATGAAGGGATGTGCGGTGATAGAGGTCCCCCTAGGGTTTACTGGGTTGTTGGTGAAATAGTATAAATCATAAGGGACCACTATAATCCTAACAGCACATTCCTTCATCCAAAGCCGAAAACTTATGAGTACGAAGGGATTTTACTTATAAAAGTATAGTAGTCGGACCCTATAGTAGTCTGATTTTACTGGATTGTTGGTTAAATAGTGTAAATTATAGGAGACCACTATAATCCTAACCGCACATTCTTTCATCCAAGAGCCGAAAACTTATGAGTACGAAAGGATTTTACTCATAAAAGTATAGTAGTCAGACCCTATATATATCAGTAAACCCTAGGGGGACCGATTATATAGACTACTATACTTTTATGAGTAAAATCCCTTCGTACTCATAAGTTTTCGGCTATTGGATGAAGGAATGTGCGATTAGGATTATAGTGGTCCCTATGATTTATACTATTTCACCAACAACCCAATAAACTCTAGGGGGACCATTATCATTCTAACCGCACATCCATTCATCCAAGGGCGAAAAAGTTATAAGTATAAAGAGGTTTATACTCATAAGAGTATAGTAGCCATATATATATATATATATATATATATATATATATATATATATATATGGCTACTATACTCTTATGAGTAAAAATTTTTTGTACTCATAAGTTTTTATCCCTTGAATAAAGGAATGTGCGGTTAGGATTATAGTAGTCTCTAGAATTTATACTATTTCTCCAACAACCTAGTAAACCCTAGAGAGACCACTATCATCCTAACCGCACATTCTTTTATCCAAGGGTAAAAAAGTTATGAGTATAAAGGGGCCGAGCTTATACTCATAAGAGTATAGTAGCCCCACGCTCTATATATATATATATATATATATATATATATATATATATATATATATATATATATACAATAACTGTTTAGTTTAGTAAAAAAGTGTTCCACTATTATACTCTTATCAGTATAGATTTCTGTGTACTCATAAATTTTCAGTTTTCAGATAAAGAAATGTGCGGTTAGAATTATAGTAGTCCTCGTGATTCTCTAGGATTTATAAACTCTACGGAACCACTATAATTCTAATCTTTCAAGAGTCGAAAATTTATGAATACGAAATGATCTATATTCATATGAGTATAGTAGTCACACTCTAGTAAAAAATAATATTTTTATATTTAACAAATTATGGATAAGCTCATTGTCATCAAAGTTACTTCTCTCTGTGGGTCCCCATCTAGCCTGCGCCGAACTCTTAGTTTGACAAAAGAGAGTTAATGAGACCACTCACATGATGGTCATCCTTTTCTTTCAATTTTTCCGTTTTTCAGGAAAATTTATTTGTGTGACTAATTTTTGCAACAACTTCAAAAAGAAAGGAAAATTTAATGGCTTTTTATCGTTTCACACTAATAAGTTTCTTGTTTTCAAGTTCTCACTAGAAAAAGTCACTGCAATGCATGTTTAAGCGAAATAGTACTTATATATATATATATATATATATATATATATATATATATATATATAGTATTCCAGCCTAATTCTATTATGAGTCCGGCTAGAATACTATATATCGATAGCACCAAGCAATTGGTGCTATCAAGTTTTCAGTCGTTGGATGAAAAGATATGCGATTGGGATTATAGTGGTCCCCTAAGAATTTTACTATTCAACCAACCACCTAGTAAACCCTAAGGGACCACTATCATTTTAACCATACATCCTTTAATCCAACGGCTAAAAACTTAATAGCACCAATGATTTGGTGGACAATATTCTAGCCTAATTATATATATATATAGTAAAAAAGTTTTAGAAAAGATGACAGCCTTTTTTTTGTAAATATATTGTATTGCACATGTCGCAATGAGTCAAATATAATATATTTTTTATAGCCCCACTAATATATGGAAGAGTAAGGTCTTGTTTGGTTTCGTGTTTATTTTTTATTTTTTAAAATAAAATTTTGTATATTAAAAGTGTCGGAGTAGATCATGACAGTGGATTGCTTGTAATCCTTTCATCCAAAATCTTTACATGACAATAAAATGTAAAAGATTTGAAAATAATTTTTTTTTTGCTTCTAAAATTATTTTTAATAAAATATCAATTTATTTAGTTGGATGCATTGTAATGTGACGCCCCGCTTCCACTACACCATAAATTATTTTTGGTGGTACTTTTTTGGTGACTTTTGTAAAAAAAGTCAGCAAAAAATAATTATTGGTTGCACTTTTAAAAAAAATGACCTTAATAAAAATTATTTTAAATACTTATTTTGTTTTTTTAAAATTATATTTTTATTTAAAAATTTTATAAAAAAACTGCCGGAAAATAAGTTGGGGAAAATTTTTCTTTGCACAATCTTTATTTATTATTCAACATTGCAAGCTGACATATTTTTTTAATGTTGTTTAATCAGGCTGCTGGAGCGCATAGTTCTTGTGCATTATCAGTAGACATCTGAGGTTCTATTCTGTGTTTCCTTATTGATGATTCACAATTAATTGTTCTATACCAGGCATTTACTTGTATAGACTACAATTAACAACTACATGAGTTTTTCTCTACTAGATAGATGCTGTTTTACCTAATGGATAGCGAAGTTTGTCCGTGAACCGGAAGGTTACTATTCACTTAAGTCATCCCCTTTTACGGCTGTATCTTCTTATACAGTTGTGTCAAAGGCCACTGAAATATTTATGAACTTATTTTCTTTATTGATTTTGAATTTGAATTTCTCAAATGTTACACTATTAGGAAGCAAATGAATAATGACGGATTCAAGAGTTTTGATTTCCATGCTAGTCCTAGAATGGTAAGACTATTGACTTGTCATTTGTATTGTTGGGAAATCCGGTACTCGTCCCGGTACCAGATTCTGTGAATCCGCAATCCGCTCCGGTATCGCAATCCACTTTGGTACCGCCTAATGTTGGGATTCCGCAGCGGAAACATCAAATCGAATTTTTACCATAAACCCATCATCTCTCAACGTAATTAGATCTAGCACAATCACAAAGAGAAGAAAACCAATATAAGAAAATATACGGGTGAAATAAGATTCATTAACCAAGAGAAGAATTACACCGATTACACCGACTCCTCTTCTGCAATAGAGTAGCCTCAACCCGAGCCCTCCTTCTGAATCTCTCTCACCCTTCTCTCGTCTTCTATAAACCTAGAAAATTATGGGTGTGGCTAAATCCTAGCCCCCACCACCTCCATGGGTGTGACTACCTGTTAGTGATATACCCTAAAGCCAATCGGTAACATAGGCTTATGGATATTTTTTGTATTTTTCTTTAATTAATAAAGGGCAAGCTTTATTCATGTTTATTGTTAGCAATATGTTTACATGAATCGTCCATTGAATCTTTGTTAAGAAAATATATTCTTAAAGGTTAGGAATTTGAGATATATATATATTTCTTTGTACAAGATTCTTAAATGCTCCTAGCCATAGGAATATCATAAGGACGATGATATTTCCGGATAGGCCGGTGTATGCTATACTTCTAAGTTGAGGTGACGAATCTCAAGTCACTAGTGTGGGGACACTAAAGTAAGCATACAGGTGCTTATTAGAGAATAAGTACACTGAGCGTGACCATTTAGTTGAACAGTCACATGGTTCTATTTTCGTCAGTGACTAGTTCTTTGCTACCGATGTGTGAAGTACTTCTTGGACCTGAGGCGTCATAGTTGCTTCACATATAGATTGCTACCGTTTGACTGTACTAATACTTAGACTTTAATCAATAGTCTACGTCTGGTATTGATTGGCTGTAGTAGTTTATATGGGGAAGCATATGAGCGTACAATAAGGAATTCAACACTCTCAATGTTGAGAGAGAACGTCCTATGTAGATTATCAAATTCAACTCGAAAAATCCCTGGCCAGGGTACATGGTGTATGGAAAGGGGTTTCCAACTGAGTTACCATATTGAGTCGATTTAGATATCCTAGTCAATGACCGAACCATGTTTTTGGTTCGATCGGGACGTTGTGTGTTGAAAGGAATTTATCACACTGTAACGGTAAGCGGAAAGGTTCAGTTTTCATCACCATTTTGGATTGTCGTGATATACTGCTAGGTGTCACTCACGGACAGTGAGAGAAGTAAAAATAATTTAAAATAAATTATTTTCATCCATTAGAAGAGTTCTAATTTAATGTTAAAGAGTTTGACATTGGACTCCACTGCCAAATGGTAATGGACCTGTGAGGTCACACACAATAGGAATTGTGTACATCCAAAATAAAAGGGTGAGTCTAATACACTAAACAGTTTAGTAATTATGATGAGAAATTATACGAAAGATTTAATTTCTAATTTGATTAGAGAATAATTAAATATTCATAAATTCTTATGAAATAATATTCTAATTAGATTAGATTTAAATATGAATATTTAATTATAATTTAATGGATATGATCCGGTTAAATTGAAGGGAGAGATAAGGTTTAAACATATTCGATAAGTATCCTGAGATATTTTTGTAACTAATTACAAGATTTAATTAGTTACTAGATTTTATCTTGAGAAGATTTCTCTTTATAACTAATTACAAGATTTAATTAGTTGAAATATCTTATGAGATACTTGAGTTTGTTAAAGATCCGGCCAACTTCCTATTATAAGAATAGGTAGTACGTATATGATACGTAATTATTCCTTTTAGTAAGATAAAGTGGAAATTAATTAAGTTGGTCGCGGAACGTGAGAGTAATTCACGTTAAGTTATTCCCTCTTCATATAATCTTTCGTGAAGATCAGAGTGTTTCATCAAAAAGGTAACGCAGACATCAAAGGGACTGCTAGCACCGTTCTTGAAGTCTGCGACTCATCTATTCCGTGCAACGGAAGGCGTTGGATCTACACCAATTCCGTGTGGATACTCATAGAGGCCGGGCACGTGCGCGGCTACGTCGAAATCAAGATTCGTCATCTTCAGTTTCAACCGTACAGTAGATCAAGAGGCCTTAACTGGTTCAAGGTAATATAACTAAACATGAGATCTGTTTGGTTTAACTTATTTTATATTGTAACATGAGAACGATCCACCGGCACTGGATTGATTTTATTTTACCTTTCATATATGATATGAATTTATTTTAAAATAATGTGCAAATTTTTCCGCTGCATTTTATTCTGTGCCGGATGATTTCTTACAGTGGTATCAGAGCCAGGTTCTCATGTTCTATGTATAGTTTTTATGATCTGAATGGATCAATTTAAATTTTGGAACTTTCCTACGATTAGATCGATACTGTTTTTCCTTAGATTGCGCGTGTTATAATTTATTGGTTTTTAAACATAATATAAGTACGCGGGGATTTAAGAAAAAACATATGATTAAGTTCTAAAATTTTATTGATATTTATAACAAATTAGTTGTTATTCTCTGCATAGTTTTGAGTAGGAGATGATCATGGACTAAATTAGATTAATTTGTCTTATCGGCTCGACTCAAATCAGATAAGTTTATGATCATCCCTAAACTATGTCATACTTGTTGATTATGTGATCATTAATCTTCAAACTTCCTTAAAAGAAAATTAAGTTGAAACGAATGGACATTTGATGGTCTATCGTGGCCTTTTCACCGATCACAAGATGAAAACATTGTTTCAACATTGAGTAGTCACGCATGGTCCCATGGGGCTGCTTGTGTTTGGACTGTGTGAACATCTTGTCATGTGATGCTACAATATGAGATCACCAATAAATTCAAGATACCGTCCGGTGAGAATTTTTTGTGATACCATATTTGTAGGAGAGGTGGTTTTGACTTAACTAAGATTGTTGCACCAAGAGACCGTCCGGTGAGGTGTAAAAATCTTAGAGGCCAAAGAACGATTGGATTGCACATAAGATGTGTCGAGGTAAGATGTTACCCGCTCATTAAATTACGACTTTTCAAGAAGCCGTCCGGTGAGATAAGTTGTAATTTATGAGAGCCCAATCACCACTAAGAAATCTAACGGATGAGGATTTCCGTCTTTCTACTTAGGGAGTGTGGAAATTCGATAAATTTAGTGGGAGGAACCTATTGAATTAAAAGGCCCTAATTCAATTGGTTAAAAATGAAAAATACTAATTGAACTAATATCTCCATTTTCTGCAGATAAAATGAATGCCTCTAACCCTTTTTCTCGCATAATGGAATCTAACCGTTTAACCGGCTCTAATTTCCAAGACTGGCTTCGTAACCTAAAAATTGTTTTAGGTATTGAAAAGTTTGACTATATTCTTCAAGCTCCAATTCCCGAGCTTACCGCTGAGGCCACAGCTGAAGAAATTCAGAAACGAAACAAGTGGGTAGATGACGACCAGCGTGTCAAATATTATATGCTGGCCTCCATGTCGAATGAGTTGCAACGACAACATGAGAACTATATACATGCATATGAGATGCTTGCACACTTACAAGAGTTGTATGGTGCGCAAAGTCGAACCGCAAGATATGAGATATCAAAGCGGTTGTTTAGGGCTCAGATGACTTCGGGTATGTCAGTTAGCGAACACTGTCTCAAAATGATTGATGACATGGAGCAGCTGACAAGCCTCGGTTTAAACCTAGACGCAGACTTACAGATTGATTTAGTTCTACAGTCTTTGCCTGAATCATTTTCTCACTTCGTCATGAACTTCAACATGAATAAGATTCATGCCACTTTGTCCGAGCTTATGAATATGCTAGTCACAGCGGAAGGCACGTTGAAAGCAAACGAGATGGCGATGGCTGTTGAGAGAACTTCGCCTTCTAAAAGAAAGTTAAAAGAAAAGAAGAAGTTTTCCAAGCTAAAGTCGTCGGGTGGAATGAAGAAAAGAAATTTTAAGAAAACCGACAAAAGTAAGGCTAAAGGAAAATGTTTCCATTGCGGCAAGGAGGGACATTGGAAGAGAAATTGTAGAGAATATCTCTCTACCCTAAAAGAAAAATCAAAGGACGCACCTTCTGAAGGTATGCTCATCGTTGAGGCCAATATGATTGGTTCTACTTCTTCTTGGGTATTAGATTCTGCATGTACTTTACATCTTTGTAATTCATTGCAGGATCTAAAGGAAAGTAGAAAGTTGAAGGACGGCGAGGTGACCCTGCGTGTGGGCAATGGAGCAAGCGTTGCTGTATTAGCCGTGGGGAGCTGTTTTTTGAAACTTCCATCTGGACATATTTTAGAATTAGAGGATTGTTATTATTCTCCTTTAGTTGTTAGAAATTTGATTTCTGTTACAGCTTTAGCACGAACTGGTTGTCGTTTTATTTTTGAAACTGATAGTTGTTTTATTTATTTGAAAAATAAATTGATAGCTACTGGTAGCTTAGTTAACAATCTCTATTTTCTTAATCTGGATGGAAATATTGCTAATATTGAACACGAAGAGAATACTTCTCAAAACAAGAGAGCTAGAGATAAAAGTCTGAACCAAAAGTATCTGTGGCACCTACGGCTAGGACATATTGCAGAAGATAGGATAAACCGACTGGCCAAGGATGGGCACTTGAAAACTTGTGCTTTAGAATCCTATCCAGTTTGTGAGTCATGTCTTCAAGGCAAAATGGCTAAGTCGCCCTTTGTTGGACAAAGTACTCGAGCCACAGAATTACTTGCCCTTGTGCACTCAGATGTGTGCGGACCGTTTAGTGAAACGGCTCGGGGTGGTTATCTTTATTTCGTAACATTTACTGATGATTATTCACGGTATGGGTGTGTATTCCTTTTGAGACACAAATCTGAGACCTTTGAAAAGTTCAAAGAGTTCAAATGTGAAGTAGAGAAGCAGACAGGAAAAAGCATTAAGACTCTTCGATCAGATCGAGGAGGCGAGTACCTTAGTGCTGAATTTCTAAATTATCTCAAAGAAAATGGTATTCTCTCACAACGAACACCTCCCGGAACTCCAGAATTGAATGGAGTTTCAGAAAGAAGGAATCGTACCTTATTAGATATGGTACGATCAATGATGAGTTTCACGGACTTGCCTTTATTTCTTTGGGGTTATGCCCTATTAACTGCAACCTATATTCTGAACAGGGTGCCTTCAAAATCTGTTCCATGTACTCCGCATGAGATGTGGTTTGGCAAAAAACCGGGTCTCAATCATTTGAGAATTTGGGGTTGCCCGGCTTATATTAAAAAACTTAAAACAGATAAATTGGAGGCTAGGTCAGATAAAGGATTATTTATTGGTTATCCCAAGGAGACTATGGGATACTATTTTTACCTTCAAAATAATCAAAA
This sequence comes from Tillandsia fasciculata, assembly GCA_029168755.2. Classification (NCBI taxonomy): domain Eukaryota; kingdom Viridiplantae; phylum Streptophyta; class Magnoliopsida; order Poales; family Bromeliaceae; genus Tillandsia; species Tillandsia fasciculata. The sequence goes on from CM054945.1 coordinate 3,796,427, forward strand.
TGTGATTATCAGTCGGCATGCAATATTTCTAGAAAAGGAGTTTATCCAGGAAGGTGGTGTCGGAAAGAAGATAGCGCTCAAAGAGATGGTCTCAAATGAGCAAACAACTTCTCAAGAACAATCCGAACGACCTATTCAAACTGAACCTGTTATTACACCATTACCTCGAAGATCTAGTAGAATATCCCAAGTTCCAGACAAATATCAAGATTTCGTTATGGAATGCACAAAGGAAATGTTCCTTGTTGGCGATAGTGATCGTAGGGATGATCCTACCAGTTACCAAGAGGCGATGTCAGACATCGACTCAATAAAATGGCAAAAAGCTATGAGGTCCGAAATGGACTCTATGTACACCAATAATGTATGGACTCTTGTTGATCCACCAGAAGGTATAGTACCTGTTGGTTGCAAATGGATTTTCAAGAGAAAGATCGGTGTGGATGGAAAAGTTGAAACATATAAGGCAAGACTCGTGGCGAAAGGTTACAGTCAGCGAGAAGGTCTCGACTACACGGAAACCTTTTCACCTGTGGTCATGCTTAAATCCATTCGGACATTACTTGCCATAGCCGCATACTATGATTATGAAATCTGGCAAATGGACGTAAAAACCGCTTTCCTCAATGGGTTTATAGAGGAGAACATATATATGCAACAACCCGAGGGGTTCGTGTGTGATAGCCAGAAGCATAAAGTATGCAAGCTTCATAGGTCTATTTATGGATTGAAGCAGGCTTCGAGGAGTTGGAATATACGGTTCAATGACACGGTCAAAACATTTGGCTTCGTGAGAAATCAGGATGAACCTTGTGTTTACAAAAAGACTAGTGGGAGCCAGCTTGTCTTTCTCGTATTGTACGTGGATGACATTCTCTTAATTGGAAATGATGTAAATTTGATGAACTCTGTCAAGAGTTGGTTATCCCAGAATTTCTTGATGAAAGATCTGGGAGAAGCAGCCTATATTCTTGGAATTAAGGTCTATAGAGATAGATCTAAGAGGCTGATCGGTTTATCACAGCAGATGTACATAGAAGACGTGTTGAAGAGGTTCAACATGGAAAATTCCAAAAGGGGTCTTCTCCCCATCAGACATGGAATTAATCTCTCCAAGATGATGTGTCCTAAAACACCTGAGGAAAGAGAGCGCATGAGCAGAATTCCCTATGCTTCCGCAATAGGGAGTATCATGTACGCTATGCTATGTACAAGACCAGATATCGCACATGCCGTAAGTATTACGAGCAGATATCAGTCCAATCCAGGTGAAGAACACTGGACTGCTGTGAAAAATATCCTTAAGTACTTGAGAAGAACTAAAGATTTATGCTTAGTGTTTGGTGGAAACGAACTAACACTAGAGGGTTTCACAGATTCAGACTTCATGTCAGATGTTGATGATAGAAAGTCAACATCAGGGCATGTTTTTATATTGAATGGTGGGGCTGTCATTTGGAAGAGTTCCAAACAGAATACAACAGCAGATTCCACCACAGAGGCAGAATACATTGCAGCATCTGAGGCATCGAAAGAGGCAGTTTGGCTTCGAAATTTTGTCGCAGAGCTAGGAGTGGTGCCCTCCGTTGAGGAACCAATGCCACTTTACTGTGATAATAACGGAGCTATAGCGCAAGCTAAAGAGCCGAGGTCTCATCAGAAGTCCAAACATATAGATCGACGCTATCATATCATCCGACAATTTGTAGATGAGCGTCGGATTGTTGTGCAGAAAGTAGCATCCGTGGACAATATAGCGGATCCTCTTACTAAGCCACTCACTCTCCAAAAACTAGATGTGCATTTAGAAAGAATGGGTATGAGATATATGAGTGATTGGCATTAGGGTTAGTGGGAGATTGTTAGTGATATACCCTAAAGCCAATCGGTAACATAGGCTTATGGATATTTTTTGTATTTTTCTTTAATTAATAAAGGGCAAGTTTTATTCATGTTTATTGTTAGCAATATGTTTACATGAATCGTCCATTGAATCTTTGTTAAGAAAATATATTCTTAAAGGTTAGGAATTTGAGATATATATATATTTCTTTGTACAAGATTCTTAAATGCTCCTAGCCATAGGAATATCATAAGGACGATGATATTTCCGGATAGGCCGGTGTATGCTATACTTCTAAGTTGAGGTGACGAATCTCAAGTCACTAGTGTGGGGACACTAAAGTAAGCATACAGGTGCTTATTAGAGAATAAGTACACTGAGCGTGACCATTTAGTTGAACAGTCACATGGTTCTATTTTCGTCAGTGACTAGTTCTTTGCTACCGATGTGTGAAGTACTTCTTGGACCTGAGGCGTCATAGTTGCTTCACATATAGATTGCTACCGTTTGACTGTACTAATACTTAGACTTTAATCAATAGTCTACGTCTGGTATTGATTGGCTGTAGTAGTTTATATGGGGAAGCATATGAGCGTACAATAAGGAATTCAACACTCTCAATGTTGAGAGAGAACGTCCTATGTAGATTATCAAATTCAACTCGAAAAATCCCTGGCCAGGGTACATGGTGTATGGAAATGGGTTTCCAACTGAGTTACCATATTGAGTCGATTTAGATATCCTAGTCAATGACCGAACCATGTTTTTGGTTCGATCGGGACGTTGTGTGTTGAAAGGAATTTATCACACTGTAACGGTAAGTGGAAAGGTTCAGTTTTCATCACCATTTTGGATTGTCGTGATATACTGCTAGGTGTCACTCACGGACAGTGAGAGAAGTAAAAATAATTTAAAATAAATTATTTTCATCAATTAGAAGAGTTCTAATTTAATGTTAAAGAGTTTGACATTGGACTCCACTGCCAAATGGTAATGGACCTGTGAGGTCACACACAATAGGAATTGTGTACATCCAAAATAAAAGGGTGAGTCTAATACACTAAACAGTTTAGTAATTATGATGAGAAATTATACGAAAGATTTAATTTCTAATTTGATTAGAGAATAATTAAATATTCATAAATTCTTATGAAATAATATTCTAATTAGATTAGATTTAAATATGAATATTTAATTATAATTTAATGGATATGATCCGGTTAAATTGAAGGGAGAGATAAGGTTTAAACATATTCGATAAGTATCCTGAGATATTTTTGTAACTAATTACAAGATTTAATTAGTTACTAGATTTTATCTTGAGAAGATTTCTCTTTATAACTAATTACAAGATTTAATTAGTTGAAATATCTTATGAGATACTTGAGTTTGTTAAAGATCCGGCCAACTTCCTATTATAAGAATAGGTAGTACGTATATGATACGTAATTATTCCTTTTAGTAAGATAAAGTGGAAATTAATTAAGTTGGTCGCGGAACGTGAGAGTAATTCACGTTAAGTTATTCCTCTTCACATAATCTTTCGTGAAGATCAGAGTGTTTCATCAAAAAGGTAACGCAGACATCAAAGGGACTGCTAGCACCGTTCTTGAAGTCTGCGACTCATCTATTCCGTGCAACGGAAGGCGTTGGATCTACACCAATTCCGTGTGGATACTCATAGAGGCCGGGCACGTGCGCGGCTACGTCGAAATCAAGATTCGTCATCTTCAGTTTCAACCGTACAGTAGATCAAGAGGCCTTAACTGGTTGAAGGTGATGTAATCTAAACATGAGATTTGTTTGGTTTAACTTACTTATATTGTAACATGAGAACGATCCACCGGCACTGGATTGATTTTATTTTACCTTTCATATATGATATGAATTTATTTTAAAATAATGTGCAAATTTTTCCGCTGCATTTTATTCTGTGCCGGATGATTTCTTACACCACCATCATGGGTGTAACAACAACTATATGGGTGTGGCTAAATTCTAGCCCCCATCGCCTCCATGGGTGTTTCTACCACCGTGGGTGTTGATACCCTTATATGGGTGTGGCTAAATTCTTGCCCCCACCACCTTTATAGGTATTACAACTACCGTGGATATGAATACCACTATATGGGTGTGGCTAAATTCTAGCCCCCACCACCCCCATGGGTATTACGACCACCGTGGGTATATCCACCTTAACACCTCCAAATAATAGCACCTATGCTATATTTATAACTTATATCAAAAGCTATCCAAATCCTAATATAAATAGATTTTTATTCTAATTAATATTTAAATCTTAACAAACTTATCTTTTTAAGATTTAAATATTAATCTTAATCCAATTAGGATTCAACTACAAATATAATCAAATCCTAACAAACTCCGCATTGATTTGATTTGTAGTCTTCAATTGCTACATCGAGCTCTCTGCCGCTCCACCTTGAGCGATTGCATCTCTGTACGATCCAATCTCGCTTTTGGACTCTCTTAGCTCTACCTGAAGCAGAAAAATCACATACCTTCAAATCCAACATGCATAGCGAGATCAAATTATGATCGCCTCCTGTGATGATCGGTAATCCATTACTTTGATGGTGATCTCTCCTGAGGATCGGTAACTTATGTCTCTGGTACCAATTGTTGGAAAATTCGATACTCGCCCTGGTACCAGATTCTGTGAATCCGCAACCCGCTCCGATACCGCAATCCATTTTGGTACCGCCTAATGTTGGGATTCTGCAGCGAAAACATCAAATCAGATTTTTACCATAAATCCGTCCTCTCTTAACATAACTAGATCTAGCACAACCACAAAGAGAAGAAAACCAATATAAGAAAATATGCGGGTGAAATAAGATTCACTAACCAATAGAAGAATTACACCGATTACACCGACTCCTCTTCTGCAATAGAGTAGCTTCAACCCGAGCCCTCATTTTGAATCTCTCTTACCCTTCTCTCATCTTCTATAAACCTAGAAAACTATGGGTGTGGCTAAATCCTAACCCCCACCACCTCCATGGGTGTGACCACCATCATGGGTGTAACAACAACTATATGGGTGTGGCTAAATTCTAGCCCCCACCGCTTCTATGGGTGTTACCACCACCGTGGGTATGGATACCCCTATATGGGTGTGGCTAAATTCTAGCCCCCACCACCTTCATGGATATTACCACCACCGTGGATATGAATACCATTATATGGGTGCGGCTAAATCCTAGCCCCCACCATCTTCATGGATATTACCATCACCGTGGGTATATCCACCTTAACACCTCCAAATAATAGCGCATATATATGCTATATTTATAGCTTATATCAAAAGCTATCCAAATCCTAATATAAATAGATTTTTATTCTAATTAATATTTAAATCTTAACAAACTTATCTCTTTAAGATTTAAATATTAATCTTAATCCAATTATGATTCAACTACAAATCTAATCAAATCCTAACATGTACTTTACCATTATTATCTGCTCCTTATCTTTCCAGAGCCAACTGTAAAAATTCTTCACAGATCCCGCACATGTGCAAACCGTGTGGTGTCCCGGTTTTTCCGTACGACTTAACTGGGTGGCCGACGGTGAGAAAATATCTATTTTTGGTGTATCGAGCTCTTGGTGCGTCAAACGGATGCCAAAAACGGACTCAACGTGCGAAAACGTTGAAAGCCGGCTATTTTTGGGCAGATGGGCCTAACGGGCCGAATCTTGAAGTGGGCCGGTCCACGGCCCACTTGGCGTGCACCAGGACCAGCGGGCTTTCGGCGTGGACACGTGGCATGCAGCGATTGGCCGGTCAACTCACGCGTGGCCAAGCGCGCTTCGCGCCGGGCGTGACGCACGGTTGTCACGCCCCGGGGGTAAACCAGAACCCGGGGTCGTCCACAGATCCGCCGTGTACACGGAATTTCCCGTGTACACGAAGCGCTGGTAACCTGCTCAGAATAAGATGATATAATAAAAGAGCATAAACAGAGCTAAATAGTACTAGCTTATATCAAAAGCTATCCAAATCCTAATAATAAATAGATGTTTATTCTAATTAATATTTAAATCTTAACCAGCTTATCTCTTTAAGATTTAATATTAATCTTAATCCATTATGATATCAACTACATCTAATCAAATCCTAACATGTACTGGGTTACCATTATCTATCTGCTCCTTATCTTTCCAGAGCCAACTGCAAAAGCTTCACAGATCCGCACAAAGTGCAAACCGTGAAGAGAAACAGTGGGGAGTGAGAACTACTATAAAACAGTAGCCTCCTCCTAGTGGGTAAACCTCAACTCACATGTGCCCACTAGGACTATAAGTGCGCAAAAAGATGAACAAAAACTGGAAACGTGCGAAAACGATGAAAAGCCCACTATTTTTGGGCAGATGGCTAACGGGCCAGAATCTTAAGTGGGCCTGTCCAGGCCCACTTGGCGTGCACCAGGACCAGCGGGCTTTCGGCGTGGACACGTGGCATGCAGCGATTAACACCGGTCAACTCAGAGCGTGGCCAAGCCTGTATGACCACGCTCCGGCGTGGACGCACGGTGGACCCGCGCCAGCCCACTGTAACAAGCCCGACAATTGGCGGGCGCAGCGACCCGGCTGGATCGCGGACCGCGACGCGTGCAACACGCCGTGGACCGCGCCGCCACGCCTCTATCGCCGTGATTAGCGAGCGCGGCGTGCGCAGGGCGCGGCGCGGGACACGTGGCGCGCCAGGGTGAAATCCGAGCGCGCACAGTAGCAGGCTAGGCCGTATTCGGCGCCTGAATCTTGTGCCCGAATTCGGATCCTCTTTTTTTGTTGGGTTCTCCTATAAATAGCCCATTTGGGCTTCATTTGGGGCTTCTTCTTTCGAGTTTAAGCTGAGCCCATCTTCGACAAGGAGGTTCACCTTCGAGTTTTCTTCGATATTTGGGATCCCGGAGATTTTAGGGAGTCATTCCATCAGCGTTCTCGTCGACATCGTGAGCTTCGATGTGCCTTCGAGATCGATCTTCTTCGTCGACGTTTCTTCCCGCGAGCTCTCCTGGGCTGACAGGGGAGTTTTTGACCGAGGTTACGGCATCAGTTCCATGAGAGGTAGATCTTCGTTTTTCTGTGAAGTACCGTTCCTCTCTGTTCACCGTTTTTCTTGGGGTTTGCGGAGCATAATACACACAAATTACTATTCAAGTTGCTGCTTCTTTTTCTGGACAGCGGAGCTTGTTCGATTTTTACCTGCGCTCGGTTATCGAATTTCGGCCTGTGAGGACTTAATCGACATCTACACTTCGCCAGGATTGCAGCCATATTTTTATTGAAATTTTTGGAGATCATCTCGTAGGTGATATTTGACTTCTTTCGGACTGACTTTTTCGCAGATTTGTGATCGTGGGGATTTTTGATTACCGCGATGTTTGGACTGTATCTTTGTGCCCGGGAGGAGTTTTTAGGTGTTTTTGGGCTCGTTGGAATCGTAGGAACATGAGGATTATCCACGTTCAGTTTCAGCCCATTTGGACCTTGGATTGACGCATGCATTCAGGTGGGTTGCTTTCGTTTCTAAAACCGGTGGACGGTTCTCTAATTCTATCTGATAGTGAGCATGTATGATTGTGAGATGCATTAGGAAGCATGTTAGAGTGAGAGATGATATTTTCTTGTGTTGTTATTACGATCATATCAATTAATGCTTTCTATTTGTGTTAAATTAGATCCTGTTATTGGAACTTGACCAAACATCCTGTCATATGATGCATGTTTCAACCAGACTAGTAGAAAACTCCAACTTGGGCTAGTTTACTTATGCTTCAGACACTCCCACACATTTATTCTTTTCACCTGGACTTAGAGTGTTCCTTACCCAGGTAATGGGCCGAGAGGCCGGGATGTTGTGGGATGCATATTACACTCGTACCTGGGGACCGAGCGGAGTTCTGATAGCTGTGTTTAGATCAGTACTAGTCTTGGGAGCCGTCTGAGTCGTGGTGGGTCCCGTTTGTGTCGAGATTTTCCAGTGAGTGAGTGAGAGATGTGATGTTAGTTTACTGTCGATTTTGTTGATCGTGGATTTGGACTATAACCTGTATGAGCCATATTGAGCTCGACGAAGATGCGCGGATACTTTCCTCGGGCTGTGGGTCGTGGGGTCGCCCCTCGAGTGCCGCTCCGGAGCTAGGCCTGTAACTTGCTATCACGACTTGTCAGCACAGTCCCTCTCTGGCTGGGCCTTTTTAGGCAGTCACGGATGCCCTACGTAAGTCCAGTCCTTCGTGGATGTAATGGCAGTAGGTGGGCGCAGGTTTGACTGGACCCTATGTGGCAGTCAGTGTAGATTGGGTGATTGTTTTATCGAGAGGTTGTAGATGCATCATATTTCATCTGTATCACCCTTTGAGCATTTAGATAGAGGTATAGTAACTGCAGAGTTATTTTCAGCCTTTCCTTTATAGTACTGCATCTGTTACTTTATGCCTCTAGTAGACTTGTTGGGCAGACCGTCGGGCTTGGTGGCGGTACCCACTGAGAACTACGTGACAGTGTAGTTCTCACACCCTCTGTCGGTGACAGTTTTGCAGAGGCATCTTCGCCGTTCCTACCCCTGCTGTTGCTGCTGCTTCTTCTGATCGAGGCGAGGGAGTCGCGAGCTAGATCCCTATCTGTCTTTGGAGAGTAGTTGTACCCCCTTATTGGAAATTTACAGTATTGTCTGTTAGATTAGTATATTTTACTCTTTTGAGAGTTTTTTTTATTTTGAGAGACTGTTGTATGGTGAGGATCTGACTTGTTCTGTGAGGCCTGTACATTAATGTATTATTATTTTAGTTTACCTCCCCGTTTGGGTTCTTAGATATTGTATCAGAGGATGATGTATGATAATTATTTTGGAGATGGATAGTGTATTTTTTTATTTATCAGTTATATAGTGATTGGATTTTAGTTTTAATAGCAGTTTACTTTCCAGCTCTGATATCTATATTGTAGTTGTATCATCTTTTGCAGGTTAGTCGCTTCGTCTATACGGGGCTTTCCGTATGGGCGGCGGATCTGTTGGCGGTCCGGACCGCAGTTTCGATCCCGGGCGTGACAAACCGGAAGTTCAATTTGTTGAACTATCAATAGGGCAATTCATTCCTCGTGGAAAGAAAGTGAAAATTGATGCATCAGATAAATCCCCACTTCTGAAGAACATTTCAGACGGAGAGATAAATTAATTTCTAGGTACTTTCATCATGCATGGAAACCATCTCTTATTGCCTTTCCCATTTTCTAGACTTTCCATGTGGTGTATACTGATAGAAAGATTTGCTAAAATTTGATTTGTGGTTGATATTTAACTGATTTCGTGATAAAATAAAAAAAAAAAAAATACTTACCGATAAGTAAATAATCCAAAATTTTAAATGAACCGAAAGCGTGCGTAGCACTGCCCTAAGTGTATTCCCGTCCTTACGTGCGGGATTACCGAGAACACCATCCCAGGTACGACCGGAATTCTTCTTCCCCTGCGAGCACGATCGTGGCGGAGGTTGACAGAAATTCTTTCAACACCCAATTAAAAAAGAGATGAAAAGATGAAAATGAATTGGTTAAGAGGTTTTCTCTGTTTCTCCTCTGTTTCTTATGCTGCAAGAACAGAGGAGAAACATACATAAATATATATACGAAAGATCGAACGTTGGGAATCGAAACGTTGCTCAACGTTCGAACCCGTAACGTTCGACACACGTAACAACGAGTAAGGCGCAAGAAACGGAACGAAAACCCACGTTCCCTCATTGGGTTGCCTTTCGGCCAAGTTAACTAAATAAATAAATAAATAATAATAATAATAATAATAATAATAATAATAAAATAAAAAATAAATAAATAATAAATAATAAATAATGGAAATTTTGAATTTTACCCCAACATACACAACGTCCAGCACTCGTTCAGAACAACAGCTATGTTGATTGATGCCATGCAACAGCTTCAAGGCTAAAACTATGAATGATCCTTCTCCAGCTCGATCACCCGTCAGCTTTCTAAACATTTGGTTATTTTTCATTGCGGTCATCACCATAGTCATTGTCATAATAAAAGTGCAATGGCTAGGGCACTTGCTATTATTAGTTTCTGATATTAGACTATAGATTTTAATTTCAACCCAACTCAAAGGTAAGGTAGGATTTATTTGAGAGAGTCCTGATTCGTTTGGGGATTATGAGATTAGAGGTTTGGGTAATCTCTTGTAACTTGTAAGGCGATATACACCATAGATTATGGGTTAATTGCATACATGTCCTCCAAATATGTCGAATTGCAAATATATCCTGCAAAATTCAACTTTTCATATTATTTTCCTTCAAAAATTCAAAGTTTTTCAAATATGTCCCTCTGGTTAATCCTCGTTGGAATCTGTTTATTTTTTAACAGATTCGATGTGAAATGGCTTTTTGCCGCCCTTACAAATATATCCCTCCAAAAGCAATACCATTATACTTGTTATAAAAATGTCCCTCTCCAAAAATCATAAAATTCTATCATCAAAATAATTCTTTTTTTCCCTTTTTTTTTTTTTTTTTTTTTTTTTAAAGGTATAATATGGAAAAGATAAAATATGTAAATTCAATTTTTTAATCTAACCAAGGTTAAGCATTTAACCTAGGGTTAAATTAACTTTTTTAACAGAGATGGACGGTAGGGACATATTTGAATAACGGTAGATTTTTGAAGGAATAAATATGAAAAGTTGAATTATGCAGGAATATATTACAATTCGACATATTTGGAGGGACATATATGCAATTAAACCCTTAGATTATCATGGTTTTGTGGTTGAATCTTTGGAAGAAAAGCGCTTTGATAAAGGTTTGAGTGAGAAGACTCCATAATGAGTGAAGTATTTCTTGTTTTTTTGTTTTTTTTTTTTTC
>CM054945.1:3807279-3873619 GCA_029168755.2 Tillandsia fasciculata
GGATACCCCTATATGGGTGTGGCTCATTCTAGCCCCCCCACCTTCATGGAGATTACCACCACCGTGGATATGAATACATTATCTGGGTGCGGCTAAATCCTAGCCCCCACCATCTTCATGGATATTACATCACCGTGGGTATATCCACCTTAACACTCCAAATAATAGCGCATATATATGGCTATATTTATAGCTTATATCAAAAGCTATCCAAATCTAATATAAATAGATTTTTATTCTGAATTAATAGGTAAATCTTAACAAACTTATCTCTTTAAGATTTAAATATTATCTTAATCCATTATGTTCAACTCCAAATCTAATCAAAAATCCAAACATGTAACTTTACCATTATTTCTGCTCCTTTCTTTCCAGAGCCAACTATAAAAATTCCCTTCAAGATCCCGCACATTGTGCAACCGTGTGGTGTCCGGTTTTCCGTCACGACTTAACTGGGTGGCCGACGGTGAGAAAATATCTATTTTTGGTGTATCGAGCTAGTTGGTTGCGTCAAACGGATGACCAAAAAACGGACTCAAACGTGCGAAAACGTTGAAGCCGGCTATTTTGGGCAGATGGGCCTAACGGGCCGAATCTTGAAGTGGTGCCGGTTCACGGCCCACTTGGCGTGCACCAGGACCAGCGGGCTTTCGGCGTGGACAAGTGGATTGCACGATTGGCCGGTCAACTCACGCGTGGCCAAGCGCGCTTCGCGCCGGGCGCGACGCACGGTGGACCGCGCCAGCCCACGTGTCGCCCGACAATTGGCGGGCCGCAGCGACCCGGCTGCCCTGCGCGGACCGCGACGCGTGCAACACGCCGTGGACCGCGCCGCCACGCGGCGCGCCGTGATTAGCGAGCGCGCGCGAGTGGCGCAGGGCGCGGCGCGGGACACGTGGCGCGCCAGGTGAATCCGAGCGCGCACAGTAGCAGGCTAGGCCGTATTCGGGCGCCTGAATCTTGTGCCCGAATTCGGATCCTCTTTTTTTGTTGGGTTGGGCTATAAATAGCCCATTTGGGCTTCATTTGGGGCTTCTTCTTTCGAGTTTTCTGAGCCCATCTTCGACAAGGAGGTTCACCTTCGAGTTTTCTTCGATATTTGGGATCCCGGAGATTTTAGGGAGTCATTCCATCAGCGTTCTCGTCGACATCGTGAGCTTCGATGTGCCTTCGAGATCGATCTTCTTCGTCGACGTTTCTTCCGCGAGCTCTCCTGGGCTGACAGAAGGGAGTTTTTGACCGATTTCTACGGCATCAGTTCCATGAGAGGTAGATCTTCGTTTTCTGTGTTTACCGTTCCTCTTGTTTGGGGTTTTTCTTGGGGTTTGCGGAGCATATTTGAACCCCTTTCTTGCTGCTGGTTTTTCTGGACAGCGGAGCTTGTTCGATTTTTATCTTCGCGCTCGGTTATCGAATTTCGCCTGTGAGGACTTAATCGACATCTACGCTTCGCCAGGATTGCAGCCATATTTTTATTGAAATTTTTGGAGATCATCTCGTAGGTGATATTTTGACTTCTTTCGGACTGACTTTTTCGCAGATTTGTGATCGTGGGGATTTTTGATTACCGCGATGTTTGGACTGTATCTTTGTGCCCGGGAGGAGTTTTTAGGTGTTTTTGGGCTCGTTGGAATCGTAGGAACATGAGGATTATCCACGTTCAGTTTCAGCCCATTTGGACCTTGGATTGACGCATGCATTCAGGTGGGTTGCTTTCGTTCTAAAACCGGTGGACGGTTCTCTAATTCTATCTGATAGTGAGCATGTATGATTGTGAGATGCTTAGGAAGCATGTTAGAGTGAGAGATGATATTTTCTTGTGTTGTTATTACGATCATATCAATTAATGCTTTCTATTTGTGTTAAATTAGATCCTGTTATTGGAACTTGACCAAACATCCTGTCATATGATGCATGTTTCAACCCAGACTAGTAGAAAACTCCAACTTGGGCTAGTTTACTTATGCTTCAGACACTCCCACACATTTATTCTTTTCACCTGGACTTAGAGTGTTCCTTACCCAGGTAATGGGCCGAGAGGCCGGGATGTTGTGGGATGCATATTACACTCGTACCTGGGGACCGAGCGGAGTCTGATAGCTGTGTTTAGATCAGTACTAGTCTTGGGAGCCGTCTGAGTCGTGGTGGGTCCCGTTTGTCGAGATTTTCCAGTGAGTGAGTGAGAGATGTGATGTTAGTTACTGTCGATTTTGTTGATCGTGGATTTGGACTATAACCTGTATGAGCCATATTGAGCTCGACGAAGATGCGCGGATACTTTCCTCGGTGGGGTCGCGCCCCTCGAGTGCCGCTCCGGAGCTAGGCCTGTAACTTGCTATCACGACTTGTCAGCACAGTCCCTCTGGCTGGGCCTTTTTTAGGCAGTCACGGATGCCCTACGTAAGTCCAGTCCTCGTGGATGTAATGGCAGTAGGTGGGCGCAGGTTTGACTGGACCCTATGTGGCAGTCAGTGTAGATTGGGTGATTGTTTTATCGAGAGGTAGTAGATGCATCATATTTCATCTGTATCACCCTTTGAGCATTTAGATAGAGGTATAGTAACTGCAGAGTTATTTTCAGCCTTTCCTTTATAGTACTGCATCTGTTACTTTATGCCTCTAGTAGACTTGTTGGGCAGACCGTCGGGCTTGGTGGCGGTACCCACTGAGAACTACGTGACAGTGTAGTTCTCACACCCTCTGTCGGTGACAGTTTTGCAGAGGCATCTTCGCCAGTTCCTACCCCTGCTGTTGCTGCTTCTTCTGATCGAGGCGAGGGAGTCGCGAGCTAGATCCCTATCTGTCTTTGGAGAGTAGTTGTACCCCTTATTGGAAATTTACAGTATTGTCTGTTAGATTAGTATATTTTACTCTTTTGAGAGTTTTTTTTATTTTGAGAGACTGTTGTATGGTGAGGATCTGACTTGTTCTGTGAGCCTGTACATTAATGTATTATTATTTTAGTTTACCTCCCCGTTTGGGTTCTTAGATATTGTATCAGAGGATGATGTATTGATAATTATTTGGGAGATGGATAGTGTATTTTTTTATTTTCAGTTATATAGTGATTGGATTTTAGTTTTATAGCAGTTTACTTTCCAGCTCTGATATCTATATTGTAGTTGTATCATCTTTTGCAGGTTAGTCGCTTCGTCTATACGGGGCTTCCGTATGGGCGGCGGATCTGTTGGCGGGTCCGGACCGCAGTTTCGATCCCGGGGCGTGACAAACCGGAAGTTCAATTTGTTGAACTATCAATAGGGCAATTCATTCCTCGTGGAAAGAAAGTGAAAATTGATGCATCAGATAAATCCCCACTTCTGAAGAACATTTCAGACGGAGAGAATAAATTAATTCTAGGTACTTTCATCATGCATGGAAACCATCTCTTATTGCCTTTCCCATTTTCTAGACTTTCCCATGTGGTGTATACTGATAGAAAAGATTTGCTAAAATTTGATTGTGGTTGATATTTAACTGATTTCGTGATAAAATAAAATAAAAAAAAATACTTACCGATAACGTAAATAATCCAAAATTTTTTAAATGAACCGAAAGCGTGCGTAGCACTGCCCTAAGGTGTATTCCCGTCCTTACGTGCGGGATTAACCGAGAACACCATCCCAAGGTACGACCGGAATTCTTCTTCCTGCGAGCACGATCGTGGCGGAGGTTGACAGAAATTCTTTCAACACCCAATTAAAAAAGAGATGAAAAGATGAAAATGAATTGGTTAAGAGTTTCTCTGTTTCTTCCTCTGTTTCTTATGCTGCAAGAACAGAGGAGAAACATACATAAATATATATACGAAAGAAGTCGAACGTTGGGAATCGAACGTTGCTCAACGTTCGACCCACGTAACGTTCGACACACGTAACAACGAGTAAGGCGCAAGAAACGGAACGAAAACCCACGTTCCGCTCATTGGGTTGCCTTTCGCGCCAAGTTAACTAAATAAATAAATAAATAATAATAATAATAATAATAATAATAATAATAATAATAAAAAAATAAATAAATAATAAATAAATAAATAATGGAAATTTTGAATTTTACCCCAACATACACAACGTCCAGCACTCGTTCAGAACAACAGCTATGTTGATTGATGCCATGCAACAGCTTCAAGGGCTAAAACTATGAATGATCCTTCTCCAGCTCGATCACCCGGTCAGCTTTCTAAACATTTGGTTATTTTTCATTGCGGTCATCACCATAGTCATTGTCATAATAAAAGTGCAATGGCTAGGGCACTTGCTATTATTAGTTTCTGATATTAGACTATAGAATTTTAATTTCAAACCCAACTCAAAGGTAAGGTAGGATTTATTTGAGAGAGGTCCTGATTCGTTTGGGGATTATGAGATTAGAGGTTTGGGTAATCTCTTGTAACTTGTAAGGCGATATTAACACCATTAGATTATGGGTTAATTGCATACATGTCCCTCCAAATATGTCGAATTGCAAATATATTCCTGCAAAATTCAACTTTTCATATTTATTCCTTCAAAAATTCAAAGTTTTTCAAATATGTCCCTCTGGTTAATCCTCGTTTGGAATCTGTTTATTTTTTAACAGATTCGATGTGAAATGGCTTTTTTGCCCCCTTACAAATATATCCCTCCAAAAGCAATACCATTATACTTGTTACAAAAATGTCCCTCTCCAAAAATCATAAAATTCTATCATCAAAATAATTCTTTTTTTCCCTTTTTTTTTTTTTTTTTTTTAAAGGTATAATATGGAAAGGATAAATATGTAAATTCAATTTTTAATCTAACCAAGGTTAAGCATTTAACCTAGGGTTAAATTAACTTTTTTAACAGAGATGGACGGTAGGGACATATTTGAATAACGGTAGATTTTTGAAGGAATAAATATGAAAAGTTAATTATGCAGGAATATATTTACAATTCGACATATTTGGAGGGACATATATGCAATTAACCCTTAGATTATCATGGTTTTGTGGTTGAATCTTTGGAAGAAAAGCCCTTTGATAAAGGTTTGAGTGAGAAGACTCCATAAATGAGTGAAGTATTTTCTTGTTTTTTGTTTTTTTTTTTTTTTCTTCTTTCAGTTCTTGGAAATTATTGTAGTGGTAAGTTATATTTATATTCTTTCTTTCTAGTTATTTCCTTGATACACTAGCAACTTAGTTTTTATGAGGCAAAATTTTTTTATACAATCAATAATTGACACCAAAATGCATTTGAAATATGTGAGCCTACCATTGGAGAATATCCCGAATAAATGTGGAATGCATCCAATTCAAGATATTTGTAAAATATTTATCTTTTCAAATTGATTCTATTAAATAATTTAAAATTCAGTAAATTCAAATTGAAATATAAATGAATGCTGTAAAATAAAAGGTTTAGAGAAGGCCTGTGGATTGAGGCGTGCAGAGCACTGTCCTAGATTGCTCCTCTGCGTGCGAGACTTCCTAACAATCACTTCGAGCGATACAACGTCTACGTTCCACGCCGTCGGTACGATTTCAAGGTAGCACAAGGTGAACCTGGCAAGCTTTCAAAAATCCAGCAAATCGAAAAATACGAAATGACTAGGGTAAAATTTAGAATATGGGATTAGGGGAGATAGCGGCGTAAATGAGAAGAAAGGAAAACGTACGGGAAAACCTCCTCTTAAACACCCGAAATGAGCGAACGTGCGCCAACGGCAAGATACCCACCTCCGCAAGGTAAGCGAAGAGATCGTGCTCTAACGGCACGATATCTTGCTCCGCAAGATAAGAATAAATCAAATTAATAAATAAAAATAAAAATTAAATAAAAGCAAAAATAATAAAAAGATCCGTGAGAAATTACTGCGCACGCCGCCGCCCGGCCTAATAATTTTTAAATAATTTTTAAATAAATTTTAAATCAACAAAAAATTCTAAATAAAATCCAACAGTGTACATGTCACTGAAAGAAAAGTGGATGTGGTTGTCTCTCCTTTAGATGGGAAATTAAAAATTCCTTTAGCAAATCCAGGGAACAATAGCTCCAGTGAAGACTGGCTATTTAGCTCTAGAGGTGCATCGCGAACAGTCCAGCGAGCACCTAAGTTTAAAAGATTGTGCAAATATGGAGAGAAGATCAAACGGCTCTCTTGCAGGAATTTGGAGGAAAAATATGATAATTGTGTGCAAAAGGACCATGGGTCCATAAAGTCAACCGTGAGTGTCAGAGGTAAGATTAATTTAATGTTCTTGTATCCTTAAATTCAAGTTTTCTAAAATACATTGCTCCACTACTCTTCACATGCTTCGAAGGAGGGTCCTGACTAGGGACGTCCTGCAGAAGAGGAACTGGTCCGGTCCAATTTGCTGCGCTATCTGTCTGGGACCCGGGAAAACTGCGGACTACCTCTTCGTCACCTGTACCTACGCCAATTCTTTGCTGGAGAGCTTGCTACCTAATAAACTAGAGCTCCGGAGCTGCCCGTCTGTCGCCAAGCTTTGGGAGGCGAGCTCCTTCAAAGGGGGAGCCTAGGGCAGAAGGTCTTTAATCACCATCGCGACCACCTGGTGGACGGTTTGGTTGGAAAGAAACCAAAGGATTTTCGAAGAAAAGAACCGTTGTCCTCGTATTTCCCTCGCCGAAATCAGGCTCAACCGCTCTCACTGGACTAGGTTTTGTGCTTAGTAGTTTTTTTTTTTTTTTTTTTTGGGGCCCGTTTGCTCCTTAGCTTTTACCGGCTGCCCCTTTGCTAAATTCACCCCCCCTTGAATGAAGCGGCAGCATGCTGCTTTATCAAAAAAAAAAAAAAAAACTACTTTCCTGGAATATCATGAGTTTCACCACAACCGTGACTTTTTCTTTTTGTCTTATCAACCATTTGGTATATATCCCAAAAAGAGAGCTTTCCACTGATATTGCTGCACTAGTTCCTCAGAATATTTTTTTTTTCCAACATGCACGGATTAATCATGTTTGTTTAGATATTTTGCACCTGATAATTTTACTATGCAGGTAAAAAGAAGATCAAAAGATGTCGGCGTATATTCATTAAAGAGGAAGCTGAGTAAGACTTCCTTCCTATTTTACTCTCTCAGAAACTATTTAAGTAAAAGAAAGTTGCATCAAATTTGCTGGCCCATTTTAGTTGTTGCAGTATTTTTGGTTGAGTTCTTACTGTTAAGATTTAGACAGTTAAGCTAAGAGATTTTTTAATGGCTTTTTTTTTTTTTTTTGTCTCACCAACCATTTGGTATAAATTTTTTATTGTTTCAGTCTAATAGATTTTTTTTTTCTAATGCAGGATTTGATTACTTAAAGAGAAGCAATCAATCTGTTCACTAAATGCAAGGCTTTATTTACTTCATTTTGTTTATAACTAAAATATATATGTACTTGAATTATATTGATTTTTTTTTGTTATTGTAATTAAGTTGATAGCCTTTTTTTTGTTTATTATGGATGTTGAATATATAATACTTTTTGAAACTTTATAAAATATTTTTTTCCTGTTTTGCTTACTAAATTTATTGTGTTCGAGATTTTTTGAATGTGTATAAATACTTTTCATAAATATTTGTATTGATATGAGATAATTATTTTGGCTAACTAAATCATCATTTCATTATTAATGCACTAAAATTTCATTCTTTTTTGTTGGGATAAAAATTTATTTGTCGGCACTTTTTTTTATTTGCCAAAAATTATTATCGGCGAAAACAAGTGCCCTTAGAAATATTTTTGTCGGCACTTATGATTGTCACTATAAGTTAGGGTATATAGATGGCACTCGCAAATGCCGGCATTTTATTATTTACGGGCGGTTTTGAGTAGAGATATTTTTATCGGCACTTATGATTGCCACTCTACATTAGGATAGATGGCACTCGCAAGTGCCGGCACAAAAAACCGCCAGATCCTTTAGAATTTTTACTATTCAACCAACCACCGACCCACTAAATCCTAAAGGACTATTATCATCCTAACCGCACATCCTTTAATTTAAGGACTAAAAAATTAATAGCACCAATAACTTTGTGCTATCGATAGTATTCCAACATAGTTTAATAAAATATTATATATATATATATATATATATAAAGAGAGATCTACGGTGAGACCACTCACGCGGTCCACGAGAACCCAACAATCTCGTGGATCGCGATAACATCACCCACTTCTTCTTCTTTATAAAAGAAGAAAATTACTTTAAAAGAGCACCAAAATATATTATATTTTATATGAAATATGAGCTATAATTAATCTAATTTGTAGCACAAACAAGAAAAAACATCAAATAAAAAAAATAGCAAGAGATCTAATACCAAATTCTCAACTTTTTTTTGGGAACACAACAAAGTAGATCCCTAATTTTACAACAAAGTAGATCGCTAGCTAAATTTGCCCAAATCAGACTGCACTAAAACAAAATTAATTGCAAAATCCTTGGTATTAGTTGGTGAAAAAAAATAGGGAAGTGATGGCTGGATGTATGGAAATTTTTCGCGGCGACAATAATCACCACTAAAGCTTCCACTTTTTTTTTTTTTTTTTCATGCGATTAGTTATGAAGAATTAGTTGCTTGTATATTGGCGGCGACAATCATATATCATCACTATATCTTTACATTGGTGGCGACAGTTACTATCGCCACAAAAAAGTCACCATCAAAATCTCTTTCTCTTGTAATGTACAGTAGTTTTAGGATGGGTTAATCCCTTGTAAATGGAGCATCACAGTTGAAATCAAAGCCAACCATACCGAAAATATGGGATTAGTCTCGACTGAGTTAAGGTTATATAGTGGGTAGAGCGCGGCTCTCCGACTAATAATTATTGTGGGTGTAATACGGCTTTCCATAAGATCGGTTAAGGTTAGGAGATGAGTCTCACATCGTCTGATGCTTATAAATGTGCTTGAGAGGAGGGAGGAATGTGATACGAGGACTTTAGGCCTTAAAGAGCTGTAGGATTTCGAATAATCTTATATATAAGATATAATAAGACTAAATTTCTGAACTCGAATAAAATATTTTGGACGATAAATAGAACCAAGAAGCTAAAAGAATTAAGTGTGCTAGAACTAGAATACAAACATTTTGTTTGTACAGGGTTCATGAGAATTTTGGTTTGATTATTGAAAATTCAAACTATATTTGCGAAATCTAATTATTCGGGGCGTCACAGACTCCCCCCCCCCCGTTTAACAGCCCAAGATCACTATGCAATGTGAAACTTGTGTCGCTAGTCCTGTCATCTAGACCCAGGCTCAGCTGAGACTCACCGCACACTTCCGGCTGGTTATTGGCTCTGATACCAAATATAAAGATCCAGCGCACTAGCAATAATAACTTGTTGGGTCCAAACCACAGCCCAAAATGCTTAATTCGAGTTATTATTATTAGTGTCCATGTCTCATATAAATCGAATCACAATTCCATCCACATCCGATGTGGGACTATTCGAAGCGTCACATATTATTAATATAATACTGATGTGATAGTATTATAATGATTAAGAGTCGTAATTACTAAAATATTATATCATTATCATATTAGCAAAATATTAGCATAGTCAACTAAATTGGACAATAAAATTTGATTGCAATAATTTTAAAAATTTAAATAAAAATTTTATAATAAATTAATATTTGAAAGTATAATGGTCAAGTGCGTTTGATTGGGGTATAAGTGAAAATTAGTAATTCCTGAAATAGATATAAGTTTAGGTCCAAGCAGGAATTAAAATAATTTTGCGTTTGGTTGAGAATAAGAGTTGTACCGGAAATAAGAAAAATTGTGTTTGCTAAATTAAAGAGGAATAAAAAGATTAGAGGGGATTAAAATTTTAATTTAAGATAAAAATTTTACTGATATGATTTTAAATATTTAATTTAAAATATTTATTAAAAAATTTATTAAAATTTATATTTTACTTATATATATAAAAAAATTATTAAATTTTTTTTAGTTTTTAAAAATTTATAAATTTTTAAAAATTCAAAAATTTGTATATAAAAATAAGTATAAATTTAAAATTTTTAAACATTTGATATAAATTTGTATAGATTAATAAATTAAAAAAAAATTAAAAAATTTAAATTTTTAAATTTATTAAAAAATAAAATTAAAAATTTTTAAATTTTAAAAATAAAAAATTAAATTTTAAATTTTATAAATTTTAAATATCTTATAATTTAAAATTTTTTAATTAAAAAAAATAAAAAATAATAATAATAATAATAAGTGGAACAAGTTGTTCCACCTTTTGGGGGGAACAACTGTTCCGGGGGTTACCCCACCCCGCCCGCCCCCCCCCCTCCTATTTTCTTGTTTGGGTATAAGATGGGGGATAACCCCCTTATCTCCCCCCCCCCCCCCCCCCCCCCCTTTTTATTTTCATTACCAAATAAGGCCTAAAAGTTTGAGAAGCAAAAGTGCAATTTAGCGCAAGAAGAAAAATCTAGGTGTGTTTATGAATAAAAAAATTGATATCAAATCGAACAGAAGAACTATCTGGCAAAAAAATATTACTTTTTAAAATTTGATTCAGTTAGTAATTACGGTTTATGAAATAATAAATATCGAAATATCCAGTTTGGTTCCGAATTTTAGTCTTTTAAAAAAATCGGTTAACGCATAACACCGATTTGATCTATAAATATTATAAAGCTACTCTTATTCAATTATTTTTCTAAATTTTTTTATTCAAATCAATGGCACTATTCAGTGTACCGCGTCTCCCCATCTTCTCTCTCGACTTGTCGTCGCCAAATTCGCCAATTGATTTGAATTAATTCGAAACTAGAATCGAAAACCAACTACGTAATAGCATTGATTTTAGAACTGATTCAGATTTTGTCGAAAGTGACTGTAACGGTTTTAGATAAAAAAAAAAAAAAAATTATGTAAACACATGCTTTAAAAAAAAAAAATGTATAACAAAGGTAAAATATAAAAAAAATCTGTAAATACCTGATTTTTACTTTCAAAAATATATATTTTGTAGTGCATAAAATTTTAAAAATGTTTTAAAAAAATTATGGTGTTAAAAGAGATGGGAAATAACCAAATTATCTTTATTTATTTTATAAAAAATAATTTGTCGATATATTTTTATTATTTTTAAAAATATTTTAAATTAATCAAAAGACTTATGGTTGATACCCGATATTTGAGTTCGAAGTCTAATTGTTTCACATTTATAGTTAAAGTTTATTTCAAAAATAAACGAAGTAGTTAGCATATTATCTTTCTCTTATATATATATATATATATATATATAGAGTCCGGCTAGAATACTATCGATAGCACCAAATAATTGGTGCTATCAAGTTTTCAGCCGTTGGATGAAAAGATATGTGGTTGGGATTATGTTTGTCCCCTAAGATATTTACTATTCAACTAACCACCTAGTAAACCCTAGGGGCCCACTATAATCCAAACCGTATATTTTTTCATCCAACGGTTAAAAACTTAATAGCAACAAAGACTTGTTGCTATCGATAGTATTCTAGCCTAATTCTATATATATATATATATAGAGTCCGGCTAGAATACTATCGATAGCACCAAGCAATTTGTGCTATTAAGTTTTTAGCCCTTGAATTAAAATATGTGCGGTTCGAATTATAGCGGGCTCTAAAATTTTTACTATTCAACAAACCACCCACTAAACCCTAGGGGCCCGCTATAGTCCCAACCGCACATTTTTTAATCCAAGGGCTAAAAACTTGATAGCACCAATGACTTGGTACTATCGATAGTATTCCAGCCTAATTATATATATAGGGAATTTTTTAAAAATAACCCTCCCAAACTTTGTATTTTGCAAAATAACCCTATGAAAAAAAATTTTGCAAAACTAACCCTCCTTTTGCCACCTCGGCGCCACGTCGGGCAGATAGAGTGAAGGCGCTGAAGCGGTCAGCGCCTTCACAATATTCCTATGAAGGCGCTGAACCACTCAGCGCCTTCATGTCTTGTGTTGAAGGCGCTGAAGGGTTCAGCGTCTTCACCTGTGAAGGCGCTAATCGCTTCAGCGCCTTCTGAAGGCGCTGTTTCATTCAGCGCCTTCAGCTTATACTATAACCGCGTCGAGGACTTAGTCATTTTTCGGTGAAAAATGGCTAAGTCCTCAGTGTAAGGCAAATATGCTTCTCTGTAGAGGCGCTGAACCAGTCAGCGTCTTTAGTGTTTTGCACTTAAGACGCTGAGTGGCTCAGCGCCTTTAGTGATTTACACTGAAGGCGCTGAACCACTCAGCGTCTTTAACTTATTGTTAAAGGCGCTTACCGCGTCAGCGCCTTCTTCAGCCTCTTATCCCCGCGCAGAGCCCCTCCCCCCTTCCCGCACAGTGACTCCCTCCCCCCTCCCGTGAGCCCCTCCCCCCTCCCGTGAGCCCCTCCCCCCCTCCCGCATTGCCGAGCTCCGATCTCCACTCGCGCCGATCTTGACGCACGAGCTCCCTCTTCACGCACGAGCTCCCTCTTCTCTCGCGAAATCTCGCCGCCCCGATCTCCACTCGTCGTCGCCGTCGCCGTCGTCGTCGCGCCCCCGCCGCCCCGATCTCTCACTGTGAGCTCTTGCACTATCTCTCTTCTCTCTCTCTCTCTCTTTCTCTCTCTCACGCGCACTATCTCTCTTCTCTCTCTCTCTCTTTTTCTCTCTCTCACTGTGAGAGAGTGATCTCTCACAGTGAAGATCACTCTCTCACTGTGAGAGAGTGAGCTCTCACTGTGAGAGAGCTCACTCTCTCACAGCAAAAAAAAAAAAAAAAAAATAAAAATAAAAAAATAAAAAATCTCTCACTGTGAGAGAGTGAGCTCTCACTGTGAGAGAGCTCACTCTCTCACAGCAAATTAAAAAAAAAAAAAAAAAAAAAAAAACTCCACAATTTGGTAGTCTCACAATTTGCTAATCAAAAAAAAAAAAAATCACTCTCTCATGCCATGTACACCTATGCACTGTACAGCAAATAAAAAAAAAAAAAAAAAGCTGATTAGCTAGTCTCACAGTTAAAATCTTTAATTTGAGATAAAATCGTAGTAAAATCTTTAATTGAAGCTCTCTCACTGTGAATTCATTGTGAGGGAGTGAAGATCACTCTCTCACAGTGAGAGAGAGTGAAGATCACTCTCTCAATGTGAGAGAGCTTCAATGTGACAGAGTGATCCCTCACAGTGAGAGCTTCACCGTCACAGCGAGCGATCCCCTCACTGTGAGATCGCTCAAAGTGAGAGGTTTCACTGTCGGTCTCCGACTGTAAAGTTAAAAGTAGTATTTTGAAGTGGTTAAATTTTGTTTTGTAGTTGAAATGGCTAATCGCATGCCCATAAGTATTCATTGGGATGGACAGTTAGTTATCGATGGAAATGGTCCACGATATATCGGCGGTCAAAAAAAGCTAATCGCGATACCTTCTGATTGTACATATAGTAGGTTTGAGAGGAGAATGTATCGCTTAGTAAATTGTACAAGCGAACAATTTCGTCTAAAATTTACTATTGGTTGTCCCACGATCGGTGGTGGATTTTTAGCTCACGAAGTACTAGATGATGAATCATTGGAGGGAATGATAGGATTATGTCAACATCATGGTGTTGTGACGGTATACATTGAGAAAGAATTACAACCGTCGGCTAATTTTGAACCGCAAGGTTATTACACCCAAATGCTCCACAATTATATTGATTTGGGTCCTTCCGCCAATGTAATGAGTGATCAACATATTCCACACGAAGGTGGTGTCGGAATGACAAGGTTAGAACAACAACCTAATAAGTTTGTCATTTAGCATAATATTTAAATGGACTTAACTATTGTATACATTGCAGAGAAAGTGAGTATGACCCGATTGAGAGTGTTGTACCTTGCTCGTTTAGTAGTGTGCCACCAACGACCACATGTGTGGCACCTACGACCACACACACGCAAGCCACGACCTCACGCGGACACCGCACGCATGCCACGACATCACGCGAACAATGCACGACCTCCCGTATTGAACCAAGGATGTCTCATTTACAACTAGAACCTTCTGATTGGGGGTAAGTATAAATATAAATTAAATGTTAAGTTTTAAATTAATGGCAATGTTGGAATTTAAGGTTTACCAAATTTGCAGGTTATCTAATTCCTATGAACATTGGAATCCACCTGCTATTAATGAATTTGATACGAATGTTGAGGAAGGAGGTGATAATGTTGACAGGGTGGTGATAGTGATATTAATCATGAGGATTCACCAATCCATGATGATCAGAATAGTAGTGAGGATGACGAACCGGATGTTCCATTTCCAGATATAGATGAAAATCATGATGGAGGGTTAAATGATCTTGCAAATGCAATTTACACTCAAGTGGACAACCCACAAATCAGCAATGATTACGTAGACAATCCTGACGAGGAAAATGAATTTATTGATCATCCGGATCGTTTTATTTCCGATACTAATTGGATTAATCAGTATGCTGTAGATCAAACAGATCTTAATATTCGACAAATAGGAGCTGGTCGACCTAGCATCGACGAGAGTTGGGTTGGACGTGTCTTTCAAGATAAGCCAACTTTATTGGATGCACTAGACCGGTGGCATATTCAGCATAATGTACAAATGAAAGTATTGAAATCTACAAAAACGACGTACACTGTCAAATGCTTAGTAGAGGAATGTTCTTGGAGATTACATGCTTCAGTACCCAAAAATGCGACATATTTTAGGGTAAAAACATATGCTGGTCCACACACATGTGTAATTCCAATACTGAATGCGGCGAACCGTAACTGTAATTCCACCCTTATATGTCAATTGATCCTTCCGGTGTTAAAAGTTAGACTTAATTTAAGGCCAAAAGAAATTCGAGATATGGTGCAAGCAGAGTTCCATACTGACATAACATATTGGAAGGCTTGGCAATCAAAGATTAAAGCATTACAAATTATTTACGGGAGCTGGGAGCAATCGTACACCGACTTACCGCGTTACCTTTCAATGGTAAAGAATTATAATACTGGTACTCAATGGCATCTGAATCATAGGTGGCCGCAAGATGGCATTTTTACCTTTCATCGTGTTTTTTGGTCATTTGGACCTTCGATCCATGGATTCGCACATTGTCGGCCGTTGGTTAGTGTAGAGTTATTTAGGATCCACAAGGATCTAAATAGGTACTATCAAACACCTAGAGGGGGGTGAATAGGTGTAATATTATAAAAACCAATCTCAGTGCAAAAATAAAAAATAATGCGGAAAATAAAAATCAACACACCGAGATTTACGTGGAAACTCCAATCCAGGAGAAAAACCACGGGACCAACACGCAATAACAATCCACTAAGAATAGAAGAATAACAAGGTGATTACCGACTCCACGGACTCGACCCCTCCTTCAACTTCTTCGGACCTTGCGCTGATCGGTTGGATGTCCACGCAATAACAATCCACTAAGAAACGAAGAATAACAAGGTGATTACCGTCTCCACGGATTCAACCCCTCCTTCAATTTCTTCGGACCTTGCGCTCCAACGTTTGCACGTCCACTGCACACGTTCGAATCCACGAGCGCCACTCGAATCCACGAGCACACGTTTCGAATCCACGAAACGCCTTCAACACACCGAATCCACGGTGCCACGTCGAATCCACGACGCAAACTCAGCCGGTAAGAATATTGGCTTCGATGGTGATCCTTTGCTTAGATTATCAATGAAGATCCATGGGAAAAATCTCTAAGCAAAGATTAGATCAATTCGACAAAAGATATGTTCTTGAAAGAACCATCGAATTGACCTAAAAGAGGCTATAAAGAAGAACGATAAAAACCTAGCCTCTAGGGTTGCTCTCAAGTGTTTTATAAATTGATCGGCCGTGCTCCCACGTTTTTGAGAAACCCTAAATGTCTATTTATAGTTTAGAAACCTTTGGAAAGAGATAAGAATCAAAAACTTACCTTATCTGGAAATTTTCAGGACGGCGATCCGGATCGGGATTACTGCGATCCGGATCGTCGTAACGAGATTGACGATTCCAGAAATCCAAGGGTTCGGGATCCGGATCGCAAGGCCCGATCCGGATCGTTCATGAATTTCAGCAACATCCAATGTTCGGGATCCGGATCAGAATAGGCTTGGATCCGGATTGGATTTGCACATGAACTAATACCCTTCGGGATCCGGATTGGATTGTCTGATCCGGATCCTGAACATGTCCCATGTCCAGTTTTTGATTTTTATGCAATTAAAAATTCATCCAAGTGTTTCTACACTATAAGAAAGTATTCGGATCACCAAAATTATTTAGTTAAACATACCTGATCCTTTTGAATACTTTCTTCTTGAGATTGATGTAACTGATCCACAATTCTTCATCTTCAATCTTCAAGACTCAAGACACTGAGTGTCAACTTGAGCTCTTGTTGAATCTTCTCTAAGTCTTTGATTGCTGATTGACAATTTGATCCCTTTAAGACTCCGACTCAACTCACTGACTTGACTCACGAAATATGCCAACACCAAAATGCCGTAACAATCTCCCCCTTTGGCAATTTCGTGACAAAACCCAAAAATACATAAAAACGCTCAAGTCACTCATCTTAAACCAAAAAATCGAAATTCAATGTCATCACCAAAACATTGATTTCCTTTGCGTGAAAGATCCAATAAATACAAATTACATTTGAACCAAACAGTCCTAAAACATACTCTATGACTTAGGACTTGGAGTCTTAAAGTGATGTAATTCCTGCAAAACAAAACTCCAAACAAAATCAAACGTTAGTCGTTAGAAATTAAAATCCTACATTTGATTCGTCCTTTTGGTTCTTTTGTTTTTCGGCTCTTTCAATCTTTTCTTTATCTCCCCCTATCTTGAGCATTTATGTTCTCCCCCTTTGTGATACGATCATCATTTTCTGTTCTCCTCCTTTTTTCATTTTCGTTTGTCCTCTCTTGATGATCTCATCTCCGTCATTTCTCTTCTCCCCCTTTTTGTCACAAATTGTCAAACAGTGAACATACTAGACAAAAGGAAATCTAACAACATTAGTTCATAGAGAAAGAGAGATAAAAGCTCAGTTCCGATATATAACAAAAATGCAGATTGCGTACCGGTACCAGAAAGCAAAAATCAAATAATTTCTTGAAACAAATCCAGATTTTGAAATCTTTGAAATACCGATTTGTATTCCATCAAGAAATCAATTTAAGTGCTTTAAACACAGATGCCATTCAATCCAATTAATTTCACAAAATTAAAAAGATTTACTCCTAAATCATGAAAAACAAAGATAAAACATTATAAACAGTTTTTCATGTTATATTCATCAAACATAAGTCATCAAAAATAATCTTGAGATCCAAACTCTATCAAGATGTAACGGATTTACAAAGATGACTTACGGAGATTTCCAAATGACATCAATCTTGAATTCTACCCTTTCAAATTGAGGTATATGATCCAAATTTCTTTCATCAGAATAATTTAGAAAAATTCCATAAAAATCAGAAAGAGTATGTAAGCACTTTAGCGCATCAACTTTAAACAAAAGTCATCGTTTCATGCAACAAGAAATAGATTATACCAAATCTATCAAAAATACTCAAAAATGAAACGAAAATTTATGAAAATTAAAACCCTTAAAGTTGAACAACTTCAATCACATCTAACATGATCTTATGCGTAATGCCTTTATCAAATCATCAATTTGGTAAAGAAAATGAAATACCAAGATCAATAGATGTTTGAAATCCCAGATAAGTTAGATAATATATCTAGACAATCTGTTGAAGAGAGTGGCTCTTTGAGCATCTTTTATCAAAAATCCCACCTTATACCAACCATGAAATTTGACAGAGTCAAGTATTTCAACATGCATTTATTTAATCAAAAAATGAAAAACCATGCTTGATTATCATGGGGTATCTTTTTCCTCCATGTGGTGGTAGTTTTCACACTCCTCATTGGGATGTAACTCTTTCCACATCTTTTGAGCATTTTACTTTTCTTTGACTCCCCCTCAATTGGCTATCAATTATTTAATATATAAGGTATTCAACCAAAAATTGATCTCGCATTCATACTCGACTAAACAGTCAAATAAGATAATGACTATACCAAGAGATCATTGAGAGAGAAATTGACTTTGATCACTTAAAAGATGAATTAATTAACATAAATGATCATTGCAACATCGAAATATTATGATGTCAAAAGCATAATAGATTTCTAAATGCGTGAAAAGATGCAATTAAAGTCAATATAACCAATGCTCAACTTGTGTTGTCACAAAGAATTCACACAACCGAGATAGATTAAGCATCTAAAGATCACACATGATTTCTAAAATTTGATGCTTATAACTATCAAAAACTCCTATAATGAAGTATCTTCAAGATTATGATTATGGAGTAAAGTTGATAATCCATATAAAATTAATTTGGAGTGAATGAACGTGAAGCCCTTTTTATTCAATGCACTTGTTCAATAAAAACCTTTTGTTCAAAAACAAAGTATAAAAACAAAGAGCATTGAAAACCATGTAATGCAAAGATTAAGAAAAATATGAAGGAAAAACCAATCAAAGCATTACATACAGTCATAAGCTATTTAGAACTTAAGACAAGGAAAGATATCACCTTTCCGAATCCAAAATCGCTGGATTTTGGGTTGTCTTGATTCGTTGTGGCCGGGGGTTGTCCGCTTTGACTGTTGATCCACCTTAGGTCTTTGCCTCGCAATAATCCACTTGTATGATTGAAGTTGTGGCTCGGACCTTTGGTGGGTTGAGTGAACTCCTTTAACTTGATGTGTCTTTTGATTCCGTTGAGTCCGCTCCGTAGATGAAGTTGCCGAAGGATTTTTCTTTCTCTTTTTCGGGCAATTCTTCACCAAATGTCCTTCAAGTCCACATAGGTGACAAGTTCTTCCTTTCAATTTGATTGTGGAACTTGAAGCCTTCACAGTTTGGTTCTTTTTATATCCCAAACCAACCTTGCATGTTTGACCTAATCCGGACATACAATCAAGTTTCTTGGAACCGGTGGAAAGCCTTTGTATGTCGGATTTAAGTTCATGAACTTGCTTGGTCAAAGCTTGGTTGGTGACATGAATCTCCTCAAACTGCTTTTCTAGAAAACCAATCTTGTCCATATATGATTTTGCATTTGTCTCCGATTGGTTTAACTTTTCTTGGAGGATTTTATTGTTATCCAATAAACGTCCTTGTTCCTCCTCGAGATCATGAAGTTTGATCTTTAAAGCTTGATTCTCGTCTTGAACCTCAAGTCGTTGCTTCCTCAACTTCTTGATATGCTTGGCCATCTTCTTTGATTCCGCAAGAAGTTGTTGGTATGCCTCAACGAGTTCTTCTTCGTCCGACTCCCCCTCACTTGATGACTCTCCTCCGGATGTTGATGTTTCATGCAAAATCAAAGGAATAGAGTCAGTGACTAAAGATGATAAACACAAATTAGAAGAGGGAATTTGAGAGGCATGAAAAGCAACAAATTTTTCTTTTTCCTCTTCACTTGAGGTCGATTCATCGAAACTAGAATCGTCCCAAGTTTTCGCTTGCAAAGCCTTCTTTTTATATAATTTCGGAGAAGGACAATCCGTTGAAATATGGCCGTAGCCTTTGCATCTATAACATCGGATTTCCCCTTCGAAATCATCTTTTTCTTTTTCTTTAGAAGGTTTTGCAACGCCTTTGAGTTGAAATATGGCCGTAGCCTTTGTTGCGTCTACTTTTTATAAGCTTAATACCTATTTCTGCAAGCGCCGTGAGGCCTATGAACATTGGACTGACGCTTTTGTCAGTAAAGTAAAAAATCAGATTACTGCAAATTTAGAGACGGCGCGGGTACATAATGTTGTAAGATTTGGACTCACCGAATTTGAAGTTCAAACTAGAGATTTCGACTACAAAGTGATCGTCAATGGTTCAAATGTCGAATGCTCATGTTGTGAATTATATCTAACAGGAATACCTTGCTCGCATGTCTTAGCAGTTTGTAGTACATCAAATATGAGATTACCATACGAGAATTTTACTTCACACTGGTATAGTACAGACTGCTATCGTGCGACGTACGCACGACAATTTCATCCTGTTCCTGATAGACGGCACTGGCCACGACCCCAAGGTCCACCGATTGTACCGCCCCCTTTACGAAGGAAGAAAGGTCGTCCACGATCTACACGTATTCGTAATGTATATTAGTTTAATTCATTTCACCTGTTGGCGTCAATTTACAGATCTGGTCTTGGGACCATCTTCACATCGGCCGACCTACGCGCATCCTAGATCAGCCCGACATGCTCGATCGACCCCTGGGTTGCCGGTAAGATATTTTTTTTCATAAAGTAGATTTTGGTATTTCAATTATAAATGCAACTAATATATGTTTTTTATAATCTAGATGGGGCAACACTGGAGGGCTGCGTTACGGAACCAATGTCAAGACGTGTGACATTGAGTTCTACAGAGACGAGCTGGATCAGCAGCGAGAGGCGCAGGTATGTAGATCTTTTATTACATACTTTAAGTATGTAGATGTTTTATTCAACACTAATCATTTTGTCGATTAACAGGTTAAATGGATGCCCTACACAGATCAGGTTATAGAGACATTACCTGATTTCTGTGTGCATGGCTCAGTGGTCTGGCGTGCACGGACAGTCCTGATATGCTTTCATATCGTGGAGATGCACGTGCCAGACCGAGTCATGCGGCAGTTCGGTCTCCTGCAGCATATACCTGTCAATGTGGAGTCCATCCCACGCATCACAGTACGTGGGCGTGCGGAGGAGGACTGGATAGCATTTCATGCTGACCACATTGAGAGGTGGTCCGAGAGGCTTGATCACATTTTTGATCAAGCCCCGGCTGCTGGTGATGACCCACTGCAAGCGGCATCCATATACATGGAGTGGTACTGGAGCATTACACGACGATGGATTTCTCATCCAGTACAGCGTCCTCCGCTGACTTTCCACCCTCGTGGACATATCGAGAGATCACTGGTATTAAAATTTATATATATAAATTTACTATATACAACTTTCCTGAACCGCAAATTTAATTTTAATTTCTAATTTATAATGCAGGCCGACACACTACGTCATGTTAAAACCATTGTCGACCAGATTTGGCAGCACCCACCGCCGACTGATACTATTATTCGGACTATGAGAGAAATGAGCGGCGATATTCAGATGGTACTACAGCATGTACCATCTGAACCTACGGCCAGAGAGGCAGCCCGACCTTCAAATGAGGGAGCGACCTCGAGTCATCAGGTACCATTTAGTATAGAATTCAAATTAAGATTTCAAATTCATATTAACAAACTATTTACACTCTTTCAGGTGCCACGATCTCCATCTCCTACCATGCAGGCACCGATGGCATTTCCTTCGACGTCAGCATCGCTCCCGCCGCCAGTCTCACGGACATCATTTTCATCGACATATTCACGCCGTCGTCCAAGGTCATCATCGCCACACGAGATCGAGCATATAGCGTCACAGGATGAGGGTGGTATCATCGAGGAGCTCGATCAGTCGGCAGCAGTCGAGCTTCTCGATGATATACCTATCATCGACCTTGCTGTTCCACGTGGGCGAGGGCGAGGGCGAGGGCGTGGACGTGGGCGTGGGCGAGGACGTCGAGGTCGAGGACGTGCTCAAAATTGAGCTTCTGAGCTCAATTTTTGTAAATTTTCTTTTTTGATGTTACTCAAGCCTCAATTTTTGTAAATTTTATTTTTTGATGCTATGAAATGATTGTTGG
Organism: Tillandsia fasciculata; assembly: GCA_029168755.2. NCBI lineage: Eukaryota > Viridiplantae > Streptophyta > Magnoliopsida > Poales > Bromeliaceae > Tillandsia > Tillandsia fasciculata. Next base: position 3,829,036 of record CM054945.1, read on the forward strand.
TTGATCAATTGCTGTTTGTGAATGTAGTTTTTACTTCTTCAATGTTATTTGTCAATGTTTGAACTTCTTGTACAAATTTGGGGTTTTTTTAAGGTGATATTAAGTACTGGCTGTGGTTGCAGTTAAAGGCGCTGAGCCAGTCAGCGCCTTCAGTGTTTTGCACTAAAGGCGCTGAGCGGCTCAGCGCCTTCAGTGTTTTGCACTAAAGGCGCTGAGGGGTTCAGCGCCTTCAGTGTAAATCAATAAAGGCGCTGAGCCACTCAGCGCCTTAAGTGCAGAACACTAAAGACGCTGACTAGTTCAGCGCCTCTACAGAGAAGCCATATTTGGCTTACACTGAGGACTTAGCCATTTTTCCCTCAAAAATGACTAAGTCCTCGATGCGGTTATAGTATATGCTGAAGGCGCTGAATGAACCAGCGCCTTCAGCATATATCATGAAGGCGCTGAAGAGGTCAGCGCCTTCACAATATTCCTATGAAGGCGCTGAACCCTTCAGTGCCTTCAACACAAGGCATGAAGGCGCTTAGGGGTTCAGCGCCTTCATAGGAGTATTATGAAGGCGCTGACCGCTTCAGCGCCTTCACGCTGGCAACCCTGCGTGGCGCCGAGGTGGCAAAAGTAGGGTTAGTTTTGCTAATTTTTTTTATACAGGGTTAGTTTGCAAAATATGAAGTTTGGGAGGGTTATTTTTAAAAATTTATATATATATATATATATATATATATATATATATATATATATATATATATATATATATATATATATGCTAAATTATAGAAAATTTTCTTATAATATTCTGCTTTTTCACTTTGTCTCCCTGTCTTTTAAAAGCCTATATTTTGCCCTCTCGTAATTACTGAATTATTTTTAGGAAGCAACGGAGAAGGTAAATTGACGAAAATGCCCCTATATTATATTGAAGGAAAAAGATAATGGAGGGAAGAAAAAGAAATTTAAACTTATTTCCCGTCATTCTTGAAAGGTATTTTAGGTATATCTAATAATATTTAAAAAAAAATTGACGGTTCACTCACGAAATCATGACGGCGGGGGTAAATATATATTTCAGTAATTATGAAGGAGCAAAATATATAATTTAAAAAAATAAGGGAACAAAGTAAAAAAAAAAATATTACAGGAGAAATTTTTTTGTAATTTAGCTTTTAAATTATAAAAAAGAAAGAGGTAAAAAGAAAAAAAAGGGAAGGAGAAGCGGCTTGGCTTATCCACACACTCCACAAACACACACACGCAAAAGAAAACGAGCGAGCAAGCGAGCAAGCTGACAGCACTGCGCGTGAGAATCAGATGATGATGGTTGTTGGCAGTCGGCACAAACCCCCCTCCCCTGCTGACTGCTGACATCCTCCCGCCTCCTCACTGCAGCCTTCCTTCCTTTCTTCTCCGATGGCTTTACTTTCTCCCCTCCTCCCTTCCGGCCCTCTCTCGCCGGCGCTGCCCGCCCGAAAGCGCTTCCGCGCGCCCGGATTGAGTTTCCTTCGGCCCTCCTCATCTTCCTCTTCTCCGCCATCCGATTTTACTGCGTCCACCTTCTTCAATCCTGTGAGCACGAATTATTCTTCTTAGATCACTTTTTTCAACTTCAGAACTTTTTAGTAAATATGAAACTATCTTAGTTCTCCAAAAGCTTCACCCACAGGGGGGAACTATGTTTTATGGCCTGTTTGGTATTGAGATTTATCTAACCCTAATCGATAAAATGGAGTTCGAGCAAAAGCATATAGTAACATGCTTATGCTTTTGCTTTCTCCTGTGGGATCATAAAAAATACATTACGAAACAAACAGGATATTTTTTCATTGTACTTCTCTCACTGTACTTAATATAATTTTCTTGGATCTAATTTAAGCCTTAATCTTAGAAAGACAATCATGTGATTAACATTGATCATTGATTGTCTAAGTGTTAGCAACGAGCGCACAAACCAAACAAAATCAATTGGCGATCACGATACAAAAGTAAATTCAAAAATGCACGACAGAAAGATAGCATACAGATTTACGTGAAAAATCTTTTGTAGGGAAAAAATCACAGACGAAGAGGAGGGTTTCACTATTTCGGAACAAAAGGGAATACAAAATTTTTAGATGATCGTACAAGTCGCTCGATCTTGCTAGGGCAAGAAGAAAAAGAATACTAATCTTAACGGGTTTGACTTATCGGATCCGATCCGTACCGCGGGGGACGGAGCCCTCCGCACCCCCCGTCCGATGTCAGTGGTGGGCTTGGCTTCGGGTTCGGGCCTAACGACCCGAGCCCTCCGCTTCCACCACAAATATCCATGAAATTTGTCGTCGCACCGCAAAGCCGTCGGTGAACCGGAAACCCAAATCGAAGCGATTTCTGATTTCGGAGTCACATCTAACACTAAGAATGAAAAAAATTCTAAGAAAGAAATTAAAATATGGAAATAAATAAGAATACAAATTATATTTCCAATTTAAATGTTAATGCTCCCCCTCAAGCTGGGGTATGAATGTCAATGATGCCCAACTTACCGAGCAAAAAACATTAACTGCTGTCGTCCCAATGCTTTAGTAAAAATATCAACTAGTTGGAGATTATTGAGCACATGATAGGTTTCAATATCATGCAATTGAAGTCGTTTTCGAATAAAATGACAATCAATTTCGATATGTTTAGTACGCTCATGAAAAACCGGATTAGCCGCAATGTGAAGTACATCAACTCCAAGAGAAGAAAGCAAATTTCGAAGCCAAATTAGTTCACAAGTAGTAATTGCCATGAATCGATATTCAGCTTCTGTAGATGAACGTGAGACTGTTGTTTGCTTCTTAGCTTTCCAAGAAATAGGCGAAGAACCAAGCATGACAAAATAAACTGTAAGGGAGCGACGTGTCATAGGGCAACTTGCCCAATCTGCATCACAATGAACCCGTAATTGTAGATCATTTGAAGCCGAAAGGAAGATGCTTTGTCTGGGACAAGACTTCAAATAACGTAGATTTATCATCGCTGCATTGAAATGTCTTTGTCATGGCTTTTGCATAAATTGGCTGAGAATATGCACCGTAGATGTGATTTCTAGTCGAGTGATGGTGAGATATATAAGCCTTCCAATGAGACGTCTATATTGTGCAGGATCATCAACCAGTGAGCCTAAATTTTGAGAAAGTTGGTGTTGTTGCTCCATTGGAAAGTATGCAAGCTTGGGTCCAAGCATCCCACATTTAGCTAGAATGTCCGAAGTATATTTTCTTTTACACAAAAATATACCCGAACAAGAACGAGCTACCTCAACACCAAGAAAGTATTTCAAAGTACCAAGATCCTTGATATGAAAGCAATTATCAAGATATTGTTTAAGCAATTGACACTCATTTGAATTATTTCCGGCAACGATTGGATCATTGACGTAGACAAGGACAGCCTAGAATGCATCTCCTTTATTGAATGTAAAAAGTGAATAATCCACCTTAGATTGAAGAAAACCATACCTATTGAGGGCATCAGAAAATTTAGCAACCGAATTTCTTGCGGCTTGCCGTAATCTGTAAAGAGATTTACACAAACGACAAACCTTTCCGTCATGATTTTTGGAGAAACCTGGTGGAAGAGAGCTGTATACCTCTTCATCTAAATCACCATGTAGAAAAGCATAATTCACATCAAGTTGGTGGAGTTCCCAATTCTTTTCTAGTGCTACTACAAGTAGACAATGAATAGTCACAAGTTTAGCAACTGGAGCATTTGTTTCATGAAAATCTAATCCCTCAATTTGTATGTAGCCCTTGGCCACGAGATGTGCTTTGTAGTGTTCTATGCTTCTGTCGGCCCGATATTTGATTTTATAGACTCACTTGCATCCGATAGGTTTCTTATCAGGAGGAAGATGCTCTAAAGTCCATGTTTGATTTACTTCAAGTGCTTGAATTTCTTTTGCCATAGCATCACGCCATTTCGGATCATTTATTGCCTGAGAAAAAAACTTTGGCTCATCCAGGTTCGTGGGGGCCGCTAGGAAAGCTCAATGTTTAGGTGAGAAATGATCATAGGAAATAAAATGCGAAAGAGGGTGTGACGTACCTGAAGAAGCATCTTGAAGCGATGAGTGAGAGTTGGAGTTTCCACGAGCAGAGTGGCATATGTAATCTGCTAAATAAGCTGGTTGTTTGTGTGTTCTTTGTGGAGGAGAAGATGTAGGAGGCACTTCAGGCATAGGTTCTATATCAGTTTCTTTTCCCAAATTAGTTGGTTGAGAATCACTAACTTCAAGAACAATATCAGTATTCTCCTTTTGGGATATCAAGAAATCAGCAGGATTAGTATCTATAGGTTTTTTAGATTGTTTTACTAATAAGGATGGCACTATTTGAGCTTCAGCATCACCTTGAACAGGTTGTGAAATCACAATTTCATGATGGTCATGTTGTAAGGCATCGAAAGTGCTCGAACTAGCAAAAGGAAATTGGTCTTCGTAAAATATCACATCGCGAGAAACAAAAATCTGTTTTGTGGCTAAATTATAGACTTTCCAACCCTTTTTCCCATACGGATATCCAACGAAAATGCATCTAGCTTCCTGCGGATCAAATTTATCATGTATTTTGTGGTGGAGATGAGCATAACATAAGCACCCAAAGGCACAAAGATGTTCATATGATGGTCCTTTGGAAAATAAAATTTCATATGGAATCTTTCCTGAAAGAAGTGGAGTAGGCCTATAATTTATCAAATAGGCAGCAGTAAGCACACATTCACCCAAAAGTCAACAGGAAGGTGAGCTTGGAAACGTAGAGCTCGCGCGACATTAAGGACATGACGATGTTTTCGCTCTACTCTACCATTTTGTTGGGGTGTATGAACACAAGAGGTTTGATGTATGATGCCATTTTGATAGAAATTTTTTTGCATGAGATTAGAAGTGAACTCCGATCCATTATCACTCCTAACTTGTTGCACTTGACATCGAAATTGTGTTTTAACCATGGCACAAAAAGAGGTCAAGTTATGATAAGCCTCAGATTTTTGTTGCATCAAATATACCCATTTGGCGCGACTAAAATCATCTACGATAGTGAGAAAGTAATTAGCTTCTGAATTTGAAGGTGTATGATAACTACTCCATACAATGTATAAGAGCGAAACAATAGCGAATTTTATTATTACTTAAAGGAAATGAAGCACGAGTTTGTTTGGCACGATGACAAATATCACAACCGCGAGAATAATTATTTGTAGAAAGGAAAATTTCAGGAATAAATAGTAAACTGCGATGTGAAGCATGTCCAAACCTTCGATGCCATACTAGGTTATTGTTAGGTTGAATGACCAGTGAAGCAACTGGAAGAGCCACCTGTTTGAAGTAATATTCTCCATCTCTCTTTTCACCCACTCCTATCAGCATCTTCTTGGTAAGGTCCTGAATAACACAAAATGTTGGAAAGAAAGTAACAACACAATTCAAATCAGTGGTAAGCTTTTGGACAGAAATTAAATTGCAATTAAAATTTGACACATATAGAACATTATTCAAAACAACTTCTTGGCTTAATGGAATGCAACCAGTTTTTGAAATAGGCAAATAGGTTCCATTTGGCAACGAACAGGTGGTCTATTATAGGCCATTTTGGATTGAGCCAAAGCTTGCTCACTAGCAGTTATATGATCCCAAACTCCACTATCAATTATCCACTCAGGAGCTGATCATATTGTTCTTTGTTCAGTCCTGCAATAGGGGAAGCATCCACTTTGGTAGCTTGAGAACTTTTTGCAAATGTGTATGGAATTCCGCTTGATTGCCCGGTTTGCATATTGCTGAATGTTTGGGAAAAAACTGCATTAGATGCTGGTACAAATCTATTTGGTCTTCTTTTTTTGAGAACAAGGTAGCATGCTACCGCTTCATTCAATTGGTGGATGAACTTAGCAACAAGATGAGACAGCTAGGTCTCGGCCCTCCGAAGTGGCCAAACGCAAAAAAAAAAAAAAAAAAAAAAAAAAGGCCCTCAAAGGGAGCAGAAAGAGTTCCAGATATCCCTCAGAGACCTAATCTCCGACACCAGATGCCTCGCCGTCTGCTTCTTTGATTCAAAGATTCTCCTATTTCTTTTCAGCCACATGACCCACCAGGTGGTCGCAACGGTTGCTAGTTCCTTCCTCCCAAGAGAGTCCTTCTTTAGAAGGTTTTGCAACGCCTTTGAGTTTAGAGGATTTAGAACCCGATGATCCTTTAGATGGTTTCGTGGATGAAGATCCATCGGTTCGATTCTTCTAAAATTTTCGACGAAATTTCTTTATGATCCGCGCCAATTGTTCTTCAAAATCGGCAAAAGAGATTTCATCATCGGAACTTGATTCGCTATCTTCTTCCTTTGTTGATTTGAATGCAATACCTGTAAGCTTAGAAGAAGACTTGGAAGAAATTTGATTAGTAGGGAAAGTCATCTCATAAGTTTGTAAAGCACCTACTAATTCCTCTACACTCATCTCATCCGGATGACTAACGGTTTCAATAGCGGTGACCTTTGCCCTAAACCGTTCCGGAAGAGTCCGAAGTATCTTTCTTACAATTTTCGACTCCGGCTCACTACTATAATACAACCAGCTGGCAGAAGCCAGTCCCCAAAAAGAAATACAAGAATACTGTCTGAGAAGTCCTGGTACCCAAAAATCTCCAGCTACGACCCTCGGTGGCTCCCTATCTAGTCCGCAATTCGCTTACCTCGATCAGTTGCTGACGGCCCAGCAACTCCCACTGAGGACTCTGCAAAACAAGGGAAAAGAAAGAAACAAGAAAAACAATGGGGGTAAGTACTACTATAAACAGTAGCCTCCCCTAGTGGGTAAAGCCTCAGCTCAGATATGCCCACCAGGTGATCAGAGGCAAAAAGGGGAAAGAAGAAGAAATGGGGATGCAGATAAATGAAACAACTGATAAAGTGCTATCCCTAATATGCCTCTACATGACCAACCAATAAGGATGGAGAAAGTGATGCATCAGAATCTAGAAGCCTGTCATAATGACCCAATCTGACAGCCAGTGAACACTGGCACTGCCTGCTCTGCTGTCGAACTCAAGAAACCAGCATGGTGCCCGGCGCTCTGCACCGTGGAAAGCCTACTCCGGAGTGGCACTCGAGGGGAGCGACCCACACGAGTAAAGTATCACTGTATCAAGTATCACTGTATCAAGTATCACTGTATCAAGTATCACTGTATCAAGTATCACTGTAACCACTGTCTCATAATAGCAGGACTGGATCGAGACTCAAGGAAGTGGGAAAAACCCTCCACTAAAGATAGCCCGATCCCCAAAACACCCAATCTGATGCAATAGTGACAACCCGGTCAACCACCCAAGATCCGTGGTCGCCGCAACACCCTGTCATAAACCCCACCTGTCCCAAATCCCCAATACCTGACTACACTGTCCAACAGACGCTCGAACCTGAGCGACTAAGCCGCAAGTGCCAACAATGGAAGAAGAAAAGAGCAAAAGCATGGTTTCTCCTAAGTCAAGTCCCAAAATAGTGTAGCAGTAAAAGATGACATAATTATATGACCAATTTAATCATGCATTGTTCCATTAGTTGTCCAATTTCCAAGTATAACAGTTTAGAGTGACATAAGCTAGGGTGACAGTCTCATAAGAAAAATTATCAGTTTTGCAGTCCTCAATTCCTATTTAGTCTCCAAGCATACAGTCCAGATTAGTTAAGCGATTAAAATCAAGTGATTATTCTAACAATAATTTATCGGGAATCCAATAACCAATAATTAATTTCCTAGAGCATGCAAGTCTACCAATCAACACATTTGGCATCGTCAAAACAAGGGTACTCTGATATTCCTAGCGGGCATACCAAAGAGAGGAGTACAACAACCACCCACCTGAAGTGCAACTGTCCAAGTCCGTACAGCTAGAAAATACCAAAACTCCAAATCCTTGCTTCCACAATTTCAGCACACCCGAAATATTCCTGGTACAGTACAAAGCTCACTAATTACACTTAGGCTCCCAATTATAGCACTAATAATCACATACAACCTCGAATTCTGAACTGTTAAATTATCACCTGCAGAAATTGCCCAGAAAATTCCAATAAAAATATCACGGCGATCCTCGCGTCGATAGCTTCGAAACGGTACCTTGCACGTCCAAATCTGAGTTCTGTACAACAAGATAAAAATTCGGCAAGGGGGCACACTCATACAAAAATCTGTATTAAGGACTGATTACTGTTCACTGAGAAAACAGTAATTTTCACCTCGAAATAAAATTCACAAAAATCCAATAAAAATACGAGCGCGTTCCTTGCGATCCGTAGATGAAAAAGTTGTATAAGCTCGTTTCCGTCAGACGCTCGTGCGCAAAGATATGGCCGAAATACTCCGCCGCTGTCAAGTAAATCCACACAGAAAAAGGGTCACTGTTTGCCTCGGGATCCGTGCCAAAACCTCGAAACGGGAAAGCGCGACCAAAACGAAAGATGAAGTCCTACCTCTTAGGAGTCTACTGGTGCAAGAATCACAGGAAAATGATGTCGGGGTAGCCCAGGGGAGCAAAAATACTATCGCTGCGCCGAAGAAGAACACTAGGAAGCAACGTCGCGCCGCACCGTAAAATGGGGAACCTCGGGATTCGTGCCTCCAAAACTCTTGAAACTTGGCAGGGAGATCAAGCACAAAGAGATGAAAAACTTTGCTTAAGGGTGCTCGGGCTGAAGGTGAATGGGTTGGGAGATAAAGAGGAAAGAGTGGGGCTCGGGTTGGGGGTTTATATAGGCTGAGAAAAACAATTCAAGAAATACCCAACATGTCCCATTTTCGGGCGCCCGAAAAGTTTCGGGCGCACACAGTGCGGCCCGGCCCATGATTTCCGGGCGCGCACAGTGCGGCCCGGTCCACCACACGGCCCAGCCCACCACACCGCCGAGCCCCGCTACACCCGGAGCACATGCGCCCGCAAATGGCGACGCGCCACGTGTCCCCGCCGCCCGTGCACCGCGCACGCCGCGCCGTGCACCGCGCACGTCGCCGTGTTTCCCGGTCACCTGCCCGCGTACGGCACCTGCCCCGGTCAACCACTCCGCAGGTTGCGTGGACCGGGAGCACAACACCGAACCAACCAAACGTCGCCACGTGTCCACCCGGTCTACCGTGCACCCGGCCCAAACTCCGTGGACCGCGTCTGCTGCGCCGGCCAACCGGAAGGCGCCACGTGGCCCGCCTCCGGTGCACGACCCCCGCGGTGGACCGCGCTCCTGCCCGCGCCCTCAGCCGCCTGCCCGCGCCCTCAGCCGCCTGCCCGCGGCGGCGCCGCCGCCCGCCGACGCTGCCCGCCGCCGCCGGCCGCCGCCGGCGACACTGTTCCGGCGTGAACAGTACCCGCAAGCTCAAAATCAACAAGTAAATAGCCCATCTTGACCGTTTTCGCGCGCTGATTCCAAAAACGAGGTCCGTTTTGCCAAATTCCGCCTCCAAAATTTGCCGGAGGCTCCCGCAAGCGCCAAAAACTGCCAAAACTTCCGGGAGTCCGCTTTTGGACATCCGGACTCAGAATTGGGCAAACAAAAAGCCATTCTCAAGCGTTTTTCCGCGCTGAATCCAAATCCATCCTCCGTTTGGCCTAAATCCTTTTCTAAAATTCGGCAAAAGCAGCCGAAGGCCAAAACAGCTAACCAAAGCTCACAGGGTCCATCTGTGGCATCCCTTTGATGCACTATGGGCCAGATACACCATCAACAGGTGTTTAAACAGTGGATTCACGGGAAAAAGCTGCATGGGGGTTCAGGGTCCTACATCCTCCCCCACTAAAAAAAAGTTTCGTCCCCGAAACAAGGATAAACAAAGCAGACGTACCTCAAACTGAAGCCTCGAACAAGAAGGGGTAGGCATCTCTCATCTCTGTCTCCAGCTCCCATGTAGCCTCTCGCTCCTCATGATTGCTCCACAGGATCTTCACATATGGAATGGCCCGATTGCGCAATTCCCTCACCTCACGAGCAAGAATCCGCAACGGGCGCTCCTCGTAGACCAAGTCCTCGCCGATCTCCAACGAAGTGAAGTCAATCACGTGCGACGGGTCAAAAACATATCTCCTCAGAGCTGAGACGTGGAAGACATCATGAACTCCGGCCAGGCGCGGGGGTAAGGCAACTCTGTATGCCACAGGACCAACTCTGTCAAGTACCTCAAAGGGTCCAATAAAGCGGGGACTGAGCTTTCCCCGCACTCCAAATCTCCGGACCCCTTTCGAGGGCGAGACCTTCAAGAAGACATGATCACCAACCTGAAACTCCAGGTCTCGCCGTCGAGTATCTGCGTAGCTCCTCTGACGACTCTGGGCTGTCTCAAGATGCCGGCGAATAATCCTGACTTTTTCCTCTGCCTCCAAAAGTAACTCCGGTCCCAAAGTCCTCCTCTCACCCACGTCACTCCAATATAAGGGAGACCGACACTTGCGTCCATACAACGCTTCAAACGGAGCCATCTGGATGCTCGCCTGATAGCTGTTGTTGTACGCGAACTCAACCAAAGATAAGTGCCGGTACCACCCTCCTCCAAAATCCATAACGCACGCTCTCAGCATATCCTCGAGGGTCTGTATGGTGCGCTCTGACTGTCCATCGGTCTGTGGGTGGAAAGCGGTGCTAAACCTGAGCTGAGTCCCCAATGCAGAATGCAAACTCCCCCAAAAGCGTGACACGAATCTCGGGTCTCGATCTGACACAATCGAAGCAGGTATGCCGTGAAGCCTCACTATCTCATCCATATATAACTGTGCCAAATGCTCCAGTGACCAAGTCATCTGAACCGGTAAGAAGTGCGCCGACTTGGTGAGTCTGTCAACAATAACCCAGATCGCATCTGCCCCGCTCTGCGCCCTCGGCAATCCAGTGACGAAATCCATAGTGACGTGGTCCCATTTCCACTCGGGAATTGGAAGACTCTGCAACTTGCCAGCAGGAACGCGATGCTCTGCTTTCACTTGCTGGCAAGTTAAACAGTGAGCTACGAATCTCCCAATGTCCCGCTTCATTCCGGGCCACCAAAACTGTGCCTTGAGGTCCTTATACATCTTAGTACCTCCAGGGTGGACGGTATAAGGTGTATAATGGGCCTCCCTCAAAATCTGATCTCTAATCTCCTGATCCATAGGCACACACACTCGGTCCCTGTACCGCAGTACTCCCGAGCTATCCACAGAAAAATCCCCTGTCTGATCCGCCTGAAGCTGCGTCCTGATCCTCGTCAAGTGGGGGTCCTCACTCTGAGTGTCCCTGATCCTCTCCAACAGAGTGGGCTGCAAGACCATAGACATGAGTCTAGCAGAGACCCCAGGGGATACTACCTCCAGCTGTAATCGCCTCATCTGCTCGACCAACGGCGCCTGCTGCGAGATCAATAAGCTCAGACTCGTCCTCCTGCTCAAAGCATCCGCCACAACATTGGCCTTGCCGGGGTGATAAAGGATACTCAGATCATAATCCTTTAGCAGCTCCAACCACCGGCGTTGCCTCAAATTCAGCTCCTTTTGGGTGAACAGATACTTCAAGCTCTTGTGATCAGTATATATCTCGCAATGCTCACCATACAAGTAATGCCGCCACAGCTTCAGAGCAAACACCACCGCTGCCAACTCCAGATCATGAGTAGGGTAATTTTTCTCATAGTCCTTCAATTGCCGCGAAGCATAGGCAATCACCCTACCCTGCTGCATCAACACACACCCCAGACCACTATGTGAGGCATCACTGTAAATCACAAATCCTTCCCCCATAACTGGGAGGGCAAGGATTGGAGCGGTCATCAATCTCTGCTTCAGCTCCTCAAAACAGCTCTGGCAAGTCTCGCTCCAAACAAACTTAACTCCTTTCCTGGTCAGACGAGTGAGGGGAGAGGAAAGCTTCGCAAAGCCTTCCACAAAACGCCGATAGTAGCCCGCCAAACCAAGAAAGCTCCGCACCTCGGTGATAGTCGTCGGCCTCGGCCAATCTCGAATAGCATCCACCTTGGCCGGATCCACCGCCACTCCAGCAGCTGAAACAACATGACCCAGAAAGGCAACCTCCCGGAGCCAAAACTCGCACTTTTTGAACTTAGCATACAGCTTCTTCTCTCGCAGAAGCTGTAGCACGGTCCTCAAGTGCTCCTCGTGCTCCAGATCACTCCGGGAGTAGATCAGAATATCATCTATAAACACCACCACAAACCGGTCCAAAAACGGCTGAAAAATCCTGTTCATCAAGTCCATGAATGCGGCAGGGGCATTTGTCAACCCAAAAGGCATCACAGTAAACTCATAATGCCCGTACCGCGATCTGAAAGCCGTCTTGGAGATGTCCTCGGCCCTCACCCTCAGCTGGTGGTAACCGGACTGCAGATCAATCTTCGAGAACACCGATGCTCCCTGTAACTGATCAAACAAATCATCAATCCGGGGGAGGGGATACTTGTTCCGGATGGTCACTTTGTTCAATTCCCTATAATCCACACACAACCGCAGTGACCCATCCTTCTTCTTCACAAACAACACAGGCGCTCCCCACGGAGAAACACTGGGTCGGATGAAGCCCCTATCCAAAAGATCCTGAAGCTGGGCCTTCAACTCCCTCAACTCAGCTGGCGCCATCCTATAGGGTGCCTTTGAGATTGGTGCAGTTCCAGGAACTACATCAATCACGAACTCAATCTCCCTCTCCGGCGGCATCGTCGTCAACTCAGGGGGAAACACATCTGGGAACTCGCGGACAATAGGGATATCCTCGAGTCCCAGTGCCGCCGTAGGCACCTCCACCACAGTGGCCAAAAAGGCAGTGCAACCCCTACTCATCATCCTCCTAGCTCTGGCCGAGGAAATGGTCGCTGCGAACAGCGTGCTCTGGCAGCCTCTGAAGATGAACTCCTCCTGTCCTGGCTCGCGAAGAGTCACCGTCCTCTCTCTGCAGTCGATAGTGGCGGAATACCGCGACAGCCAATCCATCCCTAGCACCAAATCAAAATCCTGGAGCTGCTGCAAAACAAGCAAGTCTGCAGGCAAAATCCAAGGCCCCAACTGCACTGGGCAAGCCACACAACGCTCCTCGACATGCAAAATATGATCAGGAATCCGCACCTCTAATGCATGTGACAAGGACTCTCTCTCTAAGCCATGCAGGGATGCAAATGCTCGACTAATGAAAGAATGAGATGCTCCAGTGTCGAATAAAGTACGAGCCCGAATACCAAAGAGTAGAATAATACCTGCCACCACCTGGTCTGCCGCTGAAGAATCCGCCAACTGGGCGGCATACACCCGCCCGCTCGGTGCTGGAGGTCGAGAATCTACAGGATAAGAAGTGGACGGCCTGCTCGCTGGAGCATAAGGCCGCTGAGCTGGTGGCCGCTGCTGCTGAGGGGGATATGGAACCGATGCCGAAGAAGGTGCCGAGGAAGTAGAAAGGGGGCAAGTAGCTCGCACATGCCCTGGCTGTCCACAACGGAAGCATCGACCCCATCTCTGGTCACAAGTAATGGCGGCATGCTGACCTCCACAGAAAATACATCGGTCAGAAGATCGGGGCTGTCTCGGCTGCTGCTGCTGCTGCTGTCTCGAGGACTGCTGCTGAGATCTCTGCTGCCTCTGCTGTGATCTCTGCTGCTGGTGCTGCTGCTGATGCTGCTGCGGTCTCTGGGGTCCCCCAGGCCCTCTCCTATCAGATCGCCCACGGCCATAAGACTGGGACTGCGGCGGCCGTGGCGGTCTCCAAGAGCTGGCCTGTCCCCCGTCCTCTGGGGCTGGTCGCTTCCTGTCGGAACTCTGCGCGACCGCGGCCCTCCGTCTGGCCACCTCCTGATCGCCTCTCTCCACCCACTGTGCATGCTCTGCGGCTGCCTCCAGGGTCTGAAATCTCTGAGCATGCACAAGTGTGTAAATCTCTGGACGAAGGCCTCCCTCGAACAACTCAACCTGGTGCGGACCGTCACGAGCGACGTAGGGCACACAGTTCAGCAACTCCCTGAACTCCTGAAAATAGGCATGGGCCGGTCGATCGCCCTGCTGCAGATTCTTCAAATCGTCCTCCAACTTCTTCTTCACACTGGTAGAAAAATAGGTGTCCAACACCATCCGTCTGAACTCCTCCCAAGGTAACTGCCGGGTGATCCGGAACTCCAGTGGCTCAACTCGCTGCCACCAAAAATCAGCATCTCCGTCCAAACAGTGCACCGCCATGTGCACTCGATACTTCGGGTCGATGAAGAAGTCCCGAAAAAGCTTCTCCATCGCAGAAAGCCAAATCCCAACAGCCCGGGGCTGAGCATCCCGCCCCGAGAATCTAGGTGGTCCCCGCTTGACAAACACAGCGAGTTTGTCAGCAAAATCCCGCTCCTCCTCCGCAGTCAAAGGCTGTATAGCTCCAGGAGCCCCGCTACTCGAAGATGGCGCTGACGGCACAAAAGGTGCAACAAGAGGCACAGGGACCTCAGGAACAGCTGGGGGTGGTGCCTCCCTCTGAGCAAGCAGCTGCTCAATCCTCTGCTCCTGGCGGCGCTGACCCTCCGCCAACTGGGCCACCAAGGCCCTCAACTCAGAAAGCTCGGGGGGTGTAGGCTGCTCTGGCTCAACAGGGGGCGAAGGGACACCCCGGGTGGGAATCCGACGTCGTGGAGGCATCCTGCCACAAGAAGCCAAACATCAGTACAAAACCCCACACGACCCAATCTGGCGAAAGTCAAAAGACATCCCCCTATTTCTGTAACCTTATGTTGTCTGCAGCCAACATAATGGTTCAACAGAAATAGACTATGTCGATCACTCTTCACTCACAGGAAGAGTTAACAATAAAATTGTTGGGTTTAGGTTAATAAGGATCTAATAGGGGAAAAAACACCTAGAGGGGGGGTGAATAGGTGTAAACAATAAACACTCAAAAATCATTGTGCGATAAAACCCAATGCGGAAAAATAAAAGAACACACAAGATTTTTACGTGGAAAAACTCCAAACCGGAGTAAAAAATCACGGGACCGATAACACGGCGAAATCCACTAGAATTAACACACGTACAAGGTGATATAGCGTACTCACTGACGACTCAACCTCTTACCATACGCTCCTAGTAGATCTTCTCCGCTCGCTCCACGACGCTTCTCGAATCCACGATCCGCGCCCAACGCTGAATCCACAGCGTCCAACGTCGAGTCCACGACGTCCAACCGAATCCACGGTCTTCACCCAATGGCACGCTTCGAATCCACGAACGCACCTCGCTCCGAATCCACGAGAGCGATAACACCTTGAATCCACAAGGCCACGCGAGTCCACGCGCCGATTTTGGGATAAATCGTTGTTTGTTTGGGTGGTGATGATCCGCCGAATACTTAGATTAAAGATAGATCGGAAATACCATCTAAGTATTCATTGATTTGATTCTACTCAAAATGTGAGTATGGAAAACCTAGAATCAAATCAATCAATATAGATGAAGAACCATTGAATAGATCTAATGATTTCCGTTCTTCTCTATATATGTGGATTTTTCTTTTCGGCTATCTTTTCTTAATCAGCCGATCTATTGCGGATGCCCTAGAAATGAAATGGAAGGGCTATTTATAGGTTAGAAACCCTAGGAAGAATATTCGGATCAAAAACAGCCTTTTCTGGAAAGTTTTACCGACGGCGATCCGGATCAGATTTGGCGATCCGGATTGCAGAAGCACAAACCACGATTTCCAGAAAATTGCCTGTTCGGGATCCGGATCGTAGTCCCCGATCCGGATCGTTCATACAGTTTTACCAGAACATCATGTTCGGGATCCGGATTGCAATTCCTGATCCGGATCGAAGAAGCACACAGGTAAAACTAGTGTTCGGGATCCGGATCAGAGAGTGCTGCGATCCGGATTGAACCAGTGTATGAACAAACACCTTTCGGGATCCGGATTGAAAGCCACGATCCGGATCCTGAACATGTCCCATGTCCAGTTTTTGATGAATAAGCAATTAAAACCTCTTCCAGGTGTTTCTACACTATAAGAAGTATTCGGATCATCAAAATTCTTTAGTTAAACGTACCTGATCCTTTTGAATTCTTCTTTCTTGAGATTGAGGTATACGATCCAAAGTTTCTTCATCTTCAATCTTCAAGACTTAATACATTCACGAAATACGCCAACTCAAATTCCGTAACAATCTCCCCCTTTGGCGGTTTCGTGACAAAACACAAATCCACAAAGAAAATTCAAAAAGATATTTTTGTTGCTATCACCATACAACAAAAATTTACAAAAGAGTTCCAGAAATTAAAAACATGAGATAAACTCCTAGAACAGACTCTAGACTTAGACATCTGTAATCTCTGCACACAGAAAACATTCTTGACAAACAAATTCGTTAGATACCTCAAGAATTGGAACATACAAAACCAAATACAGAGATAGAGTTTATCTCATCATGACATTTGAAAAATTCAGATATGTGAAAGAAGCATAGTTAAAACCAACATATCTTCTAAGCAGTTGAAAACCAAATGTCAAAGTATGTTAGTCCAACATCAACTTGTTAGTCATATTACATGCCCAAATAGTTAGTCGAATAGTTAGTATAGAAGCATGTCACAAATCACAAAAGAAAAACCAAAGTTGAGTTGAGATCATACTTACCTTGATATCATCGATATTCACAATCATTCATTGTTCAGAGTTCTCTCTAACTCTCTCACTCTCTCCCCCTTTTTGTCACAAAACAAAGCCAAATAATTACAAAACAAGGAGAGTTAACAAAAATTATAAACCTGCAAAACAAACAAAGGATCAAATTGAAAAACCTGCAAAGTTAGAACAAACAGAAGTTAAACAAAGAACTACTCCTGAGAGTCGGAGTCATCAGATGTCGTGCACCCCATTTTCGCAAACAGCTTCTTCACAAGTTTCTTCACGGATGAGACTGACTTAGTCAAAGTAACTGAGAAGCTGTGATAATTTCCATCTCATTTTTCATGACGTGAAGATCGCCTTTCATTTCAGTGAATTCAGCGGACATACGTTCCTGTTCATTCGAAAGCCGCTGTTGTTCTTTAAAGATGGAGGTGACAGAGGCATCATCGTCAGAGGTGGATGGAGGTGCCTTCTGTTGAGGAGGTACTGAGGCTGTGGTAGAAGTTGCATGTGGTCGAGCTCGTTGTCCAATCGGAGGAGAGGGGGATCATCCTGCTTTGTGTAGAGACTTGACAATGGTTGTCTCATTGATTGTCCCCAAACTATACATATAAGAGCTCGCGCTTGTATCCACTTTAAATTTCCTAAGGATGCGCATGATAATCATTGGATATGGTAGTCGCTCTGTTGGGTGAGAGTGATCGACATACCGCGTCATCCTATTCCAAATGAGATAAGGGATGTTCAAGTTTGCTCCCATTGCAGCTGTTGGGTTCCCAAGAAGATAAAGAAATAACATCCTATCCCATCGAAGCACTTTTGTATTCATATTTGGAAGAATGTTGTAGCAGACAATGAAGTTGATATACTTGTATTCTTTCCGAAGCTCTCTAGAAAATACGAATTTCCGGCAGACGGAGTATCCGGAAGGCAAATTCCATTGACTACAATTCTCCAAGAGTTTTGTGAAGACTTGAGTCTTCAAATAATGAAGTCCATCTGAGATGGCTGTCATGCCAAGCACCTCTCCAATCAGTTGGGGAGTGACTTTGATTTTGATACCTTTTACAAAGGTATGAAATTCCCGGCGTCCGTCAACATCATCAATAAGACTTGCAGCATTCTGATAGAAAATCCGAACTGAGTGTGGGCAATACCCAGTTTTTTCAGGAAAGTTGCAAATTGGAGCGAGACCAACTTGGTCAAACAGAGCTCCAAACTCTGCAGATCGATTCCTCATCTGTTGTACATTGACATGTCTTTCTCCTATGCATTCCCTCTTTTCAAAATCTTTGATTCTTGTGGAGCTGATGAATCCCTGAGGTGGTGGCTGGGTGGCTATAGGTTCATTGATTGAAATGCCTGAGCACTACCTCTTTTCCTTGCACGAGTTTTCATCCTTTTTCCAGTTTGAGTGGGTTCCATTGTGCTTTCCCTTTCTCAGCTGCTGTAGGAGGAGGCTTAGTTTTGGGGGCTTCAGCAGGAGCCTTTCCTTTTGCGACAGTTGGGACAGGTGCTTCAATTTCGATGTTGTCCCAATCAATTGACTCTGTTTCCGATTCAGTATCGGAGTCAGCTTTAGCTCGTTTCGTCCTTTTGGTCCTCTTTGGCTTGGCAGTGTCCTTTACATGGACCATGGCAGCAAGTAGGAAGATGATCCAGGTGATCACCATTGCTTCAGTGCTTTGAGTTTGAAAAGTGTCCTGTGAAACCAACTCAAGAACATATGAAAAATTGTCAATTTTGAAAAATTTGAAAACATTGTACCTAGACAATCATAATCATGTAGAGAAGCCAAGAATCAAATTAGTTTTCCAAAAAGAATTTTAAAAATAGATCAATTCCATGATTTACAAAAATTCCTCTTTTATGCCCTAAAACCGAATTTTTAGAAATCGAAGCCTAAAAACTCGTTAATCAAGTAAAATCCCAGCATAAAAGCAAAACTAATTGACCCAGAGTTCTTATTTCAAAAGAAATTTGATCAAAAACCATTCACAAACGAAAAAGTTCCAATTTTTCAACTCACGTTTGATGAAAAACCATAAAAACTGTGAAAAACCGAGTTTTGATCATGAAAACTTACTTGAATCCGAAGAACTTTGAGTTTTGAAGCACCAAGAAGCAAGAAATCTAGAGAGAGAAACTCTAGAGGCTTGAAAACCAGAGATTAGGGTAAAGAAATCAAGAATCTGTATGTTTCTATATAAAACCCTAGCCGTGATCCGGATCGGCCGAGAATGTGATCCGGATCGGCTACCCGCAGGAAAAATCCTGCGTTCGGGATCCGGATCACTTGCCCGATCCGGATCGGCTACACCTTTTTCTTCAGAAAAATTTAGAAAAATACAATAAAATCCAGAAAAAGTATGTAAGCACTTTACCATGTCAACTTTAAACAAATGACATCGTTTCATACAACAAGAAATAGATTATGCAAAATCTATCAAAAATATCCAAAAATGAAACGAAGATTTACGAAAGTTAAAACACTTAAAGTTGAACAACTTCAATTACATCTATCCTGATCCTATGTGTAATGTCTTTATCAAATCATCAATTTCAGTAAAGAAAATGAAGTACCAAGATCAATAGATGTTTGAAATCCCAGATAAGTTAGATAATATATCTAGACAATCTGTTGAAGGAGTGGCTCTTTGAGCATCTTTTACTAAAAATCCCACCTTATACCAACCATGAAATACGACTGAGTCAAGTATTTCAATATGAATTTCATCAACAATTTTCAAACAAAAATTTGCTTTTCATTCATGGAGTATCTTTTTCTTTCATTTTCTCCATGTGGTGGTAGTTTTCACACTCCTCATTGGGATGTAACTCTTTCCACATCTTTTGAGCATTTCACATTTCATTGACTCCCCCTCAATTGGCTATCAATTATTTAATATATAAGGTATTCAACCAAACCATTGATCTCGAATTCATACTCGACTAAGCAATCAAATATGATAATGACTATACCAAGAGATCATTGAGAGAGAAATTGACTTTGATCACTTAAAAGATGGTTTAATTAACGTAAATGATCATTGCAACATTGAAATATTATGACATCAAAAACATAATAAATTTCTAAATGCATAAAAGGATGCAATTAAAGTCAATTATGATTTATGCTCAATTAGTGTGCTATGTACAGAACATAGATAAAGAACAAAACAAAAACAAAACAAAAACAAAACCTAATCTAAGCAAAGGTTTCAAAAGAGTTTATTTCAAGGAAAGCATGCCAATTGCTTTACGCAAGTGAATAAAACGTTTTTGATCCAAAGGTTTTGTTAAGATGTCGGCTAATTGATCCTCAGTTGAAATATATGACAGTTGAAGAATGTTTGATTCAACTAGCTCTCTAAGAAAATGATATCTAAGTTCAATATGTTTTGTTCTAGAGTGCAACACAGGGTTTTTAGAAATGTTAATAGCACTAGTGTTGTCACATAAAATGGTTACCGAAGATGTTGAAATCCGGAAATCGCTCAACACGCTCTTCATCCAAATCAATTGGGTTGAACAACTTCCTGCAGAAATGTACTCCGCTTCGGCAGTCGAGAGTGCTATGCAGTTCTGCTTTTTACTGTGCCATGCAACAAGGCAGTGGCCAAGATAGAAGCATGCACCACTCGTGCTTTTCCGGTCATCCACCGATCCAGCCCAATCGGCATCTGAGTATCCAACAATATCCAAAGTCGTTCCCATAGGATACCAAATTCCGAAATTGATTGTACCTTTGATATACCGGATGATCCGTTTCACCGCTTTCAGGTGAACCTCCTTCGGTGCTGATTGATATCTCGCACAAATCCCAACACTGAAGGATATATCCGGGCGACTAGCCGTGAGATATAGTAGACTTCCAATCATACTGCGGTACAGTTTCTCGTCTACATTCTCACTTTGTGATTCACTTCCAAGTCCCTTATGGCTAGTTCCCATTGGAGTCGGAAAATCCTTAGAATTTTCAAGATCAAACTTTTTGACCAACTCCAGTGCATACTTGGATTGACACAAGTGAATTCCTTCATCGTTTTGTTTAACTTGTAATCCAAGAAAATAATTCAATTCGCCCATCATGGACATCTCAAATTCGCTTTCCATGGTCTCCGCGAATTTAGAAGCATCATTATCTCTTGTTGCTCCAAAAACAATGTCATCGACATAGATTTGAGCAACTATGAAATTGTTTTGATAATGCTTCACAAAGAGAGTCCTGTCAGCTCCCCCTCGAGTGTAGCCCTTTTCCAAAAGGTGCTTTGTCAACCTTTCGTACCATGCTCGCGGTGCTTGTTTCAGACCGTAAAGAGCCTTTTTCAGACGAAAAACATGGTTAGGTAGTTTATGATCCACAAAACCTTTCGGTTGAGCTACATAAACTTCCTCATTTAAAAATCCATTTAAAAAGGCGCTCTTAACGTCCATTTGAAATAATCTGATTTTAAAATGACAAGCGATCGCAAACAATATACGAATGGACTCGAGTCTAGCTACAGGGGCGAAAGTTTCATCAAAGTCTATACCTTCTACTTGAGAATAGCCTTGAGCAACTAACCTTGCTTTGTTCCTGATGATAGTACCTTCTTCGTTTTTCTTGTTCTTGAAGATCCATTTGGTACCTATCACATTGTGTTGCTTCGGAGGCTTCGTCAGTTCCCAGACTTTGTTTCGCTCGAATTGATGGAGCTCTTCCTGCATTGCTTTAATCCAGTAATCATCTTGGAGAGCTTCATCAACATTCTTTGGTTCGATTTGAGATACATAGCATGCAAATCCGCAAACCAATTGTCTCCGTGTTCTAACTCCTTCTTGTGGATCTCCAATTATGTTCGATTCAGGGTGATCCTTGGAGATGCGTAACGTTTGAGGTAGAGGAGTAGGCGGAGGTACACGAGATGATTCCTGCACATCAGATAAGCTTGAAGAACCGTTAGATGCATCAACATTATTATCGAAAGAATTGTTAGAAGAAGATGCATTAGCAGGTGTATCATCATCAAGAGAGATATCGAGGGTAGATTTTTCAGATTCAAAGTGAAAAGCTTCATCTACCTTAACATTTATCGATTCTACGATCGTCTTAGATTCTAAGTTAAAAACTCGATATGCTCTGCTGTTTGTAGAATAACCTAAGAAAATCCCTTCGTCACTTCGAGAGTCAAATTTTCCAAGATTCTCACGATCACGTAAAATAAAACACCGACTCCCAAAGATGCGAAAATATTTGATGTTAGGTTTTCTACAAAACCAAAGTTCATATGGTGTATTCAATGTCCCCGGGCGCAAATACACGCGATTGATAACATAAACAGCAGTGTTCACCGCTTCAGCCCAAAAATAAAAAGGTAAGTTCCGGCTGTGAAGCATAACACGTGCCATTTCCTGTACGACCCTGTTTTTGCGCTCGACTACACCATTTTGTTGAGGTGTGTAAGGTGCGGAGAATTCATGTTTAATGCCATTAGAAGTGCAAAAATCAATGAATTTGGAATTTATGAATTCCCCACCTCTATCACTCCTAACTCGAGTAATCCTATCATTCTTTTCTATCATAATACGATTGCAGATTTCGAGAAAAGAATCAAAGGTATCAGCTTTTTCTTTTAAGAAGGCTACCCAAGTATATCTAGAAAAGTCATCAACCAACAAGAAAATATACCATTTACCTCCCAGAGATGGTTGACGAGTTGGCCCCATTAAGTCCATATGCAAAAGTTCCAAAGGCCGTTTTGTACCTATGTGGTTCAAATTCTTGTGTGCAGTCCTAGACTGTTTTCCCTTTTGGCAACCGCCACACACAAGGTTTTGTTCAAAAGAAAGTTTCGGAACCCCCTTGACCACATCTTTATTTGAAATTCTAGCAAGTTCCTTAAAGTTTATGTGACCTAGCCTTTCATGCCAAAGTGTTTCATTTTTCAAAGATGCTAGGTTACATTTTTCAGAAATCTTAGAAGGAACTACATAACAATTGTTTTCTGATCTAACCCCCTTTAAAAAGAAAGCATGGTTCATGTCAGTTACAGTGCATTTATCAGATGAAAAATTAACTGAATAACCACTATCACACAGTTGACTTATGCTTATGAGGTTAGTCTTAAGGCCATGAACAAATAACACATTATCTAGAACCGGGCCATCTGGAATAGCTACCGTTCCCTTTCCAACAATTTTGGAAGACCGACCATCTCCGAAAACAACAAGTCCTCCGGAGTTTTTCTCAAATGTTTGAAAACAGTTTTTATCGCCGGTCATATGACGGGAACACCCGCTATCCAGGTACCAAGACGAACTATCATATGCATGCAAGGAAACATTGGTAGCAAGACAGGGAAAGATTTCACCTTTGCGCACCCAAACCTTTTTGAAGTGCGTCGGTAATGGTCGTGAAGTTGATTTCCTAGGTGAGAGCGTCTTGCTTGAAGAATTGCTGCTCCTTGATGATGTCGTCTTGAGCGGTGTACTACCAAGGCTCTTTTCCTTCAATGAATTGCAGTTGTTTTCCGAGGAATAGCCCTTTTGGTAGTCATTGCAAGATGTGCTTGAGGTGTGCGTTTGGCTTCCGTCTTGCAATTTCTTCTTATGTGCCCTGAAATGCCACAACGAAAACATACCTTGGTTCTTGTCGATTCCGAGGAGGATGTAGTAGGTTGTTGTCGTTGCTTGTCGTGAACACCGGTGTCGGAGGAGGAGATACCGACTGAGGCACAAATACTGTACCACTCGAACTTGGAATGTCTCCAGTTTGAGTGTATCCGAGGCCGAACTTATTTCTTTGACCGAGACCAAGAAGTCTGTCCAACTTACTCCTTCCAGAAGAAAATCTCTTTAAGTCATCCTTTAGTTGGCGTATGGTCTCCGTCATTTCCAATTTTTCCTGTCGAGCCTCGCCGTTGAGCTTCAAGAAGTAATTCGCTTTGTTCACCATATCCATATAATTCTTCTCGAGTTGCTCATTGGACTCTTGAAGGGAAACATTTGTCTTAATCAGATTGTCCCTTTCCACTTCAAGATCGGTTGAGATAGAGGTTACCCTTTTTACTTCATCTTCAAGATCCTGCAATCTCTCTTTCAACCCCTTGTTTTGCTTAGCCAGTTTCTTTGAATCCCTCAAAAGCTTATGGTAGGCTAAAACAAAATCTTCACCTTCCGAATCATCTGATTCATCGTCCGTTGCAATCTTTTCAACAGTGGAGTTGGACAGTGAGTCGGATGTACTTGCCATTAAGCACATGAAGGGTGAAGATGTAGTGGACGCGTGGAAAGCTGTCGCGTTGTCTTCTTCATCACTTGACGATGACTCATTTGACGTGGAGTTGTCATCCCAAGTAACGACTTGCATCGCTTTCTTCTTAGCCGGATTCTTGTTGGGACATTCCGTTGCAATGTGGCCGTAGCCTCGACATTTGAAACACTGAACTTGTCCCTCAGAACTTTTCTTATCCTTTGAGAAGTTCTCTTGCTTTCTTGACTTGTGCTTGAAGGACCCTTGCCTTTCTTCGACTTTCCGAAGGATGGAGTTTTGCTTGAATTTCCCCTTCGAAAGTTGCGGCGAAACTTCCTTGTCAAGAGAGCGAGCTGCTTCTCAAAGTCCTCCATAGAAATGTTCTCGTCGTCGTCCGAGGAGGATGAATCCGCGTCTTCTTCTTTAGTTGATTTCAATGCGTAACCTGAAGACTTAGAAGAGGATGCCTTTCCAGAAGAATAGTTAGTAGGAAAAGTCATTTCATAAGTTTGTAAAGCACCTACTAATTCTTCTACACGCATTTCGTCCGGGTGTTTAATTGTTTCAATGGCTGCGACCTTCGGGCGAAATCGTTCAGGAAGAGTTCTTAGAATTTTTCTTACAACTTTAAATTCTGGAATCTTCTCTCCCAAGTTAGCACATGAGTTCACGATGTCTTGCAATCGTGTGTAATAGTCAGTGAAGGATTCATTCTCTGCCATAGAGATAGAGTCAAACTTGCTCGTGAGCATTTGCAGTTTCTGAATCTTCACTAAGTTAGTTCCCTCATGCGTAACTTGAAGAACATCCCAGATTTCTTTCGCAGTCTCACATGCCGAGACGCGAGAGAACTCAGTTTGTGACAAAGCATTAAATAGAGCATTAATCCCTTTGCCATTGTAAGAAGATAAGTCTATCTCTTCCTTGGTCCATTTCGACCTAGGTTTTAAGGTGCGAACATCATCTAAAATTTCAGTTGGATTAGACCATCCTAATTCAATTGATTGCCACACCCTTTCGTCGATGGAAATTAAGAAAGCTTTCATCCGTACTTTCCAGTACGCATAATTTGTTCCATCAAAGAAAGGGGGTCGATTGATGTTTCCACCTTCAACCATTGTTTACAACCCTATTCCCGCTCTGATACCACTTGTTGGGTTTAGGTTAATAAGGATCTAAATAGGGGAAAAAACACCTAGAGGGGGGTGAATAGGTGTAAACAATAAACACTCAAAAAATCATTGTGCGATAAAACCCAATGCGGAAAAATAAAAGAACACGCAAGATTTTTACGTGGAAAAACTCCAAACCGGAGTAAAAAACCACGGGACCGATAACACGGCGAAATCCACTAGAATTAACACACGTACAAGGTGATATAACGTACTCACAGACGACTCAACCTTTTACCATACGCTCCTAGTAGATCTTCTCCGCTCGCTCCACGACGCTTCTCGAATCCACGATCCGCGCCCAACGCTGAATCCACAGCGTCCAACGTCGAGTCCACGACGTCCAACCGAATCCACGGTCTTCACCCAATGGCACGCTTCGAATCCACGAACGCACCTCGCTCCGAATCCACGAGAGCGATAACACCTTGAATCCACAAGGCCACGCGAGTCCACGCGCCGATTTTGGGATAAATCGTTGTTTGTTTGGGTGGTGATGATCCGCCGAATACTTAGATTAAAGATAGATCGGAAATACCATCTAAGTATTCATTGATTTGATTCTACTCAAAATGTGAGTATGGAAAACCTAGAATCAAATCAATCAATATAGATGAAGAACCATAGAATAGATCTAATGATTTCCGTTCTTCTCTATATGTGGATTTTTCTTTTCGGCTATATTTTCTTAATCCGATCTATTGCGGATGCCCTAGAAATGAAATGGAAGGGCTATTTATAGGTTAGAAACCCTAGGAAGAATATTCGGATCAAAAACAGCCTTTTCTGGAAAGTTTTACCGACGGCGATCCGGATTGGATTTGGCGATCCGGATTGCAGAAGCACAAAGACGATTTCCAGAAAATTGCCTGTTCGGGATCCGGATCGTAGTCCCCGATCCGGATCGTTCATACAGTTTTACCAGAACATCATGTTCGGGATCCGGATTGCAATTCCTGATCCGGATCGAAGAAGCACACAGGTAAAACTAGTGTTCGGGATCCGGATCAGAGATGCTGCGATCCGGATTGAACCAGTGTATGAACAAACACCCTTCGGGATCCGGATTGAAAGCCACGATCCGGATCCTGAACATGTCCCATGTCCAGTTTTTGATGAATAAGCAATTAAAACCTCTTCCAGGTGTTTCTACACTATAAGAAGTATTCGGATCATCAAAATTCTTTAGTTAAACGTACCTGATCCTTTTGAATTCTTCTTTCTTGAGATTGAGGTAGACGATCCAAAATTTCTTCATCTTCAATCTTCAAGACTTAACACATTCACGAAATACGCCAACTCAAATTCCGTAACAAAAATCACCGACTTTCGCAACAAGTCACGCCACTCACGCCCTATAATCCTAGGGTCTGTCCAAAAGCCTAGGGTTTCCTAAGTCCCAACTGACCTATCCCTAAGCTCTGATACCAACTTAATCTGTCACGCCCCGGGCGTAAACCAGAACCCGGGCCCGTCCACAGATCCGCCGTGCATGTGGTATTTCCCACGTACACGAAGCGTCGGTAACCTGCTCAGATAAGAAATAATAATAAAAGAGCATAATAATCAGAGCTAAACTAAAACTACTGTATCTCAGACAGGTGCTGGAAGAAAAAGGTACAACAGTAAAATAAAATACAGATGTCTCTCCCAGCTCACTACTATAATACAACCAGCTGGCAGAAGCCAGTCCCCAAAAAGAAATACAAGAATACTGTCTGAGAAGTCCTGGTACCCAAAAATCTCCAGCTACGACCCTCGGTGGCTCCCTATCTAGTCCGCAATTCGCTTACCTCGATCAGTTGCTGACGGCCCAGCAACTCCCACTGAGGACTCTGCAAAACAAGGGAAAAGAAAGAAACAAGAAAAACAATGGGGGTAAGTACTACTATAAACAGTAGCCTCCCCTAGTGGGTAAAGCCTCAGCTCAGATATGCCCACCAGGTGATCAGAGGCAAAAAGGGGAAAGAAGAAGAAATGGGGATGCAGATAAATGAAACAACTGATAAAATGCTATCCCTAATATGCCTCTACATGACCAACCAATAAGGATGGAGAAAGTGATGCATCAGAATCAAGAAGCCTGTCATAATGACCCAATCTGACAGCCAGTGAACACTGGCACTGCCTGCTCTGCTGTCGAACTCAAGAAACCAGCATGGTGCCCGGCGCTCTGCACCGTGGAAAGCCTACTCCGGAGTGGCACTCGAGGGGAGCGACCCACACGAGTAAAGTATCACTGTATCAAGTATCACTGTATCAAGTATCACTGTATCAAGTATCACTGTATCAAGTATCACTGTAACCACTGTCTCATAATAGCAGGACTGGATCGAGACTCAAGGAAGTGGGAAAAACCCTCCACTAAAGATAGCCCGATCCCCAAAACACCCAATCTGATGCAATAGTGACAACCCGGTCAACCACCCAAGATCCGTGGTCGCCGCAACACCCTGTCATAAACCCCACCTGTCCCAAATCCCCAATACCTGACTACACTGTCTAACAGACGCTCGAACCTGAGCGACTAAACCGCAAGTGCCAACAATGGAAGAAGAAAAGAGCAAAAGCATGGTTTCTCCTAAGTCAAGTCCCAAAATAGTGTAGCAGTAAAAAGATGACATAATTATATGACCAATTTAATCATGCATTGTTCCATTAGTTGTCCAATTTCCAAGTATAACAGTTTAGAGTGACATAAGCTAGGGTGACAGTCTCATAAGAAAAATTATCAGTTTTGCAGTCCTCAATTCCTATTTAGTCTCCAAGCATACAGTCCCGATTAGTTAAGCGATTAAAATCAAGTGATTATTCTAACAATAATTTATCGGGAATCCAATAACCAATAATTAATTTCCTAGAGCATGCAAGTCTACCAATCAACACATTTGGCATCGTCAAAACAAGGGTACTCTGATATTCCTAGCGGGCATACCAAAGAGAGGAGTACAACAACCACCCACCTGAAGTGCAACTGTCCAAGTCCGCACAGCTAGAAAATACCAAAACTCCAAATCCTTGCTTCCACAATTTCAGCACACCCGAAATATTCCTGGTACAGTACAAAGCTCACTAATTACACTTAGGCTCCCAATTATAGCACTAATAATCACATACAACCTCGAATTCTGAACTGTTAAATTAACACCTGCAGAAATTGCCCAGAAAATTCCAATAAAAATATCACGGCGATCCTTGCGTCGATAGCTTCGAAACGGTACCTTGCACGTCCAAATCTGAGTTCTGTACAACAAGATAAAAATTCGGCAAGGGGGCACACTCATACAAAAATCTGTATTAAGGACTGATTACTGTTCACTGAGAAAACAGTAATTTTCACCTCGAAATAAAATTCACGAAAATCCAATAAAAATACGAGCGCGTTCCTTGCGATCCGTAGATGAAAAAGTTGTACAAGCTCGTTTCCGTCAGACGCTCGTGCGCAAAGATATGGCCGAAATACTCCGCCGCTGTCAAGTAAATCCACACAGAAAAAGGGTCACTGTTTGCCTCGGGATCCGTGCCAAAACCTCGAAACGGGAAAGCGCAACGAAAACGAAAGATGAAGTCCTACCTCTTAGGAGTCTACTGGTGCAAGAATCACAGGAAAATGATGTCGGGGTAGCCCAGGGGAGCAAAAATACTATCGCTGCGCCGAAGAAGAACACTAGGAAGCCACGTCGCGCCGCACCGTAAAATGGGGAACCTCGGGATTCGTGCCTCCAAAACTCTTGAAACTTGGCAGGGAGATCCAGCACAAAGAGATGAAAAACTTTGCTTAAGGGTGCTCGGGCTGAAGGTGAATGGGTTGGGAGATAAAGAGGAAAGAGTGGGGCTCGGGTTGGGGGTTTATAAAGGCTGAGAAAAACAATTCAAGAAATACCCAACATGTCCCATTTTCCGGGCGCCCGAAAAGTTTCGGGCGCACACAGTGCGGCCCGGCCCATGATTTCCGGGCGCGCACAGTGCGGCCCGGTCCACCACACGGCCCAGCCCACCACACCGCCGAGCCCCGCTGCACCCGGAGCACATGCGCCCGCAAATGGCGACGCGCCACGTGTCCCCGCCGCCCGTGCACCGCGCACGCCGCGCCGTGCACCGCGCACGTCGCCGTGTTTCCCGGTCACCTGCCCGCGTACGGCACCTGCCCCGGTCAACCACTCCGCAGGTTGCGTGGACCGGGAGCACAACACCGAACCAACCAAACCTCGCCACGTGTCCACCCGGTCTACCGTGCACCCGGCCCAAACTCCGTGGACCGCGTCTGCTGCGCCGGCCAACCGGAAGGCGCCACGTGGCCCGCCTCCGGTGCACGACCCCCGCGGTGGACCGCGCTCCTGCCCGCGCCCTCAGCCGCCTGCCCGCGCCCTCAGCCGCCTGCCCGCGGCGGCGCCGCCGCCCGCCGACGCTGCCCGCCGCCGCCGGCGACACTGTTCCGGCGTGAACAGTACCCGCAAGCTCAAAATCAACAAGTAAATAGCCCATCTTGACCGTTTTCGCGCGCTGATTCCAAAAACGAGGTCCGTTTTGCCAAATTCCGCCTCCAAAATTTGCCGGAGGCTCCCGCAAGCGCCAAAAACTGCCAAAACTTCCGGGAGTCCGCTTTTGGACATCCGGACTCAGAATTGGGCAAACAAAAAGCCATTCTCAAGCGTTTTTCCGCGCTGAATCCAAATCCATCCTCCGTTTGGCCTAAATCCTTTTCTAAAATTCGGCAAAAGCAGCCGAAGGCCAAAACAGCTAACCAAAGCTCGCAGGGTCCATCTGTGGCATCCCTTTGATGCTCTATGGGCCAGATACACCATCAACAGGTGTTTAAATAGTGGATTCACGGGAAAAAGCTGCATGGGGGTTCAGGGTCCTACATCTTTTCTCCTAAATTAGCACATGTATTAATTACATCTTGAAGTCTAGTGTAATAATCTGTAAACAATTCATGCTCTTCCATATGAATAGAGTCAAATTGACTTGTAAGCATCTGGAGCTTTTGAATTTTTACAAGATTAGTACCCTCATGTGTAATTTTGAGAATATCCCAAATTTCCTTCGCGGTTTCACACGCGGAAATTCTTGTAAACTCAGTCGAGGAAAGAGAATTAAATAAAGCGTTCATACCTTTCCCATTGTAAGAAGACCTTTCGATTTCCTCTTTGGACCATCTAGAGCGAGGTTTTGGGGTAGTAGAATTTCCTACTTCCTCAACAGGATGCACCCAACCGTATTCCACGGTTTGCCATACCCGCTCATCAATAGAGATGAGAAAAGCTCTCATCCGCACTTTCCAATATGCATAATTGGTCCCATCAAAAAGAGGAGGTCTAAAAATATTACCACTTTCACCCAACATGATAGATAAACCTAAAACCCGCTCTGATACCAATTGTAGAGTTATTTAGGATCCACAAGGATCTAAATAGGTACTATCAAACACCTAGAGGGGGGTGAATAGGTGTAATATTATAAAAACCAATCTCAGTGCAAAAATAAAAAACAATGCGGAAAATAAAAATCAACACACCGAGATTTACGTGGAAACTCCAATCCAGGAGAAAAACCACGGGACCAACACGCAATAACAATCCACTAAGAATAGAAGAATAACAAGGTGATTACCGACTCCACGGACTCGACCCCTCCTTCAACTTCTTCGGACCTTGCGCTGACCGGTTGGATGTCCACGCAATAACAATCCACTAAGAAACGAAGAATAACAAGGTGATTACCGTCTCCACGGATTCAACCCCTCCTTCAATTTCTTCGGACCTTGCGCTCCAACGTTTGCACGTCCACTGCACACGTTCGAATCCACGAACGCCACTCGAATCCACGAGCACACGTTTCGAATCCACGAAACGCCTTCAACACACCGAATCCACGGTGCCACGTCGAATCCACGACGCAAACTCAGCCGGTAAGAATATTGGCTTCGATGGTGATCCTTTGCTTAGATTATCAATGAAGATCCATGGGAAAAATCTCTAAGCAAAGATTAGATCAATTCGACAAAAGATATGTTCTTGAAAGAACCATCGAATTGACCTAAAAGAGGCTATAAAGAAGAACGATAAAAACCTAGCCTCTAGGGTTGCTCTCAAGTGTTTTATAAATTGATCGGCCGTGCTCCCCACGTTTTTGAGAAACCCTAAATGTCTATTTATAGTTTAGAAACCTTTGGAAAGAGATAAGAATCAAAAACTTACCTTATCTGGAAATTTTCAGGACGGCGATCCGGATCGGGATTACTGCGATCCGGATCGTCGTAACGAGATTGACGATTCCAGAAATCCAAGGGTTCGGGATCCGGATCGCAAGGCCCGATCCGGATCGTTCATGAATTTCAGCAACATCCAATGTTCGGGATCCGGATCAGAATAGGCTTGGATCCGGATTGGATTTGCACATGAACTAATACCCTTCGGGATCCGGATTGGATTGTCTGATCCGGATCCTGAACATGTCCCATGTCCAGTTTTTGATTTTTATGCAATTAAAAATTCATCCAAGTGTTTCTACACTATAAGAAAGTATTCGGATCACCAAAATTATTTAGTTAAACATACCTGATCCTTTTGAATACTTTCTTCTTGAGATTGATGTAACTGATCCACAATTCTTCATCTTCAATCTTCAAGACTCAAGACACTGAGTGTCAACTTGAGCTCTTGTTGAATCTTCTCTAAGTCTTTGATTGCTGATTGACAATTTGATCCCTTTAAGACTCCGACTCAACTCACTGACTTGACTCACGAAATATGCCAACACCAAAATGCCGTAACAATCTCCCCCTTTGGCAATTTCGTGACAAAACCCAAAAATACATAAAACCGCTCAAGTCACTCATCTTAAACCAAAAAATCGAAATTCAATGTCATCACCAAAACATTGATTTTCTTTGCGTGAAAGATCCAATAAATACAAATTACATTTGAACCAAACAGTCCTAAAACATACTCTATGACTTAGGACTTGGAGTCTTAAGTGATGTAATTCCTGCAAAACAAAACTCCAACCAAAATCAAACGTTAGTCGTTAGAAATTAAAATCCTACATTTGATTCGTCCTTTTGGTTCTTTTGTTTTTCGGCTCTTTCAATCTTTTCTTTATCTCCCCCTATCTTGAGCATTTATGTTCTCCCCCTTTGTGATAAGATCATCATTTTCTGTTCTCCTCCTTTTTTCATTTTCGTTTGTCCTCTCTTGATGATCTCATCTCCGTCATTTCTCTTCTCCCCCTTTTTGTCACAAATTGTCAAACAGTGAAATTAAAAGACAAAAGGAAATCTAACAACATTAGTTCATAGAGAAAGAGAGATAAAAGCTCAGTTCCGGTATATAACAAAAATGCAGATTGCGTACCGGTACCAGAAGGCAAAAATCAAATAATTTCTTGAAACAAATCCAGATTTTGAAATCTTTGAATTACCGATTTGTATTCCATCAAGAAAACAATTTAAGTGCTTTAAACACAGATGCCATTCAATCCAATTAATTTCACAAAATTAAAAAGATTTACTCCTAAATCATGAAAAACAAAGATAAAACATTATAAACAGTTTTTCATGTTATATTCATCAAACACAAGTCATCAAAAATAATCTTGAGATCCAAACTCTATCAAGATGTAACGGATTTACAAAGATGACTTACGGAGATTTCCAAATGACATCAATCTAGAATTCTACCCTTTCAAATTGAGGTATATGATCCAAATTTCTTTTATCCGAATAATTTAGAAAAATTCCATAAAAATCAGAAAGAGTATGTAAGCACTTTAGCGCATCAACTTTAAACAAAAGTCATCGTTTCATGCAACAAGAAATAGATTATACCAAATCTATCAAAAATACTCAAAAATGAAACGAAAATTTATGAAAATTAAAACCCTTAAAGTTGAACAACTTCAATCACATCTAACATGATCTTATGCGTAATGCCTTTATCAAATCATCAATTTGGTAAAGAAAATGAAATACCAAGATCAATAGATGTTTGAAATCCCAGATAAGTTAGATAATATATCTAGACAATCTGTTGAAGGGAGTGGCTCTTTGAGCATCTTTTATCAAAAATCCCACCTTATACCAACCATGAAACATGACAGAGTCAAGTATTTCAACATGCATATTATTTAATCAAAAAATGAAAAACCATGCTTGAATATCATGGGGTATCTTTTTCCTCCATGTGGTGGTAGTTTTCACACTCCTCATTGGGATGTAACTCTTTCCACATCTTTTGAGCATTTTACTTTTCTTTGACTCCCCCTCAATTGGCTATCAATTATTTAATATATAAGGTATTCAACCAAAAATTGATCTCGCATTCATACTCGACTAAACAGTCAAATAAGATAATGACTATACCAAGAGATCATTGAGAGAGAAATTGACTTTGATCACTTAAAAGATGAATTAATTAACATAAATGATCATTGCAACATCGAAATATTATGATGTCAAAAGCATAATAGATTTCTAAATGCGTGAAAAGATGCAATTAAAGTCAATATAACCAATGCTCAACTTGTGTTGTCACAAAGAATTCACACAACCGAGATAGATTAAGCATCTAAAGATCACACATGATTTCTAAAATTTGATGCTTATAACTATCAAAAACTCCTATAATGAAGTATCTTCAAGATTATGATTATGGAGTAAAGTTGAAAATCCATATAAAATTAATTTGGCGTGAATGAACGTGAAGCCCTTTTTATTCAATGCACTTGTTCAATAAAAACCTTTTGTTCAAAAACAAAACATAAAAACAAAGAGCATTGAAAACCATGTAATGCAAAGATTAAGAAAAATATGAAAGGAAAAACCAATCAAAGCATTACATACAGTCATAAGCTAATTAGAACTTAAGACAAGGAAAGATATCACCTTTCCGAATCCAAAATCGCTGGATTTTGGGTTGTCTTGATTCGTTGTGGCCGGGGGTTGTGCGCTTTGACTGATGATCCACCTTAGGTCTTTGCCTTGCTATAATCCACTTGTAAGATTGATGTTGTGGCTCGGACCTTTGGTGGGTTGAGTGAACTCCTTTAACTTGATGTGTCTTTTGATTCCGTTGAGTCCGCTCCGTAGATGAAGTTGCCGAAGGATTTTTCTTTCTCTTTTTCGGGCAATTCTTCACCAAATGTCCTTCAAGTCCACATAGGTGACAAGTTCTTCCTTTCAATTTGATTGTGGAACTTGAAGCCTTCACAGTTTGGTTCTTTTTATATCCCAAACCAACCTTGCATGTTTGACCTAATCCGGACATACAATCAAGTTTCTTGGAACCGGTGGAAAGCCTTTGTATGTCGGATTTAAGTTCATGTACTTGCTTGGTCAAGGCTTGGTTGGTGACATGAATCTCCTCAAACTGCTTTTCTAGAAAACCAATCTTGTCCATATATGATTTTGCATTTGTCTCCGATTGGTTTAACTTTTCTTGGAGGATTTTATGGTTATCCAATAAACACCCTTGTTCCTCCTCGAGATCATGAAGTTTGATCTTTAAAGCTTGATTCTCGTCTTGAACCTCAAGTCGTTGCTTTCTCAACTTCTTGATATGCTTGGCCATCTTCTTTGATTCCGCAAGAAGTTGTTGATATGCCTCAACGAGTTCTTCCTCGTCCGACTCCCCCTCACTTGATGACTCTCCTCCGGATGTTGATGTTTCATGCAAAATTAAAGGAATAGAGTCAGTGATTAAAGATGCTAAACACAAATTAGAAGAGGGAGTTTGAGAGGCATGAAAAGCAACAAATTGTTCTTTTTCCTCTTCACTTGAGGTCGATTCATCGAAACTAGAATCGTCCCAAGTTTTCGCTTGCAAAGCCTTCTTTTTATATAATTTCGGAGAAGGACAATCCGTTGAAATATGGCCGTAGCCTTTGCATCTATAACATCGGATTTCCCCTTCGAAATCATCTTTTTCTTTTTCTTTAGAAGGTTTTGCAACGCCTTTGAGTTGAAATATGGCCGTAGCCTTTGTTGCGTCTACTTTTTATAAGCTTAATACCTATTTCTGCAAGCGCCGTGAGGCCTATGAACATTGGACTGACGCTTTTGTCAGTAAAGTAAAAAATCAGATTACTGCAAATTTAGAGACGGCGCGGGTACATAATGTTGTAAGATTTGGACTCACCGAATTTGAAGTTCAAACTAGAGATTTCGACTACAAAGTGATCGTCAATGGTTCAAATGTCGAATGCTCATGTTGTGAATTATATCTAACAGGAATACCTTGCTCGCATGTCTTAGCAGTTTGTAGTACATCAAATATGAGATTACCATACGAGAATTTTACTTCACACTGGTATAGTACAGACTGCTATCGTGCGACGTACGCACGACAATTTCATCCTGTTCCTGATAGACGGCACTGGCCACGACCCCAAGGTCCACCGATTGTACCGCCCCCTTTACGAAGGAAGAAAGGTCGTCCACGATCTACACGTATTCGTAATGTATATTAGTTTAATTCATTTCACCTGTTGGCGTCAATTTACAGATCTGGTCTTGGGACCATCTTCACATCGGCCGACCTACGCGCATCCTAGATCAGCCCGACATGCTCGATCGACCCCTGGGTTGCCGGTAAGATATTTTTTTTCATAAAGTAGATTTTGGTATTTCAATTATAAATGCAACTAATATATGTTTTTTATAATCTAGATGGGGCAACACTGGAGGGCTGCGTTACGGAACCAATGTCAAGACGTGTGACATTGAGTTCTACAGAGACGAGCTGGATCAGCAGCGAGAGGCGCAGGTATGTAGATCTTTTATTACATACTTTAAGTATGTAGATGTTTTATTCAACACTAATCATTTTGTCGATTAACAGGTTAAATGGATGCCCTACACAGATCAGGTTATAGAGACATTACCTGATTTCTGTGTGCATGGCTCAGTGGTCTGGCGTGCACGGACAGTCCTGATATGCTTTCATATCGTGGAGATGCACGTGCCAGACCGAGTCATGCGGCAGTTCGGTCTCCTGCAGCATATACCTGTCAATGTGGAGTCCATCCCACGCATCACAGTACGTGGGCGTGCGGAGGAGGACTGGATAGCATTTCATGCTGACCACATTGAGAGGTGGTCCGAGAGGCTTGATCACATTTTTGATCAAGCCCCGGCTGCTGGTGATGACCCACTGCAAGCGGCATCCATATACATGGAGTGGTACTGGAGCATTACACGACGATGGATTTCTCATCCAGTACAGCGTCCTCCGCTGACTTTCCACCCTCGTGGACATATCGAGAGATCACTGGTATTAAAATTTATATATATAAATTTACTATATACAACTTTCCTGAACCGCAAATTTAATTTTAATTTCTAATTTATAATGCAGGCCGACACACTACGTCATGTTAAAACCATTGTCGACCAGATTTGGCAGCACCCACCGCCGACTGATACTATTATTCGGACTATGAGAGAAATGAGCGGCGATATTCAGATGGTACTACAGCATGTACCATCTGAACCTACGGCCAGAGAGGCAGCCCGACCTTCAAATGAGGGAGCGACCTCGAGTCATCAGGTACCATTTAGTATAGAATTCAAATTAAGATTTCAAATTCATATTAACAAACTATTTACACTCTTTCAGGTGCCACGATCTCCATCTCCTACCATGCAGGCACCGATGGCATTTCCTTCGACGTCAGCATCGCTCCCGCCGCCAGTCTCACGGACATCATTTTCATCGACATATTCACGCCGTCGTCCAAGGTCATCATCGCCACAGGAGATCGAGCATATAGCGTCACAGGATGAGGGTGGTATCATCGAGGAGCTCGATCAGTCGGCAGCAGTCGAGCTTCTCGATGATATACCTATCATCGACCTTGCTGTTCCACGTGGGCGAGGGCGAGGGCGAGGGCGTGGACGTGGGCGTGGGCGAGGACGTCGAGGTCGAGGACGTGCTCAAAATTGAGCTTCTGAGCTCAATTTTTGTAAATTTTCTTTTTTGATGTTACTCAAGCCTCAATTTTTGTAAATTTTATTTTTTGATGCTATGAAATGATTGTTGGTTGATCAATTGCTGTTTGTGAATGTAGTTTTTACTTCTTCAATGTTATTTGTCAATGTTTGAACTTCTTGTACAAATTTGGGGTTTTTTTAAGGTGATATTAAGTACTGGCTGTGGTTGCAGTTAAAGGCGCTGAGCCAGTCAGCGCCTTCAGTGTTTTGCACTAAAGGCGCTGAGCGGATCAGCGCCTTCAGTGTTTTGCACTAAAGGCGCTGAGCGGCTCAGCGCCTTCAGTGTAAATCAATAAAGGCGCTGAGCCACTCAGCGTCTTAAGTGCAGAACACTAAAGACGCTGACTGGTTCAGCGCCTCTACAATGAAGCCATATTTGGCTTACACTGAGGACTTAGCCATTTTTCCCCCAAAAATGACTAAGTCCTCGACGCGGTTATAGTATATGCTGAAGGCGCTGAATGAACCAGCGCCTTCAGCATATATCATGAAGGCGCTGAAGAGGTCAGCGCCTTCACAATATTCCTATGAAGGCGCTGAACCCTTCAGTGCCTTCAACACAAGGCATGAAGGCGCTGAGGGGTTCAGCGCCTTCATAGGAATATTGTGAAGGCGCTGACCGCTTCAGCGCCTTCACGCTGGCAGGCCTGCGTGGCGCCGAGGTGGCAAAAGTAGGGTTAGTTTTGCAAAATTTTTTTATACAGGGTTAGTTTGCAAAATATGAAGTTTGGGAGGGTTATTTTTAAAAAATTTATATATATATATATATATATATATATATATATATATATATATATATATATATATATATATATATATGCTAAATTATAGAAAATTTTCTTATAATATTCTGCTTTTTCACTTTGTCTCCCTGTCTTTTAAAAGCCTATATTTTGCCCTCTCGTAATTACTGAATTATTTTTAGGAAGCAACGGAGAAGGTAAATTGACGAAAATGCCCCTATATTATATTGAAGGAAAAAGATAATGGAGGGAAGAAAAAGAAATTTAAACTTATTTCCCGTCATTCTTGAAAGGTATTTTAGGTATATCTAATAATATTTAAAAAAAAATTGACGGTTCACTCACGAAATCATGACGGCGGGGTAAATATATATTTCAGTAATTATGAAGGAGCAAAATATATAATTTAAAAAATAAGGGAACAAAGTAAAAAAAAAAATATTACAGGAGAAATTTTTTTGTAATTTAGCTTTTAAATTATAAAAAAGAAAGAGGTAAAAAGAAAAAAAAGGGAAGGAGAAGCGGCTTGGCTTATCCACACACTCCACAAACACACACACGCAAAAGAAAACGAGCGAGCAAGCGAGCAAGCTGACAGCACTGCGCGTGAGAATCACATGATGATGGTTGTTGGCAGTCGGCACAAACCCCCCTCCCCTGCTGACTGCTGACATCCTCCCGCCTCCTCACTGCAGCCTTCCTTCCTTTCTTCTCCGATGGCTTTACTTTCTCCCCTCCTCCCTTCCGGCCCTCTCTCGCCGGCGCTGCCCGCCCGAAAGCGCTTCCGCGCGCCCGGATTGAGTTTCCTTCGGCCCTCCTCATCTTCCTCTTCTCCGCCATCCGATTTTACTGCGTCCACCTTCTTCAATCCTGTGAGCACGAATTATTCTTCTTAGATCACTTTTTTCAACTTCAGAACTTTTTAGTAAATATGAAACTATCTTAGTTCTCCAAAAGCTTCACCCACAGGGGGGAACTATGTTTTATGGCCTGTTTGGTATTGAGATTTATCTAACCCTAATCGATAAAATGGAGTTCGAGCAAAAGCATATAGTAACATGCTTATGCTTTTGCTTTCTCCTGTGGGATCATAAAAAATACATTACGAAACAAACAGGATATTTTTTCATTGTACTTCTCTCACTGTACTTAATATAATTTTCTTGGATCTAATTTAAGCCTTAATCTTAGAAAGACAATCATGTGATTAACATTGATCATTGATTGTCTAAGTGTTAGCAACGAGCGCACAAACCAAACAAAATCAATTGGCGATCACGATACAAAAGTAAATTCAAAAATGCACGACAGAAAGATAGCATACAGATTTACGTGAAAAATCTTTTGTAGGGAAAAAATCACAGACGAAGAGGAGGGTTTCACTATTTCGGAACAAAAGGGAATACAAAATTTTTAGATGATCGTACAAGTCGCTCGATCTTGCTAGGGCAAGAAGAAAAAGAATACTAATCTTAACGGGTTTGACTTATCGGATCCGATCCGTACCGCGGGGGACGGAGCCCTCCGCACCCCCCGTCCGATGTCAGTGGTGGGCTTGGCTTCGGGTTCGGGCCTAACGACCCGAGCCCTCCGCTTCCACCACAAATATCCATGAAATTTGTCGTCGCACCGCAAAGCCGTCGGTGAACCGGAAACCCAAATCGAAGCGATTTCTGATTTCGGAGTCACATCTAACACTAAGAATGAAAAAAATTCTAAGAAAGAA
This sequence comes from Tillandsia fasciculata, assembly GCA_029168755.2. Taxonomy (NCBI): domain Eukaryota; kingdom Viridiplantae; phylum Streptophyta; class Magnoliopsida; order Poales; family Bromeliaceae; genus Tillandsia; species Tillandsia fasciculata. Next base: position 3,868,525 of record CM054945.1, read on the forward strand.
ATTAAAATATGGAAATAAATAAGAATACAAATTATATTTCCAATTTAAATGTTAATGCTCCCCCTCAAGCTGGGGTATGAATGTCAATGATGCCCAACTTACCGAGCAAAAAACATTAACTGCTGTCGTCCCAATGCTTTAGTAAAAATATCAACTAGTTGGAGATTATTGAGCACATGATAGGTTTCAATATCATGCAATTGAAGTCGTTTTCGAATAAAATGACAATCAATTTCGATATGTTTAGTACGCTCATGAAAAACCGGATTAGCCGCAATGTGAAGTACATCAACTCCAAGAGAAGAAAGCAAATTTCGAAGCCAAATTAGTTCACAAGTAGTAATTGCCATGAATCGATATTCAGCTTCTGTAGATGAACGTGAGACTGTTGTTTGCTTCTTAGCTTTCCAAGAAATAGGCGAAGAACCAAGCATGACAAAATAAACTGTAAGGGAGCGACGTGTCATAGGGCAACTTGCCCAATCTGCATCACAATGAACCCGTAATTGTAGATCATTTGAAGCCGAAAGGAAGATGCTTTGTCTGGGACAAGACTTCAAATAACGTAGATTTATCATCGCTGCATTGAAATGTCTTTGTCATGGCTTTTGCATAAATTGGCTGAGAATATGCACCGTAGATGTGATTTCTAGTCGAGTGATGGTGAGATATATAAGCCTTCCAATGAGACGTCTATATTGTGCAGGATCATCAACCAGTGAGCCTAAATTTTGAGAAAGTTGGTGTTGTTGCTCCATTGGAAAGTATGCAAGCTTGGGTCCAAGCATCCCACATTTAGCTAGAATGTCCGAAGTATATTTTCTTTTACACAAAAATATACCCGAACAAGAACGAGCTACCTCAACACCAAGAAAGTATTTCAAAGTACCAAGATCCTTGATATGAAAGCAATTATCAAGATATTGTTTAAGCAATTGACACTCATTTGAATTATTTCCGGCAACGATTGGATCATTGACGTAGACAAGGACAGCCTAGAATGCATCTCCTTTATTGAATGTAAAAAGTGAATAATCCACCTTAGATTGAAGAAAACCATACCTATTGAGGGCATCAGAAAATTTAGCAACCGAATTTCTTGCGGCTTGCCGTAATCTGTAAAGAGATTTACACAAACGACAAACCTTTCCGTCATGATTTTTGGAGAAACCTGGTGGAAGAGAGCTGTATACCTCTTCATCTAAATCACCATGTAGAAAAGCATAATTCACATCAAGTTGGTGGAGTTCCCAATTCTTTTCTAGTGCTACTACAAGTAGACAATGAATAGTCACAAGTTTAGCAACTGGAGCATTTGTTTCATGAAAATCTAATCCCTCAATTTGTATGTAGCCCTTGGCCACGAGATGTGCTTTGTAGTGTTCTATGCTTCTGTCGGCCCGATATTTGATTTTATAGACTCACTTGCATCCGATAGGTTTCTTATCAGGAGGAAGATGCTCTAAAGTCCATGTTTGATTTACTTCAAGTGCTTGAATTTCTTTTGCCATAGCATCACGCCATTTCGGATCATTTATTGCCTGAGAAAAAAACTTTGGCTCATCCAGGTTCGTGGGGGCCGCTAGGAAAGCTCAATGTTTAGGTGAGAAATGATCATAGGAAATAAAATGCGAAAGAGGGTGTGACGTACCTGAAGAAGCATCTTGAAGCGATGAGTGAGAGTTGGAGTTTCCACGAGCAGAGTGGCATATGTAATCTGCTAAATAAGCTGGTTGTTTGTGTGTTCTTTGTGGAGGAGAAGATGTAGGAGGCACTTCAGGCATAGGTTCTATATCAGTTTCTTTTCCCAAATTAGTTGGTTGAGAATCACTAACTTCAAGAACAATATCAGTATTCTCCTTTTGGGATATCAAGAAATCAGCAGGATTAGTATCTATAGGTTTTTTAGATTGTTTTACTAATAAGGATGGCACTATTTGAGCTTCAGCATCACCTTGAACAGGTTGTGAAATCACAATTTCATGATGGTCATGTTGTAAGGCATCGAAAGTGCTCGAACTAGCAAAAGGAAATTGGTCTTCGTAAAATATCACATCGCGAGAAACAAAAATCTGTTTTGTGGCTAAATTATAGACTTTCCAACCCTTTTTCCCATACGGATATCCAACGAAAATGCATCTAGCTTCCTGCGGATCAAATTTATCATGTATTTTGTGGTGGAGATGAGCATAACATAAGCACCCAAAGGCACAAAGATGTTCATATGATGGTCCTTTGGAAAATAAAATTTCATATGGAATCTTTCCTGAAAGAAGTGGAGTAGGCCTATAATTTATCAAATAGGCAGCAGTAAGCACACATTCACCCAAAAGTCAACAGGAAGGTGAGCTTGGAAACGTAGAGCTCGCGCGACATTAAGGACATGACGATGTTTTCGCTCTACTCTACCATTTTGTTGGGGTGTATGAACACAAGAGGTTTGATGTATGATGCCATTTTGATAGAAATTTTTTTGCATGAGATTAGAAGTGAACTCCGATCCATTATCACTCCTAACTTGTTGCACTTGACATCGAAATTGTGTTTTAACCATGGCACAAAAAGAGGTCAAGTTATGATAAGCCTCAGATTTTTGTTGCATCAAATATACCCATTTGGCGCGACTAAAATCATCTACGATAGTGAGAAAGTAATTAGCTTCTGAATTTGAAGGTGTATGATAACTACTCCATACAATGTATAAGAGCGAAACAATAGCGAATTTTATTATTACTTAAAGGAAATGAAGCACGAGTTTGTTTGGCACGATGACAAATATCACAACCGCGAGAATAATTATTTGTAGAAAGGAAAATTTCAGGAATAAATAGTAAACTGCGATGTGAAGCATGTCCAAACCTTCGATGCCATACTAGGTTATTGTTAGGTTGAATGACCAGTGAAGCAACTGGAAGAGCCACCTGTTTGAAGTAATATTCTCCATCTCTCTTTTCACCCACTCCTATCAGCATCTTCTTGGTAAGGTCCTGAATAACACAAAATGTTGGAAAGAAAGTAACAACACAATTCAAATCAGTGGTAAGCTTTTGGACAGAAATTAAATTGCAATTAAAATTTGACACATATAGAACATTATTCAAAACAACTTCTTGGCTTAATGGAATGCAACCAGTTTTTGAAATAGGCAAATAGGTTCCATTTGGCAACGAACAGGTGGTCTATTATAGGCCATTTTGGATTGAGCCAAAGCTTGCTCACTAGCAGTTATATGATCCCAAACTCCACTATCAATTATCCACTCAGGAGCTGATCATATTGTTCTTTGTTCAGTCCTGCAATAGGGGAAGCATCCACTTTGGTAGCTTGAGAACTTTTTGCAAATGTGTATGGAATTCCGCTTGATTGCCCGGTTTGCATATTGCTGAATGTTTGGGAAAAAACTGCATTAGATGCTGGTACAAATCTATTTGGTCTTCTTTTTTTGAGAACAAGGTAGCATGCTACCGCTTCATTCAATTGGTGGATGAACTTAGCAACAAGATGAGACAGCTAGGTCTCGGCCCTCCGAAGTGGCCAAACGCAAAAAAAAAAAAAAAAAAAAAAAGGCCCTCAAAGGGAGCAGAAAGAGTTCCAGATATCCCTCAGAGACCTAATCTCCGACACCAGATGCCTCGCCGTCTGCTTCTTTGATTCAAAGATTCTCCTATTTCTTTTCAGCCACATGACCCACCAGGTGGTCGCAACGGTTGCTAGTTCCTTCCTCCCAAGAGAGTCCTTCTTATAGCTGCATTCTTTCCACAACCTTTCCGGTGCCGAATAAGAGCGAAGCATCATCTTGTTTATTAGTAATCCTGACAGAATGTCCTTCGAGAAAGGGCAGGTCATGAAGAGGTGCTCCCCCGTCTCGCTCCCTTCGGAGCAGAAAGTACACCTCCTCTCCCCGCTCCACCTCCTTTTCAAAACAATGTCTGCAGTTAGGACCCTTTTTTTGAGGACTAGCGAAACGAAAATCTTAACTTTGGGGAGCCATAATCTTCCATAGTTGCACAAATCGTTTGTCAGCTACACCTCCGTCTTGTAGGAAAATGTAAAGTGACTTGACGCTGAACCTCCCTGATGTGTCCCACCTCCATCTGATCTCATCTTGGTCGTCCCTGGTTGAAATAGCACTCATCGCCTCTCTGAGATGTGCGGCAAGTTTTCTTTCTGCTTGTATTTCGGGGATAAACCCCGCCAGAATCTTACACCACTTCCAGCCCCTAACCCCCCAGCACTCCCTAATCCTGAGGTTTTTGTTTCTTAGTTTGTCATAAATGAGAGGGTAAGCGGTTCGGAGGGGTGCCTGTCCGTACCAGATGTCGTTCCACCAATCTACTTTGTGTCCGTTACCTAAAACGTAGGCAATGCCACACTTAAATAAACCCCTTGTCTTTAGAACACTTCTCCACCAGTATGATAGTGGTCGGAACGACTCCCCTTCCTTAAGTGGTTTTCTCCGAGAGTAATATAACCCGAATATGATAGGTCTCCATATGTTTTTCTGTTCCGACATCAGTTTCCACCATCATTTAGCTAGAAGAGCAGTGTTCATATTCTCGAGATCTAGAATACCCAATCCACCCTCCTCTTTGCTCCTGCATACGGCCTTCCATTGCATGAGGCACTGTCCTCCCTTAATCGTTGTCCTCCCTTCCAGAAGAAAGCCTATCTCAACGATTCAATGCGTCGGAAAACCCACTTGGGTGCTCTGAAAATCGAAAGGTAGTATAGGGGTATGTTAGAAAGCACCGAGTTCACCAGAACCAGCCGCCCTCTTTGTGATAGAAGTTTGGCTTGCCACCCTTCAATACGTTGCTCAATCTTATCTACCATGGTCCACCAGTCTTCCTTCCGTGGCTGCCCTTTTGAGAGAGGTAAACCAAGATAACGAATCGGAAGTATCCCCGTTTTACAACCTAAAATCCCTGCAAGCCTCTCGCCCTGTCCAACCAGATTACCCGTATAGAATAGTTCAGTCTTATCTCTGTTGATTTTCAATCTGGTTGCCCACTCGAAAAGTTGCCACACAAATCGAAGGTTTCTGACTTGCCTTGCCTTCGCCTCATAGAAAAAAATCGTGTCGTCCGCATACTGA
>CM054945.1:3873719-4132583 GCA_029168755.2 Tillandsia fasciculata
GTGAAATAAGATTCACTAACCAATAGAAGAATTACACCGATTACACCGACTCCTCTTCTGCAATAGAGTAGCTTCAACCCGAGCCCTCATTTGAATCTCTCTTACCCTTCTCTCATCTTCTATAAACTAGAAAACATGGGTGTGGCTAAATCCTAACCCCCACACTCCATGGGTGTGGACCACCACATCATGGGGTAACAACAACTATATGGGTGTGGCTAAATTCTAGCCCCCACCGCTTCTATGGGTGTTACCACCACCGTGGGTATGGATACCCTATATGGGTGTGGCTAAATTCTAGCCCCCACCACCTTCTGGATATTACCACCACGTGGATAGAATACCATTATATGGGTGCGGCTAAATCCTAGCCCACACCATCTCATGGATATTACCATCACCGTGGGTAATCCACCTTAACACCTCCAAATAATAGGCATATATATGCTATATTTATAGCTTATATCAAAAGCTATCCAAATCTAATATAAATAGATTTTTTATTCAATTAATATTTAAATCTTAACAAAACTTTTCTCTTTAAGATTTAAATATTAATTTTAATCCAATTATGATTCAACTACAAATCTAATCAAATCCTAACATGTACTTTACCATTATTATCTGCTCCTTATCTTTCCAGAGCCAACTGTAAAAATTCTTCACAGATCCCGCACATGTGCAAACCGTGTGTGGTGTCACTGGTTTTCCGTACGACTAACTGGGTGGCCGACGGTGAGGAAAAAATATCTATTTTGTGTGTGTGTGGGTTTGTACAGCTCTTGGTGCGTCAAACGGATGCCAAAAACGGACTCAACGTGCGAAAACGTTGAAAGCCGGCTATTTTTGGGCAGATGGGCCTAACGGGCCGAATCTTGAAGTGGGCCGGTCCACGGGGCCCACTTGGCATGTGACCAGGACAGCGGGCTCTTCGGCAAGTGGACCGTGGCATCACAGCGATTGGCCGGTCAAACTCACAAAGCGTGGCAAGGCGCTTCGCGCCGGGCGTGACGCACGGTTGTCACGCCCCGGGGGTAAACCAGAACCCGGGGTCGTCCACAGATCCGCCGTGTACACGGAATTTCCCGTGTACACGAAGCGCTGGTAACCTGCTCAGAATAAGATGATATAATAAAAGAGCATAAACAGAGCTAAATAGTACTAGTACATCTCAGATAAAAGTAGAAAAGTAAAGTGCAGAAAGTAAACTCTCAATAATACATATGTCTCTCCCAGCTCACTAATCAAATACAACCAGCTGGCCGAAGCCAGACCCAAAAAGAAATGAAAAGTAGAGTATCTGAGAGTATCGGGTACATCTAATAATAGAACTGGTGCCTGGGTGGACCGCTATCTAGTCCGCGATCCTCTTACCTCGATCCGCAGTGGAGGGTCCTGCAATAGCCGCAGACGACTCTGCAAAACAAAGGGGAAAGAGAAGAGAAACAGTGGGGAGTGAGAACTACTATAAAACAGTAGCCTCCTCCTAGTGGGTAAACCTCAACTCACATGTGCCCACTAGGACTATAAGAGGCAGAAAAGATGAACAAAGGTGGTAAGCTGTAAATAAAACTGCAGATGATGAATAGAGCTACCACTACATGCCTCTAGTGAGCTAACAGATAGAATAGCTATAAGTATGCATCAGAATGTAAATGCCTGCCTGCCTAGACCCAATCGATACACCAGTAAGCACTGGTACTGCCTGCTCTGCCTGCCAAATCGGGTATGCCAGCCTACGCATAACACCGATAGGAAAAGAGAGTCTCGAAGACTCGAAGCCTGTATGACGCACACTCCGGAGTGGCACTCGAGGGGAGCGACCCACACGAGTATAATGCCTGGGTAACAAGTACCAAAATAATGCCTGGGTAACAAGTACCAAATCAGCAGGACTGGATCATGACTCTGACCAAAGTGGGAAAACCCATCCACTAAAAGAAAGCCCAAAGCCTCTATCCCAATCTGATGCAATGACCACTGTCCGGTCAACCGCCAAGGATCCGCGGTTGCCGCAATGCCCTATCCTCACAGCCTGTCTGTCCCAAAGCCCACCACTGTCTGACTACACTATCCCAGCCCCTGCTCGATGCCGAGCGCACTATCCCCCAAATATAAATAAAAAGGAAAAGCATGGTTTCTCCTAAGTCAATTCCAGCATGATAGTGTAGCAGAAAAAGGTGGCCTAACTAGATGTCCATTTAAGCATGCAAAGTCCTTTATTTAAGTACAGGGTTAAATATTATTATCTTCCCAATATCAAGTGACATATTTAATAAAGATTATCCGTTCGCTAGTCCATAGTCCATTTTCAGATGTAGCCCAAGCAATAAGTCCAATTCTCAATAAAAGTGCCATTTTAACTTGTCCCGGTTCATTTAGCAATATAATAATGAAGCAACTCCAATAGGCCTAGTGGGGACATTATAAGTGGGAGGTTAAGCAACGGTACCCACCTCGAGCGCTAAATCCAAGTTCCGACGGCGAAGTCCGCGCTCGGTCTCCAAGAATCACCGCAACACTGTGCCAAGGGTCCCACAGAATACACACAAATTACTATTCAAGTTTCACCCAAAATTCTGTCCCCTAACAATCAGATTCACTGTTCGATAATTTTTACCTGCGAAACGTGCCCAATAAATCTCCAGAAAAATACTATCACGATCTACGCGACGATACGGTCGAAACGAGTACCTGCACGTTTTCCCACGATTTTTCTGTGCTGAGAACGAAAATCGACAAGAGAGGCATCCCGAAGCAAGTCGATCGAAAAAACTGAATCTTAAAATACTGTAAACAGGGGCTTCTTACCTTCGGGAAAAATTCCAGTAATTCCAAGAAAATTCCAGGGGATTCCTTGCGACGTGTAGATGCAAATCCCCTTTTGAATCACCCTGTTTCGATGCTCGAGCACGAAGTTATCGCCGAAACAAGAGGGTGCTGTCCAAAAACTCCGCGACGGAAAAAGGGTCAACAAGAAGCCATAAAATCACCATCAAAACCTCAGAACCAGGGGAAACTCATTAGAAGAGGAATTGAAGCCCTACCTGTTAGGAATCCAACGGCGCAAGAATCAAGAAAATACGATGTCGGGGTGAACCAGGGGAGCTTGAACACCGAGAAGCGACGAATCTGGAAATCGAAGAACAATCGTCGCGCCGCGCCGGAAAATTTGCAACCTCGGGATCCGAGCTTCAACAAACCTCGGGGAAGCTACAGTAGATAGGGGATTGTGGGAGGAACAATTGTCTTAGAGAGGAGCTCGGGCCAATTCTGAACAGGGAGGAGAAAAACCCTCAACAAAGTGCCTTAGGGAGTTTAAAAGGAGAAAATCCAACCCTTAACGGGTTTCGGGCCGCAATTGGGCCCGGATCCGCTCGGCCGGGTCGGACGCGCCCCGTCCGACCGAGCGGAACCAACCAAATTGCGCCGCGCGTCCCCACAGGGGATCGGCGCGCATCCCGCACAGCAAACAGCCGTGCGGGGCGCGCCAGCGGCCGACGCGCGTCCCCGACCGCGCAGTCAACCCGCAGGCGACCGCCAATCGGAGCGCGACGCGCGTCCCGGCACTGTGCGGTCAGGCGCGCGGGCGGCGCCGCCTGACCGGCCGCAGACGTTGTCCCCTGCGCCGAGTCCCGTGAGCCCGCCAGTAGCCATGCGCCACGTGTCCCTGCGCCGGGCCTATGCACCCGCGCAGGGAACTCCGTAGACCGCCGCCCTGGACCGCGCCATCCGCAGCCGACACGTGGCTCCCGCCTGATCCAGTGCACCGCCGCTCGAAACCATGCACCGGCCGCCTCCATTCCGTGGACCGCGCACTGAAGACCACCCAATGGGCGCCCGCCACGTGTCCTGCACGGGCTTATGCACCCAGCCGCGCTGCTCCGTGGACCAGCAGTTGCGGACCGGCCAATGAGGGCCCGCCACGTGGCACCCGGCGGTCCACCGCCTTCCCCCATGCACCAGTAACCTCCAGAAACTTCCGGGAGTCCGTTTTTGGGCATCCGGACTCCGAATTCGGCAAATAAATAGCCGTTTTCAAGCGTTTTCCGCGCTGAATCCAAATACGCCATCCGTTTGGCCTAGAAGCCTTTCTAAAATTCGGCAAATCCCGCCGAAGGCCAAACTAACAATAAATACAGTCCCGGACCCATCTGTGCTGTCCCTTTGACACACTGTGGATCAAACACCATCAATAGGTGTGCCACACTTGGATTCACGGGAAAAACGGTGCATGGAAACCTGGATCACTACATCCTCCCCCACTAAAAGAAAGTTTCGTCCTCGAAACTAAAATCATACCTCAAGTCCCTGGAGCCTCGAACAGGTGGGGGTGGGCATCCAACATCGCTGACTCCAGCTCCCAAGTAGCCTCGCGCTCGTCCTGGTTGCTCCACTGAACCTTCACATAAGGAATGGCCCGGCTGCGCAGCTCTCTAACCTCGCGGTCCAAAATCCGCAGTGGCCGCTCGACATAGCTCAAGTCCTCAGCAACCTCCAGTGGGGCGAAATCGATGATGTGCGACGGGTCATGAACATATCTCCTCAGGGTGGATACATGAAACACGTCGTGAACACTAGCCAATCTGGGGGGAAGTGCAAGCCGGTAGGCAACTGGCCCAATGCGCTCCAATACCTCAAAAGGTCCGATATAACGAGGGCTTAGTTTTCCACGAATCCCAAATCTCCGAATCCCTTTCGACGGCGAGACTTTCAAAAAGACATGATCGCCCACCCGAAACTCCAAGTCTCGTCGTCGGGTGTCAGCATAACTCTTCTGCCGGCTCTGAGCTGTCTCCAGATGTCGTCGAATCAGTCTGACCTTTTCCTCTGCCTCCAACAGTAGATCAGGACCCAAAGTCTTCTTCTCACCCACATCACTCCAATATAGGGGGGACCGACACTTGCGCCCATACAACGCCTCAAACGGAGCCATCTGGATGCTCGCTTGATAGCTGTTGTTGTACGCAAACTCAACCAATCCGAGATGTCGGTGCCACCCGCCTCCAAAATCCAGAACGCATGCCCGCAGCATATCCTCGAGAGTCTGAATAGTGCGCTCTGACTGCCCGTCCGTCTGTGGGTGGAACGCTGTACTGAAGCGAAGCCGTGTCCCTAGGGCCGTCTGTAAGCTCCTCCAAAAGTGAGAGACAAACCTCGAGTCCCTGTCCGATACAATGGAAATGGGTATCCCGTGCAATCTGACCACCTCGGCCAAGTACATCTGTGCCAGTCGATCCAATGGCCAAGTCATCTGAACCGGTAAGAAGTGAGCGGATTTGGTGAGTCTATCCACGACCACCCAGATCGCATCCGCTCCAGTCTGAGCCCTCGGCAATCCAGTGACAAAATCCATAGTGATATGATCCCACTTCCACTCAGGGATTGGAAGACTCTGCAACTTGCCAGCAGGTACACGATGCTCGGCCTTCACTTGCTGACAAGTCAAGCAGTGCGCCACAAAATCTGCCAATGTCTCTCTTCATGCCGCTCCACCAGAACTGTCCCTTGAGGTCCTTATAATCTTAGTCCCACCAGGATGGATGGTATAAGGTGTATAATGAGCCTCCGCAAGATCTGCTCTCGAATCTCTGAGTCCATAGGCACGCAAGCTCTGTCCCTGTACCGTAGTACTCCCGAAGCATCAACTGAGAAGTCCCCTGCCTCGCCGGCCTGAATCTGCTCTCGAATCCTCATCAGATGGGGGTCCTCACTCTGTTTCTCCCGGATCCTGTCCAACAGAGTGGGCTGCACGACCAAGGACAACAGTCTAGCAGAAACCCCAGGGGATACTACCTCAAGCTCTAACCGCCTCATCTGCTCTAGCAATGGTGCCTGATCGGTGATCATCATAGATAAGCTCTGCACTGCTCTCCTGCTCAGGGCATCAGCGACCACGTTGCCTTGCCGGGATGGTAGAGTATGTCCACATCGTAGTCCTTTAACAGTTCCAACCATCTGCGCTGCCTCAAATTGAGCTCCTTCTGTGTGAACAGATATTTCAGGCTCTTGTGGTCGGTGTAAATCTCGCAGTGCTCCCCATACAGATAGTGGCGCCACAACTTCAGTGCAAAGATCACAGCCGCTAGCTCCAAGTCGTGGGTAGGGTAATTCTTCTCATAATCCTTGAGCTGCCGCGAAGCATAAGCGATTACCTTACCCTCCTGCATCAGCACGCAACCAAGTCCACTGTGCGATGCATCACTGTAGATCACGTATCCTTTCCCCATGACAGGGAGGGAAAGGATAGGAGCTGTCATCAATCTGCTCTTCAGTTCCTCGAAGCTCCTCTGGCAATCCTCACTCCAGATGAACTTGATTCCTTTGCGCGTCAAACGGGTGAGTGGGGCGGAAAGTTTCGCAAAACCTTCCACAAACCGACGGTAATAACCTGCCAAGCCCATAAAACTGCGAACCTCTGCTACCGTCGTCGGTCGGGGCCAATCCCGGATCGCCTCAATCTTCGCCGGGTCTACCGCCACTCCCGCGGCTGAGATCACATGGCCTAAAAAGGCAACCTCTCGAAGCCAAAACTCGCACTTAGACAACTTGGCATACAACTTCTTCTCCCTCAGAAGTTGCAGCACTATCCTCAGATGCTCCTCGTGCTCCACATCGCTCCGAGAGTAAATCAGGATGTCATCGATGAACACTACCACAAACCGGTCAAGATAAGGTCGGAAGATCCTGTTCATCAAATCCATGAATGCGGCAGGGGCATTAGTCAATCCAAAAGGCATGACGGTGAACTCATAATGCCCGTACCGAGTCCTGAATGCTGTCTTCGAGACATCCTCGGCCTTCACCTTCAGTTGGTGGTAACCAGACTGTAAGTCAATCTTGGAGAAGACACAAGACCCTTGCAGCTGATCAAATAAGTCATCGATGCGCGGCAAAGGGTACTTGTTCTTGATGGTCACTTTATTCAGCTCCCGGTAATCCACACAAAGTCGAAGTGAACCATCTTTCTTCTTCACGAACAGCACCGGTGCTCCCCAAGGTGATACACTCGGCCTCACAAAACCTTTATCCAATAGGTCCTGGAGTTGCGCCTTCAACTCCCGCAGCTCCGCCGGTGCCATTCGATAAGGGGCCTTGGAGATTGGCGCAGTTCCTGGGACTACGTCAATCAAAAACTCGATCTCCCTATCCGGCGGCATACTAGTCAGCTCTGGTGGGAAAACATCCGGGAACTCGTGGACTATAGGGATATCCGCGAGTCCCGGTGCCGCCGTAGGCCCCTCAACCACACTGGCCAAAAGGCCACGCATCCACTGCGCATCATCTGCCTCGCACGAGAAGTCGAAACTATCGCGGCGAAGAAAGTACTCTGGCATCCTCTGTACACAAACACCTCCTGGCCTGGCTCGCTAAAAGTCACCGTCCTCGCGGCACAATCAATAGTGGCATAATAGCGAGTCAGCCAGTCCATCCCAAGTACCATATCAAAGTCTCGCAGCTGACTCAGGACCATCAGGTCCGCTGGCAAGATCCACGACTCGATCTGTACGGGGCAAGACCAACAACACTCCTCTACAAGTAAAGTATGCTCCGGAACCCGTACCTCTAATGCACGTGGCAACCGACCTAGCTCTAGTCCATGAGATGATGCAAATGCTCTACTGATGAAAGAATGGGATGCACCGGTATCAAATAAAGTGCGAGCTCTACTGCCAGAAAGTAAAACGATACCTGCCACCACGTGGTCGGCTGCCAGGAGTCCTCAACCTGGGCGGCATAAACCCGCCCGCTCGATGCCGGTGGTCGGCGGTCTGCCGGATGAGAAGAAGGGGCCCTGCTCGCTGGAGCATAGGACCGCTGCTGGGGCGCCGGTGGGGCTGATGCTGAAGAAGGTGCCGGTGCTGACGCATAAGGGCAGGTAGCTCGAACATGGCCCGACTGTCCGCACCGATAACAGCGGCCAAACCTCTGGTCACACTATCAGGAGAATGCTGCCCCTGGCAGAAGATGCACCTGGCTGGGGTCTGGGGCTGCCTCCCCTGCTGCTGCTGCGGCCTCTGCCGCTGAGATCCCTGCTGCCGGGACTGCGACCTCTGCTGCTGAGAATGCTGCTGCTGTCGCGAGTGCTGCTGCTGGTGCTGTGGGGGCCTCTGAGATCCACCATGCCCACGCCGCTCCGAACGCCCGCGGCCAGAGAACTGAGGCGGCGGGGGTCGGGGCGGCCTCCAGGAGCTAGTCTGCCCCCCATCGTCCTGAGCTGGCCGCTTCCTGTCAGATCCCTGAGCGACCAGGCCCCCACGTCTGGCGACAACGTGGTCTCCTCTCTCGATCCACTGTGCGTGCTCGGCCGCCTCCTCCAGTGTCTGTAGTCTCTGCGCATGCACTAAGGTATAGAGCTCCGGGCGCAGGCCCGACTCGAAAAGCTCCACCTGATGTGGTCCATCCCTCGCGACATAGGGAACGCAGCTGAGTAGTCGCGAGAACTCCTGGAAGTAGTCCCATGCCGACCGTTTCGCCCCTGCTGGAGATTCTTCAGGTCATCCTCTACCTTTTTCTTCACGCTGGTGGAGAAGTAAGTGTCCAGAACCATCCTCTTGAACTCTGCCCATGGTAGCTGCCGGGTGATCTGAAACTCCAGGGGCTCCACCCGACGCCACCACGTATCCGCATCCCCATCCAAACAATGCACTGCCATGTGAACCTGGTACTTCTGATCGACGAAGAAGTCTCGGAACAACTTCTCCATGGCTGAAAGCCAAGTCCCAACCTCCCAAGGGTGAGTGCTCCGTCCAGAAAATCTCGGCGGTCCCCGCTTGCAGAAATGGGTGAGTTTATCAGTAAACTCCTGCTCCTCTGCGGGGGTCAAAGGTCGGATCGCTCCCGGGGCCCCGCTGCTCGAAGATGGTGCCGCAGGCACAAGCGGTACTATCGGTGGTACAACAGGTGGTGCGGGGGCCTCAGTGGTAGCAGTAGGGGGAGGGGCCCTAACCTGAGCAAGCAGCTGCTCAATCCTCTCCTCCTGCCGGCGGTGACCCTCCGCCAGCTGGGCCACCATGGCCCTCAGCTCAGCAATCTCGGAAGATCCGGACTGCTCCTGCCCCTCCGGGGGTGTAGGGGTACCCCGGGTAGGAATCCGCCGCCTGGGAGGCATCCTGCCACACAAAAAAACCACAGATCAGTAACGAAACCACACTCGACCCAATCTAGCGAAAGTCAAAGGCATCCTCCTATTTCTGTAACCTTATGTTGTCTGCAGCCAACATAATAGTTCGCCAGAAATAGGACATGCCAATCCCTCTTCACTCCCTGGAAGAGTCAAAATAATATGACCAAATTGCCGACTTTCGCATAATGTCACGTCACTCACGTCTTGCCTTCCTAGGGTCCGCCAAAAGCCTAGGGTTTCCTAAGTCCCAATTGACCTATCCCTAAGCTCTGATACCAACTGTGACGCCCCACTTCCCAGGGGTCACCCATCCTAGAACTACTCTAGCTCTAGCAGCTTAACTCTCATGTTCCCTTGGATCTTCTACCATCCAAAATGCTATAGCGGGTTAGAGATTTTAGTCCTATTATATCATTTATATAGAGGACTAATCCAAATTCCGGGGGTGTCACATTCTCCCCCCTTTAAGCCCTGACGTCCACGTCAGGCTCAAGCCACTCACAAGCACCAGGCGATGTGAGACTCGTCTCGCTAGACTTAGCCGACCTTGTGAGGAGCTCCACTCCACTCACAACGGTCATAGCCGGGGAGCCTCGCTCTACCCGCTATATAACCCGCTCAGCCGAGACTCATCTCACATTTCGGCTGGTGAATGGCTCCGATACAACTTAATCTGTCACGCCCCGGGGGTAAACCAGAACCCGGGTCGTCCACAGATCCGCCGTGTACACGGAATTTCCCGTGTACACGAAGCGCTGGTAACCTGCTCAGAATAAGATGATATAATAAAAGAGCATAAACAGAGCTAAATAGTACTAGTACATCTCAGATAAAAATAGAAAAGTAAAGTGCAGAAAGTAAACTCTCAATAATACATATGTCTCTCCCAGCTCACTAATCAAATACAACCAGCTGGCCGAAGCCAGACCCAAAAAGAAATGAAAAGTAGAGTATCTGAGAGTATCGGGTACATCTAATAATAAACTGGTGCCTGGGTGGACCGCTATCTAGTCCGCGATCCTCTTACCTCGATCCGCAGTGGAGGGTCCTGCAATAGCCGCAGACGACTCTGCAAAACAAAGGGGAAGAGAAGAAGAGAAACAGTGGGGAGTGAGAACTACTATAAAACAGTAGCCTCCTCCTAGTGGGTAAACCTCAACTCACATGTGCCCACTAGGACTATAAGAGGCAGAAAAGATGAACAAAGGTGGTAAGCTGTAAATAAAACTGCAGATGATGAATAGAGCTACCACTACATGCCTCTAGTGAGCTAACAGATAGAATAGCTATAAGTATGCATCAGAATGTAAATGCCTGCCTGCCTAGACCCAATCGATACACCAGTAAGCACTGGTACTGCCTGCTCTGCCTGCCAAATCGGGTATGCCAGCCTACGCATAACACCGATAGGAAAAGAGAGTCTCGAAGACTCGAAGCCTGTATGACGCACACTCCGGAGTGGCACTCGAGGGGAGCGACCCACACGAGTATAATGCCTGGGTAACAAGTACCAAAATAATGCCTGGGTAACAAGTACCAAATCAGCAGGACTGGATCATGACTCTGACCAAAGTGGGAAAACCCATCCACTAAAAGAAAGCCCAAAGCCTCTATCCCAATCTGATGCAATGACCACTGTCCGGTCAACCGCCAAGGATCCGCGGTTGCCGCAATGCCCTATCCTCACAGCCTGTCTGTCCCAAAGCCCACCACTGTCTGACTACACTATCCCAGCCCCTGCTCGATGCCGAGCGCACTATCCCCCAAATATAAATAAAAAGGAAAAGCATGGTTTCTCCTAAGTCAATTCCAGCATGATAGTGTAGCAGAAAAGGTGGCCTAACTAGATGTCCATTTAAGCATGCAAAGTCCTTTATTTAAGTACAGGGTTAAATATTATTATCTTCCCAATATCAAGTGACATATTTAATAAAGATTATCCGTTCGCTAGTCCATAGTCCATTTTCAGATGTAGCCCAAGCAATAAGTCCAATTCTCAATAAAAGTGCCATCTTAACTTGTCCCGGTTCATTTAGCAATATAATAATGAAGCAACTCCAATAGGCCTAGTGGGGACATTATAAGTGGGAGGTTAAGCAACGGTACCCACCTCGAGCGCTAAATCCAAGTTCCGACGGCGAAGTCCGCGCTCGGTCTCCAAGGATCACCGCAACACTGTGCCAAGGGTCCCACAGAATACACACAAATTACTATTCAAGTTTCACCCAAAATTCTGTCCCCTAACAATCAGATTCACTGTTCGATAATTTTTACCTGCGAAACGTGCCCAATAAATCTCCAGAAAAATACTATCACGATCTACGCGACGATACGGTCGAAACGAGTACCTGCACGTTTTCCCACGATTTTTCTGTGCTGAGAACGAAAATCGACAAGAGAGGCATCCCGAAGCAAGTCGATCGAAAAAACTGAATCTTAAAATACTGTAAACAGGGGCTTCTTACCTTCGGGAAAAATTCCAGTAATTCCAAGAAAATTCCAGGGGATTCCTTGCGACGTGTAGATGCAAATCCCCTTTTGAATCACCCTGTTTCGATGCTCGAGCACGAAGTTATCGCCGAAACAAGAGGGTGCTGTCCAAAAAACTCCGCGACGGAAAAAGGGTCAACAAGAAGCCATAAAATCACCATCAAAACCTCAGAACCAGGGGAAACTCATTAGAAGAGGAATTGAAGCCCTACCTGTTAGGAATCCAACGGCGCAAGAATCAAGAAAATACGATGTCGGGGTGAACCAGGGGAGCTTGAACACCGAGAAGCGACGAATCTGGAAATCGAAGAACAATCGTCGCGCCGCGCCGGAAAATTTGCAACCTCGGGATCCGAGCTTCAACAACCTCGGGGAAGCTACAGTAGATAGGGGATTGTGGGAGGAACAATTGTCTTAGAGAGGAGCTCGGGCCAATTCTGAACAGGGAGGAAGAAAAACCCTCAACAAAGTGCCTTAGGGAGTTTAAAAGGAGAAAATCCAACCCTTAACGGGTTTCGGGCCGCAATTGGGCCCGGATCCGCTCGGCCGGGTCGGACGCGCCCCGTCCGACCGAGCGGAACCAACCAATTGCGCCGCGCGTCCCCACAGGGGATCGGCGCGCATCCCGCACAGCAAACAGCCGTGCGGGGCGCGCCAGCGGCCGACGCGCGTCCCCGACCGCGCAGTCAACCCGCAGGCGACCGCCAATCGGAGCGCGACGCGCGTCCCGGCACTGTGCGGTCAGGCGCGCGGGCGGCGCCGCCTGACCGGCCGCAGACTTGTCCCCTGCGCCGAGTCCCGTGAGCCCGCCAGTAGCCATGCGCCACGTGTCCCTGCGCCGGGCCTATGCACCCGCGCAGGGAACTCCGTAGACCGCCGCCCTGGACCGCGCCATCCCGCAGCCGACACGTGGCTCCCGCCTGATCCAGTGCACCGCCGCTCGAAACCATGCACCGGCCGCCTCCATTCCGTGGACCGCGCACTGAAGACCACCCAATGGGCGCCCGCCACGTGTCCTGCACCGGGCTTATGCACCCAGCCCGCGCTGCTCCGTGGACCAGCAGTTGCGGACCGGCCAATGAGGGCCCGCCACGTGGCACCCGGCGGTCCACCGCCTTCCCCCATGCACCAGTAACCTCCAGGAACTTCCGGGAGTCCGTTTTTGGGCATCCGGACTCCGAATTCGGCAAATAAATAGCCGTTTTCAAGCGTTTCTCCGCGCTGAATCCAAATACGCCATCCGTTTGGCCTAGAAGCCTTTCTAAAATTTGGCAAATCCCGCCGAAGGCCAAACTAACAATAAATACAGTCCCGGACCCATCTGTGCTGTCCCTTTGACACACTGTGGATCAAACACCATCAATAGGTGTGCCACACTTGGATTCACGGGAAAAACGGTGCATGGAAACCTGGATCACTACAACGGTGGACCGCGCCAGCCCACGTGTCGCCCGACAATTGGCGGGCGCAGCGACCCGGCTGGCCCTGCGCGGACCGCGACGCGTGCAACACGCCGTGGACCGCGCCGCCACGCGGCGCGCCGTGATTAGCGAGCGCGCGTGCGCGGGGCGCGCAGGGCGCGGCGCGGGACACGTGGCGCGCCAGGGTGAATCCGAGCGCGCACAGTAGCAGGCTAGGCCGTATTCGGGCGCCTGAATCTTGTGCCCGAATTCGGATCCTCTTTTTTTGTTGGGTTGGGCTATAAATAGCCCATTTGGGCTTCATTTGGGGCTTCTTCTTTCGAGTTTTCTGAGCCCATCTTCGACAAGGAGGTTCACCTTCGAGTTTTCTTCGATATTTGGGATCCCGGAGATTTTAGGGAGTCATTCCATCAGCGTTCTCGTCGACATCGTGAGCTTCGATATGCCTTCGAGATCGATCTTCTTCGTCGACGTTTCTTCCGCGAGCTCTCCTGGGCTGACAGAAGGGAGTTTTTGACCGATTTCTACGGCATCAGTTCCATGAGAGGTAGATCTTCGTTTTCTGTGTTTACCGTTCCTCTCTGTTTGGGGTTTTTCTTGGGGTTTGCGGAGCATATTTGAACCCCTTTCTTGCTGCTGGTTTTTCTGGACAGCGGAGCTTGTTCGATTTTTATCTTCGCGCTCGGTTATCGAATTTCGGCCTGTGAGGACTTAATCGACATCTACGCTTCGCCAGGATTGCAGCCATATTTTTATTGAAATTTTTGGAGATCATCTCGTAGGTGATATTTTGACTTCTTTCGGACTGACTTTTTCGCAGATTTGTGATCGTGGGGATTTTTGATTACCGCGATGTTTGGACTGTATCTTTGTGCCCGGGAGGAGTTTTTAGGTGTTTTTGGGCTCGTTGGAATCGTAGGAACATGAGGATTATCCACGTTCAGTTTCAGCCCATTTGGACCTTGGATTGACGCATGCATTCAGGTGGGTTGCTTTCGTTTCTAAAACCGGTGGACGGTTCTCTAATTCTATCTGATAGTGAGCATGTATGATTGTGAGATGCATTAGGAAGCATGTTAGAGTGAGAGATGATATTTTCTTGTGTTGTTATTACGATCATATCAATTAATGCTTTCTATTTGTGTTAAATTAGATCCTGTTATTGGAACTTGACCAAACATCCTGTCATATGATGCATGTTTCAACCAGACTAGTAGAAAACTCCAACTTGGGCTAGTTTACTTATGCTTCAGACACTCCCACACATTTATTCTTTTCACCTGGACTTAGAGTGTTCCTTACCCAGGTAATGGGCCGAGAGGCCGGGATGTTGTGGGATGCATATTACACTCGTACCTGGGGACCGAGCGGAGTCTGATAGCTGTGTTTAGATCAGTACTAGTCTTGGGAGCCGTCTGAGTCGATGGTGGGTCCCGTTTGTCGAGATTTTCCAGTGAGTGAGTGAGAGATGTGATGTTAGTTACTGTCGATTTTGTTGATCGTGGATTTGGACTATAACCTGTATGAGCCATATTGAGCTCGACGAAGATGCGCGGATACTTTCCTCGGTGGGGTCGCGCCCCTCGAGTGCCGCTCCGGAGCTAGGCCTGTAACTTTGCTATCACGACTTGTCAGCACAGTCCCTCTGGCTGGGCCTTTTTTAGGCAGTCACGGATGCCCTACGTAAGTCCAGTCCTTCGTGGATGTAATGGCAGTAGGTGGGCGCAGGTTTGACTGGACCCTATGTGGCAGTCAGTGTAGATTGGGTGATTGTTTTATCGAGAGGTAGTAGATGCATCATATTTCATCTGTATCACCCTTTGAGCATTTAGATAGAGGTATAGTAACTGCAGAGTTATTTTCAGCCTTTCCTTTATAGTACTGCATCTGTTACTTTATGCCTCTAGTAGACTTGTTGGGCAGACCGTCGGGCTTGGTGGCGGTACCCACTGAGAACTACGTGACAGTGTAGTTCTCACACCCTCTGTCGGTGACAATTTTGCAGAGGCATCTTCGCCAGTTCCTACCCCTGCTGTTGCTGCTTCTTCTGATCGAGGCGAGGGAGTCGCGAGCTAGATCCCTATCTGTCTTTGGAGAGTAGTTGTACCCCCTTATTGGAAATTTACAGTATTGTCTGTTAGATTAGTATATTTTACTCTTTTGAGAGTTTTTTTTATTTTGAGAGACTGTTGTATGGTGAGGATCTGACTTGTTCTGTGAGCCTGTACATTAATGTATTATTATTTTAGTTTACCTCCCCGTTTGGGTTCTTAGATATTGTATCAGAGGATGATGTATTGATAATTATTTTGGGAGATGGATAGTGTATTTTTTTATTTTCAGTTATATAGTGATTGGATTTTTAGTTTTATAGCAGTTTACTTTCCAGCTCTGATATCTATATTGTAGTTGTATCATCTTTTGCAGGTTAGTCACTTCGTCTATACGGGGCTTCCCGTATGGGCGGCGGATCTGTTGGCGGGTCCGGACCGCAGTTTCGATCCCGGGGCGTGACAAACCGGAAGTTCAATTTGTTGAACTATCAATAGGGCAATTCATTCCTCGTGGAAAGAAAGTGAAAATTGATGCATCAGATAAATCCCCACTTCTGAAGAACATTTCAGACGGAGAGAATAAATTAATTTCTAGGTACTTTCATCATGCATGGAAACCATCTCTTATTGCCTTTCCCATTTTCTAGACTTTCCCATGTGGTGTATACTGATAGAAAAGATTTGCTAAAATTTGATTGTGGTTGATATTTAACTGATTTCGTGATAAAATAAAATAAAAAAAAATACTTACCGATAACGTAAATAATCCAAAATTTTTAAATGAACCGAAAGCGTGCGTAGCACTGCCCTAAGGTGTATTCCCGTCCTTACGTGCGGGATTAACCGAGAACACCATCCCAAGGTACGACCGGAATTCTTCTTCCTGCGAGCACGATCGTGGCGGAGGTTGACAGAAATTCTTTCAACACCCAATTAAAAAAGAGATGAAAAGATGAAAATGAATTGGTTAAGAGGTTTCTCTGTTTCTTCCTCTGTTTCTTATGCTGCAAGAACAGAGGAGAAACATACATAAATATATATACGAAAGAAGTCGAACGTTGGGAATCGAACGTTGCTCAACGTTCGACCCACGTAACGTTCGACACACGTAACAACGAGTAAGGCGCAAGAAACGGAACGAAAACCCACGTTCCGCCCATTGGGTTGCCTTTCGTGCCAAGTTAACTAAATAAATAAATAATAATAATAATAATAATAATAATAATAATAATAAAAAAATAAATAAATAAATAATAAATAAATAAATAACGAAAATTTTGAATTTTACCCCAACATACACAACGTCCAGCACTCGTTCAGAACAACAGCTATGTTGATTGATGCCATGCAACAGCTTCAAGGGCTAAAACTATGAATGATCCTTCTCCAGCTCGATCACCCGGTCAGCTTTCTAAACATTTGGTTATTTTTCATTGCGGTCATCACCATAGTCATTGTCATAATAAAAATGCAATGGCTAGGGCACTTGCTATTATTAGTTTCTGATATTAGACTATAGAATTTTAATTTCAAACCCAACTCAAAGGTGGGTTCCTTTTAAATTGTCAAAGGTAGGATTTATTTGAGAGAGGTCCTGATTCGTTTGGGGATTATGAGATTAGAGGTTTGGGTAATCTCTTGTAACTTGTAAGGCGATATTAACACCATTAGATTATGGGTTAATTGCATACATGTCCCTCCAAATATGTCGAATTGCAAATATATTCCTGCAAAATTCAACTTTTCATATTTATTCCTTCAAAAATTCAAAGTTTTTCAAATATGTCCCTCTGGTTAATCCTCGTTTGGAATCTGTTTATTTTTTAACAGATTCGATGTGAAATGACTTTTTTGCCCCCTTACAACTATATCCCTCCAAAAGCAATACTATTATACTTGTTATAAAAATGTCCCTCTCCAAAAATCATAAAATTCTATCATCAAAATAATTCTTTTTTTCCCTTTTTTTTTTTTTTTTTTTTAAAGGTATAATATGGAAAGGGTAAATATGTAAATTCAATTTTTAATCTAACCAAGGTTAAGCATTTAACCTAGGGTTAAATTAACTTTTTTAACAGAGATGGACGGTAGGGACATATTTGAATAACGGTAGATTTTTGAAGGAATAAATATGAAAAGTTGAATTATGCAGGAATATATTTACAATTCGACATATTTGGAGGGACATATATGCAATTAACCCTTAGATTATCATGGTTTTGTGGTTGAATCTTTGGAAGAAAAGCCCTTTGATAAAGGTTTGAGTGAGAAGACTCGATAAATGAGTGAAGTATTTTCTTGTTTTTTGTTTTTTTTTTTTTTCTTCTTTCAGTTCTTGGAAATTATTGTAGTGGTAAGTTATATTTATATTCTTTCTTTCTAGTTATTTCCTTGATACACTAGCAACTTAGTTTTTATGAGGCAAAATTTTTTTATACAATCAATAATTGACACCAAAATGCATTTGAAATATGTGAGCCTACCATTGGAGAATATCCCGAATAAATGTGGAATGCATCCAATTCAAGGTATTTGTAAAATATTTATCTTTTCAAATTGATTCTATTAAATAATTTAAAATTCAGTAAATTCAAATTGAAATATAAATGAATGCTGTAAAATAAAAGGTTTAGAGAAGGCCTGTGGATTGAGGCGTGCAGAGCACTGTCCTAGAAGCAAGATTGCCCCTCTGCGTGCGAGGCTTCCCGGCAATCACTTCCAGCGATACAACGTTCACGTTCCACCCCGTCGGCACGATTTCAAGGTGGCGCGAGGTGAACCTGGCAAGCTTTCAAAAATCCAGCAAATCGAAAAACACGAAGTGACTAGGGTAAAATTTGGAATATGGGATTAGGGGAGATAGCGGCGTGAATGAGAAGAAAGGAGAACGTACGGGAAAACCTCCTCTTAAACATCCGAAATGAGCGAACGTGCACCAACGGCAAGATACCCACCTCCGCAAGGTAAGCGAAGAGATCGTGCTCTAACGGCACGATATCTTGCCCCGCAAGATAAGAATTAATTAAATTAATAAATAAAAATAAAAATTAAATAAAAGCAAAAATAATAAAAAGATCCGTGAGAAATTACTGCGCGCGCCGCCGCCCGGCACAATAATTTTTAAATAATTTTTAAATAAATTTTAAATCATCAAAAAATTCTAAATAAAATCCAACAGTGTACATGTCACTGAAAGAAAAGTGGATGTGGTTGTCTCTCCTTTAGATGGGAAATTAAAAATTCCTTTAGCAAATCCAGGGAACAATAGCTCCAGTGAAGGCTGGCTATTGAGTTCTAGAGGTGCATCGCGAAGAGTCCAGCGAGCACCTAAGTTTAAAAGATTGTACAAGTATGGAGAGAAGATCAAACGGCTCTCTTGCAGGAATTTGGAGGAAAAATATGATAATTGTGTGCAAAAGGACCATGGGTCCATATCAAATCAACCGTGAGTGTCAGAGGTAAGATTAATTTAATGTTCTTGTATCCTTAAAGTCAAGTTTTCTAAAATACATTGCTCCACTACTCTTCACATGCTTCGAAGGAGGGTCCTGACTAGGGACGTCCTGCAGAAGAGGAATTGGTCCGGTCCAATTTGCTGCGCTATCTGTCTGGGACCCGAAAAAACTGCGGACCACCTCTTCGTCACCTGTACCTACGCCAATTCTTTGCTGGAGAGCTTGCTACCTAATAAACTAGAGCTCCGGAGCTGCCCGTCTGTCGCCAAGCTTTGGGAGGCGAGCTCCTTCAAAGGGGGAGCCTAGGGCAGAAGGTCTTTAACCACCATCGCGACCACCTGGTGGACGGTTTGGTTGGAAAGAAACCGAAGGGTTTTCGAAGAAAAGAATCGTTGTCCTCGTATTTCCCTCGCCGAAATCAGGCTCAACCGCTCTCACTGGACTAGGTTTTGTGCTTAGTAGTTTTTTTTTTTTTTTTTTTTTTTTTTTTTTTGGGCCCGGTTGCTCCTTAGCTTTTACCGGCTGCCCCTTTGCTAAATTCACCCCCCCTTGAATGAAGCGGCAGCATGCTGCTTTTCTCAAAAAAAAAACTTTTCTGGAATATCATGAGTTTCACCACAACTGTGACTTTTTCTTTTTGTCTTATCAACCATTTGGTATATATCCCAAAAAGAGAGCTTTCCACTGATATTGCTGCACAAGTTCCTCAGAATATTTTTTTTTCCAACATGCACGGGTTAATAATGTTTGTTTAGATATTTTGCACCTGATAATTTTACTATGCAGGTAAAAAGAAGATCAAAAGATGTGGGCGTATATTCATTAAAGAGGAAGCTGAGTGAGACTTCCTTCCTATTTTACTCTCAAAAACTATTTAAGTAAAAGAGAGTTGCATCAAATTTGCTGGCCCATTTTAGTTGCTGCAGCATTTTTGGTTGAGTTTTTACTGTTAAGATTTAGACAGTTAAGCTAAGAGATTTTTTAATGGCTTTTTCTTTTTGTCTCATCAACCATTTGGTATAAATTTTTTATTGTTTCAGTCTAATAAATTTTTTTTTTTAATAAAGGGTTTGATTACTTAAAGAGAAGCAATCGATCTGTTGACTAAATGCAAGATTTTATTTCCTTCATTTTGTTTATAGCTAAAATATATATGGACTTGAATTATATTGATTTTTTTTGTTATTGTATTTAAGTTGATAGCCTTTTTTTTTTTTTTTTTTTTTTTTTTTTTTATTATGGATGTTGAATATACGATACTTCTTGAAACTTTTTGAAATTTTTTTTTCCTGTTTTGCTTACTAAATTTGTTGTGTTCGAGATTTTTCACATGTGTATAAATATTTTCATAAATATTTATATTGATATGAGATAATTATTTTGGCTAACTAAATCATCATTTCATTATTAATGCATTAAAATTTTATTCTTTTTTTCTGTTGGGATAAAAATTTATTTGTCGGCACTTTTTTCTATTTGCCAAAAATTATTATTGGCGAAAACAAATGCCCTTAGAAATATTTTTGCCGGCACTTATGATTGTCATTATACGTTAGGATATATAAATGGCACTCGCAAGTGCCGACATTTTATTATTTACGGGCGGTTTTGAGTAGAGATATTTTTATCGGCACTTATGATTGCCACTCTGCCACTCTACGTTAGGATAGGTGGCACTCGCAAGTACCTGCACAAAAAATCGTCAGGTCTCCTAGAATTTTTACTATTCAACCAACCACCCACTAAATCCTAGAGGACTATTATTATCCTAACCGCACATTCTTTAATTTAAGGACTAAAAAATTGATAGCACCAATTACTTTGTGCTATCGATAGTATTCCAACCTAATTCAATAAAATATTTTATATATATATATATATATATAAAGAGGTCCACAGTGATCTCTCACGCGGTCCACGAGAACCCAACAATTCCTCTTCTTTATAAAATAAGAAAATTACTTGAAAAGAGCACCAAAATATATTATATTTTATATGAAAAATGAGCTATAATTAATCTAATTTGTAGCACAAACAAGAAAAAACGTCAAATAAAAAAAATAGCAAGAGATCTAATACCAAATTCTCAACTTTTTTTGGGAATACAACAAAGTAGAGCCCTAATTTTACAACAAAGTAGATCGCTAGCTAGATTTGCCCAAATTAGACTGCACTAAAACAAAATTAATTACAAAATCTTTGGTATTAGTTGGTGAAAAAAAATAGGGAAGTGATGGCAGGATATATGGAAATATTTCGCGGCGACAATAATCGCCACTAAAGCTTTCACTTTTTTTTTTTTTTTTTTTTCATGCGATTACTTATGAAGAATTGGTTGCTTATGTATTGGTGGCGACAATCATGTATCGTCACTATATCTTTACATTGGTGGCGACAAGTTACTATCGCCATAAAAAAGTCGCCATCAAAATTCCTTTCTCTTGTAGTGTACAGTAGTTTTAGGATGGGTTAATCCCTGGTAAATGGGGCATCACAGTTGATATCAAAGCTAATCATACCGAAAATATGGGATTAGTCTCGACTGAGTTAAGGTTATTGTTGGCTATTTATTTATGGGTTAAAAATAGGTCCAACTTCCTGTCTGTGACAATAGGCTCAGGAGACTAATAAGTTGAGTTGGGTGAGCCCAATAAGTTGAGTGGGGCTGCGGTCCACAATAGACCTAACGGCAAAAGGCCCAACAATAGACCTAACGTCCAGGTGGGTTGAGTCCGGTAGAGACCCGTGGGCGCTGTGTCTGTACGCTTTAAGTGAATTAGTTGCGTATTTCTAATAGCTCGAGCTTTTGGGATTAATGGTTAGCGCCAACGATCCGACAAGTGGTATCAGAACCAGTGGCACGGGTTCTGGTATCAGAGCCAGTGGCACGGGTTCGATTCCCACACGGTGCAGGTGTTGGGAGGGGGATTGTTGGCTATTTATTTATGGGTTACAATAGGCCCAGGAGACTAATAAGTTGAGTTGGGTGAGCCCAATAAGTTGAATGGGGCTGCGGTCCACACTATAGACCTAACGGCAAGAGGCCCAACAATAGACCTAACGTCCAGGTGGGTTGAGTCCGGTAGAGACTCGTGGGCGCTGTGTCTGTACGCTTTAAGTGAATTGGTTGCGTATTTCTAATAGCTCGAGCTTTTGGGATTAATGATTAGCGCCAACGATCCGACAGTTATATAGCGGGTAGAGCGCGGCTCTCCGACTAATAATTATTGTGGGTGTAATACGGCTTTCCATAAGATCGGTTAAGGTTAGGAGATGAGTCTCACATCGTCTGATGCTTATAAATGTGCTTGAGAGTAGGGAGGAATGTGATACGAGGATTTTAGGCCTTAAAGAGCCGTAGGATTTTGAATAATCTTATATATAAGATATAATAAGACTAAATTTCTTAACTCGAATAAAATATTTTGGACGGTAGATAGAATCAAAAAGCTAAAAGAATTAAGCGTGCTAGAACTAGAGTACAAACATTTTGTTTGTACAGGGTTCATGAGAATTTTGGTTTGATTATTGAAAATTCAAACTATATTTGCGAAATCTAAAATAAAGGCCTATTTTTGCAAATGTGTAAACCTAGCGAATTTTTAATTCAAACAAGCTTTTATAATTGATAGTTCACCGAAAAAGTTATAAGAGTTAAAATATAAATATTAAAAATAATAAATATTATTAAATATCATTAAATAGATATTTATTAATGCGTAAAATTGCTATTTTGTTTAAGAAAAGTTAACTTAAACCGGTTAACTAATCGAGAAGAACAACATACAAACTGTGCAATTTTAGAATGACATGTTTAATAACTAAAACTTTGTAAGGTTACATATACAATTTTGTAAGGATCAAAATATAATTTTACTATTTTATAGGGACGCATATATAATTAATCCTAATAAAGAAGGCTAATTGCACTTTTGGTTTCTCAAATTTTGAATCTCATGACACTTTGGCACTTAAACTTTAATTTGTTATAATTTTATTTCAAAGTTTTTAAATTACTTGTTGCAATCAAGTCTAACATTCTAATATAGTTAGGTAAATAGTAATATATTATGTAACGATCCGGCCTACTAGCAATAATAACTTGTTGGATCCAAACCACAGCCCAAAATGCTTAAACCGAGTTATTATTACTAGTGTTCATGTCTCATATAAATCCACGTCACAGACTCCCCCCGTTTAGGTATCCACGTCACAGACTCCCCCCTAAATCAGCCCTGTCATCTAGACCCAGGCTCAGCTGA
Organism: Tillandsia fasciculata; assembly: GCA_029168755.2. Classification (NCBI taxonomy): domain Eukaryota; kingdom Viridiplantae; phylum Streptophyta; class Magnoliopsida; order Poales; family Bromeliaceae; genus Tillandsia; species Tillandsia fasciculata. The sequence continues at coordinate 3,896,529 of CM054945.1, forward strand.
AACTCGCCTCACCAGGCATCTAGACTCAGGCTCAGCTGAAACTCGCCTCACCAGGCAATGTGAGACTTATCTCGCTAGTCCTCCCAGGCTCAGCTGAGACTCGCCTCACCAGGTAATGTGAGACTTATCTCGCTAGTCCTGTCATCTGGACTCAGGCTCAGCTGAGACTCGCCGCACACTTCCGGCTGGTTATTGGCTCTGATACCAAATATAACGATCCGGCGCACTAGCAATAATAACTTGTTAGGCCCAAACCACAGCCCAAAATACTTAAGCCGAGTTATTATTATTAGTGTCCATGTCTTATATAAATCGAATCACAATTCCATCCACATCCGATGAGGGACTATTCAGGACGTCACATATTATTAATATAATACTGATGTTGTCACGCCCCGGGTGCAAATCAGGACCCGGGCCCGTCTACAGATCCGCCGTGCACACGGAATTTCCCGCGTACACGAAGCGCTGGTAACCTGCTCAGATATAAATGTACAATAAAAGAGCATAATACAGAGCTGAAATAGAAGAACCACATAGTATCTCAGACTGGAACTACAAATACAACTGTAATATGTACAATAATCTCCCAGCTCACTAAAATAGTACAACCAGCTGGCGGAAGCCAGACCCAAAATAAAAGGAGAATATCACAGTCTGAGTGGAGGGTACAACGTCTATCTACAGCTCTCAGTCTCCCAGGAGATCTATCTATTCAGCGATCCCCTTACCTCGATCAGCTGCCGATGGCCTAGCAGCTCCCGCAGATGACTCTGCAAAATAAAGGAGAAGAAAGAAACAGAAAACAATAATGGGGGTGAGAACTACCAGATAAACCAGCAGCCTCCCCTAGTGGGTAAAACCTCAACTCTGACGCACCCACTAGGACTACTAGAGGCAAAAAGGGGAAGTGGTAGATACAAAAGATGCTGAAACAGGAAAACTATCACTACTATGCTGTCAAAACTGTATGCATGCATCAGAAATAGTATCTGACCAAATAAACCCAATCTAGTCACCAGTAACAACTGGTATTGCCTGCTCAGCGGAATCTGCACACACGGCTCGAAACCGCGGGATCGGCTCACACGGCTCGCATCCCAACATAAGTATCAGACCGGCACACACGGCTGGGTCCGAGAAAGCACACCTCCGGAGTGGCACTCGAGGGGAGCGACCCACACGAGTAAAATATCTCTGTCATCAGTATCACAAGTATCTCTGTAGCACATGTCTCAATATAGCAGGACTGGATCATAACCATGATCAAAGTGGGAAACTCCATCCACTATAGAAACCCAATCCCCAACTGATGCAATAAATAAACCAAACTCAACCCCAATCTGATGCAAGGATAAACATCTGGTCAACCGCCTACTGTCCGCGGTCACCGCAATACCCCACAAGTCCACAATCTAGCACAACCTTGGCTACACTATCCCAAACCCCTGCTCACACTTGAGCAACAACATATGAATGCAAAGGACAACAATGAAACATGTTCAAATCCCAATATGATAGTGTAGCAATGAATAGTGGCCTTACCTGATGTCCGGGCATGCATGCAACTGTCTTTATTTTTAAAAGTTGTAAAATAGTGTCAAAGGTTTAAAACAATTGATTTACTGAATAAAAGTCATTTGCATGCGAGATCATAGCCTTTGTCTCAATCACAGTGTCCCAATATAAGTCATCATATCATTTGTGGGGTTATATTAAATTTTAGGGGAGTTTGTCCCAGCGGTTGTCATTTGTCATATTAATTTGTCCCAATGGTTCTCATTAATTGTCCTGTTAGTTGTCCTGTTAGTAGTCCTGTTAGTAGTCCTGTTAGTAGTCCTGTTAGTAGTCCCAATGGTTCTCATCATGTTACTTTGTCCCAATTGTTCTCATTAATTGTCATATTTTAGGGGATTTCTAGTAATCCCAGTGAGCTTGTCAAAAATGAGGTAAGCAACAACCGCCCACCTCGAACAGCTCAAACAACACCCCAGGTAGTCTCCTGGTTGTCCACAGTCCTCAAATCCTGCAAATCAACGCTCCCGGTATAAATACAAATCCCAAAAAGTACAATATTTGCTGTTTTTCAGACAGCACGGGAAAAGAGGAATTTTTCACCTCTAAAATGAGCTCCTAAAATCCCAGAAAAATCACGGTTGCGTTCCTCGCGAAGAGTAGATCAAAATCGACTCTTAAAACGCCTCGATCTGACGCTCCTACGTCAAGATAAAAATCGGAGAAGTCGGTGCTGTCCAAAAAACATCACAGTAAAAAGGGGGGTCAAAGAGGACCTAAAAACTGTGCCAAAAGTACGAAACGGAGCAAAATGATCAACACGGAAATCGAAGCCCTACCTCTTACGGTCGCGCTGCCGCAAAAATCGTCCAAAAATTCCACCTGGTTAGCCCGCAGTGAATTTTCGACGGAACTGCGACGGGAAATGGGCCTAAAAGAAAATCGTCGCAGTGCGCCGCGTCGCAGATATCTCACTATCTGTAACTCCTAAATTCCTGAGATTCTAGAGAGAGAAAGAAGAGAGAGAGAGGAACAACTTTCGTATTGGCACTTTTTCTGATTCTCTCTCTTGGCTCGCAAAACGAGGTGCAAATGAGAGGGGTGAGGGCTCTTATATAGTGGGCCAAAAGGGAATATTCCCTCACGGAATCCTGATCCAAACACGAAACACCGAAACGGCCAACCAGGAAGCGCCACGTGTCAACCAAACAGGAAACAGCCTGTGCAGGGCCAATCAGATTTCGCCACGTGTCCACGTGGTCCACGTGATCGGTCCGCGCTCCGGGTTCTCCGGAAAATGTCGGCCAATAGGAGCGTGCCACGTGTCACCATCCAGACGCTTCTAGAAGCCGGCCAGCCAATCAGGAGCTGCCACGTGGCAAGGGAGAATTCGGTGCACCCGGTGCACGCCAGGCCGTGGACCGCGCACCAGCGCCCCCTGCCCGCGCCTGCCCGCGCCTGCCCGCGCCTGCCCGCGCTGCGCTCCGCCGCTGCGCCGCCGCTGCGCCGCTGCCCGCCGCCGTGCGCCGCCGCCCGCCGCCGCTCGCCGGCGGCCGCCGCCGGCCGGAACAGTAATTCCGGCCGGCGGTTACTGTTCCGGCGTGAACAGTACCCAAAGCCGAAAAATAAAGCGAATATACCATTTTGACCGTTTTCGCGCGCTGAGTCCAAATACGACGTCCGTTTCGCCAAATTCTCATCCGAAATTTTGCCGAAAGCTCCCGGAAATTCCCGTTTGCTCCGATTTTCGCGCAGAGTCTCTTAAAAATATCCAATTTCGATTCTACAAGCTTCGTTGCACTGTACAAGCTTCTACAGTCACTATTAATGTTGCGGAGTTCTGGATCATCACATCCTCCCCCACTAAAAAGAGTTTCGTCCTCGAAACGAGACTAAACAATAATCCTCAGTCCGATGTCTCGAATAAGTAGGGGTGAGCATCCCTCATCTCCGACTCGAGCTCCCATGTAGCCTCGCGCTCGTCATGATTGCTCCATTGGATCTTCACATAGGGAATGGCCCGATTGCGCAATTCTTTCACCTCTCGATCCAGAATTCGCAGTGGGCGCTCCTCATACCTCAAATCCTCGCTGATCTCGAGCGGTGTGAAGTCGATGACGTGCGATGGGTCGAAGACATACTTCCTCAAAGTAGAGACATGAAATACATTATGGACACCAGCAAGCCTCGGAGGAAGTGCAAGTCGGTAGGCAACTGGCCCGATACGCTCCAATACCTCAAAGGGTCCAATATATCGGGGGCTAAGTTTCCCACGAATGCCGAATCTCCTGATTCCTTTGGACGGCGAGACTTTCAGGAATACATGATCACCAACCTGAAAAAGTCTCGTAACATCGGCATAGCTCCTTTGTCGGCTCTGGGCGGTCTGAAGATGCTGTCGAATCACTCGGACCTTCTCTTCTGCCTCTATCAAGACATCTGGTCCCAAGGTCCGCCTCTCGCCCACGTCACTCCAATAAAGCGGTGATCGACACTTGCGTCCATACAATGCTTCAAACGGAGCCATCTGAATGCTTGCTTGAAAGCTATTGTTGTACGCGAACTCAGCTAAAGATAAGTGTCGAATCCACCCTCCGCCGAAATCCAAGACGCAAGCCCTCAGCATGTCCTCCAGGATTTGTATCGTCCGCTCTGACTGCCCATCAGTCTGCGGATGAAAAGCTGTACTGAACCTGAGTTCAGTCCCCAAGGCTGTTTGCAAACTTTTCCAGAAATGCGAAACAAACCTCGGGTCTCTATCTGATACAATGGAGGCTGGTACTCCATGTAATCTCACTATCTCATCCAGATATAACTGGGCTAGTCGCTCAAGTGGCCACGTAGTCTGCATGGGCAGAAAGTGCGCCGACTTGGTAAGTCGATCCACGACTACCCAGATAGCGTCTGCTCCTCCCTGTGCCCTAGGCAGTCCGACCACGAAATCCATCGTAATGTGGTCCCATTTCCACTGGGGAATTGGGAGACTCTGTAACTTGCCAGCTGGCACTCGATGCTCAGCTTTCACCTGCTGACAAGTTAAACACTGAGCCACAAATCTCCCGACATCCCTTTTCATGCCATTCCACCAGAAATGTGCCTTGAGGTCCTTATACATCTTAGTCCCACCAGGATGTAGGGTATAAGGTGTATAATGGGCCTCTCGCAATATCTGCTCTCGGATCTCCGCATCCGCTGGCACACATGCTCGGTTCCTGTACCTCAGTACTCCCGAGGCATCTACCGTAAAGTCCCCAGACTGATTACTCGGAATTTGATCTCTAATCCTGGTCAAGTGGGGGTCCTCACTCTGTTTTCCTTGATCCTGTCTAGCAGAGTGGGCTGCACGACTAAAGATGTCAGTCTAGCAGAGACCCCAGGGGACACAACCTCTATCTCGAGCCGTCTCATCTCCTCTAATAGCGGTGCCTGGTCTGTGATCAACATAGACAAACTTTGCACCGCTCTCCTACTCAAGGCGTCAGCGACCACATTAGCTTTGCCTGGGTGGTAGAGAATATCTACATCATAATCCTTTAATAGCTCTAACCACCTACGCTGCCTCAAATTCAGCTCCTTCTGCGTGAACAGGTACTTTAGGCTCTTGTGGTCGGTGTAGATTTCACAGTGCTCTCCATAAGGTAATGACGCCAAAGCTTTAGTGCAAACACTACAGCAGCAAGCTCCAAGTCATGGGTAGGGTAATTCTTCTCGTAATCCTTGAGTTGCCTTGATGCATAAGCAATTACCCTCCCTTCTTGCATCAACACACAACCAAGTCCACTGTGTGATGCGTCACTGTAGATCACATATCCTTTCCCCATAACAGGGAGGGAAAGGATAGGAGCGGTCATCAATCTATTCTTTAGCTCCTCAAAACTCCTCTGACAATCCTCACTCCAGATAAACTTCACTCCTTTACGCGTCAAGCGAGTGAGGGGTGTGGAAAGCTTCGCAAAGCCTTCCACAAACCGACGATAATACCCAGCTAAACCCATAAAGCTACGCACCTCAGAAACGGTCGTCGGTCGGGGCCAATCCCGGACTGCCTCAATTTTCGCCGGGTCTACCGCCACACCTGCGGCGGAAATCACATGGCCCAAGAAAACTACCTCCCGAAGCCAAAACTCGCACTTTGCCAGCTTGGCATACAACTTCTTCTCTCGCAGAAGTTGCAGCACGATCCTTAAGTGCTCCTCATGCTCCGCATCACTTCGGGAGTAGACCAGGATATCATCAATGAACACTACCACGAATCGATCTAAGTATGGTCGAAGATCCGGTTCATTAAATCCATGAATGCGGCAGGGGCATTAGTTAGCCCAAAAGGCATAACTGTAAACTCATAATGCCCGTACCGTGATCTAAATGCCGTTTTCGGAATATCCTCGGCCTTCACCTTCAACTGGTGGTAACCGGATTGCAGATCTATCTTAGAGAAGACACAAGACCCTTGCAGCTGATCAAAAAGATCATCGATGCGCGGCAAAGGGTACTTGTTCTTGATGGTCACTTTATTTAATTCCCTATAGTCCACACAAAGTCGAAGTGACCCATCTTTCTTCTTCACGAATAGCACCGGCGCTCCCCAAGGCGACACACTCGGCCTAATAAAGCCCTTATCCATTAAATCTTGGAGTTGCGCCTTAAGCTCTCGCAACTCAGCCGGTGCCATCCGGTAAGGAGCCTTTGAGATTGGCGCAGTTCCTGGAACTACGTCAATCACAAACTCAATCTCCCTATCTGGCGGCATGCTAGTCAGCTCAGGTGGAAAAACATCCGGAAACTCGCGGGCAATGGGATATCCCCGAGTTCCGGCGCCGCCGTAGGCCCCTCAACAACACTAGCCAAAAAGGCTACACACCCTCGACGGATCATCTGCCTCGCTCGGGAAGTCGAAATCATAGAGGCAAAGAAAGCACTCTGACATCCCCGGTATACCAACATCTCCTGGCCTGGCTCTCTAAAAGTGACGGTTCTTGCGGCACAATCAATAGTCGCAAAGTACCGAGCCAGCCAGTCCATTCCGAGGATCACATCGAAGTCCTTCAGCTGTCTCAAGACCAACAGGTCTACTGGCATAATCCAGGACTCGATTTGCATCGGGCAGGACCAACAACACTCTTCCACGTGCAAGGTGTGATCGGGAATCTGAACCTCTAATGCACGTGGTAAAAGTCCTACCTCTAACCCATGTAATGATGCAAATGATCTACTAATAAAAGAATGCGATGCTCCAGTATCAAACAGAGTACGAGTCCTAATGCCAGAAAGTAAGGTGATACCTGCCACCACATGATCTGCTGCCGAAGCGTCCTCTACTTGCGCAGCATACACTCGCCCACTCTGAGCTGGAGGGCGATAATCCGTGGGATGGGAAGAAGATGGTCTGCTTGCTGGAGCATAGGGCCGCTGAGCCGTCGACCGCTGCTGCGATGAAGATGGAGCAGATGCTGAAGAAGGGGTGGTGGGGGCCGAAAAGGGGCACGAAGCTTGAATGTGCCCGGGCTGTCCACATCTATAGCAGCGACCCCACCGTTGGTCGCAGGTGTTGGAAAGATGCTGACCTCCACAGAAAATACAATTGCCGGGGGCCCGTGGCTGTCGTGATTGCTGTTGAGACTGCCGCTGTCGCTGAGGCTGCCGCTGCGACCCACGCTGCGACGACTGTGATCTTTGCTGCTGTTGCCGCTTCTGGGATCCACCAGGCCCTCGTCGCTCGGACCGTCCTTGGCCGGGGAACTGTGACTGCGGCGGTCGTGGCGGCCTCCACGAACTAGATTGTCCCCCAACCTCCGGTGCTGGTCGCTTCGCCCCCGGGATCACTACGGGAGCTGGAGCTACCTCCCCCATTACTACCTCCCCGCACTCAACGTAGAGTGCCTGCTCCATCGAGGCCTCCAAGGTCTGCAACCTACGCGAGCGAACCAATTGAAAAAGGTCCCGGCGCAAGCCTCGCTCGAACATGTAGATCCGGTGCGCCTCGTCCCTGGCCACGTTCGGTACACACCAACAATTGATTGAAATTGGCAATGTACTCGTGTACGGGCCGATCTCCTTGGCGGAGGTTTCTCAACTGTTCCTCCAACCTCTGCCGGACGCTTTCCGGAAAGAAAGCCCCAAGAAGGAGATTGCGGAATTCCGCCCAGGTCAGGAGCTGAGCCCCAGGCGGACCAGCCGGTCGAACACGCCGCCACCAAGCTTCGGCGTTGTGTTCCAAAAAGTTCGTTGCCAAAATTACCTGATATCGATCCTCGATAAACAACGTCTCAAAACGTCGCTCCATCGCCGTGATCCACGACTCTGCCTCCCACGGCTCAGTACTTTGCCCCGAAAAATGGGGTGGGTCAAACTGGCGGAACTTCATCAACAGGTCCACCACTCCCCGCTGCTCTGCCGGGGTCAGAGATCCTGTCAGCCCAGTCGGCTGTCCACCAGTACCCCGAGTAACAGGGGATGCCGGGGTCACCGGTACAACTGGAGGATTCACAGCAGGGGAAGAAGGTACGGGAGAATTCTCTGAAGGTGCTACAACAGGCTGAGCCCTCTGCTCTAACATTTGCGTCAGCCGTCCCATAGCCTCCTCCTGACGCCGAACAGCCTCTGACATCTGGGCCATCTGGGCCTGCAGCTCTTGCACCTCACTCTGCTGGCCCTGCCCGGACTCCTCCTGATCGGATTCAGGGGAATCAGGCTGAGAACGCGTCAACATCCTACGTCGCGGAGGCATCCTACCACAAGAAACCATACTCAGTATCATAACCCCACACGACCCAATCTAGCGAAAGTCAAAGACATTCCCCTATTTCTGTGACTTTATGTTGTCTGCAGCCAACATAACTGTCCACCAGAAATAGGCTATGTCGATCCATCTTCTCTCACTGGAAGAGTCAAACAAATAAATCAACGACTTTCGCAAAATGCCACGTCTCTCATGCCCTATTATCCTAGGGTCTGCCAAAAGCCTAGGGTTTCCTAAGTCCCAACTGAACTATCCCTAAGCTCTGATACCAACTTAATCTGTCACGCCCCGGGTGCAAATCAGGACCCGGGCCCGTCTACAGATCCGCCGTGCACACGGAATTTCCCGCGTACACGAAGCGCTGGTAACCTGCTCAGATATAAATGTACAATAAAAGAGCATAATACAGAGCTGAAATAGAAGAACCACATAGTATCTCAGACTGGAACTACAAATACAACTGTAATATGTACAATAATCTCCCAGCTCACTAAAATATACACCAGCTGGCGGAAGCCAGACCCAAAATAAAAGGAGAATATCACAGTCTGAGTGGAGGGTACAACGTCTATCTACAGCTCTCAGTCTCCCAGGAGATCTATCTATTCAGCGATCCCCTTACCTCGATCAGCTGCCGATGGCCTAGCAGCTCCCGCAGATGACTCTGCAAAATAAAGGAGAAGAAAGAAACAGAAAACAATAATGGGGGTGAGAACTACCAGATAAACCAGCAGCCTCCCCTAGTGGGTAAAACCTCAACTCTGACGCACCCACTAGGACTACTAGAGGCAAAAAGGGGAAGTGGTAGATACAAAAGATGCTGAAACAGGAAAACTATCACTATTATGCTGTCAAAACTGTATGCATGCATCAGAAATAGTATCTGACCAAATAAACCCAATCTAGTCACCAGTAACAACTGGTACTGCCTGCTCAGCGGAATCTGCACACACGGCTCGAAACCGCGGGATCGGCTCACACGGCTCGCATCCCAACATAAGTATCAGACCGGCACACACGGCTGGGTCCGAGAAAGCACACCTCCGGAGTGGCACTCGAGGGGAGCGACCCACACGAGTAAAATATCTCTGTCATCAGTATCACAAGTATCTCTGTAGCACATGTCTCAATATAGCAGGACTGGATCATAACCATGATCAAAGTGGGAAACTCCATCCACTATAGGAACCCAATCCCCAACTGATGCAATAAATAAACCAAACTCAACCCCAATCTGATGCCAGGATAAACATCTGGTCAACCGCCTACTGTCCGCGGTCACCGCAATACCCCACAAGTCCACAATCTAGCACAACCTTGGCTACACTATCCCAAACCCCTGCTCACACTTGAGCAACAACATATGAATGCAAAGGACAACAATGAAACATGTTCAAATCCCAATATGATAGTGTAGCAATGAATAGTGGCCTTACCTGATGTCCGGGCATGCATGCAACTGTCTTTATTTTTAAAGGTTGTAAAATAGTGTCAAAGGTTTAAAACAATTGATTTACTGAATAAAAGTCATTTGCATGCGAGATCATAGCCTTTGTCTCGATCACAGTGTCCCAATATAAGTCATCATATCATTTGTGGGGTTATATTAAATTTTAGGGGAGTTTGTCCCAATTGTCATTTGTCATGTTAATTTGTCCCAATGGTTCTCATTAATTGTCCTGTTAGTTGTTCTGTTAGTAGTCCTGTTAGTAGTCCTGTTAGTAGTCCTGTTAGTAGTCCCAATGGTTCTCATCATGTTACTTTGTCCCAATTGTTCTCGTTAATTGTCATATTTTAGGGGATTTCTAGTAATCCCAGTGAGCTTGTCAAAAATGAGGTAAGCAACAACCGCCCACCTTGAACAGCTCAAACAACACCCCAGGTAGTCTCCTGGTTGTCCACAGTCCTCAAATCCTGCAAATCAACGCTCCCGGTATAAATACAACTCCCAAAAAGTACAATATTTGCTGTTTTTCAGACAGCACGGGAAAAGAGGAATTTTTCACCTCTAAAATGAGCTCCTAAAATCCCAGAAAAATCACGGTTGCGTTCCTCGCGAAGAGTAGATCAAAATCGACTCTTAAAACGCCTCGATCTGACGCTCCTACGTCAAGATAAAAATCGGAGAAGTCGGTGCTGTCCAAAAAACATCACAGTAAAAGGGGGGTCAAAGAGGACCTAAAAACTGTGCCAAAAGTACGAAACGGAGCAAAATGATCAACACGGAAATCGAAGCCCTACCTCTTACGGTCGCGCTGCCGCAAAAATCGTCCAAAAATTCCACCTGGTTAGCCCGCAGTGAATTTTCGACGGAACTGCGACGGGAAATGGGCCTAAAAGAAAAATCGTCGCAGTGCGCCGCGTCACAGATATCTCACTATCTGTAACTCCTAAATTCCTGAGATTCTAGAGAGAGAAAGAAGAGAGAGAGAGGAACAACTTTCGTATTTGGCACTTTTTCTGATTCTCTCTCCTTGGCTCGCAAAACGAGGTGGGAAATGAGAGGGGGTGAGGGCTCTTATATAGTGGGCCAAAAGGGAATATTCCCTCACGGAATCCTGATCCAAACACGAAACACCGAAACGAGCCAACCAGGAAGCGCCACGTGTCAACCAAACAGGAAACAGCCTGTGCAGGGCCAACCAGATTTCGCCACGTGGCCACGTGGTCCACGTGATCGGTCCGCGCTCCGGGTTCTCCGGAAAAATGTCGGCCTATAGGAGCGTGCCACGTGTCAACGAAGCCGGCCAGCCACTCAGGAGCCGCCACGTGGCACGGGAGAAAGTCGGTGCACCTGGTGCACGCCAAGCTGTGGACCGCGCACCAGCGTCCCCCGCCCGCGCTGCCCGCGCCTGCCCGTGCCTGCCCGCGCTGCGTTCCGCTGCTGCGCCGCCGCTGTGCCGCTGCCCGCCGCCGTGCGCCGCCGCCCGCCGCCGCTCGCCGGCGGCCGCCGCCTGCCGGAACAGTAATTCCGGCCGGCGGTACTGTTCCGGCGTGAACAGTACCCGAAAGCCGAAAAATAAAGCGAATATATCATTTTGACCGTTTTCGCGCGCTGAGTCCAAATACGACGTCCGTTTCGCCAAATTCTCATCCGAAATTTTGCCGAAAGCTCCCGGAAATTCCCGTTTGCTCCGATTTTCGTGCAGAGTCTCTTAAAAATATCCAATTTCGTTTCTACAGGCTTCGTTGCACTGTACAAGCTTCTACAGTCATTATTAATGTTGCGGAGGTTCTGGATCATCACAGATGTGATAGTATTATAATGATTAAGAGTAGTAATTACTAAAATATTATATCATTATTATATTAGCAAAATATTAGCATAGTCAACTAAATTGGACAATAACACTTGATTGCAATAATTTTAAAAATTTAAATAAAAATTTTATAATAAATTAATATTTGAAAGTATAATAGTCACACTCTTTAAGGCTGCGTTTGGTTGGGGTATAAGCAAAAATTGGTAATTTCTGGAATAGATATAAGTTCAGATACAAGCAGGAATTAAAATAATTTTATGTTTGGTTGAGTATAAGAGTTGTACCGGAAATAAGAAAAATTGTGTTTACTAAATTAAAGAAGAATAAAAAGATTAGAGGGGATTAAAATTTTAATTTAAGATAAAAATTTTACTGATATAATTTTAAATATTTAATTTAAAATATTTATTAAAAAATTTATTAAAATTTATATTTTACTTATATATATAAAAAAATTATTAAAATTCTTTTAGTTTTTAAAAATTTATAAATTTTTAAAAATTCAAAAAATTGTATATAAAAATAAGTATAAATTTAAAAATTTTAAACATTTGATATAAATTTGTATAGATTAATAAATTATAAAAAAATTTAAATTTTTAAATTTTTAAATTTATTAAAAATTAAAATTAAAATTAAAATTTTTTAAATTTTAAAAATAAAAAATTAAATTTTAAATTTTATAAATTTTAAATATCTTATAATTTAAAATTTTTTAATTAAAAAAAATAAAAAATAATAATAATAATAATAAGTGGAACAAGTTGTTCCACCTTTTCGGGGAACAACTGTTCCCCCCCCCCCCCCCCCCCCCCCCCACACACAATACCGGGGTTACCCCACCCCGCCCCCCCCCCCCCCTCGCTCCCCCCTCCTATTTTCTTGTTTGGGTATAAGATGGGGGATAACCCCCTTATCACCCCCCCCCCCCCCCCCCCTTTTTATTTTCATTACCAAATAAGGCCTAAAAGTTTGAGAAGCAAAAGTGCAATTTAGCGCAAGAAGAAGAATCTAGGTGTGTTTATGAATAAAAAAATTGATATCAAATCGAACAGAAAAACTATCTGGCAAAAAAAAATTACTTTTTAAAATTTGATTCAGTTAGTAATTACGGTTTATGAAATAATAAATATCGAAATATCCAGTTTGGTTCCGAATTTAGTCTTTTAAAAAAAATCGGTTAACGCATAACACCGATTTGATCTATAAATATTATAAAGTACTCTTATTCAATTATTTTTCTAAATTTTTTTATTCAAATCAATGGCACTATTCAGTGTACCGCGTCTCCCCATCTTCTCTCTCGACTTGTCGTCGCCAAATTCGCCTATCGATTTGAAGAAGAAGAATCTAGGTGTGTTTATGAATAAAAAAATTGATATCAAATCGAACAGAAAAACTATCTGGCAAAAAAAAATTACTTTTTAAAATTTGATTCAGTTAGTAATTACGGTTTATGAAATAATAAATATCGAAATATCCAGTTTGGTTCCGAATTTTAGTCTTTTAAAAAAAATCGGTTAACGCATAACACCGATTTGATCTATAAATATTATAAAGCTACTCTTATTCAATTATTTTTCTAAATTTTTTTATTCAAATCAATGGCACTATTCAGTGTACCGCGTCTCCCCATCTTCTCTCTCGACTTGTCGTCGCCAAATTCGCCTATCGATTTGAATTAATTCAGTGTACCGCGTCTCCCCATCTTCTCTCTCGACTTGTCGTCGCCAAATTCGCCTATCGATTTGAATTAATTCGAAACTAGAATCGAAAACCAACTACGTAATAGCATTGATTTTAGAACTGATTCAGATTTTGTCGAAAGTGACTGTAACGGTTTTAGATAAAAAAAAAAAAAATTATGTAAACACATGCTTTAAAAAAGAAAAAAATGTATAACAAAGGTAAAATATAAAAAAATTCTGTAAATACCTGATTTTTACTTTCAAAAATATATATTTTGTAGTGCATAAAATTTTAAAAATGTTTTAAAAAAATTATGGTGTTAATAGAGATGGGAAATAACCAAATTATCTTTATTTATTTTATAAAAAATAATTTGTCGATATATTTTTATTATTTTTAAAAATATTTTAAATTAATCAAAAGACTTGATGGTTGATACCCGAGATTTGAGTTCGAAGTCTAGTTGTTTCACATTTATAGTTAAATTTATTTCAAAAATAAACGAAGTAGTTAGCATATTATCTTTCTCTTATATATATATATATATATATATATATATATATATATATATATATATATATATATAGTCCGGCTAGAATACTATCGATAGCACCAAGCAATTTGTGCTATTAAGTTTTTAGCCCTTGGATTAAAATATGTGCGGTTGGAATTATAGCGGGCTCTAAAATTTTTACTATTCAACAAACCACCCACTAAACCCTAGGGGCCCGCTATAGTCCCAACCGCACATTTTTTAATCCAAGGGCTAAAAACTTGATAGCACCAATGACTTGGTGCTATCGATAGTATTCCAGCCTAATTATATATATAGGGAATTTTTTAAAAATAACTCTCCCAAACTTTGTATTTTGCAAAATAACCCTATGAAAAAAAATTTTGCAAAACTAACCCTCCTTTTGCCACCTCGGCGCCACGTCGGGCAGATAGAGTGAAGGCGCTGAAGCGGTCAGCGCCTTCACAATATTCCTATGAAGGCGCTGAACCACTCAGCGCCTTCATGTCTTGTGTTGAAAGCGCTGAAGGGTTCAGCGTCTTCACCTGTGAAGGCGCTAATCGCTTCAGCGCCTTCTGAAGGCGCTGTTTCATTCAGCGCCTTCAGCTTATACTATAACCGCGTCGAGGACTTAGTTATTTTTCGGGGAAAAATGGCTAAGTCCTCAGTGTAAGGCAAATATGCTTCTCTGTAGAGGCGCTGAACCAGTCAGCGTCTTTAGTGTTTTGCACTTAAGACGCTGAGTGGCTCAGCGCCTTTAGTGATTTACACTGAAGGCGCTGAACCCCTCAGCGCCTTTAACTTATTGTTAAAGGCGCTTACCGCGTCAGCGCCTTCTTCAGCCTCTTATCCCGCGCAGAGCCCCTCCCCTTCCCGCACAGTGACTCCCTCCCCCCTCCCGTGAGCCCCTCCCCCCTCCGAGCCCCTCCCCCCTCCCGTGAGCCCCTCCCCCTCCCGTGAGCCCCTTCCCCGTCCCGCATTGCCGAGCTCCGATCTCCACTCGCGCCGATCTTGACGCACGAGCTCCCTCTTCACGCACGAGCTCCCTCTTCTCTCGCGAAATCTCGCCGCCCCGATCTCCACTCGTCGTCGCCGTCGCCGTCGTCGTCGCGCCCCGCCGCCCCGATCTCTCACTGTGAGCTCTTGCACTATCTCTCTTCTCTCTCTCTCTCTTTCTCTCTCTCACGCGCACTATCTCTCTTCTCTCTCTCTCTCTTCTCTCTCTCACTGTGAGAGAGTGATCTCACAGTGAGAGATCACTCTCTCATTGTGAGAGAGTGAGCTCTCACTGTGAGAGAGCTCACTCTCTCACAGCAAAAAAAAAAAAAAAAAAAAAAAAAAAAAAAAAAAAAAAATCTCTCACTGTGAGAGAGTGAGCTCTCACTGTGAGAGAGCTCACTCTCTCAGAGAGCTCACTCTCTCACAGCAAATTAAAAAAAAAAAAAAAAAAAAAAAAAAAAAAAAAAAAAAAAAACTCCACAATTTGGTAGTCTCACAATTTGCTAATCAAAAAAAAAAAAAATCACTCTCTCATGCCATGTACACCTATGCACTGTACAGCAAATAAAAAAAGGAAAAAAAAAAAGCTGATTAGCTAGTCTCACAGTTAAAATCTTTAATTTGAGATAAAATCGTAGTAAAATCTTTAATTGAAGCTCTCTCACTGTGAATTCATTGTGAGGGAGTGAAGATCACTCTCTCACAGTGAGAGAGAGTGAAGATCACTCTCTCAATGTGAGAGAGCTTCAATGTGACAGAGTGATCCCTCACAGTGAGAGCTTCACCGTCACAGCGAGCGATCCCCTCACTGTGAGATCGCTCAAAGTGAGAGGTTTCACTGTCGGTCTCCGACTGTAAAGTTAAAAGTAGTATTTTGAAGTGGTTAAATTTTGTTTTGTAGTTGAAATGGCTAATCGCATGCCCATAAGTATTCATTGGGATGGACAGTTAGTTATCGATGGAAATGGTCCACGATATATCGGCGGTCAAAAAAAGCTAACCGCGATACCTTCTGATTGTACATATAGTAGGTTTGAGAGGAGAATGTATCGCTTAGTAAATTGTACAAGCGAACAATTTCGTCTAAAATTTACTATTGGTTGTCCCACGATCGGTGGTGGATTTTTAGCTCACGAAGTACTAGATGATGAATCATTGGAGGGAATGATAGGATTATGTCAACATCATGGTGTTGTGACGGTATACATTGAGAAAGAATTACAACCGTCGGCTAATTTTGAACCGCAAGGTTATTACACCCAAATGCTCCACAATTATATTGATTTGGGTCCTTCCGCCAATGTAATGAGTGATCAACATATTCCACACGAAGGTGGTGTCGGAATGACAAGGTTAGAACAACAACCTAATAAGTTTGTCATTTAGCATAATATTTAAATGGACTTAACTATTGTATACATTGCAGAGAAAGTGAGTATGACCCGATTGAGAGTGTTGTACCTTGCTCGTTTAGTAGTGTGCCACCAACGACCACATGTGTGGCACCTACGACCACACACACGCAAGCCACTACCTCACGCGGACACACGCAAGCCACGACCTCACGCGGACACCGCACGCATGCCACGACATCACGCGAACAATGCACGACCTCCCGTATTAAATCAAGGATGTCTCATTTACAACTAGAACCTTCTGATTGGGGGTAAGTATAAATATAAATTAAATGTTAAGTTTTAAATTAATGGCAATGTTGGAATTTAAGGTTTACCAAATTTGCAGGTTATCTAATTCCTATGAACATTGGAATCCACCTGCTATTAATGAATTTGATACGAATGTTGAGGAAGGAGGTGATAATGTTGACAGGGGTGGTGATAGTGATATTAATCATGAGGATTCACCAATCCATGATGATCAGAATAGTAGTGAGGATGACGAACCGGATGTTCCATTTCCAGATATAGATGAAAATCATGATGGAGGGTTAAATGATCTTGCAAATGCAATTTACACTCAAGTGGACAACCCACAAATCAGCAATGATTACGTAGACAATCCTGACGAGGAAAATGAATTTATTGATCATCCGGATCGTTTTATTTCCGATACTAATTGGATTAATCAGTATGCTATAGATCAAACAGATCTTAATATTCGACAAATAGGAGCTGGTCGACCTAGCATCGACGAGAGTTGGGCTGGACGTGTCTTTCAAGATAAGCCAACTTTATTGGATGCACTAGACCGGTGGCATATTCAGCATAATGTACAAATGAAAGTATTGAAATCTACAAAAACGACGTACACTGTCAAATGGTTAGTAGAGGAATGTTCTTGGAGATTACATGCTTCAGTACCCAAAAATGCGACATATTTTAGGGTAAAAACATATGCTGGTCCACACGCATGTGTAATTCCAATACTGAATGCGGCGAACCGTAACTGTAATTCCACCCTTATATGTCAATTGATCCTTCCGGTGTTAAAAGTTAGACTTAATTTAAGGCCAAAAGAAATTCGAGATATGGTGCAAGCAGAGTTCCATACTGACATAACATATTGGAAGGCTTGGCAATCAAAGATTAAAGCATTACAAATTATTTACGGGAGCTGGGAGCAATCGTACACCGACTTACCGCGTTACCTTTCAATGGTAAAGAATTATAATACTGGTACTCAATGGCATCTGGATCATAGGTGGCCGCAAGATGGCATTTTTACCTTTCATCGTGTTTTTTGGTCATTTGGACCTTCGATCCATGGATTCGCACATTGTCGGCCGTTGGTTAGTATTGATGCCACACATTTATACGGCAAATACGAAGGTCATGCTTTGATAGCGACGGCTGTAGATGCAAATGATGGATTATATCCTTTGGCATTTGCAATTTGTGAGGGAGAGAATGCCGGGAGTTGGCAATGGTTTTTGCATAACTTGCGTCGCTATGTTACCCGTGATAGACAGATTTGTTTAATATCTGATCGATTTCCTGGATTGAAGGAAATAGTTGCTGATATCTATCGTCCAGCACGAGGGCACGCGCATCGTTGGTGTCTTCGACATATGAAAGCAAACATGAATAAGCGCTTCAAGACCGACATATTGTTAAATAAATTCTGGGATATCGGAAAGGCTGCAACACCGACGGAATATAATCAGCTGAAGGAAGAATTAAAGGTGTTGGATAACGATGCATGGGAGTGGGTCCATAATCTAGACAGATATAAAGAGTACTGGGCAAGAGCATTTGATGGAGGCAGACGGTTTGGAATATTGACTACAAATCTTTCTGAATCCTTAAATGGGGTTCTTAAGGACACTCGTGGTTTGCCTATCACAGCTTTTGTTGCGTCTACTTTTTATAAGCTTAATACCTATTTCTGCAAGCGCCGTGAGGCCTATGAACATTGGACTGACGCTTTTGTCAGTAAAGTAAAAAATCAGATTACTGCAAATTTAGAGACGGCGCGGGTACATAATGTTGTAAGATTTGGACTCACCGAATTTGAAGTTCAAACTAGAGATTTCGACTACAAAGTGATCGTCAATGGTTCAAATGTCGAATGCTCATGTTGTGAATTATATCTAACAGGAATACCTTGCTCGCATGTCTTAGCAGTTTGTAGTACATCAAATATGAGATTACCATACGAGAATTTTACTTCACACTGGTATAGTACAGACTGCTATCGTGCGACGTACGCACCACAATTTCATCCTGTTCCTGATAGACGGCACTGGCCACGACCCAAGGTCCACCGATTGTACCGCCCCCTTTACGAAGGAAGAAAGGTCGTCCACGATCTACACGTATTCGTAATGTATATTAGTTTAATTCATTTCACCTGTTGGCGTCAATTTACAGATCTGGTCTTGGGACCATCTTCACATCGGCCGACCTACGCGCATCCTAGATCAGCCCGACATGCTCGATCGACCCCTGGGTTGCCGGTAAGATATTTTTTTTCATAAAGTAGATTTTGGTATTTCAATTATAAATGCAACTAATATATGTTTTTTATAATCTAGATGGGGCAACACTGGAGAGCTGTGTTACGGAACCAATGTCAAGACGTGTGACATTGAGTTCTACAGAGACGAGCTGGATCAGCAGCGAGAGGCGCAGGTATGTAGATCTTTTATTACATACTTTAAGTATGTAGATGTTTTATTCAACACTAATCATTTTGTCGATTAACAGGTTAAATGGATGCCCTACACAGATCAGGTTATAGAGACATTATCTGATTTCTGTGTGCATGGCTCAGTGGTCTGGCGTGCACGGACAGTCCTGATATGCTTTCATATCGTGGAGATGCACGTGCCAGACCGAGTCATGCGACAGTTCGGTCTCCTGCAGCATATACCTGTCAATGTGGAGTCCATCCCACGCATCACAGTACGTGGGCGTGCGGAGGAGGACTGGATAGCATTTCATGCTGACCACATTGAGAGGTGGTCCGAGAGGCTTGATCACATTTTTGATCAAGCCCCGGCTGCTGGTGATGACCCACTGCAAGCGGCATCCATATACATGGAGTGGTACTGGAGCATTACACGACGATGGATTTCTCATCCAGTACAGCGTCCTCCGCTGACTTTCCACCCTCGTGGACATATCGAGAGATCATTGGTATTAAAATTTATATATATAATTTACTATATACAACTTTCCTGAACCGCAAATTTAATTTAATTTCTAATTTATAATGCAGGCCGACACACTACGTCATGTTAAAACTATTGTCGACCAGATTTGGCAGCACCCACCGCCGACTGATACTATTATTCGGACTATGAGAGAAATGAGCGGCGATATTCAGATGGTACTACAGCATGTACCATCTGAACCTACGGCCAGAGAGGCAGCCCGACCTTCAAATGAGGGAGCGACCTCGAGTCATCAGGTACCATTAGTATAGAATTCAAATTAAGATTTCAAATTCATATTAACAAACTATTTACACTCTTTCAGGTGCCACGATCTCCATCTCCTACCATGCAGGCACCGATGGCATTTCCTTCGACGTCAGCATCGCTCCCGCCGCCAGTCTCACGGACATCATTTTCATCGACATATTCACGCCGTCGTCCAAGGTCATCATCGCCACACGAGATCGAGCATATAGCGTCACAGGATGAGGGTGGTATCATCGAGGAGCTCGATCAGTCGGCAGCAGTCGAGCTTCTCGATGATATACCTATCATCGACCTTGCTGTTCCACGTGGGCGAGGGCCAGGGCGAGGGCGTGGACGTGGGCGTGGGCGAGGACATCGATGTGATGATCCAGACTCCCGCAGGAACTGTGCAACATAAAACAGTGACTATGGGGAGCTTATTCGGTGAAACAGAGCTTGTAGAATTGAAATTGGATATTTAATATAGACTCTGCGCGAAAATCGGAGCAAATAGGATTTTCCGGGAGCTTTCGGCAAAATTTCGGATGAGAATTTGGCGAAACGGACGGCGGAATTGGACTCAGCGCGCGAAAACGATCGAAACGGTATATTCGCTTTATTTTTTCGGCACTTGGTACTGTTCACCGGAACAGTAACCCGCCGGCCGGAATTACTGTTCCGGCCGCCGGCGGCGACCGGCGGGCGGCGGCGCACGGCGGCGGGCAGCGGCGCAGCGGCGGGGCAGCGGCGCAGCGCGGAGGAGCGCGGCGCGGGCAGGCGCGGGCAGGCGCGGGCAGGGGCTCGGGTGCGCGGTCCATGGGCCAGGCGTGCACCGGGTGCACCGAATTCTTCCCTTGCCACGTGGCAGCTCCTGATTGGCTGGCCGGCTTCTAGAAGCACGTGAGAAGGTGACACGTGGCAGCACCCCTTTGGCCGACATCTTCCGGAAGACCCGGAGCGCGGACCGGCACGTGCACCACGTGGGACACGTGGCGAAATCTGATTGGCCCTTGCACAGGCTGTTCCCTGTTATGTGGACACGTGGCGCCTTCTGGTTGGCCCATTTCGGTGTTTCCTGTTCGGATCGGATCCCGTGTGGGAATATTCCCTTTTGGCCCATTATATAAGAGGTCCCCCACCCCCCTCTCTTTGCACCTCGGGTTGCGCGCCGAAGAGAGAGAATCAGAGAAAGTGTTCTATACCAAAGTTTTTCCTCTCTCTCTCCTCTCTCTCTCTCTACAATCTCAGGATTTTAGGAGTTACAGATAGTGAGATATCTGCGACGCGGCGCACTGCGACAATTTTCTTTTTAGGCCCATTTCCCGTCGCAGTTCCGTCGAAAATTCACTGCGGGCTAACCGGGTGGAATTTTTGGACGATTTTTGCGGCAGCGCGACCGTAAGAGGTAGGGCTTCGATTTCCGTGTTGATCATTTTGCTCCGTTTCGTACTTTTGGCACGATTCCTGAGTCCTCTTTGACCCCCCTTTTTGCTGTGGAAATTTCTGGACAGCGTCGACTTCTCCGATTTTTATCTTGGCGTAGGAGCATCAGATCGAGGCGTTCAAGGAGTCGATTTTGATCTACTCTTCGCGAGGAACGCAACCGTGATTTTTCTGGGATTTTAGGAGCTCATTTTAGAGGTGAAAAATTCCTCTTTTCCCGTGCTGTTTGAAAAACAGCAAATATTGTGCTTTTTGAGATTTGTATTTATACCGGGAGCGTTGATTTGCAGGATTTGAGGACTGTGGACAACCAGGAGACTACCTGGGGTGTTGTTTGAGCTGCTCGAGGTGGGCGGTTGTTGCTTACCTCATTTTTGACAAGCTCACTGGGATTACTGGAACTCCCCTAAAATTTAATTGATGAGAACAATTGGGACAAAATAATATGATAATTGATGAGAACAATTGGGACAAAATAATATGATAATTGATGAGAACAATTGGGACAAAATAATATGATAATTGATGAGAACCATTGGGACAAAATAATATGATAATTGATGAGAACAATTGGGACAAAATAATATGATA
Source organism: Tillandsia fasciculata (assembly GCA_029168755.2). Lineage (NCBI taxonomy): Eukaryota > Viridiplantae > Streptophyta > Magnoliopsida > Poales > Bromeliaceae > Tillandsia > Tillandsia fasciculata. The sequence continues at coordinate 3,918,146 of CM054945.1, forward strand.
ATTGATGAGAACCATTGGGACTACTAACAGGACTACTAACAGGACTACTAACAGGACTACTAACAGGACAAACTAACAGGACAATTGATGAGAACCGCTGGAATGAACTCCCCTAAAATTTGATATAACCCCACGGATTATATAATGACTTATGTTGGGACACTGTGGTTGGAACAAAGGCTACAATAACTTTTTCCAGTAAATCAATATTCTTTTAAAATAAATATTGACACTTTTCTACAGTTTTTAAATAACTGCATGCTTTCTTGGACATCCAGTTAGCCACTATTTATTGCTACACTATCATATTGGGACTTGAACATGTTTTATTGTTTCCTTTGCATTCAGATGTTGTTGCTCAAGTATGAGCAGGGGTTTGGGATAGTGTAGCCAGATCATGGATTTGTGGGGTATTGCGGTGACCGCGGACAGTAGGCGGTTGACCAGATGTTTGTCCTTGCATCAGATTGGGGTTGAGTCTGGTTTATTGCATCTGTTGGGGATTGGGTTTTCTGTAGTGGACGGAGTTTCCCACTTTGATCATAGTCATGATCCAGTCCTGCTATATTGTGATACTTGTGAGACATGTGCTATAGAGATACTGTGATACTGATGACAGAGATATTTGATACTGATGACAGAGATACTTTACTCGTGTGGGTCGCTCCCCTCGAGTGCCACTCCGGAGGTAGGCTTTCTTTCTCGGACCCAGCCTTGTGTGCCGGTCTGATACTTATTTTGGGATGCGAGCCGTGCGGGCCGATCCCGCGGTTTCGAGCCTTGTGTGCAGATTCCGCTGAGCTGGGATGCGAGCCGTGCGGGCCGATCCCGCGGTTTCGAGCCTTGTGTGCAGATTCCGCTGAGCTGGGATGCGAGCCGTGCGGGCCGATCCGCGGTTTCGAGCCTTGTGTGCAGATTCCGCTGAGCAGGCAGCACCAGTTGCTACTGGTATTCCAGATTGGGTTTATTTGGACAGATACTATTTCTGATGCATGCATACAGTTTTGACAGCATAGTAGTGGTAGTTTTCCTGTTTCAGCATCTTATGTATTTTACCACTTCCCCTTTTCCTTTTGCCTCTAGTAGTCCTAGTGGGTGCGTCAGAGTTGAGGTTTTACCCACTAGGGGAGGCTGCTGGTTTATCTGGTAGTTCTCACCCCCATTGTTATTTTTCTGTCCCTTTCTTCTCCTTTATTTTGCAGAGTCGTCTGCGGGAGCTGCTAGGCCATCGGCAGCGGATCGAGGTAAGGGGATCGCGGAATAGATAGATCTCCTGTGAGGCTGAGAGCTGCTAGATAGACACTGTACCCTTTACTCAGACTGTGGTATTCTCCTTTTATTTTGGGTCTGGCTCTGGCCAGCTGGGTGTATTATTTTGGTGAGCTGGGAGATTATTGTACATATTACAGTTTTATTTTATTTCCAGTCTGAGATACTATGTGGTTCTTCTATTTCAGCTCTGTATTATGCTCTTTTATTATACATTTGATATCTGAGCAGGTTACCAGCGCTTCGTGTACGCGGGAAGTTCCGTGTGCACGGCGGATCTGTAGACGGACCCGGGGTCTGGTTTACACCCCGGGGCGTGACAGATTAAGTTGGTATCGGAGCTTAGGGATAGGTCAGTTGGGACTTAGGAAACCCTAGGCTTTTGGGCAGACCCTAGGATAGTAGGGCGTGAGAGGCGTGACATTTTGCGAAAGTCGTTGATTTATTAGTTCGACTCTTCCAGTAAGGGAAGAGGGATCGACATACCCAATTTCTAGTGAACAGTTATGTTGGCTGCAGACAACATAAAATCACAGAAATAGGGGAATGTCTTTGACTTTCGCTAGATTGGGTCGTGTGGGATTTTATTTTGCTGATTTGTGGCTTTTGGTGACAGTATGTCGCCCCGTCGTTATTTTTCCGTCGGGGGTATTTCTACCCCTTCTGAGGAGCCCGAGCAGGCAGTATCTGCTGAGCTGGGAGAACTACGGGCCTTGGTGACCCATTTGGTGGCAAGGAGCTTTCGTCAGGACCAACGCCTGGAGCAGTTGCTGGCGCAGAGGGGTGACTTGGTGGTTGACGAAGGGGCCGGGGCTTCCGAGCAGCGTCTAGACAAGAAACGCCCCACCCCAGATAATGATGGACAGGCCAGTTCAGGGAAACCACCACGACCGCTGCGGCCCCAGTCTACTGGCCGTGGGCGTCTTGATCGACGAGGACCTGGTAGATCGCAGAGGCCTCCGCAGCAGCAGTCTCGACAGTCTCGGGCGTCGGTCCGGTGCATTTTCTGTAGGGGGCAGCATTCATCAAATACCTGTGGCTTGAGGGAGGGTCGATGCTTCCGATGTGGGCAGCCAGGCCACATCCGACCTACGTGCCCCTTCCGGGTTTTAGTAGCACCTTCTTCAGCATTGGCCCTACCGCATCCCAGCAGAGGTCACAGAGGCCTCAGCGGCATAGGCAGCAGCAACAGCAGGTAAGGCAGCCTCAGTCTATAGTTAGGTGCATTTTCTGCGAAGGTCAGCACACTTCAGGTGCTTGTGACTTGAGGTTCGGCCGCTGTTTCAAGTGTGGACAGCCCGGGCACGTGCGAGTTACGTGTCCTTCGGGGATAACGGTGGCACCTACTTCGGCATTTGTCCCCACCACTTCCCAGCTACGACCGGGAGCTTCACCGACAGACCCTCAAGAAGATCAAGTTTCAATCCCCCACCCTTCTGGAGAGAGACAGCCATTGTCGAGCAGTCAGGATGACTTAGCGCTAGCAGAGGATTCTACTATAGCTGACCGAGAAGAAGCAGGTATGATTTACTTTCTGGCATAAGGACTCGTACCTCGTCTATATAGGGGCATCTCTTTTGTTTGTAGAAAACGTACAGGGTTAGGAATAGGACTCTTACCTTGTGCATGAAAGGTGTAGATTCCCGATTGCACTCTGCGTATGGAGAAGTGCTGTTAGTCCCGCCCGATCTAGATCGAGTCCTGGATTATGCCAGCAGACCTGTTGGTCTTGAGACAGTTAAGGGACTTTGATGTGGTTCTAGGGACGGACTGGCTGGCTCGGTATTTTGCGACTATTGATTGTGTCGCAAGAACCGTTACTTTAGAGAGCCAGGCCAGGAGATGTTAGTATACCGGGGATGTTAGAGCGCTCTCTTTGCCTCTAGAGTTTCGACTTTCCAAGCGAGGCAGAGGATCCGTTAAGGATGTGTAGCCTTGTTGGCTAGTGTTGTTGAGGGGCCTACGGCGGCGCCGGGACTCGAGAATATCCCTATTGCCCGCGAGTTCCCGGATGCTTTCCCACCTGAGCTAACTAGCATGCCGCCAGATAGGAAAATTGAGTTCGTGATTGACGTAGTTCCCGGAACTGCGCCAATCTCAAAGGCTCCTTACCGGATGGCACCGGCTGAGCTGCGAGAGCTTAAGGCGCTACCCCAGGAATTAATGGACAAGGGCTTTATTAGGCCGAGTGTATCGCCTTGGGGAGCGTCGGTGCTATTCGTGAAAAAGAAGGACGGGTCACTTCGACTGTACGTGGATTATGGGGAGTTGAATAAGTGACCATCAAGAACTGTTGGGTTTAGGTTAATAAGGATCTAATAGGGGAAAAAACACCTAGAGGGGGGTGAATAGGTGTAAACAATAAACACTCAAAAAATCATTGTGCGATAAAACCCAATGCGGAAAAATAAAAGAACACACAAGATTTTTACGTGGAAAAACTCCAAACCGGAGTAAAAAACCACGGGACCGATAACACGGCGAAATCCACTAGAGTTAACACACGTACAAGGTGATATAGCGTACTCACAGACGACTCAACCTTTTACCATACGCCCCTAGTAGATCTTCCCGCTCGCTCCACGACGCTTCTCGAATCCACGATCCACGCCCAACGCTGAATCCACAGCGTCCAACGTCGAGTCCACGACGTCCGACCGAATCCACGGTCTTCACCCAATGGTACGCTTCGAATCCACGAACGCACCTCGCTCCGAATCCACGAGAGCGATAACACCTTGAATCCACAAGGCCACGCGAGTCCACGCGCCGATTTTGGGGTAAATCGTTGTTTGTTTGGGTGGTGATGATCCGCCGAATACTTAGATCAAGAGTAGATCGGAAATACCATCTAAGTATTCATTAGTTTGATTCAACTCAAGATATGAGTATGAAAACCTAGAATCAAACTAATCAATATAGATGAAGAACCATTAAATAGATCTAATGATTTCCGTTCTTCTCTATATGTGGATCTAAGGCCGTATAAAATGATATTTGAAAATGACGGCTCTATTTCCGATGCCCTAGAAATGAAATAGAAGGGCTATTTATAGGTTAGAAACCCTAGGAAGAATATTCGGATCAAAAACAAACTTTTCTGGAAAGTTTTACCGACGGCGATCCGGATTGCATAAGCCACGATCCGGATCGCAGACGCACAGAATGCAGTTTCCAGAAAATCGCCTGTTCGGGATCCGGATCATAATCCACGATCCGGATCGTTCATACATTTTCACAAAACACCCCATTCGGGATCCGGACTGCCCAAGCTGTGATCCGGATTGCAGCAATGTATGAACGAACACCTTTCGGGATCCGGATTGAAAGTCCACGATCCGGATCCTGAACATGTCCCATGTCCAGTTTTTGATGAATATGCAATTAAAACCTCTTCCAGGTGTTTCTACACTATAAGAAGTATTCGGATCATCAAAATTATTTAGTTAAACGTACCTGATCCTTTTGAATTCTTCTTTCTTGAGATTGAGGTATATGATCCACAGTTTCTTCATCTTCAATCTTCAAGACTTAAACATTCACGAAATACGCCAACTCAAATTCCGTAACAATCTCCCCCTTTGGCGGTTTCGTGACAAAACACAGATCCACAAAGAAAATTCAAAAAGATATTTTTGTTGCTATCACCATACAACAAAAATTTACAAAAGAGTTCCAGAAATTAAAAACATGAGATAAACTCCTAAGACAGACTCTAGACCTAGACATCTGTAACCTCTGCACACAGAAAACATTCTTGACAAACAAATTCGTTAGATACCTCAAGAATTGGAACATAGAAAAAACCAAGTACAGAGATAGAGTTTGATCTCATCATGACATTTAAAAGAATCAGATATGTGAAAGAAACATAGTTAAAACCAACATATCTTCTAAGCAGTCGAAAACCAAATGTCAAAGTATGTTAGTCCAACATCAACTTGTTAGTCATATTACATGCCCAAATAGTTAGTCAAATAGTTAGTATAGAAGCATGTCAAGAAAACCAAAGTTGAGTTGAGATTCATACTTACCTTGATATCACAATCATTGTTCATTGTTTTCGCTAACTCTCTCCCCCTTTTTGTCACAAAAACAAGCCAAATAATTAAAACAAAAGGAGAGTTAACAACATAAACACACATCATAAACCTGCAAAACAGAACAAAAAGCAAAGTCAGAGGAAAATGATTATAACATAGATTTACTCCTGAGAGTCGGAGTCATCCGAGGTCGTGCAGCCCATTTTCGCAAACAACTTCTTCACAAGTTTCTTTACTGAAGAGACTGACTTGGTCAAAGTGACTTGAGAAGCTGTGATAATTTCCATCTCGTTTTTCATAACATGAAGATCGCCTTTCATTTCAGAAAATTCAGCGGACATACGTTCTTGTTCATTTGAAAGCCGCTGTTGTTCTTTGAAGATGGATGTTACCGAGGCATCATCGTCAGAAGTAGATGCAGGTGCCTTCTGTTTCGGAGGAACGGGGGCAGTGGAAGAAGTTGCATGAGTTCGAACTCGTTGGCCAATTGGAGGAGAAGGGGGATCATCCTGCTTTGTTGTCAAAGACTTGACAATGGTTGTCTCATTTATTGTCCCCAAACTATACAAATACGAACTCGCGCTCGTATCCACCTTAAATCTCCTAAGGATGCGCATTATAATCATTGGATATGGTAGTCGCTCAGAGGGATGTGAGTGTTCGACATACCGCGTCATCCTATTCCAAATGAGGTAGGGGATGTTCAGGTTTGCTCCCATTGTCGCAGATGGATTTCCAAGAAGATAAAGAAATAGCAACCTATCCCATCGGACGATTTTCGTGTTCATGTTGGGAAGAATGTTGTAGCAAATAATGAAGTTTAAGTACTTGTACTCCTTCTTGAGTTCCCTGGAGTAAACTGAATTTCCGGCAGACGTAGTATCCGGAGAGCAGGTTCCATTTACTACTATTCTCCAAGATTTGGCTGTGAAGACCTGAGTCTTCAAATAATGAACTCCGTCTGAGATGGCTGTCATACCGAGCACCTCTCCAATCAGTTGGGGAGTGACTTTGATCTTGATACCTTTTACAAAGGTATGAAATTCTCGGCGTCCATCAGCTTCATCAATAAGACCTGCTGCATTCTGATAGAAGATCCGAACTGAGTGTGGACAGTACCCAGTTTTCTCAGAAAAGTTGCAGATCGGACCAAGACCAACTTGATCAAACAGAGCTCCAAACTCTGCAGATCTATCCCTCATCTGTTGTACATTGACATGTCGTTCTCCTATGCATTCCCTCTTTTCAAAATCTTTGATTCGTGTGGAGCTGACGAATCCCTGAAATGGTGGCAGGTTGTCCATAGGTTCATTGATTGAAATGCCTTGGGCACCACTTCTTTTCCTTGCCGAGGTTTTCACTCTTTTTCCGGTAGGCTCCATTGGCGCCTTTCCTTTCTCAGCTGCAGTAGGAGGAGGTTTAGATTTGGGAGCTTCAGCAGGAGCCTTCCCCTTTGCAGCAGTTGGGACAGCCCCTTCAACTTCAATTGTGTCCCAGTCAATCGATTCAGTTTCCGATTCAGTATCGGAGTCAGCTTTTGCTCTTTTTGTCCTCTTGCTTCTCTTCGGCTTTGCAGAGTCCTTCACATGAACCATGGCAGTGAGCAGGAAAATGATCCAGGTGATCACCATTTTGTCAGTGCTTTGAGTTTTTAGAAAATGTCCTGTGAAGACCAACTCAAGAACATATGAAAAATCGTCAATTTTGAAAAATTTGAAAAATTGTACCTAGACAATCATAATCATATAGAGAAGCCAAGAATCAAATTAGTTTTCCAAAAAGAATTTTAAAAATAGATCAAATCCATGATTTACAAAAATTCCTCTTTTATGCCCTAAAACCGAATTTTTAGAAATCGAAGCCTAAAAACACGTTAATCAAGTGAAATCCCAGCATAAAAGTAAAACTAATTGATCCAGAGTTCTTATTTCAAAAGAAATTTGATCAAAAACCATTCACAAACGAAAAAAATCCAACTTTTCAACTCACGTTTGATGAAAAAACAGAAAAACTGTGAAAAACCGAGTTTTGATCATGAAAACTTACTTGAATCCGAAGAACTTTGAGTTTTGAAGCACCAGGAAGCAAGAAATCTAGAGAGAGAAACTCTAGAAGCTTGAAAACCAGAAATTAGGGTAAAGAAATCTCGAATCTGAAAGTTTCTATATAGAACCCTAGCCGCGATCCGGATCGGCCGAGAATGTGATCCGGATCGGCCACACGCGGGAAAAATCCTGCGTTCGGGATCCGGATCACTTGCCACGATCCGGATCGGCTACACCTTTTTCTTCAGAAAAATTAAGAAAAATACAGTAAAATCCAGAAAAAGTATGTAAGCACATTATCATGTCAACTTTAAACAAATGACATCGTTTCACACAACAAGAAATAGATTATGAAAAATCTATCAATAATATCCAAAAATGAAACGAAGATTTACGAAAGTTAAAACACTTAAAGTTGAACAACTTCAATTACATCTATCTTGATCCTATGTGTAATGTCTTTATCAAATCATCAATTTCAGTAAAGAAAATGAAGTACCAAGATCAATAGATGTTTGAAATCCCAGATAAGTTAAATAATATATCTAGACAATCTGTTGAAGGAGTGGCTCTTTGAGCATCTTAAATCAAAAATCCCACCTTATACCAACCATGAAATACGACTGAGTCAAGTATTTCAATATGAGTTTTATCAACAATTTTTCAAACAAAAGTTTGCTTTTCATTCATGGAGTTCCTTTTTCTTTCATTTTCTCCATGTGGTGGTAGTTTTCACACTCCTCACTGGGATGTAACTCTTTCCACATCTTTTGAGCATTTCACATTTCATTGACTCCCCCTCAATTGGCTATCAATTATTTAATATATAAAGTATTCAACCAAACCATTGATCTCGAATTCATACTCGACTAAGCAATCAAATATGATAATGACTATACCAAGAGATCATTGAGAGAGAAATTGACTTTGATCACAGAAAGATGGTTTAATTAACGTAAATGATCATTGCAACATTGAAACATTATGACATCAAAAACATAATAAATTTCTAAATGCATAAAAGGATGCAATTAAAGTCAATTATGATATATGCTCAATTAGTGTGCTATGTACAGAACATAGATAAAGAACAAAACAAAAACAAGAACAAAAACAAAACCTAATCTAAGCAAAGGTTTCAAAAGAGTTTATTTCAAGGAAAGCATGCCAATTGCTTTTCGCAAGTGAATGAAACGTTTTTGATCCAACGGTTTTGTTAAGATGTCGGCTAATTGATCCTCAGTTGAAATATATGACAGTTGAAGAATGTTTGATTCAACTAGCTCTCTAAGAAAATGATATCTAAGTTCAATATGTTTTGTTCTAGAGTGCAACACAGGGTTTTTAGAAATGTTAATGGCACTAGTGTTGTCACATAAAATGGTTACCGAAGATGTTGAAATTCGGAAATCGCTCAACACGCTCTTCATCCAAATCAATTGGGTTGAGCAACTTCCTGCAGAAATGTACTCCGCTTCGGCAGTCGAGAGTGCTATGCAGTTCTGTTTCTTACTGTGCCATGCAACAAGGCAGTGGCCGAGATAGAAGCATGCACCACTCGTGCTTTTCCGGTCATCCACCGATCCAGCCCAATCGGCATCTGAGTATCCAACAATATCCAAAGTCGTTCCCATAGGATACCAAATTCCGAAATTGATTGTACCTTTGATATACCGGATGATCCGTTTCACCGCTTTCAGGTGAACCTCCTTCGGTGCTGATTGATATCTCGCACAAATCCCAACACTGAAGGATATATCCGGGCGACTAGCCGTGAGATATAGTAGACTTCCAATCATACTGCGGTACAGTTTCTCGTCTACATTCTCACTTTGTGATTCACTTCCAAGTCCCTTATGGCTAGTTCCCATTGGAGTTGGAAAATCTTTCGAATTTTCAAGGTCAAACTTTTTGACCAACTCCAGTGCATACTTGGATTGACACAAGTGAATTCCTTCATCGTTCTGCTTAACTTGTAATCCAAGAAAATAATTCAACTCGCCCATCATGGACATCTCAAATTCGCTTTCCATGGTCTCCGCGAATTTAGAAGCATCATTATTTCTCGTTGCTCCAAAAACAATGTCATCAACATAGATTTGAGCAACTATGAAATTGTTTTGATAATGCTTCACAAAGAGAGTCCTGTCAGCTCCCCCTCGAGTGTAGCCCTTTTCCAAAAGGTGCTTTGTCAACCTTTCGTACCATGCTCGCGGTGCTTGTTTCAGACCGTAAAGAGCCTTTTTCAGTCGAAAAACATGGTTAGGTAGTTTATGATCCACAAAACCTTTCGGTTGAGCTACATAAACTTCCTCATTTAAAAATCCATTTAAAAAGGCGCTCTTAACGTCCATTTGAAATAATCTGATTTTGAAATGACAAGCGATCGCAAACAATATACGAATGGACTCGAGTCTAGCTACAGGGGCGAAGGTTTCATCAAAGTCTATACCTTCTACTTGAGAATAGCCTTGAGCAACTAACCTTGCTTTGTTCCGGATGATAGTACCTTCTTCGTTTTTCTTGTTCTTGAAGATCCATTTGGTACCTATCACATTGTGTTGCTTCGGAGGCTTCGTCAGTTCCCAGACTTTGTTTCGCTCGAATTGATGGAGCTCTTCCTGCATTGCTTTAATCCAATAATCATCTTGGAGAGCTTCATCAATATTCCTTGGTTCGATTTGTGATACATAACATGCAAATCCGCAAACCAATTGTCTCCGTGTTCTAACTCCTTCTTGTGGATCTCCAATTATGTTCGATTCAGGGTGATCCTTGGAGATGCGTAACGTTTGAGGTAAAGGAGTAGGCGGAGGAACACGAGATGATTCCTGCACATCACATAAGCTTGAAGAACCGTTAGATGCATCAACATTATTATCGAAAGAATTGTTAGAAGAAGATGCATTAGCAGGTGTATCATCATCAAGAGAGATATCGAGGGTAGATTTTTCAGATTCAAAATGAAAAGCTTCATCTACCTTAACATTTATCGATTCTACAATCGTCTTAGATTCCAAGTTAAAAACTCGATATGCTCTACTGTTTGTAGAATAACCTAAGAAAATCCCTTCGTCACTTCGAGAGTCAAATTTACCAAGATTTTCGCGATCACGCAAAATGAAACACCGACTCCCGAAAATACGAAAATATTTGATATTAGGTTTTCTACTAAACCATAGTTCATATGGTGTATTAAAAGTCCCCGGGCGCAAGTACACTCGATTGATAACATAGACAGCCGTGTTCACCGCTTCAGCCCAAAAGTATAAAGGAAGGTTCCGGCTATGAAGCATAACACGAGCCATCTCCTGTACGACCCTGTTCTTGCGCTCGACTACACCATTTTGTTGAGGTGTGTAAGGTGCAGAGAATTCATGTTTAATGCCGTTAGAAGAGCAAAAATCAATGAATTTGGAATTTATGAATTCCCCACCTCTATCACTCCTTACTCGAGTAATCCTTTCATTCTTTTCAATCATAATACGATTGCAAATTTCGAGAAAAGAATCAAAAGTATCAGCTTTTTCTTTTAAAAAGGCTACCCAAGTATATCTAGAAAAGTCATCAACCAACAAAAAAATATACCATTTACCTCCCAGAGATGGTTGACGAGTTGGCCCCATTAAGTCCATATGCAAAAGTTCCAAAGGCCGTTTTGTACCTATGTGGTTCAAATTCTTGTGTGCAGTCCTAGACTGTTTTCCCTTTTGGCAACCGCCACACACAAGGTTTTGTTCAAAAGAAAGTTTCGGAACCCCTTTGACCACATCTTTATTTGAAATTCTAGAAAGTTCCTTAAAGTTTATGTGACCTAGCCTTTCATGCCAAAGTGTTTCGTTTTTCAAAGATGCTAGGTTACATTTTTCAGAAATTTTAGAAGGAACTACATAACAGTTGTTTTCTGATCTAACCCCCTTTAAAAAGAAAGCATGGTTCAAGTCAGTTACAGTGCATTTATCAGATGAAAAATTAACTGAATAACCATTATCACACAGTTGACTTATGCTTATGAGGTTAGTCTTTAGGCCATGAACAAATAATACATTATCTAGAACCGGGCCATCTGGAATAGCTACCGTTCCCTTTCCAACAATTTTGGAAGACCGGCCATCTCCGAAAACAACAAGTCCTCCGGAGTTTTTCTCAAATGTTTGAAAACAGTTTTTATCGCCGGTCATATGACGGGAACACCCGCTATCCAGGTACCAAGACGAACTATCATATGCATGCAAGGAAACATTGGTAGCAAGACAGGGAAAGATCTCACCTTTGCGCACCCAAACCTTTTTGGAGTGCGTCGGTAATGGTCGTGAAGTTGATTTCCTAGGTGAGAGCGTCTTGCATGAAGAATTGCTGCTCCTTGATGATGTCGTCTTGAGCGGTGTACTACCAAGGCTCTTTTCCGTCAATTTGATTGGAGTTGTTTCCGAGGAATAGCCCTTTTGGTAGTTGTTGCAAGATGTTCTTGAGGTGTGCGTTTGGCTCCAGTCTTGCAGTTTCTTCTGATGTGCCCTGAAATGCCACAACGAAAACATACCTTGGATCTTGTCGATTCCGAAGAAGATGTAGTAGGTTCGTTGTCGTTGCTTGGCGTGAACACCGGTGTCGGAGGAGGAGATACCGACGAGGCACAAATACCGTACCACTCGAACTTGGAATGTCTCCAGTTTGAGTGTATCCGAGGCCGAACTTGTTTCTTTGACCGAGACCAAGGAGTCTGTCCAACTTACTCCTTCCAGAAGAAAATCTCTGTAAGTCATCCTTTAGTTGGCGTATGGTCTCCGTCATTTCCAATTTTTCCTGTCGGGCCTCGCCGTTGAGCTTCAAGAAGTAATTCGCTTTGTTCACCATGTCTACATAACTCTTCTCGAAATGCTCATTGGACTCTTGAAGGGAAACATTTGTCTTAATCAGATTGTCCCTTTCCACTTCAAGATCGGTTGAGATAGAGGTTACTCTTTTTACTTCATCTTCAAGATCCAGTAATCTCTCTTTCAACCCCTTGTTTTGCTTAGCCAATTTCTTTGAATCCCTCAAAAGCTTATGGTAGGCTAAAACAAAATCTTCACCTTCCGAATCATCTGACTCATCGTCCGTTGCAATCTTTTCCACAGTGGAGTTGGACAATGACTCGGATGTACTTGCCATTAAGCACATGAAGGGAGAAGATGTAGTGGACGCGTGGAAAGCTGTCGCGTTGTCTTCTTCATCACTTGACGATGACTCATTTGACGTGGAGTTGTCATCCCAAGTAACTACTTGCATCGCCTTCTTCTTTGCCGGATTCTTGTTGGGACATTCCGTTGCTATGTGGCCGTAGCCTCGACATTTGAAACACTGGACTTGTCCCTCAGAACTTTTCTTATCCTTTGAGAAGTTCTCCTGGCTTCTTGACTTGTAACTTGAAGGACCCTTGCCTTTCTTTGACTTTCCGAAGGATTGAGTTTTGCTTGAATTTCCCCTTCGAAAGTTGCGGCGAAACTTCCTTGTCAAGAGAGCGAGCTGCTTCTCAAAGTCCTCCATAGAAATGTTCTCGTCGTCGTCCGAGGAGGATGAATCCGCGTCTTCTTCTTTAGTTGATTTCAATGCGTAACCTGAAGACTTAGAAGAGGATGCCTTTCCAGAAGAATAGTTAGTAGGAAAAGTCATTTCATAAGTTTGTAAAGCACCTACTAATTCTTCTACACGCATTTCGTCCGGGTGTTTAATTGTTTCAATGGCTGCAACCTTCGGGCGAAATCGTTCAGGAAGAGTTCTTAGAATTTTTCTTACAACTTTAAATTCTGGAATCTTCTCTCCCAAGTTAGCACATGAGTTCACGATGTCTTGCAATCGTGTGTAATAGTCAGTGAAGGATTCATTCTCTGCCATAGAGATAGAGTCAAACTTGCTCGTGAGCATTTGCAGTTTCTGAATCTTCACTAAGTTAGTTCCCTCATGCGTAACTTGAAGAACATCCCAGATTTCTTTCGCAGTCTCACATGCCGAGACGCGAGAGAACTCAGTTTGTGACAAAGCATTAAATAGAGCATTAATCCCTTTGCCATTGTAAGAAGATAAGTCTATCTCTTCCTTGGTCCATTTCGACCTAGGTTTTAAGGTGCGAACATCATCTAAAATTTCAGTTGGATTAGACCATCCTAATTCAATTGATTGCCACACCCTTTCGTCGATGGAAATTAAGAAAGCTTTCATCCGTACTTTCCAGTACGCATAATTAGTTCCATCAAAGAAAGGGGGTCGATTGATGTTTCCACCTTCAACCATTGTTTACAACCCTATTCCCGCTCTGATACCACTTGTTGGGTTTAGGTTAATAAGGATCTAATAGGGGAAAAAACACCTAGAGGGGGGTGAATAGGTGTAAACAATAAACACTCAAAAAATCATTGTGCGATAAAACCCAATGCGGAAAAATAAAAGAACACACAAGATTTTTACGTGGAAAAACTCCAAACCGGAGTAAAAAACCACGGGACCGATAACACGGCGAAATCCACTAGAGTTAACACACGTACAAGGTGATATAACGTACTCACAGACGACTCAACCTTTTACCATACGCCCCTAGTCGATCTTCCCGCTCGCTCCACGACGCTTCTCGAATCCACGATCCGCGCCCAACGCTGAATCCACAGCGTCCAACGTCGAGTCCACGACGTCCGACCGAATCCACGGTCTTCACCCAATGGTACGCTTCGAATCCACGAACGCACCTCGCTCCGAATCCACGAAAGCGATAACACCTTGAATCCACAAGGCCACGCGAGTCCACGCGCCGATTTTGGGGTAAATCGTTGTTTGTTTGGGTGGTGATGATCCGCCGAATACTTAGATCAAGAGTAGATCGGAAATACCATCTAAGTATTCATTAGTTTGATTCAACTCAAGATATGAGTATGAAAACCTAGAATCAAACTAATCAATATAGATGAAGAACCATTAAATAGATCTAATGATTTCCGTTCTTCTCTATATGTGGATCTAAGGCCGTATAAAATGATATTTGAAAATGACGGCTCTATTTTCCGATGCCCTAGAAATGAAATAGAAGGGCTATATATAGGTTAGAAACCCTAGGAAGAATATTCGGATCAAAAACAAACTTTTCTGGAAAGTTTTACCGACGGCGATCCGGATTGCATAAGCCACGATCCGGATCGCAGACGCACAGAATGCAGTTTCCAGAAAATCGCCTGTTCGGGATCCGGATCATAATCCACGATCCGGATCGTTCATACATTTTCACAAAACACCCCATTCGGGATCCGGACTGCCCAAGCTGTGATCCGGATTGCAGCAATGTATGAACGAACACCTTTCGGGATCCGGATTGAAAGTCCACGATCCGGATCCTGAACATGTCCCATGTTCAGTTTTTGATGAATATGCAATTAAAACCTCTTCCAAGTGTTTCTACACTATAAGAAGTATTCGGATCATCAAAATTATTTAGTTAAACGTACCTGATCCTTTTGAATTCTTCTTTCTTGAGATTGAGGTATATGATCCACAGTTTCTTCATCTTCAATCCTCAAGACTTAAACAATCACGAAATACGCCAACTCAAATTCCGTAACAAGAACAAGTACCCTGTGCCGCGCATCGATGATCCTTTTGATCGGCTGCGAGGGTCTTGTATCTTTTTCAAGATAGATTTGCAGTCCGGTTACCACCAGTTGAAGGTGAAGGCCGAAGATATTCCTAAGACGGCATTTAGATCACGGCACGGGCATTATGAGTTACAGTTATGCCTTTTTGGACTGACTAATGCCCCTGCCGCATTCGTGGATTTAATGAACCGGATCTTCCGACCATATTTAGACCAATTCGTAGTAGTGTTCATTGATGATATCCTGGTCTACTCCCGAAGTGATGCGGAGCATGAGGAGCACTTAAGGATTGTGCTGCAACTTTTGCGAGAGAAGAAGTTGTATGCCAAGCTGGCGAAGTGCGAATTTTGGCTTCGGGAGGTGGTCTTCTTGGGCCATGTGATTTCTGCCGCAGGAGTGGCAGTGGACCCAGCAAAGATTGAGGCAGTCCGTGATTGGCCCCGACCGACGACGGTTTCTGAGGTACGTAGCTTTATGGGTCTAGCTGGGTTTTACCGTCGGTTTGTGGAAGGCTTTGCGAAGCTCTCCACACCCCTCACTCGCTTGACGCGTAAGGGAGTGAAGTTTAACTGGAGGGAGGACTGTCAAAGGAGCTTTGAGGAGCTGAAGAATAGACTGATGACCGCTCCTATCCTTTCCCTTCCTGTTATGGGAAAAGGATATGTGATCTACAGCGATGCATCACACAGCGGACTTGGTTGTGTGCTGATGCAGGAAGGAAGGGTAATTGCTTACGCATCGAGGCAACTCAAGGATTATGAGAAGAATTACCCTACCCATGACCTAGAGCTTACTGCTGTAGTGTTTGCACTAAAGCTTTGGCGTCATTACCTGTATGGAGAGCACTGTGAAATCTACACCGACCAATAGAGCCTAAAATGAGCTAAATTTGAGTCAACGAAGGTGGTTAGAGCTATTAAAAGACTATGATGTAGATATTCTCTACCACCCAGGCAAGGCTAATGTGGTTGCTGACGCCTTGAGTAGAAGAGTGGTGCAAAGTTTGATGATCACAGACCAGGCACCGCTATTAGAGGAGATGAGACGACTCGAGATAGAGGTTGTGTCCCCTGGGGTCACTGCTAGACTGACATCTTTAGTCTTGCAGCCCACTCTGCTGGACCGGATCAGGGAGAAATAGAGTGAGGACCCCCACTTGATCGGGATTAGAGATCAAATTTCAAATGATCAGTCAGGGGACTTTACGGTAGATGCCTCGGGAGTACTGAGGTACGGAAACCAAGCATGTGTGCTAGTGGATGCGGAGATTAGAGAGCAGATTCTGCGAGAGGCCCACTATACACCTTACACCCTACATCCTGGTGGGACTAAGATGTATAAGGACCTCAAGGCACACTGGCATGAAAAGGGATGTCGGGAGATTTGTGGCTCAGTGTTTAACTTGTCAGCAAGTAAAAGCTGAGCATCGAGTGCCAGCTGGCAAGTTACAGAGTCTCCCAATCCTCGAGTGGAAATGGGACCACATTACGATGGATATCGTGGTCAAACTACCTAGGGCCCAGGAAGGAGCTGACGCTATCTGGGTAGTTGAAGATCGACTTACCAAGTCGGCGCCACTTGAGCAACTAGCCCAGCTATCTAGATAAGATAGTGAGATTGCATGGAGTACCCGCCTCCATTGTTTCTGTTAGAGACCCAAGGTTTGCTTTGCGATTCTGGAGGAATTTGCAGACAACCTTGGGGGACTCAGCTAAGAGTCAGTACAGCTTTTTATCCGCAGACTGATGGGCAGTCAGAGCGGACTGAACAGATCTTGGAGGACATGCTTAGGGCTTGCACTTATCTTTGGCTGAGTTCGCGTACAACAATAGCTTTCAAGCGAGCGTTCAGATAGCTCCGTTTGAAGCATTGTATGGACGCAAGTGTCAATCACCGCTTTATCGGAGTAATATGGGCGAAAGGCGGACCTTGGGACCAGAGGTATTGTCTGAGGCAGAAGAGAAGGTCCGGGTGATTCGACGGCATCTGCAGACCGCCCAAAGCCGACAGAGGAGTTATGCCGATGTTCGGCGACGAGACTTAGAATTTCAAGTTGGAGATCATGTATTCCTGAAAGTCTCGCCGAAATCAGGAGATTCGGCATTCGTGGGAAGCTCAGCCCCCGATACATTGGACCCTTTGAGATATTAGAGCGTATCGGGCCAGTTGCCTACTGACTTGCGCTTCCTCCGAGGCTTGCTGGTGTCCATAATGTATTTCATGTCTCTACTTTGAGGAAGTATGTTTTCGACCCATCACACGTCATCGATTTCACCCGCTGGAGATTAGCGAGGATTTGAGGTATGAGGAGCGCCCACTGCAAATTCTGGATCGAGAGGTAAGAGAATTGCGCAGTCGGCCATTCCCTATGTGAAAATCAAATGGAGCAATCATGACGAGCGTGAGGCTACATGGGAGCCCGAGTCGGAGATGAGGAATGCTCACCCCTACTTATTCGAGACATCGGACTGAGGATTATTGTTTAGTCTTGTTTCGAGGACGAAACTCTTTTTAGTGGGGGAGGATGTGATGATCCAGACTCCCGCAGGAACTGTGCAACATAAAACAGTGACTATGGGGAGCTTATTCGGTGAAACAGAGCTTGTAGAATTGAAATTAGATATTTAATATAGACTCTACGCGAAAATCGGAGCAAATAGGATTTTTCGGGAGCTTTCGGCAAAATTTCGGATGAGAATTTGGCGAAACGGACGGCGGAATTGGACTCAGCGCGCGAAAACGATCGAAACGGTATATTCGCTTTATTTTTTCGGCACTTGGTACTGTTCACCGGAACAGTAACCCGCCGGCCGGAATTACTGTTCCGGCCGCCGGCGGCGACCGGCGGGCGGCGGCGCACGGCGGCGGGCAGCGGCGCAGCGGCGGGGCAGCGGCGGAGAGCGGAGGAGCGCGGCACGGGCAGGCGCGGGCAGGCGCGGGCAGGGGGCTCGGGTGCGCGGTCCATGGGCCAGGCGTGCACCGGGTGCACCGAATTCTTCCCTTGCCACGTGGCAGCTCCTGATTGGCTGGCCGGCTTCTAGAAGCACGTGAGAAGGTGACACGTGGCAGCACCCCATTGGCCGACATCTTCCGGAAGACCCGGAGCGAGGACCGGCCGTGCACCACGTGGGACACGTGGCGAAATCTGATTGGCCCTTTCACAGGCTGTTCCCTGTTATGTGGACTCGTGGCACCTTCTGGTTGGCCCATTTCGGTGTTTCCTGTTCGGATCGGATCCCGTGTGGGAATATTCCCTTTTGGCCCACTATATAAGAGGTCCCCCACCCCCCTCTCTTTGCACCTCGGGTTGCGCGCCGAAGAGAGAGAATCAGAGAAAGTGTTCTATACCAAAGTTTTTCCTCTCTCTCTCCTCTCTCTCTCTCTACAATCTCAGGATTTTAGGAGTTACAGATAGCAAGATATCTGCGACGCGGCGCACTGCGACAACTTTCTTTTTAGGCCCATTTCCCGTCGCAGTTCCGTCGAAAATTCACTGCGGACTAACCGGGTGGAATTTTTGGACGATTTTTGCGGCAGCGCGACCGTAAGAGGTAGGGCTTTGATTTTCGTGTTGATCATTTTGCTCCGTTTCATACTTTTGGCACGATTCCCGAGTCCTCTTTGACCCCCCTTTTTGCTGTGGAAATTTCTGGACAGCGTCGACTTCTCCGATTTTATCTTGGCGTAGGAGCATCAGATCGAGGCGTTCAAAGAGTCGATTTTGATCTACTCTTCGCGAGGAACGCAACCGTGATTTTTCTGGGATTTTAAGAGCTCATTTTAGAGGTGAAAATTTTCTCTTTTCCCGTGCTGTTTGAAAAACAGCAAATATTGTGCTTTTTGAGATTTGTATTTATACCGGGAGCGTTGATTTGCAGGATTTGAGGACTGTGGACAACCAGGAGACTACCTGGGGTATTGTTTGAGCTGCTCGAGGTGGGCGGTTGTTGCTTACCTCATTTTTGACAAGCTCACTGGGATTACTGGAACTCCCCTAAAATTTAATTGATGAGAACAATTGGGACAAAATAATATGATAATTGATGAGAACAATTGGGACAAAATAATATGATAATTGATGAGAACAATTGGGACAAAATAATATGATAATTGATGAGAACCATTGGGACTACTAACAGGACTACTAACAGGACTACTAACAGGACTACTAACAGGACAATTGATGAGAACCGCTGGGATGAACTCCCCTAAAATTTGATATAACCCCACGGATTATATAATGACTTATGTTGGGACACTGTGGTTGGAACAAAGGCTACAATTGTAGTGGCCCTGGTTCCCATGTAGTGTTTTTCCGATGGATCCACAGTTAGAACACCTAGTATTGGTGTACCTGGCCCACAGTGCACCAACTGGGTGCTATTGATGGACCCTGTGTGCTTTTATTTACTGTTTTGGCCTTCGGCTGGGTTTGTCGAAATTTCTGAAAGGTTTTAGGCCAAACAGAGGTTGTAGATGGATTCAGCGCGGAAAAACGCTTGAAAACGACTATTTAATTGCTTAATTTGGAGTCCGGATGCCCAAAAACGGACACCCGAAAGTTTTTAGTGGAAAATGGTGCATGGGAGGGGCCGTAGACCGCCGGGATGCCACGTGGCAGGCTCTGATTGGCCGGTCTGCGATGCGCGGTCCACAGAGCAGCGCGGCGGGGTGCACAGACCCGGCGCATTTTCACGTGGCACCGCCTGATTGGCGGGCCCAGGGCGCGCGGTCTACCGGGTGGAGCGCGGCGGTGCATGGACCAGGCGGGGGACACGTGGCAGTCACCGGTTGGTCGGTGCACGCGGCGCGGTCCACGGAATTCCTGTCGAAGGCGTGGACCGGGTGCAGGGGACACGTGTCACTCCCTCGTTGGCGGGTGCAGCGCGCGGGGTGCACGGAGCGCGGGGCTGGTGCCTCGGGATGCGTGCGCACGTGCGACCCACGTCGCGCGACAGGCGCGCACGTCGCGCGGTCGGGGTCAACGGGGGTGGACACGTGGCGCCCGCTCATTGGCGGGCGCCACCGCCTTACTGTGCCCGGGGAGCGGACACGTGGCGGGCGGTGAGTGGCCCGCTTCGGTGTTCGCTGTTCGGGCGACACGTGGCGGGCTCCGAGGCGGGTCGGACGGATCTTGGATCCCGTCCGACGGCGTGTATCGGGCCGGGCCGCACTGTGCGCGCCCGAAAGTTTTGGGCCGGGCCGCACTGTGCGCGCCCGAAAACTTTCGGGTGCCCGAAAAGTTGGGCCCGAGCCCAATAACTTGATTTTTTTTGGGGTTTTTCCTTGAAGCCTATATAAAGGCTGCCTTGGGCCGAACTTTTCACCCTTTTTCCTTAGGATTTAGCTCGTGAGCCCTTAACGAAAAATCTTTCTCTCCCTCTTATCTATCTTCCGACCAAGTTTCAGAAAATCTGGAAATCGTGACGACTGTGTTTTCTACCTCGTAGTGCGGAGCGACGTTCTACAGTGTGAGGCCCACTACCGTCGCATTTTCTTCTGGGAGACCTGCAGAGCTACCCCGACCACATTTTTGGACGATTTCTTCGCCAGCGGTTGCACAAGAGGTATATCTACGTTTTCCGTGTTGATCATTCTTCCCAGAAATGAGTTTTTTTGAGGGTTTGGGGTACATTTTTACGCCCCTTTGCTACAGTTTGGAATCTTGACAGCAGCGGCTTCGCGGAATTTTATCTTCACTTCTGGATATCGGATTTCGACGATTCAAGAGCCTATCGACATCTACTCTTCGCGAGGATCGTCGTGATATTTTTATTAAAATTTTAGAAAATTTATTTTCAGGTGAAAATCGCGTGTGAACAGTAACTGTGTATGCAGTTTTTTTGGAATGTGATTGTTATATGTTAATTGGTTGTAATTGTGCGTTGTTGTTGTACCCAGGACTGTAAGAGCACTTTTTCTGTGCTCCTGGCTCTGAGGATCTGGGAAATTGTCGATTCCTGGACTGTTTATCTGTACCGTCTCGGACAATTAGTGAGTTCAGGTGGGTGATTCTGCTTTCAATTTCTATGGACTGCACTCTAATTCTGCAACTATAAATGCATGCATGTTCGTATGTGAGCTAGTAAATCTGTGCAAATTTATATGTTGGTAACCACAGTTATTAATTGCTAAAATTGATGATCTTTTTGGAACTCTTGCATCATATGAACCATAATTTGAAGAAAAACTTGACTTAGCACATCTATTATGCATTGTATGTCATCCTCAGACGGCTACTATTGGATTTAGGCCTTTGCTGTAGTTCTCCCATGCCATTGTTACTTTTGTCATCTTGGACATAGTGGTCTTCCCTGAGTTGTGGGTTGGGAGGTTTAGTAGCTTTGGATGCATTGTACTCGCGTCTGGGGACCGAGTAGAGTTGGCAGCAGTCTATAGTTTGTTCATCATTTGAGATAGGGACATGTGAGACAGTGATTGGATCATAGCCTGCAGGAGCCATATTTAGATCGACAGAGATGCGCAGATACTTTGCTCGGTGGGGTCGCTACCCACGAGTGCCACTCCGGAGTTGGGCTTGCTACTTCTATTGCGGCTTGTCGATGTTGGTGTCCCTCTGGCTGAGCCAGTTTTGGCAGTCATGGACATCGTCCCTCTGGCTGAGCCAGTTTTGGCAGCTACGGACGTACCTACAGCAGTTGGTAGGCGCAGGTTTGACTGGACCCTTTGGGCAGTCAGTTTGGATTGGGTGACTTGAGTCGAGCATCAGTAGGGACATATTGGTCTTCGATCTTTTCCCTTGAGCATGTAGTTAGGGGCATAGTAGCAGTAGATGTTTTACTTTCCTGCTTTCTATACTGCTTTTTCTTTTGTTACTTTATGCCCCTTGTAGACTTAGTGGGCAGGCCGTCGGGCTTGTTGGCGGCACCCACTGAGAACTACTGTGGGAGGTAGTTCTCACACCCGTCGTGGTGTCTTTTCCCCAGGGACTCCAGCTCCAGTTCCTGCGGTGCCCGTTGCTGATCCAGCTCCTACAGATCGAGGTAAGGGAATCGCGAGGTAGATCTTTTCCCTTCCAGCAGCAGCGAGAGGTAGAGGTACCCGATGCACTTTTGGTTGTGTCTTTTAGTGTGAGAGTTTTTGTAGTGAGGTATCGAGTTGTACTCTTCTGTTTTCTTTTGAGAGACTCCTGTATTTGTGAGAGGACCTTATGTATATTATTGTGGGACAGTTTTACTTCTTGTTAGTGTTAGTTTTACTTTTACAGCTCTGATATCTGTTAGTTTAGATACTTACTTGCAGGTTAGACGCTACGTCTCTACGGGGCTTCCTGTAGGGGCGGCGGATCTGTTGGCGGGCCCGGGGTACAGTTCCGACCCCGGGGCGTGACAGATTAAAGTGGTATCGGAGCCTAGGATGTAGGTCTTGAGGACTTAGGAACCCTAGGCTTATGGTTAAACCCTAGGATGACCCACGTGAGAGCCGAGATTTTTAGCGAAAGTCTTGATTGGGTTTCTAACTCTCCCGAGTGGATCGGGACGAGTGATAGACATGTTTTCCTTTTGTAGCGACTATGTTGGCTGCAGACAACATAGTGCTTCGGAAAGGGGGACATGCCTTTTGACTTTCGCTAGATTGGGTCGAGTGTTGCTTCTGGTTCTGATTGTTTGTTTTGTCCCTCAGGTGGGGATGCCTCCTCGACGTTCGATGGTGACGCGTTCGCAGCCTTCGTCCTCAGAGCCCGAGCAGGAGGACTCGGGGCGAGGACCTCAGGCTGAGATTCAGGAGCTCCGTGCCCAGATGGCACAGATGGCTGAGGCGGCTAGACGCCAGGAGGAGGCAGTGGCGCGGCTGACGCTCTTATTGGAGCAGAGAGCACAGCCGGCAGTGGCACCCCCTGAGGCTTCGCCGGTGCCTTCTTCCCCTGCTGAGGCACCCCCTGTGGCGCAGACTGCACCGGCGGTTCCTGCTGTGCCGGTTTCGAGTAGGCCTCCGGCCGGGGCGACGGGAGCGTTGACTGAGACAGAGCAGCGGGAGGTTGTAGATTTGCTGATGAGATTCCGGCGGTTCGATCCGCCCCGCTTTTCGGGCATGGGTGCTGAGCCTTGGGCAGCCGAGACTTGGATTACCACCATGGAGCGCCACTTTGAGAGCTTATTTGTGGATGAGAGGTATCGGGTCATTCTGGCTACCCATTTTCTGGAGAGCAACGCCGAGGCGTGGTGGCGGCGTGTGCGACCAGCTGGTCCACCTGGGACGCAGCTTCTTTCCTGGGCCGAGTTCCGGAGCATGTTGCTGGGAGCCTTCTTTCCGGAGAGTGTCCGACAGCGGCTGGAGGAGCAGTTGAAGAATCTCCGCCAGGGAGATAGACCGGTGCAAATGTACATAGCGGAGTTCAACCAGCTGTTGGCATGTGTGCCTCATGTGGCCAGGGACGAGAGCCATCGTGTTATTGTTCGAGAGAGGACTTCGTCGAGACATCTACCAGTTCGTCCGTTCCCGCAGACTGCAGACCGTGGAGGCCTCGATGGAGCAGGCCTTGTATGTGGAGTGTGGAGAGGCCGTGATGGATGAGGTATCTCCGGCCCCTGTAGCGACTTCTGGGGCGAAGCGCCCGGCCCCTGCGGAGGAGGGGCAGTCTAGCAGGCAGGGACCCCCGAGACCTCCGCGTTTCCACCCTCAGGGCCGGGGGCACCAGGGACGCCAGAGATCGGGGGCGTCTCGACAGTCAGCAGCAGCAGCAGCAGCAGCGTCGACCCCCGCGACAGCAGCAGCCCCCACAGCAGTCTTCTCGGCAGCAGCGCTCAGATCGGTGTGTTATCTGTCGGGGCCCTCATCCGCCGACTCAGTGCCCGCAGAGGCAGGGCCGGTGTTTTCGATGCGGGGAGGCCGGCCATATTGCGAGTGCTTGTCCCAGGGCCGGCCATCCAGCTCCTTCTTCTGCATCAGCACCGACCGTTCCTTACCAGCCAGCCGGACCTTCTGCAGCTTACAGCAGGCCAGATTTTGCCTCTTCTTCTTCTCGACAGCCAGAGCGACGTCCCCCGGCACCGAGCGGTCGTGTATATGCCGCTCAGATTGAGGATGCTTTCGCAGCAGAGCAGGTCGTCGCAGGTATTATTCTGATCTCATCAGTCCGTGCTCGGGCTCTTTTCGATACCGGTGCTTCTCATTCATTCATTAGTAGATCATTCGCATCCTTGCATGGTATAGCGGTAGCTTCTTTATCATCTGCATTAGAGGTTGAGATACCGGGTCATGTTCTTCATGTTGAGGAGTGCTGTAGAGATTGCCCCATTCAGTTGGGATCCTGGATTCTGCCGGCCGACTTGCTTGTCTTACGACAGCTCCAGGATTTCGATGTTGTTCTGGGTATGGATTGGTTGTCGAGATATTATGTCACCATTGATTGCCGCGATAGGACTGTTACTCTTCGTGAGCCGGGGCAGGAGGTGTTCGTCTTCCAGGGCTGTCAGAGCTCCTTGTTCGCCTTGACTATTTCTTCAGCGAGGGCCAGGCGGTTGATGAGTAGAGGATGCACCGCATTTCTGGCGACGATTGTTGAGGCGCCTTCGGCGGCACGGGGACTCGAGGATATTCCAGTGGTCCGCGAGTTTCCCGATGTGTTTCCCCCAGAGCTGACGACCATGCCGCCAGAGAGGGAGATTGAGTTCGTGATTGATGTGGTACCCGGAACCGCACCAATCTCGAAGGCACCTTACAGGATGGCGCCTGCCGAGCTGAGAGAATTGAAGGCCCAGTTACAGGATCTTTTGGACAGAGGCTTCATTCGGCCCAGTGTTTCGCCGTGGGGAGCGCCTGTTTTGTTCGTGAAGAAGAAGGATGGGACACTTCGCTTATGTGTAGACTACCGGGAATTGAACAAAGTGACCATCCGGAATAAGTATCCTCTGCCACGGATTGATGACTTGTTTGATCAGCTACAGGGAGCCTCCGTGTTTTCGAAGATTGATCTCCAGTCCGGTTACCACCAGCTGAGGGTGAGGGCCGAGGACATTCCCAAGACGGCGTTCAGATCCCGGTATGGACATTATGAGTTTACGGTTATGCCGTTCGGCTTGACCAACGCCCCAGCTGCATTCATGGATCTGATGAACCGGGTTTTTCAGCCGTACTTGGATCGATTTGTGGTTGTATTTATTGATGACATCCTGATTTACTCCCGGAGCGATGAGGAGCACGAGGGTCACTTGAGGATAGTGCTGCAGCTTCTACGTGATAAGAAGCTGTATGCCAAGCTAAAAAGTGCGAGTTTTGGCTTCGGGAGGTTGCTTTCTTGGGCCACATTGTTTCAGCTGCTGGAGTAGCGGTCGACCCGACGAAGATTGACACAGTTCGGGATTGGCCGAGGCCGACGACGGTTTCTGAGGTACGGAGTTTCTTGGGCCTAGCCGGTTATTATCGTCGGTTCGTGGAAGGCTTTGCGAAACTCTCTACTCCCCTGACCAGCTTGACAAGGAAGGGGACGAAGTTTTTGGACCGAGCGATGTCAGCAGAGTTTCGAGGAACTGAAGAGAAGATTGATCTCCGCACCAGTTCTTGCACTGCCGGTTATGGGAGAGGGTTTCGTGATCTACAGTGACGCCTCACACATGGACTGGTTTGTGTTCTTTCTTAGCACGTGGTAGGGTAATTGCCTATGCTTCACGGCAATTAAAGGATTATGAGAAGAATTACCCTACACATGACTTAGAGCTTGCAGCTGTTGTTTTTGCACTGAAGCTGTGGCGGCATTACCTCTATGGTGAGCATTGTGAGATTTATACGGATCATAAGAGCTTAAAGTATCTGTTCACCCAAAAGGAGCTGAACCTTAGGCAACGCCGGTGGTTGGAGCTGTTAAAGGATTACGATCTGAGTATCCTTTATCCACCCCGGCAAGGCCAATGTGGTGGCAGATGCTTTGAGCAGGAGGTCAGTGCATAGCTTGAGTTTGATGATTACCCAGCAGGCACAGCTGATAGAGCAGATGAGGCGACTTCAGATTGAGGTAGTATCCCCTGGGGTCTCTGCGAGGCTTATGACTATGGTCTTGCAGCCCACTCTGCTGGACAGGATCAGGAGACGCAGAGTGAGGACCCCCACTTGGAGAGGATCAGGGCACAGATTCAGATAGATCAGAGAGGGGATTTTTTTCAGTGGACAGCTCGGGAGTACTACGGTACAGGGACCGAGTTTGTGTGCCATCAGATTTGGAGATTAGAGATCAGATTTTGAGAGAGGCCCATTATACACCTTATACCATCCATCCTGGAGGTACTAAGATGTATAAGGACCTCCTCAAGGCACACTTTTGGTGGTCGGGGATGAAGCGGGATATTGGAAGGTTCGTTGCTCAGTGCTGACTTGCCAGCAAGTGAGGCAGAGCATCGTGTTCCTGCTGGCAATTTGCAGAGCCTTCCAATTCCCGAATGGAAGTGGGACCACATCACCATGGATTTCGTGACTGGGCTGCCGAGATCACAGAGTGGAGCCGACGCCAGTTGGGTGATTGTTGATAGACTTACCAATCAGCTCATTTTTTCCTGCCTGTGCAGATGACTTGGTCCTTGGAGCGCTTGGCACAGCTTTATTTGGCTGGATTGTGAGGCTGCACGAGTACCAGCGTCCATTATTTCAGATCGAGACCCGAGATTCGTGTCACGGTTTTGGGGGAGCTTACAGTCAGCCATGGGTACTCAGCTTAGTTTCAGCACGGCATTCCACCCACAGACAGACGGCCATCAGAGCGCACCATTCAGACTCTTGAGGATATGTTGCGTGCGTGCGTCATGGATTTTGGAGGAGGTTGGCACCGACACTTACCCCTGGTTGAGTTCGCGTACAACAACAGCTTTCAAGCGAGCATTCAGATGGCTCCGTTTGAGGCGTTGTACGGACGCAAGTGTCGGTCGCCCCTTTATGGAGCGATGTGGGTGAGAGGAGGACGCTGGGGCCAGATTTACTGCTGGAGGCGGAAGAGAAGGTCCGAGTTATTCGTCGGCACTTGGAGACGGCCCAGAGTCGCCAGAAGAGTTATGCAGATGTTCGGCGGCGAGACCTTGAGTTCCAGGTTGGTGATCACGTCTTCTTAAAGGTCTCGCCCTCGAAAGGGGTCCGGAGGTTTGGAGTGCGGGGAAGCTCAGTCCCCGCTTCATTGGACCCTTTGAGGTGCTTGAGAGGGTAGGCCCTGTGGCTTATAGAGTTGCTCTACCTCCCCGCTTGGCTGGTGTTCATGATGTCTTCCATGTTTCGGCCTTGAGGAGATATGTATTCGATCCGTCTCATGTCATCGACTTCGCATCCTTGGATATCGGCGAGGACTTGGTTTACGAGGAGCGCCCATTGCGGATTCTGGCTCGTGAGGTGAGGGAATTGCGCAACCGGGTAATACCTTATGTGAAGATCCTTTGGAGCAACCATGAGGAGCGAGAGGCTACCTGGGAGCTTGAGACGGCGATGCGAGATACCTACCCTTTTCTGTTTGAGACTTCTGGCTGAGGTACGTTTGTTTTGCTCTATTTCGTTTCGAGGACGAAACTTTCTTTTAGTGGGGGAGGATGTAGTGGCCCTGGTTCCCATGCAGTGTTTTTCCGATGGATCCACAGTTAGAACACCTAGTATTGGTGTACCTGGCCCACAGTGCACCAATTGGGTGCTATTGATGGACCCTGTGTGCTTTTATTTACTGTTTTGGCCTTCGGCTGGGTTTGCCGAAATTTCTGAAAGATTTAGGCCAAACAGAGGTCGTAGATGGATTCAGCGCGGAAAAACGCTTGAAAACGACTATTTATTTGCTTAATTTGGAGTCCGGATGCCCAAAAACGGACACCCCGAAAGTTTTTAGTGGAAAATGGTGCATGGGAGGGGCCGTAGACCGCCGGGATGCCACGTGGCAGGCTCTGATTGGCCGGTCTGCGATGCGCGGTCCACAGAGCAGCGCGGCGGGGTGCACAGACCCGGCGCATGGACACGTGGCACCGCCTGATTGGCGGGCCCAGGGCGCGCGGTCTACCGGGTGGAGCGCGGCGGTGCATGGACCAGGCGGGGGACACGTGGCAGTCACGGTTGGTCGGTGCACGCGGCGCGGTCCACGGAATTCCTGTCGAAGGCGTGGACCGGGTGCAGGGGACACGTGTCACTCCCTCGTTGGCGGGTGCAGCGCGCGGGGTGCACCGGAGCGCGGGGCTGGTGCCTCGGGATGCGTGCGCACGTGCGACCCACGTCGCGCGACAGGCGCGCACGTCGCGCAGCGGGGTCAACGGGGGTGGACACGTGGCGCCCGCTCATTGGCGGGCGCCACCGCCTTACTGTGCCCGGGGAGCGGACACGTGGCGGGCGGTGAGTGGCCCGCTTCGGTGTTCGCTGTTCGGGCGACACGTGGCGGGCTCCGAGGCGGGTCGGACGGATCTTGGATCCCGTCCGACGGCGTGTATCGGGCCGGGCCGCACTGTGCGCGCCCGAAAGTTTGGGCCGGGCCGCACTGTGCGCGCCCGAAAACTTTCGGGCGCCCGAAAAGTTGGGCCCGAGCCCAATAACTTGATTTTTTTGGGGCTTTTCTTTGAGCCTATATAAAGGCTGCCTTGGGCCGACTTTTCACCCTTTTTCCGTAGGATTTAGCTCGGAGCCCTTAACGAAAAATC
Source organism: Tillandsia fasciculata (assembly GCA_029168755.2). Classification (NCBI taxonomy): domain Eukaryota; kingdom Viridiplantae; phylum Streptophyta; class Magnoliopsida; order Poales; family Bromeliaceae; genus Tillandsia; species Tillandsia fasciculata. The sequence continues at coordinate 3,946,723 of CM054945.1, forward strand.
TTTCTCTCCCTCTTATCTATCTTCCGACCAAGTTTCAGAAAATCTGGAAATCGTGACGACTGTGTTTTCTACCTCGTAGTGCGGAGCGACGTTCTACAGTGTGAGGCCCACTACCGTCGCATTTTCTTCTGGGAGACCTGCAGAGCTACCCCGACCACATTTTTGGACGATTTCTTCGCCAGCGGTTGCACAAGAGGTATATCTACGTTTTCCGTGTTGATCATTCTTCCCAGAAATGAGTTTTTTTGAGGGTTTGGGGTACATTTTTACTCCCCTTTGCTACAGTTTGGAATCTTGACAGCAGCGGCTTCGCGGAATTTTATCTTCACTTCTGGATATCGGATTTCGACGATTCAAGAGCCTATCGACATCTACTCTTCGCGAGGATCGTCGTGATATTTTTATTAAAATTTTAGAAAATTTATTTTTAGGTGAAAATCGCGTGTGAACAGTAACTGTGTATGCAGTTTTTTTGGATTGTGATTGTTATGTGTTAATCGGTTGCAATTGTGCGTTGTTGTTGTACCCAGGACTGTAAGAGCACTTTTTCTGTGCTCCTGGCTCTGAGGATCTGGGAAATTGTCGATTCCTGGACTGTTTATCTGTACCGTCTCGGACAATTAGTGAGTTCAGGTGGGTGATTCTGCTTTCAATTTCTATGGACTGCACTCTAATTCTGCAACTATAAATGCATGCATGTTCGTATGTGAGCTAGTAAATCTGTGCAAATTTATATGTTGGTAACCACAGTTATTAATTGCTAAAATTGATGATCTTTTTGGAACTCTTGCATCATATGAACCATAATTTGAAGAAAAACTTGACTTAGCACATCTATTATGCATTGTATGTCATCCTCAGACGGCTACTATTGGATTTAGGCCTTTGCTGTAGTTCTCCCATGCCATTGTTACTTTTGTCATCTTGGACATAGTGGTCTTCCCCTGAGTTGTGGATTGGGAGGTTTAGTAGCTTTGGATGCATTGTACTCGCGTCTGGGGACCGAGTAGAGTTGGCAGCAGTCTATAGTTTGTTCATCATTTGAGATAGGGACATGTGAGACAGTGATTGGATCATAGCCTGCAGGAGCCATATTTAGATCGACAGAGATGCGCAGATACTTTGCTCGGTGGGGTCGCTACCCACGAGTGCCACTCCGGAGTTGGGCTTGCTACTTCTATTGCGGCTTGTCGATGTTGGTGTCCCTCTGGCTGAGCCAGTTTTGGCAGTCATGGACATCGTCCCTCTGGCTGAGCCAGTTTTGGCAGCTACGGACATACCTACAGCAGTAGGTAGGCGCAGGTTTGACTGGACCCTTTGGGCAGTCAGTTTGGATTGGGTGACTTGAGTCGAGCATCAGTAGGGACATATTGGTCTTCGATCTTTTCCCTTGAGCATGTAGTTAGGGGCATAGTAGCAGTAGATGTTTTACTTTCCTGCTTTCTATACTGCTTTTCTTTTGTTACTTTATGCCCCTTGTAGACTTAGTGGGCAGGCCGTCGGGCTTGTTGGCGGCACCCACTGAGAACTACTGTGGGAGGTAGTTCTCACACCCGTCGTGGTGTCTTTTCCCCAGGGACTCCAGCTCCAGTTCCTGCGGTGCCCGTTGCTGATCCAGCTCCTACAGATCGAGGTAAGGGAATCGCGAGGTAGATCTTTTCCCTTCCAGCAGCAGCGAGAGGTAGAGGTACCCGATGCACTTTTGGTTGTGTCTTTTAGTGTGAGAGTTTTTGTAGTGAGGTATCGAGTTGTACTCTTCTGTTTTCTTTTGAGAGACTCCTGTATTTGTGAGAGGACCTTATGTATATTATTGTGGGACAGTTTTACTTCTTGTTAGTGTTAGTTTTACTTTTACAGCTCTGATATCTGTTAGTTTAGATACTTACTTGCAGGTTAGACGCTACGTCTCTACGGGGCTTCCTGTAGGGGCGACGGATCTGTTGGCGGGCCCGGGGTACAGTTCCGACCCCGGGGCGTGACAACAATAACTTTTTCCAGTAAATCAATATTCTTTTAAAATAAATATTGACACTTTTCTACAGTTTTTAAATAACTGCATGCTTTCTTGGACATCCAGTTAGCCACTATTTAGTGCTACACTATCATATTGGGACTTGGCATGTTTTATCACTTTCCTTTGCATTTAGATGTTGTCGCTCAAGTATGAGCAGGGATTTGGGATAGTGTAGCCAGATCATGGATTTGTGGGGTATTGCGGTGACCGCGGACAGTAGGCGGTTGACCAGATGTTTGTCCTTGCACCAGATTGGGTTGAGTCTGGTTTATTGCATCGTTGGGGATTGGGTTTTCTGTAGTGGACGGAGTTTCCCACTTTGATCATAGTCATGATCCAGTCCTGCTATATTGTGATACTTGTGAGACATGTGCTATAGAGATACTGTGATACTGATGACAGAGATATTTACGATACTGATGACAGAGATACTTTACTCGTGTGGGTCGCTCCCCTCGAGTGCCACTCCGGAGGTAGGCTTTCTTTCTCGGACCCAGCCTTGTGTGCCGGTCTGATACTTATTTTGGGATGCGAGCCGTGCGGGCCGATCCCGCGGTTTCGAGCCTTGTGTGCAGATTCCGCTGAGCTGGGATGCGAGCCGTGCGGGCCGATCCCGCGGTTTCGAGCCTTGTGTGCAGATTCCGCTGAGCTGGGATGCGAGCCGTGCGGGCCGATCCCGCGGTTTCGAGCCTTGTGTGCAGATTCCGCTGAGCAGGCAGCACCAGTTGCTACTGGTATTCCAGATTGGGTTTATTTGGACAGATACTATTTCTGATGCATGCATACAGTTTTGACAGCATAGTTGTGGTAGTTTTCCTGTTTCAGCATCTTATGTATTTTACCACTTCCCCTTTTCCCTTTTGCCTCTAGTAGTCCTAGTGGGTGCGTCAGAGTTGAGGTTTTACCCACTAGGGGAGGCTGCTGGTTTATCTGGTAGTTCTCACCCCCATTGTTATTTTTCTGTCCCTTTCTTCTCCTTTATTTTGCAGAGTCGTCTGCGGGAGCTGCTAGGCCATCGGCAGCGGATCGAGGTAAGGAGATCGCGGAATAGATAGATCTCCTGTAAGGCTGAGAGCTGCTAAATAGACACTGTACCCTTTACTCAGACTGTGGTATTCTCCTTTTATTTTGGGTCTGGCTCTGGCCAACTGGGTGTATTATTTTGGTGAGATGGGAGATTATTGTACATATTACAGTTTTATTTTCATTTCCAGTCTGAGATACTATGTGGTTCTTCTATTTCAGCTCTGTATTATGCTCTTTTATTATACATTTGATATCTGAGCAGGTTACCAGCGCTTCGTGTACGCGGGAAGTTCCGTGTGCATGGCGGATCTGTAGACGGACCCGGGGTCTGGTTTACACCCCGGGGCGTGACAATCGAGGTCGAGGACGTGCTCAAAATTGAGCTTCTGAGCTCAATTTTTGTAAATTTTCTTTTTTGATGTTACTCAAGCCTCAATTTTTGTAAATTTTTTTTTTTGATGCTATGAAATGATTGTTGGTTGATCAATTGCTGTTTGTGAATGTAGTTTTTACTTCTTCAATGTTATTTGTCAATGTTTGAACTTCTTGTACAAATTTGGAGTTTTTTTAAGGTGATATTAAGTGCTGGGTGTGGGGGCAGTTAAAGGCGCTGAGCCAGTCAGCGCCTTCAGTGTTTTGCACTTAAGGCGCTGAGCGGCTCAGCGCCTTCAGTGTTTTGCACTAAAGGCGCTGAGCGGCTCAGCGCCTTCAGTGTAAATCAATAAAGGCGCTGAGCCACTCAGCGTCTTAAGTGCAGAACACTAAAGACGCTGACTGATTCAGCGCCTCTATAATGAAGCCATATTTGGCTTACACTGAGAACTTAGCCATTTTTCCCCCAAAAATGACTAAGTCCTCGACGCGGTTATAGTGTATGCTGAAGGCGCTGAATGAACCAGCGCCTTCAGCATATATCATGAAGGCGCTGAAGAGGTCAGCGCCTTCACAATATTCCTATGAAGGCGCTGAACCCTTCAGTGCCTTCAACACAAGGCATGAAGGCGCTGAGGGGTTCAGCGCCTTCATAGGAATATTGTGAAGGCGCTCACCGCTTCAGCGCCTTCACGCTGGCAGGCCTGCGTGGCGCCGAGGTGGCAAAAGTAGGGTTAGTTTTGCAAATTTTTTTTATACAGGGTTAGTTTGCAAAATATGAAGTTTGGGAGGGTTATTTTTAAAAAATTTATATATATATATATATATATATATATATATATATATATATATATATATATATATATATATATATATATGCTAAATTATAGAAAATTTTCTTGTAATATTCTGCTTTTTCACTTTGTCTCCCTGTCTTTTAAAAGCCTATATTTTGCCCTCTTGTAATTACTGAATTATTTTTAGGAAGCAACGGAAAAGGTAAATTGACGAAAATGCCCCTATATTATATTGAAGGAAAAAGATAATGGAGGGAAGAAAAAGAAATTTAAACTTATTTCCCGTCATTCTTGAAGAGTATTTTAGGTATATCCAATAATATTTTAAAAAAAATTGACGGTTCACTCACGAAATCGTGAAGGCGGAGGTAAATATATATTTCAGTAATTATGAAGGAGCAAAATATATAATTTAAAAAAATAAGGGAACAAAGTAAAAAAAAAAAATATTACAGGAGAAATTTTTTTGTAATTTAGCTTTTAAATTATAAAAAAGAAAGAGGTAAAAAGAAAAAAAAGGGAAGGAGAAGCGGCTTGGCTTATCCACACACTCCACAAACACACACACGCAAAAGAAAACGAGCGAGCAAGCGAGCAAGCTGACAGCACTGCGCGTGAGAATCAGATGATGATGGTTGTTGGCAGTCGGCACAAACCCCCCTCCCCTGCTGACTGCTGACATCCTCCGCCTCCTCACTGCAGCCTTCCTTCCTTTCTTCTCCGATGGCTTTACTTTCTCCCCTCCTCCCTTCCGGCCCTCTCTCGCCGGCGCTGCCCGCCCGAAAGCGCTTCCGCGCGCCCGGATTGAGTTTCCTTCGGCCCTCCTCATCTTCCTCTTCTCCGCCATCCGATTTTACTGCGTCCACCTTCTTCAATCCTGTGAGCACGAATTATTCTTCTTAGATCACTTTTTTCAACTTCAGAACTTTTTAGTAAATATGAAACTATCTTAGTTCTCCAAAAGCTTCACCCACAGGGGGGAACTATGTTTTATGGCCTGTTTGGTATTGAGATTTATCTAACCCTAATCGATAAAATGGAGTTCGAGCAAAAGCATATAGTAACATGCTTATGCTTTTGCTTTCTCCTGTGGGATCATAAAAAATACATTACGAAACAAACAGGATATTTTTTCATTGTACTTCTCTCACTGTACTTAATATAATTTTCTTGGATCTAATTTAAGCCTTAATCTTAGAAAGACAATCATGTGATTAACATTGATCATTGATTGTCTAAGTGTTAGCAACGAGCGCACAAACCAAACAAAATCAATTGGCGATCACGATACAAAAGTAAATTCAAAAATGCACGACAGAAAGATAGCATACAGATTTACGTGAAAAATCTTTTGTAGGGAAAAAATCACAGACGAAGAGGAGGGTTTCACTATTTCGGAACAAAAGGGAATACAAAATTTTTAGATGATCGTACAAGTCGCTCGATCTTGCTAGGGCAAGAAGAAAAAGAATACTAATCTTAACGGGTTTGACTTATCGGATCCGATCCGTACCGCGGGGGACGGAGCCCTCCGCACCCCCCGTCCGATGTCAGTGGTGGGCTTGGCTTCGGGTTCGGGCCTAACGACCCGAGCCCTCCGCTTCCACCACAAATATCCATGAAATTTGTCGTCGCACCGCAAAGCCGTCGGTGAACCGGAAACCCAAATCGAAGCGATTTCTGATTTCGGAGTCACATCTAACACTAAGAATGAAAAAAATTCTAAGAAAGAAATTAAAATATGGAAATAAATAAGAATACAAATTATATTTCCAATTTAAATGTTAATGCTCCCCCTCAAGCTGGGGTATGAATGTCAATGATGCCCAACTTACCGAGCAAAAAACATTAACTGCTGTCGTCCCAATGCTTTAGTAAAATATCAACTAGTTGGAGATTATTGAGCACATGATAGGTTTCAATATCATGCAATTGAAGTCGTTTTCGAATAAAATGACAATCAATTTCGATATGTTTAGTACGCTCATGAAAAACCGGATTAGCCGCAATGTGAAGTACATCAACTCCAAGAGAAGAAAGCAAATTTCGAAGCCAAATTAGTTCACAAGTAGTAATTGCCATGAATCGATATTCAGCTTCTGTAGATGAACGTGAGACTGTTGTTTGCTTCTTAGCTTTCCAAGAAATAGGCGAAGAACCAAGCATGACAAAATAAACTGTAAGGGAGCGACGTGTCATAGGGCAACTTGCCCAATCTGCATCACAATGAACCCGTAATTGTAGATCATTTGAAGCCGAAAGGAAGATGCTTTGTCTGGGACAAGACTTCAAATAACGTAGATTTATCATCGCTGCATTGAAATGTCTTTGTCATGGCTTTTGCATAAATTGGCTGAGAATATGCACCGTAGATGTGATTTCTAGTCGAGTGATGGTGAGATATATAAGCCTTCCAATGAGACGTCTATATTGTGCAGGATCATCAACCAGTGAGCCTAAATTTTGAGAAAGTTGGTGTTGTTGCTCCATTGGAAAGTATGCAAGCTTGGGTCCAAGCATCCCACATTTAGCTAGAATGTCCGAAGTATATTTTCTTTTACACAAAAATATACCCGAACAAGAACGAGCTACCTCAACACCAAGAAAGTATTTCAAAGTACCAAGATCCTTGATATGAAAGCAATTATCAAGATATTGTTTAAGCAATTGACACTCATTTGAATTATTTCCGGCAACGATTGGATCATTGACGTAGACAAGGACAGCCTAGAATGCATCTCCTTTATTGAATGTAAAAAGTGAATAATCCACCTTAGATTGAAGAAAACCATACCTATTGAGGGCATCAGAAAATTTAGCAACCGAATTTCTTGCGGCTTGCCGTAATCTGTAAAGAGATTTACACAAACGACAAACCTTTCCGTCATGATTTTTGGAGAAACCTGGTGGAAGAGAGCTGTATACCTCTTCATCTAAATCACCATGTAGAAAAGCATAATTCACATCAAGTTGGTGGAGTTCCCAATTCTTTTCTAGTGCTACTACAAGTAGACAATGAATAGTCACAAGTTTAGCAACTGGAGCATTTGTTTCATGAAAATCTAATCCCTCAATTTGTATGTAGCCCTTGGCCACGAGATGTGCTTTGTAGTGTTCTATGCTTCTGTCGGCCCGATATTTGATTTTATAGACTCACTTGCATCCGATAGGTTTCTTATCAGGAGGAAGATGCTCTAAAGTCCATGTTTGATTTACTTCAAGTGCTTGAATTTCTTTTGCCATAGCATCACGCCATTTCGGATCATTTATTGCCTGAGAAAAAAACTTTGGCTCATCCAGGTTCGTGGGGGCCGCTAGGAAAGCTCAATGTTTAGGTGAGAAATGATCATAGGAAATAAAATGCGAAAGAGGGTGTGACGTACCTGAAGAAGCATCTTGAAGCGATGAGTGAGAGTTGGAGTTTCCACGAGCAGAGTGGCATATGTAATCTGCTAAATAAGCTGGTTGTTTGTGTGTTCTTTGTGGAGGAGAAGATGTAGGAGGCACTTCAGGCATAGGTTCTATATCAGTTTCTTTTCCCAAATTAGTTGGTTGAGAATCACTAACTTCAAGAACAATATCAGTATTCTCCTTTTGGGATATCAAGAAATCAGCAGGATTAGTATCTATAGGTTTTTTAGATTGTTTTACTAATAAGGATGGCACTATTTGAGCTTCAGCATCACCTTGAACAGGTTGTGAAATCACAATTTCATGATGGTCATGTTGTAAGGCATCGAAAGTGCTCGAACTAGCAAAAGGAAATTGGTCTTCGTAAAATATCACATCGCGAGAAACAAAAATCTGTTTTGTGGCTAAATTATAGACTTTCCAACCCTTTTTCCCATACGGATATCCAACGAAAATGCATCTAGCTTCCTGCGGATCAAATTTATCATGTATTTTGTGGTGGAGATGAGCATAACATAAGCACCCAAAGGCACAAAGATGTTCATATGATGGTCCTTTGGAAAATAAAATTTCATATGGAATCTTTCCTGAAAGAAGTGGAGTAGGCCTATAATTTATCAAATAGGCAGCAGTAAGCACACATTCACCCAAAAGTCAACAGGAAGGTGAGCTTGGAAACGTAGAGCTCGCGCGACATTAAGGACATGACGATGTTTTCGCTCTACTCTACCATTTTGTTGGGGTGTATGAACACAAGAGGTTTGATGTATGATGCCATTTTGATAGAAATTTTTTTGCATGAGATTAGAAGTGAACTCCGATCCATTATCACTCCTAACTTGTTGCACTTGACATCGAAATTGTGTTTTAACCATGGCACAAAAAGAGGTCAAGTTATGATAAGCCTCAGATTTTTGTTGCATCAAATATACCCATTTGGCGCGACTAAAATCATCTACGATAGTGAGAAAGTAATTAGCTTCTGAATTTGAAGGTGTATGATAACTACTCCATACAATGTATAAGAGCGAAACAATAGCGAATTTTATTATTACTTAAAGGAAATGAAGCACGAGTTTGTTTGGCACGATGACAAATATCACAACCGCGAGAATAATTATTTGTAGAAAGGAAAATTTCAGGAATAAATAGTAAACTGCGATGTGAAGCATGTCCAAACCTTCGATGCCATACTAGGTTATTGTTAGGTTGAATGACCAGTGAAGCAACTGGAAGAGCCACCTGTTTGAAGTAATATTCTCCATCTCTCTTTTCACCCACTCCTATCAGCATCTTCTTGGTAAGGTCCTGAATAACACAAAATGTTGGAAAGAAAGTAACAACACAATTCAAATCAGTGGTAAGCTTTTGGACAGAAATTAAATTGCAATTAAAATTTGACACATATAGAACATTATTCAAAACAACTTCTTGGCTTAATGGAATGCAACCAGTTTTTGAAATAGGCAAATAGGTTCCATTTGGCAACGAACAGGTGGTCTATTATAGGCCATTTTGGATTGAGCCAAAGCTTGCTCACTAGCAGTTATATGATCCCAAACTCCACTATCAATTATCCACTCAGGAGCTGATCATATTGTTCTTTGTTCAGTCCTGCAATAGGGGAAGCATCCACTTTGGTAGCTTGAGAACTTTTTGCAAATGTGTATGGAATTCCGCTTGATTGCCCGGTTTGCATATTGCTGAATGTTTGGGAAAAAACTGCATTAGATGCTGGTACAAATCTATTTGGTCTTCTTTTTTTGAGAACAAGGTAGCATGCTACCGCTTCATTCAATTGGTGGATGAACTTAGCAACAAGATGAGACAGCTAGGTCTCGGCCCTCCGAAGTGGCCAAACGCAAAAAAAAAAAAAAAAAAAAAAAGGCCCTCAAAGGGAGCAGAAAGAGTTCCAGATATCCCTCAGAGACCTAATCTCCGACACCAGATGCCTCGCCGTCTGCTTCTTTGATTCAAAGATTCTCCTATTTCTTTTCAGCCACATGACCCACCAGGTGGTCGCAACGGTTGCTAGTTCCTTCCTCCCAAGAGAGTCCTTCTTATAGCTGCATTCTTTCCACAACCTTTCCGGTGCCGAATAAGAGCGAAGCATCATCTTGTTTATTAGTAATCCTGACAGAATGTCCTTCGAGAAAGGGCAGGTCATGAAGAGGTGCTCCCCCGTCTCGCTCCCTTCGGAGCAGAAAGTACACCTCCTCTCTCCGCTCCACCTCCTTTTCAAAACAATGTCTGCAGTTAGGACCCTTTTTTTGAGGACTAGCGAAACGAAAATCTTAACTTTGGGGAGCCATAATCTTCCATAGTTGCACAAATCGTTTGTCAGCTACACCTCCGTCTTGTAGGAAAATGTAAAGTGACTTGATGCTGAACCTCCCTGATGTGTCCCACCTCCATCTGATCTCATCTTGGTCGTCCCTGGTTGAAATAGCACTCATCGCCTCTCTGAGATGTGCGGCAAGTTTTCTTTCTGCTTGTATTTCGGGGATAAACCCCGCCAGAATCTTACACCACTTCCAGCCCCTAACCCCCCAGCACTCCCTAATCCTGAGGTTTTTGTTTCTTACTTTGTCATAAATGAGAGGGTAAGCGGTTCGGAGGGGTGCCTGTTCGTACCAGATGTCGTTCCACCAATCTACTTTGTGTCCGTTACCTAAAACGTAGGCAATGCCACACTTAAATAAACCCCTTGTCTTTAGAACACTTCTCCACCAGTATGATAGTGGTCGGAACGACTCCCCTTCCTTAAGTGGTTTTCTCCGAGAGTAATATAACCCGAATATGATAGGTCTCCATATGTTTTTCTGTTCCGACATCAGTTTCCACCATCATTTAGCTAGAAGAGCAGTGTTCATATTCTCGAGATCTAGAATACCCAATCCACCCTCCTCTTTGCTCCTGCATACGGCCTTCCATTGCATGAGGCACTGTCCTCCCTTAATCGTTGTCTCTCCCTTCCAGAAGAAAGCCTATCTCAACGATTCAATGCGTCGGAAAACCCACTTGGGTGCTCTGAAAATCGAAAGGTAGTATAGGGGTATGTTAGAAAGCACCGAGTTCACCAGAACCAGCCGCCCTCTTTGTGATAGAAGTTTGGCTTGCCACCCTTCAATACGTTGCTCAATCTTATCTACCATGGTCCACCAGTCTTCCTTCCGTGGCTGCCATTTTGAGAGAGGTAAACCAAGATAACGAATCGGAAGTATCCCCGTTTTACAACCTAAAATCCCTGCAAGCCTCTCGCCCTGTCCAACCAGATTACCCGTATAGAATAGTTCAGTCTTATCTCTGTTGATTTTCAATCTGGTTGCCCACTCGAAAAGTTGCCACACAAATCGAAGGTTTCTGACTTGCCTTGCCTTCGCCTCATAGAAAAAAATCGTGTCGTCCGCATACTGTATAAGGAAAACTTTGGTATCGACAATCGGTCCAACCCCTAAAAACAACCAGCCCTGGATTGCTTTGTCTGTCATTCTCGCCAACCCTTCAGTCACTATCAGGAAAAGATAGGGGGATACCGGGTCTCCCTGCCGAAGACCCCTTCTTGTTTTAATCCATTTGGTCGGTGTCCCGTTTACCAAAATTGCGACTTTGGCATTGGTAATGCATTGATCTATCCATCAGCACCATCTCTGATCTGCACCAAGCCATCTCAACGGCTTGCTGAGAAAATCCCAACTCACTCTGTCGTATGCTTTTTCGAAGTCGGTTTTGACACCAGTACAATTTCCTCTCCTTTGTAGCTCCAGCTCAAAACCTCGCTTGCAGTAATAAAAGAATCCAGAATGGATCGCTTCTTGAGGAAAGCTGCCTGTCCGGGGGAGATAATCTCATCCATAACCCTTTCTCACCTGTTTACCAGCACCTTGGAGATAATCTTCTGCACCCCGTTGATAAGGCAAATAGGTCTGAAATCGTTTGCTGCCACTGCCCCCTCCTTCTTGGGAATGAGACAAATCTATTTGGTCTTCTAATTGACCAGTTTGGTGGATATTCAACTAGTTCATAACATCTCGACTTATTGTGGCCTAATTTCTTGCAATGATCACATTTTTCTTTTGAGCGATTAAAATCCCTTTGATTTGTCTTGACCACATTGCTAACATGTAAAGCCGCAGCTTCCCCTTTGGGCCCTCAACTTGCAATTAGAGATTGTTGCTTTTCTTCTCTTACAACAAATACATAAACTTTACTTAGATTTAGCGTAGGATCAATGCTTAAAATCTGAGATCGCACAGTGTTTTATGCATCTCCTAGGCCCATGAGGAATTGGTGGACCTTTTTTTTGTCTCACTCTTGCACGAATTTTTTGGCTGCCCCGCAAAGAGCATTTGGGAACAGTCAAATACATCCTTAATTCATCCCACGAGGCCTTCATTTTTGTGAAGTATGTAACAATACTTAATCCATCTTGTTAAAGCTAACTAAGACCACGTTTGATTTGATGGACTCGAGGAGTGTTATCTTGTGAGAAGCATTCTTCTAAATCAATCCACATCTTCCTTTTTGTTTCAGCACACGCAACACTATCATGCAATTCCTTGGTTAGAGAGTTGGAAAGCCAAGAAATAATCATAGATTTACATTTCTCCCAGGCATGAACATCTGGTGAAGTTTCTTTTGGTTTCAATATGGTTCCATCAACAAAACCATATTTGTTTTTAGCACGTAGAGCATTAGTCATTGGTCTAGCCCAGGTGGCATAATTATCTCTATTGACCAGGCATGACACCAATGTATTTCCTGGACTATCGGAAGGATTGAGGAAGAAAGGCAAAAAGGGATCAAGAGTAACATGAGCAATTGGATTCAATGTGTTGTTGTTGGTAATCTATTAAGTAAGAGAATTAGATCCTTCTACCATGGAGATAGGTTACAAGAATATAGAACAGGAGGTTAATGGTTTCAAGACCTTTGATTTGGTTCTGATACCATAAAGAATTTGGTTTTATTAGTTTCTTTCGTGCTTCTCCAAAGATGATACAACAATGGCTAAACAACCATTTACATACATGCCCAAATAAATTAGGGCCTAATCTAAGCCTTAATCTTAGGAAGACAATCTTGTGATTAACATTGATTATTGATTGTCTAAGAATGAAAAAATTCCTAAGAAAGAAATTAAAAGATGGAAATAAATAAGAATACAAATCATATTTTCAATATAAATGTTAATACGAAGGCAGAATTTGCTACTCTTATATCGTATTAAGTAATATGAGACAGTGTTTTAATTTTATATATCCAACAATGTATGTATTGACAGTTTATTGAATAATTTACTCAATTTATAAAGTTCTACTGCTTTAGTTATCGCTAACTTCATTTGCCAATTTGTTTCTACAAACTTCTAAAGCTAAATTCAATGGAATTCCGAAGTTGGGGGTAATTGAGACTAGGGTTAAAGTGCTAGGGGTTATTTTGTAATCAAGCCTATAATTGTTGTTGGGTTATCATGTGAAAAAAGAGTTCAGAGCAACTGAATTTAACGTGATCACTGCTTGCTAAACTTGAACAAAATGTATACTTTTGTTTTTTTTTTTGAGAAAAGGCAGCATGCTGCCGCTTCATTCAAAGGGTAAATGAATTCAGCTACACGAAAGGGGGAAGCCCAGTCACGGGGACCGGGCAGGGGGAAAGGAGGAGAAAAGAAAGAACAAGAAAATTGGAACAAGAAAGTTGAAAGAAAGAAGTACAAGGAAGCGGGTTGGCGCCCCAGGCCTAGGTACAGTGCCTAGACCAATGCGAGCGGCAGACCCTAATGTCGGCGAGGGAGGCGACCAGTCTTCGGCTCTTTTCGTCGAAGATCCTTCTATTCCGTTCGAGCCAAACTACTTTTGTTGATAGTAGTAGTAACTTTAAATTATAAATCCAAAAAAGGAAAAAAAAAATAGTCCAGTGGTCTAATTTAAAATGGACTGCAGTTGAGGGTGAGGTCCCAAAGAGTTTTGCCTTCTATCTTTGTTGAAATTTAAGTGATGTTTGAATGTCGGAATAAGTTATACAAGGATAATTTATTCAGTATAAAAATTCTCTAGTATGATTGTAAGCAGGAAGTTTGATTTTTACTTCTTGAAAGGTCTTGACTCTTGATATTCGTGGTTTAGTAGGATAGCACATTCACCTACGAAGTGATTTATCTTATTGAAAAACTGACTTGAAGGCCAAATATGATATTCCATTCTAAACTTTGATCACACTTCTCATCGTCAAAATGTATAAATTTCTTAAGTAAATCAAGGTGATATGCCGAACAAGATATTCATGAATCCAAACGCGGCCTTAGTGTAAGATTTTACATATAGAGAAGATTATATAATTATTCCAACTATTATGATGCTTGTTATCCTGCATGATGGAAAGAGACGTCGAATTGGCGTATGAGAGAAATATATTCGGCCTATAAGATTTTAATAGAGGATTTAACCCATTAAACATGATGAGGATTGAATTCCTGTCCTCATGTGTAGTAGGGCTTTAGAATTGGCTCTGATACCATGTTAAGCAAAAGATCATCTAATATGAAATTCAAGATTATATTTTACAGTTACTTCTATATGCTAAAATACCTATCTCTTTTGAGCTAGTTACCTTAATATTTTACTGTAATTCTATGCAGAGGAAACTGAAATTTCTAGCACATGGTGCGCAAGATCTCAATCCTCAACCACATCTTAGTCAGGAAATTGTAAAGGTATGCACATTTGTATTGTTGTAAAAGCACTTGTTTTTGCTTTTGAACGTGAAATGTTTGAAGTAGGAAGTGGAGGAGAATCATAAGGTGTGTTTTTCATCATTTAGTACTTTTCTAAGCTAAATGAAACATAATCAGTCACCTACTTCCCTCAAATGGTGAGGACATTTTTGTTTTTTCTAATGCTTCGTACCGATATATGCCTCAATGTACCACACCTAGAGCAGTGTTATAAATTAATTGGCTTCTGATTAGGAATAATTTCACGAAGATATGCAAAATGATCAGTAATATAGTCCGTGTTGGTCGTATGTTTAGATAATTACGTACCGGAGTTAATTGGATTAATCATGTAGCTTTCTCAAGTTTGATAAATCACATAATCGTTCAAGCCTAATTCCCTTCAGATGGGGTAAGTTTATCGGATCGTTGCTACTAACCATTAATCCCAAAAGCTCGAGCTATTGGAAATACACAATCAATTCACTTAAAACGCACAGATACAACGCCCACGGTGTCGATTCTGGCTTGACCCAACTGGCCTCACGCCACTTCGAACACGACTCGCCCAACTCGGCCTCCCGCCATTTCGAACGTAACTTGGTCCAACTTGGCCTCCCTGGCCTTTTTATGCCAACAAAGTCTTGTTTGTCCTGGCTGTTAGTATTTTGTTGTAGCTTCAGTGACATAAGAATTTATGATGTTAGGATCTATCAACTCATCCATGTGAAAGGAGACATCCTCTACGCAGGAGGATAGCGAAAAATCTTTTGTGATTTGTAGTTTGGTTACTTATTCCTTGGTTAAAAGCCTAGAACGAGTATCCTTGGAACAAATCAAAATCTGTAATTCGCATTATGTGTATGCTAATCTCCTCGTGCTTCCACTTATGTGTATTTTTCTTTCTTTATTGTGGTTTCCTGTGACTCTTTCATTGTATGAAATATGCGTTTAATATCTCTTGATGTGAGACAAATTTAAAAACTTTGATCTTCATCACTAACTGTTTTAATTTGATCTTTTATTCTTCTTCGCTGAAAAGGCAGGTTAGTAGTACAGAAGTAGAGACGAAAGGTTCAATATCGAAGTACCATGAAGGTATGGTCAAATCTTTCACATTATTATAAGCTTTGTATGATTTACTTTCGATTGAAGATATATGCTTTTTCCCTTTTCTCATGACTATATTTGCTTTTGGTGTGACAAACCTAAGAGTTTCTACTTGACAAATCCTGCCGAATCTTAATTAATATGAACATAATAGCATATTTTCCTATTACATAAGGAAGCTAATTCATCTTGATTGTGAGCATATCTCCTTGGAAAGTATTGGGAAGGTATCCAAAATAAGGATACTGATTTATTTTGACGCAGACATTGGTCCCATTTGATTTTCAACGAACATCACTCAAGAAATAAATCTATAATCTTCCATTATTCCGTATTTACATCTGTTAAATTACTATTTCCTTTGTTAATTCAGGATATTTATCAGTCAGCAGATAAATAAAACAAAAAATCACACTGTTATCCTGCTGTTTTCCAATTTTACATTTATTTGTAGAATTATTTGATTATAAAGAGAAGTTAAAATCTTCTGATATATGTCTTCGGTCTGAGAATATTGAAATTTTCTTGAATGATTATTTACTCTGTTTAAATCTGAATAATGTTTGATTAAATTATTCTTCCTTTCTACTTGAAACCATTATGCCGATCTTAACATATGTTATTTCATTCTGTCAGAAGCTCTCGAGGACCTATCTTTTAACGACGAGATGGAGAGTCACAGTAGTTTTTCACTGCAATTATTTGCTCTTCCATGTGGCGTGATGTCATGGTTGGGTTTCGCACAACTAGCACAATCAAGCGAAGGAGTGAAGATAGACATGGTTTATGAGATTGGGGAGTTGTTTGAGCTGGGAATACAGCTGTCTTATTTGCTCATATTACTAGGTCTGCTTGGAGTTGGAACCTTCTTTGTCATTCGTCAGGTTCTTGTTCGTCGAGAGCTTGATCTTTCTGCTAAAGAATTGCAGGTAAGCAGTTGGAATCCTTTTTTTAAAGAACATTTAGCTAAGTTTTTTAAATGAATCATATATGAACGAGAAAGGCACTTATATTCAAGTGATACAATCATTAGATGAAAACAAAAATGATGCCATGGTTGAGAATTAAGGGTAAGTTACACCATCAGTTCCTTAACTATTGCTTGAATTCATTTTGGTCCCTAAACTTTGATTTGTTGCACAAGGGGATTTGAACTTTTAAAACCTTCCAAATTTAGTGAAACATTCCAAGTTAAGTCCTATTGTCTACATCCATCGTGCAGAAAGGCAATTCAACATGGCATGCCAAGTCGTTGTTCCTGAGCCCATTGTTACTATTTCTAACAACTGTATTTCATGATTACCACACTAATTAAGATTGAAGTAGTTAACGATGCAAACCAAGGAGACTTTTGACTCGCGCACATAAGTTATGGACTCACATGCAGTGTCTTGGCCTGCTGTGTTAGAATTTTCTCTCTTTAAACAATGGAAGCTGACAGATGGACTAAATTTGAAATATTTCAAAAGTTTGAGCCCCTTAATGCAACAAATTAAAGTTCTCGGGCATTTGTGTAATTTTTCCAGTGAAAAACTAATAAATTACGATGTGGTCTGGGTTGTTGTGAAAGATAGCAACTTAGAAACACTATAGATGTTTAGATATGTTTCATTATATATGTGCTTTTCTTGTTTATCTTTCTGTGTTGCCTCTTTTTTTTGTATTTATAGGCCTATTGTTTTGTTAGAGAGAGAGGTTGCTTTAGTGCTTGTAGGTAGTAATACCGGTAGATATTGATATTTTCCACGAGTAAGGATAGGTTGTCTGTGATATTATCAATATAAAAATGTACCAAAATTGAAGTGCTTTTCAAATTAATTGGCTATATATTTCCGTCTACGATATTTCTTGTATGCAATTGACTCTTTCGCAATTTAAAAGATTATGTAGGTTATAACCAAGGATTTGAGTGCCCATCGGCACAGACTGTATCCACCGTGCCGTATCGTGCCAAAAAGATATCAGCACGATACAACTTCCGTACTAATGGCACAACTCAAAATACTCTTTTATTTAAATTAGTAATTAATTTTCTCAATAAAGTTTTAAAAAATTTATAATGATATATAATAAGCAATTAGAATATTTTGTTGCTAAAGAAAATATATATTTTATGTCACTATGTGTTGGCGTACATGTATTTTTTGTGACTGGCACGCACCGTGCCGTACAGTGCCAGCAAGTTTACGGCATAATCCCGTGCCACGGCACTTAAATCCTTTGTTATAATTGTCAATGATGGGCAAAATATTGCCGAAAAGTTTTATTTAGCCTTATTTTTAATCTGATCCACTTTAGATGTCCGTGGACTGATGATTTAGAATCATGTAAGAACAAGAAAAACTATATCTTGTATAAACGATGGAAGTCTTTCCTGACACCCATGTCATTATTTTGTCGTCCTTTGAGTGTATGTAATGTCATTAGTGTTTCTGGTTAATCTTTTAGCTCTTAGCCTTGAAAGTGGCATTTGAACTTGTTCTAAATTCTCTTAAATTTGTATTATATGCTGCTACCTCATAACTGGCAATTCGACACTTCAGGAACAAGTACGGAGTGGCGATGGGACTGCCACGGAGTGTTTTGAGCTTGGTGCTGTCATGCTCAGGAGAAAATTTTACCCTGCTGCTACAAAATATTTATTGCAAGCAATCGAGAAATGGGATAGGGATGACCAAGACCTAGCACAGGTAAAAATCATATATCGTATCTATTTATTAACAATCGTTGTCACGGTTGATAACTCTCCAAATTCCATGATTTAGGAGTTTTAGTGGTGCCCCATACATTTAATTTTTCATATAAACAGTTGCACACTTGTTTATCTCAAGGCGGTTTTCATGTTTGCGTAGTCCGCATCTTTCTAATTTTTTGAAAGCATTGCTATTAAGTGGTTTCTAATGAAGATCTCTGCTTCAGTGAATAACTCAACATATTTACACCGTAAGTTGTAAACCTCTTTTCAGTCAAAAGAATTCGAGAAGCATATTAGTCCTTAAAAAAGGATCTTATCTGGAGAATATATTAGGCATTTATGGTTTCTATAACATTAAAGAGTCAGTGGGATTGGTTAGCGTCGGTGCTAAGAAATTCTTCATTACACTCCACAATGAATAATATCTACACAATTTGCATTTTCATTTTCTCTGCACTTCATTATGATTCTACTTAATTTGTGAGAAACTGAGAATGGCTCATCTGGATGTGACAAAAGTAGGGTTTACAGATTGAGTGGAAGAGTAGGAAATTTTTAAGGCTTAGTGGTCAGGACTTGCTCTAATAAAATAATCTCCTTAGCTTTTTTTTTTTTTTTTTTTCCTTCTTTTCTACAGCTAATCTATACCCATTTTTTATCTGTAAAAATAATTGAAATATAACTTAGCTTGAAAATGGCATCGATCAAACTAAACCACATTTCGCTATAACCTTTGTTCTGCTCAAATCAAAAACTTTTTCAAATTCATCACATTAGGTGGTTGAACTGATAATCTCTTAAGCATGTATAAAGATGATATTAGTTTGTTGGTCTTTTACGAAAGTGAATTCGCAGGTATTAAACTATGGTTTTAAAATCACCATCAAATTTATGAACTGGTGGCAGAAACTCATGATTCTGGAGAGTCCACCTAAAATAGATTGGTTGAGAGTTTTAAGGCACCGGATGATTCTTTTTATATGTTCTCTGTAACCATGCCTGATTGAATTAGACCAATTTCCTGTGCAGAGTTTTTAAAAGCTACAAGATCATCCTCTTTGAAAATTTTCCATTACTTCTCATAAAATGTGATGAGAATCCATGTCATGCGTAACCTGATTTCTTCTTCCATTCTCAGTCAATCCTATTTATAAGTCTAGCAGCATGAGTGGTCAAACTTTATGTACTGAAATTCTATGATTAATCTATTCTTCATGAACCCATTTGACAGACAGGACTGGATTGGATTGGATAATATAAAATAAGAGTGCGATGTTGGGAAAGGAGGGAGCATTTAGTGACTCAAAGGCATCGAGGATTCATGAGAGGAATCCAATCGGGTCAAATATTCCCGTCGATTTTGTTAATCCCAAACGAGATGCTGCTAATAAACAGGATTGGATTTGAAATATTATTTTCTGCACCACCTATTCCCTGTTTCTACTCTTCGTGATCCCGTGACGCCTCCGACTCACTAAACCGTTCTTCACCAGCGATATTGCTCTTTTATCTTATTGTTTCCGAACTAATCCTGAGTGCCAAACGAGGCCCATGTACTTCAAATCATGGGAATAATAATGTTTACATAAATATGATCACAATACAAGTTATCCAGGAGACGCTCTTAGTCTCTTTGATCACTTTATGCTGATATAATAGTATATGTACATTTTGCACATACTATTTTTCTAGTAAATGTGAAGTTACATAATGGATATGTCTAAAACTATAAGCTTCCTTGTACTCTTGCTAAGTTGATCCGGAACAAACCGAACACTGCTGAGTTTTCGACAGGTATACAATGCACTTGGAGTCAGCTATGTCCGCGATAATAAGCTTGACAAGGGAATAATGCAGTTTGAGAAAGCAGTGAAGCTCCAACCCGGGTACGTTACCGCTTGGAACAATCTCGGCGATGCGTATGAGAGGAAGAAAGACTTGAGAGCCGCGCTGAGGGCGTTCGAAGAGGTGCTCCTTTTTGACCCGAACAATAAGGTGGCGAGGCCGCGGCGAGACACCTTGAGAGAGCGCGTCCAGATGTACAAGGGAGTTTCGATCAAATCTGAAGATCGGTAATTCTAACTTTCTTGTAACTGAGAAATTCTAATTTTGACTTTGCTTGCTTTCACATTTCTAAAATTCAAAATTCTGGTAGAGTACTTGCTGAAGAGCTTGCAGTCAGTTCTATGACATAATAATGTGATTAGGATTGACTTGTGCATTCTTAGTTAGCTAAACAAATAGCAGGGAGAAAAGGAATAAAAAGTGGAAGATCAGAGCACTTTAAAAGAAAACGGGAAACTTCGAAAGCTCCCCATGAATCATGGTATAACACATTTGCAAATTTACTATCCCGTGGTTCAAAATATAGCACTTTGTTTGCTTATGATTTTTGTTTCAGTTTTCCACCAGGTTCGGCCATTCAAAAGGATGGCAAAATTCTATACTTTATAAACCGAGGAGGGCAAAATGTAGCACTTTATTGCACAGTTATTTGCGCTTTACTATTCCATGGTTTATAAAGTGTACCGCCATGTTCTTCTTTTGGATGGCATGTTCTTATGAAAAGCTAAAACGAAGATTTTAATGAGGTAAAGTGCTATACTTTGAATCATAAGTTGTGAACAACAGATGTGCTATATCTTGTTTTTAAAGCTTCCCTGGAGAAAAAAATATTACCACTTTCAAAGGAAAACTGCCATAGGCTGATTAGGCACGAGGAAAAGGTATACATTTGATTCATTTTGGCTAGGATTTCTATTTTTCAATTATTATAATGATGCCTTTTCCATTTAAGAAAGTTTGAAGTTGAAAAGCTTAAAATTAAAGAAAAGAATTGTACTTTTCCTTGATAATTTTCGTAGTGTCATTGTCTCTTAAATAGAAAAGGGTAAAATAATGCAAAATAACCACAAATGCAATACCATTATAAGCTTATCATAATAGGGAGTATATTTAAGGGGCAATTTCCTATATACCCCTAAAAATTTCCCTGTTTTCAGATTTATCTCTCTTAGAAGGCCCTAAACCCTAAACCCTAAACCCTAAAACCCTAAACCCTAAACCCTAGAACCCTAAAAAACTCTAAACCCTAAACCCTAAAACTCTAAAAAATCCTAAACCCTAAACCCTAAACCCGGGCAAAATAGGTATATCTGATAGTTTTCAACTCCGATTATTATTTAACTCTAGTTTAACCCTAGTTAACTTAACAAAGGGAAACGGTAGGGGTATTTTTAATAACGGTGGAACGTATGAAGGGTATATTGGAAAGAAAAAAATAAGAGGGGTAAATCAGATATTTCTTCAGATTTCAGGGTTACACAGGCAATTATTCCTATATTTAATATGTATGGCAATCATGAGTGATAGATATGATACATGATAATGCCCAAATTTATGTGATGGAATGCAGAAATTATGCTAACAAAGAACTCTCATGGCGAGTTTGGTTCATAGTAGGAATCGGTATCAAAATGAAAATCAGAATAGACAGGAATTAGAGACGAAATTATGAATTTCTTGTAGATGTTTGGTTTAGAATAACAATTGGGATGGGAATAGTTGATTCCTATCTTTATTGTTTGTCTGAAACAGAGGAAATTTTAATAATTCAAGAAATAGTTTTAAAAAAAATTAGATTGAAATTTAAAATATAAAATTGAGTTTATAACTCAAAACATAAAATTAGATTTGAACATAAATGTTAGATTTTTAATTTTAATCTAAATTTAAATTCATCACTCGAATTCAAAGTGGATGATTGAATTTGAAATTCAATTCAAGTTGAAATCAAAATCTAAAACTAAAAATCAGATTCAAAATTTAAACTTGTATTTTAATTCAGATTTGAAGTACATAATTTTAAAGATTCAAAGTTGAATTCACAGTTTTTAAAATTTGAGTTCAAAATTATAAATATTTAACCTTGTATTAAAATTTTAAATTTAATTTTAAATCTAAAACATGATATATATATATATATATATATAATTAAGATATATTCGGAGCAAGCTTTGATTCCGCTTGATTCTATTTTCAATCCAATGTCCTAGACTAGATTGAAAAGGGAGTGATCGGAGGATTCCCACTGTTTCCGATAATTAGAATCGATTCAAAATCGGCATCAGAACGAGACTCTGATTCTGATTCCGATATAAGAAATGGGCGAACCAAACACGCACTCAAAGTTGTCCCACAAGTGGTGAGAAGAATTTCTTAATTGCTTGGTCAACTACGGTAGGTGGATAGAAAGAAATAAATTACGAATAATTATTGATGTTCTTCAGATGTGGCATCCCAATAATTCCACATCGAATGAGAATATGGTCGTGTTTGGGTATATAAGAGATATGTACACTAGTAATAATAACTGGACTTAAGCATTTTGGTTGGACTGTGGTTTGAATCCAACGAGTTATTATTGCTAGTGGGCCAGGTTGTTACATCAGATGATCCTAATTTATTTAACAACTTCTCTGCTCAAAACCAAAATTAACTTTTGCAGCCATGCTTGTAGCTTCTGATTTTGCTGGAATGAAAAGATTGTAGTGCTTCAAGCAACTCATCCTTGGAAGCTGTAAACATGCCAAGTAGACTCAAAACCAATTTTAAATGGAAGAAATAAATGTCCAAAATTTCCCATTTTAGTCTTCTCAATGAGTCAAAGCCAATGGAATGCCACACAAATTCATTGTGAGAGTATAATTGTCTATTTTGAGTAATGTTTTGCTGCAACATATATTCCATGAAAACAATTTGTTTCAGAGTTTGTGGACCAAAAGTGAAACTTAGCCTTTTTCTCCATTGGGGATTTTTTAAAAATGACCCTATGAAAAAGGGTATTTTGCAAACTAACCTCGGCAAAAAGTTATTTGTAAAACTAACCCTACTTTCGCCACGTCGGAGCCACGTTGCGAAGGCGCTGAAGCGGTCAGCGCCTTCACAATAATCCTATGAAGGCGCTTATCCGCTCAGCGCCTTCATGCCTTGTGTTGAAGGCGCTGAATGGTTCAGCGCCTTCATAGGAATATTGTGAAGGCGCTGACCCCTTCAGCGCCTTCATGATATTATGCTAAAGGCGCTAGTGCATTCAGCGCCTTCAGCATACACTACAACCGCGGCCAGGACTTAGTCATTTTTGGTGGAAAAATGGCTAAGTCCTCAGTGTGAGCCAAAATTGGCTTCTCTGTAAAGGCGCTGAGCCACTCAGCGCCTTTAGTGATATACACTAAAGGCGCTGAGCGGATCAGCGCCTTGAACTTAATGTTAAAGGCGCTGAGCGGATCAGCGCCTTTAACTTAATGTTAAAGGCGCTGAGCGGATCAGCGCCTTTAACTTAATACTGAAGACGCTGAGCGGATAAGCGCCTTTAACTTAATGTTAAAGACGCTGCCCGCGTCAGCGCCTTCTTCACCACCATAACCCCCGCACGGGCAACAGTGCGCCCTCATTCATCTTCTCCGCCTTCTTCCCACACGAGCCCCGCTCCGCAGCACATTCATCTTCTCCGAGCAGATCGCCGTCGCCTTCGTCGTCGCCTCCGCCGTCGCTGTGCCTCGAGCACAGTGAGGTCGCCGTTGCAATGTCGATCTCCTCTCGCGCATTGTGCCTATCTCCTCTCGCCGTTGCCGTTGCCGTCGCCTTCGCCGTCGCCGTCTCTCTCGCGCTCTCAAAATCACTGTGAGCTCACTCCCTCTCTCTTCTCTCTCTTTCTCTTTCTCTCTCTCACTCTGTGAGAGAGTGGTCTCTCACAGTGAAGACTTCACTGTGAGAGATCTCTCTCACAGTGAAGTCTTCACTGTGAGAGACTCTCTCACAGTGAAGAGTCTTCACTGTGAGAGCTCACAGTGAAGATACTTCACTGTGAGAGATCGAGCTCACAGTGAAGTCTTCACTGTGAGAGACTCTCTATTTGCTAATTAAAAAAAAAAAAAAAAAAATTCTTGGTAGTCTCACAATTTGGTAATTAAAAAAAAAAAAAAAAAAAATCACCCTCTATGTACACCTATGCACGATACAGCAAAAAAAAAAAAAAAAAAAAAAAAAAAAAAAAAAAAAAAGCTGATTAGGTAGTCTCTCACAGTGAAGCTCTCTCACTGTGAGAGCTTCACTGTGTAGCTAGTCTCTCACAATAAAAAAAAAAAAAACTCCTTGCACAATCAAAAAAAAAAAAAAAAAAAAAAAACAGAGTGATCTCTCTTTCTCTCTCTCACTGTGAGAGAGCTTCAATGTGACAGAGTGATCTCTCACAGTGAGAGCTTCACCGTCACAGCGAGCGATCCCCTCACTGTGAGATCGCTCAAAGTGAGAGGTTTCACTGTCGGTCTCCGACTGTAAAGTTAAAAGTAGTATTTTGAAGTGGTTAAATTTTGTTTTGTAGTTGAAATGGCTAATCCTCGCATGCCCATAAGTGTTCATTGGGATGGACAGTTAGTTATCGATGGGAATGGTCCACGATATATCGGCGGTCAAAAGAAGCTAATCGGGATACCGACTGATTGTACATATAGTAGTTTTGAGACGAGAATGTATCGTTTAGTAAATTGTACAAGCGAACAATTTCGTCTAAAATTTACTATTGGTTGTCCCACGATCGGTGGTGGATTTTTAGCTCACGAAGTACTAGATGATGAATCATTGGAGGGAATGATAGGATTAGGTCTACATCATGGTGTTGTGACGGTATATATTGAGAAAGAGTTACAACCGTCGGCTAATTTTGAACCGCAAGGATATTACACCCAAATGCTCCACAATTATATTGATTTGGGTCCTCCCGCCAATTATATTCCACACGAAGGTGGTGTCGGAATGACAAGGTTAGAACAATCCCTAATAATTTTGTCATTTAGCATAATATTTAATTGGACTTAAAGATTGTATACATTGCAGAGAAAGTGAGTATGACCCGATTGAGAGTGTTGTACCTTGCTCGTTTAGTAGTGTGCCACCAACGACCACATGTGTGGCACCTACGACCACACACACGCAAGCCACGACCTCACGCGGACACACGCAAGCCACGACCTCACGCGGACACCGCAGGCATGCCACGACATCACGCGAACAATGCACGACCTCCCGTATTGAACCAAGCATGTCTCATTTACAACTAGAACCTTCTGATTGGGGGTAAGTACAAATATAAATTAAATGTTAAGTTTTTAAATTAATGGCAATGTTGGAATTTTAGGTTTACCAAATTTGCAGGTTATCTAATTCCTATGAACATTGGAATCCACCTGCTATTAATGAATTTGATACGAATGTTGAGGAAGGAGGTGATAATGTTGACAGGGGTGGTGATAGTGATATTAATCATGAGGATTCACCAATCCATGATGATCAGAATAGTAGTGAGGATGACGAACCGGATGTTCCATTTCTAGATATAGATGAAAATCATGATGGAGGGTTAAATGATCTTGCAAATGCAATTTACACTCAAGTGGACAACCCACAAATCAGCAATGATTACGTAGACAATCCTGACGAGGAACATGAATTTATTGATCATCCGGATCGTTTTATTTCCGATACTAATTGGATTAATCAGTATGTTGTAGATCAAACTGATCTTAATATTCGACAAATAGGAGCTGGTCGACCTACCATCGACGAGAGTTGGGCTGGACGTGTCTTTCAAGATAAGCCAACTTTATTGGATGCACTAGACCGGTGGCATATTCAGCATAATGTACAAATGAAAGTATTGAAATCTACAAAAACGACGTACACAGTCAAATGCGTAGTAGAGGAATGTTCTTGGAGATTACATGCTTCAGTACCCAAAAATGCGACATATTTTAGGGTAAAAACATATGCTGGTCCACACACATGTGTGATTCCAATACTGAATGCGGCGAACCGTAACTGTAATTCCACCCTTATATGTCAATTGATCCTTCCGGTGTTAAAAGTCAGACTTAATTTAAGGCCAAAAGAAATTCGAGATATGGTGCAAGCAGAGTTCCATACTGACATAACATATTGGAAGGCTTGGCAATCAAAGATTAAAGCATTACAAATTATTTACGGGAGCTGGGAGCAATCCTACACCGACTTGCCTCGTTACCTTTCAATGGTAAAGAATTATAATACTGGTACTCAATGGCATCTGGATCATACGTGGCCGCAAGAAGGCATTTTTACCTTTCATCGTGTTTTTTGGTCATTTGGACCTTCGATACATGGATTCGCACATTGTCGGCCGTTGGTTAGTATTGATGCCACACATTTATACGGCAAATACGAAGGTCATGCTTTGATAGCGACGGCTGTAGATGCAAATGATGGATTATATCCTTTGGCATTTGCAATTTGTGAGGGAGAGAATGCCGGCAGTTGGCAATGGTTTTTGCATAACTTGCGTCGCTATGTTACCCGTGATAGACAGATTTGTTTAATATCTGATCGATTTCCTGGATTGAAGGAAATAGTTGCTGATATCTATCGTCCAGCACGAGGGCACGCGCATCGTTGGTGTCTTCGACATATGAAAGCAAACATGAAAAAGCGCTTCAAGACCGACGTATTGTTAAATAAATTCTGGGATATCGGAAAGGCTGCAACACCGACGGAATATAATCAGCTGAAGGAAGAATTAAAGGTGTTGGATAACGATGCATGGGAGTGGGTCCATAATCTAGACAGATATAAAGAGTACTGGGCAAGAGCATTTGATGGAGGCAGACGGTTTGGAATGTTGACTACAAATCTTTCTGAATCCTTAAATGGGGTTCTTAAGGACACCCGTGGTTTGCCTATCACAGCTTTTGTTGCGTCTACTTTTTATAAGCTTAATACCTATTTCTGCAAGCGCCGTGATGACGGTGAACAATGGAATGACGCTTTTGTCAGTAAAGTAAAGAATCAGATTACTGAAAATTTAGAAAAGGCGCGGGTACATTCCGTTGTAAGATTTGGACTCACCGAATTTGAAGTACGTACTGGAGATTTCGACTACAAAGTGATCGTCGATGGTTCAAATGTCGAATGCTCATGTTGTGAATTACATCTAACAGGAATACCTTGCTCGCATGTCTTAGCAGTTTGTAGTACAACACATATGAGATTACCATACGAGAATTTTACTTCACACTGGTATAGTACAGACTGCTATCGTGCGACGTACGCACCACAATTTCATCCTGTTCCTGATAGACGGCACTGGCCACGACCCCAAGGTCCGCCGATTGTACCGCCCCCTTTACGAAGGAAGAAAGGTCGTCCACGATCTACACGTATTCGTAATGTAATGGACGAGGGGGGTGGCCGACGAGGGAAATGCTCCATTTGTAAGCAGGAAGGCCATTATAGGAGCACTTGCCCACAGAATACACAAATAGCGCAACGAGGACGCCGGCGTATGATTTACACAATTATATTTATCTTGTCTTAATATTTAATTATTTCTATCAATCATGTTACTAATATGTACATTGCTAATTGCAGATGGCAGATCACGAGGACGCGGGGCCAGTTGATGGGTCTGTACTGGTGGACCAGCATCGCCATAGGTCAGCCTTTATCACGACTGAGGTAAGAGATATAATTTTATATTTTTTCAAATATTATAAATAAGCTGACTATATTTTATATGTAAGAGCTAACTATATTTTTTTTTGCATTACAGGATTATCATCCCGTCCCGTTCTCAGAGCACGGCCGCAAGATGAACCAGTGGGAGCTTGATCATCCAGGGGTACTCGACCTGCTTCGCCAGTCGGGATTCTACGGGTTATCCCGACTGCGACGGTTGGTACTGGATCAAGCTCTACTGAGCGCTCTTGCCGAGAGGTGGAGACCGGAGACCCAGACCTTCCATTTGCGCCACGGTGAGATGACCGTCACACTCCAGGATGTGGCGGTCATCTCGGGTCTCCGTGTGCATGGTGCACCGGTCTCTGGTTCCACCATCCAGGATTGGCATGCTCTGTGCATGGAGTTATTGGGGGCGGCGCCTGAGGAACTCAAGAAACCTGAGGTATCACTTGATTGGTTATATCGAACTTTTCATGATATACCTCTGGATGCCCCCGCCGGATTAGTCGCAGCTACCGCCCGCGCTTATATGCTATATCAGATCGGCGGTAGTCTGATTCCAAACCCCAGCGGATACAAAGTTCATCTAAAGTGGCTACCACTTTTAGCTGACTTTGCTATTTGCGGCGCTTATGCGTGGGGCGCTGCGACACTGGCGTATCTATATCGGGCACTAGCTGATGCCGCGAGGAACGGGAAGGCCGAATGCTGTTGTTTTGCTACCCTATTGCAGGTATAAAATGTGATTTTTGAATTTCAGATTTATCTTTATATTGGTAATATATATTAGTTTAATTCATTTCACCTGTTGGCGTCAATTTACAGATCTGGTCTTGGGACCATCTTCACATCGGCCGACCTACGCGCATCCTAGATGAGCCCGATATGTTCGATCGACCCCTGGGTTGCCGGTAAGATATTTTTTTTCATAAAGTAGATTTTTGTATTTCAATTATAAATGCAACTAATATATGTTTTTTATAATCTAGATGGGGCAACACTGGAGGGCTGCGTTACGGAACCAATGTCAAGACGTGTGACATTGAGTTCTACAGAGACGAGCTGGATCAGCAGCGAGAGGCGCAGGTATGTAGATCTTTTATTACATACTTTAAGTATGTAGATGTTTTATTCAACACTAATCATTTTGTCGATTAACAGGTTACGTGGATGCCCTACACAGATCAGGTTATAGAGACATTACCTGATTTCTGTGTGCATGGCTCAGTGGTCTGGCGTGCACGGACAGTCCTGATATGCTTTCATATCGTGGAGATGCACGTGCCAGACCGAGTCATGCGGCAGTTCGGTCTCCTGCAGCATATACCTGTCAATGTGGAGTCCATCCCACGCATCACAGTACGTGGGCGTGCGGAGGAGGACTGGATAGCATTTCATGCTGACCACATTGAGAGGTGGTCCGAGAGGCTTGATCACATTTTTGATCAAGCCCCGGCTGCTGGTGATGACCCTGTGCAAGCGGCATCCATATATATGGAGTGGTACTGGAGGATTACACGACGATGGATTTCTCATCCAGTACAGCGTCCTCCGCTGACTTTCCACCCTCGTGGACATATCGAGAGATCAATGGTATTAAAATTTATATATATAATTTTACTATATTCAACTTTCCTGAACTGCAAATTTAATTTTAATTTCTAATTTATAATGCAGGCCGACACACTACGACATGTTAAAACCATTGTCGACCAGATTGCGCAGCACCCACCGCCGACTGATACTATTGTTCGGACTATGAGAGAAATAAGCGGCGATATTCAGATGGTACTACAGCATGTACCATCTGAACCTACGACCAGAGAGGCAGCCCGACCTTCAAATGAGGGAGCGACCTCGAGTCATCAGGTACGATTTAGCATAGAATTCAAATTAAGATTTCAAATTCATATTAACAAACTATTTACACTCTTTCAGGTGCCACGATCTCCATCTCCGACCATTCAGGCACCGATGACAGGACCTTCGACGTCAGCTTCGCTCCCGCCGCCAGTCCCACGGACATCATTTTCATCGACATATTCACGCCGTCGTCCAAGGTCATCATCGCCACACGAGATCGAGCATATAGCGTCACAGGATGAGGGTGGTATCATCGAGGAGCTCGATCAGTCGGCAGCAGTCGAGCTTCTCGATGATATACCTATCATCGACCTTGCTGTTCCACGTGGGCGAGGGCGAGGGCGAGGGCGTGGACGTGGGCGTGGGCGAGGACGTCGAGGTCGAGGACGTGCTCAAAATTGAGCTTTTGAGCTCAATTTTTGTAAATTTTATTCTTTCATGTTACTCAACTCGATTCTGTGAATGAAATGATTGCTGGTTGATTGATCAATGTTATTTGTTGGTGTTTGTGAATGTATTTTGTCAATGCATGAACTTATTGTACAATTTTGGGATTTTTTTAATGTGTTGCTAAGTGCTGGGTGTGTGCCCAGCTAAAGGCGCTGAGCCACTCAGCGCCTTTAGTGTTCTGCACTAGAGGCGCTGAGCGACTCAGCGCCTTCATTGTAAATAACGAAAGGCGCTGATCCGCTCAGCGCCTTTAGTGTATATCACTAAAGGCGCTGATCCGCTCAGCGCCTTTAGTGTATATCACTAAAGGCGCTGAGTGGCTCAGCGCCTTTACAGAGAAGCCAATCTTGGCTCACACTGAGGACTTAGCCATTTTTCCACCAAAAATGACTAAGTCCTGGCCGCGGTTGTAGTGTATGCTGAAGGCGCTGAATGCACTAGCGCCTTCAGCATAATATGATGAAGGCGCTGAAGGGATCAGCGCCTTCACAATATACCTATGAAGGCGCTGAACCGTTCAGCGCCTTCAACACAAGGCATGAAGGCGCTGAGCGGTTCAGCGCCTTCATAGTAATATTGTGAAGGCGCTGACCGCATCAGCGCCTTCACGCTGGCACCCCTGCGTGGCGCCGAGGTGGCAAAAGTAGGGTTAGATTTACAAATTTTTTTTGGCCGAGGTTATTTTGCAAAAATCGAAATTTCATAGGGTTAGTTTTAAAAAATCCCCTCTCCATTTGAAGTTTGATTTTATACTGAGCTTTTATCCTCACTCCTGGAGTAGTTTTTTTCTGTTTTGTTCTCTTTTCTGATGGAATTGTGCATCTTTTGTTTACAATGTGGCTCTGTGAATGTTCTGGTTTGTCTTTTAACTTATGTTGGATGGATGGAGATCTCTCTGATTCTTGTTTCCAACTGTTGGTTTTGAATCGGTTTTCGGATTGCTCATGATGGGCAGATCCGACCCAATCCATTAAGAGTCACATTAGGTGGCTTTCTTGGTTGGTTGAGAAACTACCCTGTACCACCACATGTGCAGTTACTGTCAGAGAGAAATAACGGATTTTTTTTAAAAAAATAACCTTATAAATTTTTAAAATTTGTAAAATAATTTTGTGTAAAAAAAATTTATAAATCTAACTCTATTTTCTAAAGGCGCTGAATGATTCGGCGCCTTATATATTTTACCAAAGGTCTTGAGGATTTAGTCAATTTTCGTATTTTTTGTATAAACATTAAAGGCGCTGAGTCGTTCAATGCTTTTACTATTACACTAAAGGCGCTGAACTATTCAGCGTTTTTAGCATTATACTAAAAACACTAAATTATTCAGCGCCTTTAGGTGGTTTACCCAACGTGGCGCCGAGCTGGGAAAAGCAAGATTAGATTTACGAAAAAAAATTATAATTATTTTGCAAATTTTAAAAATTTATAAGGTAATTAAAAAAAAAAAAAAAATAGAAATAACCATCTTTTGCTGATACTTATTGACAGAAGGAGAATTCCATAAACAGAAATAAAAACATTTTAATTTCTCACCTTTTGATTTATTTATTTTTCCTGAGAAATTGTTGTCTGCACTACATGCTGCCTCAAGAATTTAGAATAGTGCTGAAAACTTACCATAAAAAAATAATGTGTGTGCTATCACATAATGGTATAAAATATATTTTTTTAGTTTATTATATATTTTTATCAAATCTGTTAAATTTTATTAAAAAAAATTAATTACTAATTTTTTTTTAAAAAAAAGTTTTAAATTGTGCTATCATATTATCTTTTTATTTATTTCTTTTACTTTAGTTTTTGTGATTCTGATTGTATCACTTAATTATTATGTGGTTTCTATTTAATAAAAATTACAGCATACTAAAGTGATATAATTAAAATTATAAGGTAATAAAGTGGAAAATGTTCCAAGTGTATATTTTCTATCTCAAAAGAAAAAAAAATGGAAAGACTTATAAATTCTCTATTAACCCAGCATGAAAATCAATTGTTTGAGAATTCAATTAGAGGATTTGAATTCAGATTCTCAGAATAAATTAAATTTAAATTAAAAATCCAAGGCAAAATTTAGAATCAGATTTTATGTTCAAATGAAAGTGAAATATTAATTCATAGTTCAAATTCATGATAAATTTTAAATTTTTTAAATTAAATTTTGAATTTATAATTCTAGTTCACATTATAATTAAAAAAAAAATGGGTTCAATTTCTGAATTTGAAAATTCAATAAAATTTTTGGTTTAATTTGGTCCAAAATTTTTTCAATAAAATTAAAAAATTAGAATATGCTTATAATCAAAATGTAAGTTTATATCTTCAATTTAAATTTAAATTTAAATAATAAATAAAATTCTACATCAAAATTGTGAAATTAAGATCAAGTTCTTTTAATTCAAAATTTTCTTATGTAGAAAAAACCACTGAAAATACTTTAAATTCAAACTTCACACCCAATTTTTAAAATTTTTTAGTTAGAGGTAAAATCTCGAGTTATGATATAAAGTTGAAAATGCAACACTTGGAAAAAAAAAATATATTACACATCTTTTAGAATTTGTTATATCAAAAATTTATAATTGAGGGCACAATTTTAAATTTAAGTTCAAATTCAATATTAACTTAGAAATTTGAAACCGTCACATATCTAAATATTAAAGTAATATTGGATTTTTTTTTTAATAATTGACTGAATAGTCAAAAAAAACTTGTATTCAAAGTTTAATTAAAAATTCAATTTGGAGGTAAATTTTTTATTTGATATATAGCACTTTTATAGAATTTATATTGAATGCCTTTTATAATTTGTTATACCAAAAAGAATTTTGTGACACCCAATAGTCCCATATAAAATGGGAATGAAATTGTGATTGGGTATATAAAAGACATAAACACTAATAATAATAACTGGACATAAGCATTTTTTGGCTGTGCTTTGAACCCAACGAGTTATTATTGCTAGTAGGCCGAATCGTTATATCACTAGCTGGAAATACGTGACAAATTTTGGCTGAGCATGGATCTAGATGACCACAATAGTCCCATGTAGTCCAACATTAAATATGTGACGAGTTTTGGCTGAGCCTGGGTCTATATGACCCTTCCATGTAAGGGTCTAGATGATCCTTCAATGTAGTCCCAATATAGATTTGGACTTGGGAGCACATTCATATCGGCCGACCTACAGGCGTCCTAGCGCTACCTGATATATCAGATCTCCCTCTGGGTTGTCGGTAAGATATTTATTTGATATAGTAGATTTTTGTATTTCAAATGTAATTGCAACTAATATATGTATTTTACAATCTAGATGGGCAAACGCTGGAGGACTACGCTTTAGAGCCAATGTCAGGACCACTGACATTGAGTTTTATAGAGATGAGTTGGATCAGCAGAGAGAGACGTAGGTATGTACATGTTTTATTCAATACTTTAAATATATTTTTTCTAAATATTTTTATACTAACTGATCATTTTGTGTCATTAACAGGTTATATGGATGCTGTACACATATGAGATTTTAGCTGCATTACTAGCCTTCCGTGTACAGGGTTCGCAAGTCTGGCGTTCAAGAACAGTCATCATCTGCTATCACATTGTAGAGATGCATGTATTAGACAGAGTCCTGCGGCAGTTTGGTCTTCTCCAGCATATATATCTCAATGTGGAGTCCATTCGACGCGTGACATCACGTGGGCATCTGGATGAGGATTGGATTGCATTTCACTCTGCACACATTGAGAGGTGGTCTGAGAGGCTAGATCATATTGTTGATCAGCTCCCGGCAGCTGGTGAGGACCCAGTGCAGGCGGCATCCATATACATGCAATGGTACTAGACGATGACGAGGAGATGGATATATCGTCCAATATAGCGTCCTCCGCTGACTTTTCATCCCCATGGGCATATCGAGAGGACACTGGTATAATAATTTATATATATAAATTTAACATATTTTGTATATTTAATATAAATTTAATTTGTAAATTGAAATGCAGGCCGACACACTACGACGGATAGATACTGCTATAGGCCAGTTATTGCATGATCGACTGTCGCCTACGAGGACATTCGGGACTCTAGCAGATATGCGCGAGAATATTCATATGGTACTGCAAAATGTACCAATGCTACCTACTGTCAGAGTTTCAGAGGGACGAGGAGATTATGGTCATGCATCGTCCTCGAGTCATCAGGTACCTTCATATTACCAGAAATTTCAAATTAAGTCTTCAAATTCAAATTAACTAACTATTTACGCCCTTTCAGGTGCCACGATCTCCATCTCCTCCTATTCAGGCTCCTACGACATTTTCCTCGACGTCAAAGTCGCTCCCACCTCCTGTATCACGGATATCTTTTGTATCGACATATTCACGTCGTCGTCCCTCGTCATCATCGCCATAGGAGATCCAGCATATTGCTGAGCATGATGAGGTGGCATTATCGAGGAGCTCGATGAGTTGGCAACCGTCGAGCATCTTGATGATATACTGATTATAGAGCTTGTTGTTCCTCGTGGGCGTGGGCGTGGGCGAAGGCGTGGACGCGGGCGTGGGCGAGGACGTTGAGGGAGAGGACGAGCTAAAAATTAAGTTTTAGCTCAATTTTGAGCTTGAGGGTGTATTAGTGATATTTTTGTGATTATGTTTTTTTGTTGTTACTCAACTGTTATTTCTGAATATTGTGAAATTGTTCTACATAATTTCTGAATGTTTTATCTTAATAACTGGATGTTTGTGAAACTTGTTGTTGTTGTTGTTATTTTTTATTCTGTTATGAAACTTATTGTACAAATTTTGATTTTTTAAGTTGAAAAAAAAATGTTGGTTTTATTGTGGTTAAAAACGCTGAACCATTCAGCGCCTTTAATATAAATGCTAAAGGCGCTGAATGGTTCAGCGCCTTTAACACTTATACCACAGGGCCTAAGGACTTAGCCAATTTTCACGAAAATTGGTTAAGTTCTCAGTGCACACGCTGAAGGCGGTGAATGGTTCACCACTTTCTGCATATATGTAGAAGGCGGTGAATCATTCACCGCCTTCAGCATATATATAGAAGGCGCTAAAAGCGTCTTTAGATAGTCCAACCTTCGTGGCGCCCGCCTGACAACCGCCTGACAAAAGCAGGATTAGTATTAGAAATAGTTTTTTTATATGACCATTTTGCAAAATTTAAAAAGTTGATGGGGTTATTTCAAAAAAAAAAAAATCCAAACAAAAACCCTTTTGAAATCTCTCTCGCAATCCCGAATCCTAAGCCCCTAAACAGGGACGAGGCCATATATAGACCCACAGGGGCCATGGCCTTTCCCAGAAATTTTAATTTGTGGACCAAGTTATCTAAAATATTATTTTGTGGGGCAAATTTGAAATACAATGAAGCCCGCTGGCCCTCTCCCTGTTGCTTCCCTGGCCCGCTCGATGCCTCCTAGGCACCTAGGCCCTAGCACGTGGGTCAGTCTGTGGGTGCACTAGCTATTAGGCTAGAACTTCCTAGGGTTTTTCCTCGCTAAGTCCCAACCAAAGCCCCCTCCTTGGAGCCTCTCGCTATGCGAATCGCTTCCGCAAGGTCCAATTTTTGAGCAGGTGAATCGATTCTCATCTCCTTGTATTCGATCGATCGCCCAATCTCCGCACATTAGAGCATTTTTCTCCGATTTGGTTAGTATAGGCGTTCCCGTTCTGGATCCGTGCTCATACCCTACCGAATCTGAGCTCCGATCTTGCTAGGGTTTGTTTCGGTACCACCTTTAGGGTTTATTCGCCAAGTCTCCTGATTTTTTTTTTTTTACTTTTATTCAGTAAATTTTCATATTTTCTCGAGTATTTGGTGCTTTGGCTCTAATTCGGGAGTTTTGGATCCGATTTGGCTGGAATTTCTATTGCAATGTGTAATTTTCTTGCACTAGTTTCCATTTCCTTTTGATTTCATGAATCTTCTCCTAGGGTAGTTCGATTACTCATGAACTTGAGGAAATGGGCTTGATTTAGAAGATGATACTACTATAAATTTCTAGAGGGCTTGTAAAGTTTGCGACTTTTTGATAAAGCCACTTCCATGAATGGCAACTTATTCTATCACTTCTGGGGTTAGATATTGGTATTGGGGAACTTGTGAAAATGATGAAATGTGCTCTTATTCTCTCTTTACAAGAAGTCCCCCCTTTGATATTCCATAGTGCCACTAGATAACAATAGTTGTGCACTGGTACTTTCAAATCCACTTTTGTTTTGCAGAAAAAAGGGGAAAAAAAACTATCAGATTCTGCCTGTAGAGTAGATTTTGTTATAAGTTTACGCATGAAGGAAAAGGAAGGTGGAATACTACATTCAAGGTTTTCGCCATTAGCAGCCAATTTCGGCCAGCCTGAAAGTCAATATTTTGGTATGAACATTGTGATTCGCAGAAAAGGCGGCAAGTATATGTAGAATAGATAGAGTGGTTGCAGATACCCAACTTT
Organism: Tillandsia fasciculata; assembly: GCA_029168755.2. Taxonomy (NCBI): domain Eukaryota; kingdom Viridiplantae; phylum Streptophyta; class Magnoliopsida; order Poales; family Bromeliaceae; genus Tillandsia; species Tillandsia fasciculata. Next base: position 3,983,188 of record CM054945.1, read on the forward strand.
AATCTTTGTTTTGTGACTAAGTAGGATTTTTTTTTTTTTTTTGAGAGAAAAGCAGCATGCTACCTGCATCATTTATTTTTAAAATAAATTTAGCTGGAAATATGAAGCAACTAGGCTTCGAACTCGGGTCTTAGGTATCAACCACCAAGCCCTTTGCGTTATCATACTTTTTTTTTCATGCGTTATCATACTTTTGAGAGAAAAGTGTAAAGAGATTACTATTGATTCAATCATTTGCAATTTTCTCATGCAGATTACTATTGATTCAATCATTGATGGATTTCGTGACTTGAAGGAGTGTCGAGCACTATTCTAACTTTTGAATGGTAAGCAATTTTTTTAAAATTTTTATTAGCATTTTTGTATTTTGAATTTTTTATATATAATTTGTTTTATTAATAATTTTTAAAAATTAATATATTTTATATAATATATTTTTGGCCCCCCCCCAGAATCAAACTCCTGGCTTCGTCCCTGCCCCTAAACCCTCGATCTCTCTTTTTGTCGCGCTGCGCGCGTTCTCTCTCTCTCTCTCTCCTCACCTTCCCCGCATACCTACGTAGCCGTCACTCCTCCTCTGCCTCTTCCCTCTCTGCGCTCTCCCTCTCCCTCTCCTCCTGGCGTTTCCCCTTATCTCCTCCCAAACCCTAACCCGAAGACGCGATGATCTCCGCCGCTGTTCCAATCTCCGCACTCGCCGTCGACGGTGCGATCTACACAAAGACGCTTCGAAACCCTTAGCGCCTTCAGCATCCCGCTATCTCCATAATCTTGCCAACGCAGCCGCCGCAGCCGCAGCAGCAGCCGCACTCTCGGGGAGAGACGCTTCAAATCCCTTACACTTCGCTGTCGTGTGATTATTAGGTAAACAACTTCCAAAGCCCACTTTTGTTTCTGCCTAATCTCTCTATTTCCCGCTTAAAGATCCGATTTTTACTGTTTTTTTTTTTTTTTTTTTTTTTTGGTGAAAAACCGAGCTCTTTTTCTCCACGAAGTAGTGATTGGATCGCTCTAAAAGTGGGATTGGGACATTTCTTGCCGAGCCTCTTTTGATCTGGATATGTGCTATTTTGCCTCGTCTTTTGTTTTGTTTTTTAAATTATTGTGGTCGATGGGAATTTGGGTGAGCTACGTTGGGTTTGGTGTGTTTTATTTGTGCTTATTTTGGGAAATTAAATGGATTTTTGGCGATTTTTAGGAAAACCCAGGTGCCATTTTGTGCTAAAAAATGATCCACTCAAAGGGGGAGTTTTGGTGATTGGTCGGTGATCACTGATTCAAAAAAAATCATTTTTAAGAGATAGTAATTGGAGGATGATGGTGGACTAAGTTGGATTTGGAGTGTTTATTTGTCCTTGTTTTTGGTAAGTAATAAATGGTTTTTTGAAGGGTTTTTAGCAAAACCCATGTGCTAATCTGTGCTAAGTGATCCATTTAATTTCTGCTAGATGCTTTAAATTTCTCTAAGTTTACCCTTTTTGGGTGGGTTTTTGGTGATTGGTAGTTTGAATGAGATATGTTTGTGATCGTTGATTCGGAAAAACTTGCTTAGGAAATACACTTTCAATTTTGGGTGGACTAAGTTGGGTTTACAGTATTTATTCGTTTTTCTTTTTGGAAGTGGTAAAAATAGTGTTTTTGTTGGTTTTTAGCAAAACCCATGTGTCATCAAGTGGTAAATCGGATTTTTATATGTTGTTTTGATTTAGCTGTACTTTAGTGATTGCATAATCACTTCTCTTTTGGTAATTTATTATTGTTTAGGTAAGCTTCTTTATGTTATTTCATTATTATTTAGTCATTATTTAGTTATTTTGTGTATGCTTATTTCTTTGCAATTATTAATTATCTAATTTACAAGCATGGTTAATATTGTGAGATTGTTTGTTGGCTAAATTACAGAAACCCACCCTCCCTATAAATACCTGCTTTTTCACTTTTCCTCCCTTATTTTCAAATATCTATATTTTATCCTCTCAAAAATTCAAGTTGATGCATTTAGCTCCCTTCTGTCAGGGTTATGTCTTTATTCTGTCCATTTTTTATAATTTATATCGAAAATGCCTTTGAAAATGACAAAAATATTATTAAAAAATTATATTTTTTTCTTATAGAACAAGTAAGGGCAATTTGGTTATTTCACCCTCTCCATTAACACTGTAACCTCTTGAAAACATTTTTGAAAATTTAAGAGAGTAAAATGTGGGTTTTTGAAAGACTGGGGGGGGGGGGGCGTGGGCTGTTAGTGGCGGGGAGATGTGGGCAGGAGGGAGAGTCTATAAAAGAAATATCCAATCCATATTCTTTTCGGTACACCAAACATAGAAATAGAATTAATTTATCCAACCGTTTGCTAATTTTGTGTTGCACCAAATGCAAGATTGGAATTGTATATATCCAATCCTATCCAATCCAACCCTGTTCAATCCTGTTCTTGTTATCCTATACAATCCATTCCCATAGCCCAAATATTCCCATAAAATGATTATTGTGATAATATGATTTTATTGAGTCTAGTGCCATTTAAACAATTGCTAGAAAATATCTTGAAGGAGTCTTTTTGTTTATTTAAAAATTCTATGAAAATGTGCTCCTCACTGCACTGAGGGTTGTGCCTGTGCTCTGCACCTTGAGCTTATGTTCTTACAGCCCTTTGTTCCTTGCGCTTTTTCAGACGTTGGTTCGCAGCTATAGAAACAGAGGAGAAGTAATTTGTACATGAATTCTAGTTCAACCGAAAGTGTGCTTTAACCTAAACTTCACTTTCTGTGAAACAAACGGGCCTTTACTTAAGAGTTCACAAAACACTAAGCTAAGAGTTCCCCATCGACTCCTCTCCATCGCCCAACAATGGCCGGTGCCCGAGCCGAAGAGGTATGTACACATTTCTCTCTCTCCCTCTCTCAACCTAGTTTGATGAACACTAAAGGAATCTTTGTTAGTTTCATTGATAGAATTTGATGATTTCGATTCAATTTGAATGGTGATTTCCCTAAGCAATACGATTAATTGAACAAACTAGAAGAAAACAAGCTATATAGAAGCACATGGTAAATCACATGGCAAATATTTTATTTTTATGTGTGTCAAAGCTCTTCCGTCGCAGTTTCTGTCTAATTGTTGCACTAAATATCTCATACTTTTAGTTAAATGTATTTTTAGTAAGTAATTTATTAGTTTCATGGGAAGAATTTGACTATTTCGACTCAAATTGAATTGAAAATTCCCTAAAAAGTATGATCAATTGAACAAAGTAAAAGAAAACATGTTTTATGGTACTGAAAGATTCTCTTAATTGAATAGTTTGAGGTAGACATTAGGTTTCAGTTTGATGTTCAGGTTTGGAGTTATTGAAAATAGTGTTGGTTTCTATGCGGAAAACTGAAGTTTTTATAAATCTGAGCTGATATTATGTTGATAGGTGCTTGTTTAGTTTTTTTTTTAAATATAAAACTACGGTAATTATATTGTTTTTTGTTAATTGTCGGCTGCCTTTTTTGGCAATTAAGTAATTTTACTCAAAAAACTACAGGAGTGCAACTCAATTTGGACGATGAATTCATTAAACAATGGGACTGATTGAATAAACTGAAAGAAAATTAGCTGTATTATTGTAAAAGATGTACTAATTGGATGGTAGGAAAAATCTTGAGAAGATTATTCCTCGTGTAAATATTGCTGTATTTAAAGTTGCTAGTCTCCTTTTGCATTATTCAAGAGACCATCGATTCCCATGATAAAAACTAAACTTTTCTTAGTTTGAGGAAAATAATGATATTAGGTTGATCGGTGCATGTTTAGATATCTTTTAATAAAATTACCTCAATTAATTTAAGTTTTTTTCCCCTCTGTAGTCAATGGATCAATTTACAGATTTTCTGAATTTTATTGCTGAATTTAATAAACTAGTCAATGCAACAGTGTTAAAGCTATGGTTTTAATACCATGCTAAGCAGTTGTAAGGTTCATGTAATAATTATTTATTTTATATTGCTAGGCGGCATCGGATACTGTGGAGTCGGTCCTCTTTAGCTTTTACAATGAGGAGGAGATCCGTAAAATCAGTGTTAAAAGGATCACGAAGTCCGATCTCCATGATACCAAGAATGTTCCTGTTTCTGACGGATTGTATGATCCGGCTTTGGGTCCAATCAATGATACTGATTCGTAAGTTTTAATTCTTTTGCTATTGTTGTTCTAGTTGTGAAATTCATAGATAAAGAATATTATGATTTTCATTATTAGTATTTAGTACTTCTTTAATAGGTTATTATTCTTATATGCATGGCAAATGTCTTTCTTCTTTTTTTTTGGGGGGGGGGGGGGGGGGGGGGGGGGGGGGGGGGGGGAATAGCCTGTTAGTGTGCATCCAGTTTCTTATTACTGTGACTGAGCACTAATTGAAATTGGCGTGACGCTATATCGATGAAGTGAAATTGGCATGGTGTTATATCAATAGTCTTATTAAATACCTGAAGGTAGGTTTCTCTAGCTATTCATATGGTATCAGCTGGGTTTTTTCTCTGGCCAACTAGAGAAGCACTGATGTTTCAGCTTGATGCTCAATAACTTTGTTCCATGGGTAGTTAGTTATCCATGCTTTATAGAAAACGTAATTGGGCGGGTTCCTAGAAGCTGGTGTTGGTGTCATAATAGAAAAAGTCTTCTCTGTAACACCTACATGCACGATGCAATCTTTGGCACATAGATCAAGAACCTACAAGCATAAACAATAACCTTTGTTGCCATCCTTCCCATTTGAAATTACTGAAACAACCTTGATCTAACATAATCAGTGTGACATGGCTATGCGATTGGCTTACTTGGTTGTATACATGGTGTTGGTGTTAGGGCGAAGGCATTCTCATTATAGTGAGGCCTTCTTCACTCCAATATGTTTGATTGCAACTTTGTAAAGAAATAAATGAAAAAAATTACACTTCCTTTTTGTTTGTAGTTTTAATTCTCGTTTATAAGAGCAAAGACTAAAACGATACATTAGAAATGAAGAAAGAAACTTTGAAGAAAAGATGAAGCACTTTTTAAATGCTTACCTGAACTAAGGTCGTATATTATAGTTGGAAGATAAAAAGAAATATGTAGTGGTTATGTAAGTAAAGCTTTGTCTGAAGGAAATAGTGGAGTAGAAGAGCGTTTCAATTTGCATACCTTTAATGCATGCGCTTTAGACTAGATGAGAATTTCAATGAGACAAATGAAGATTTCTAACATTTGCCTACTAGTTCAGATCTATGAAGATATGAAAGAAATATTTCTTTTGGTTCTTTCTCTATGGCAAACTCAAGAGGAAATGGTTAAAAACTAAACAGCATATGTTTCTTAGCTATGTTTGCACTTATCCTGGTTTCTGATGCATGTTTTCTTGACCTTTCTATGTAGGTGCAAAACTTGTGGCCAGCTTTCTGTTCGTTGCCCCGGCCATTGTGGTCATATAGACCTTGCTAGACCAATTTATAACCCATTGTTGTTCAAGAGTCTCCAAACTCTTCTTCAGATTACTTGCTTCAGTTGCCATAATTTTAGGTTTGACCAAGAAAAGGTAATTCTCCCTCTTAATTTTTCCTTATTTAAGAATTGGCTTATCTGTAGACTTAATTTTATCGGTTTGATCCAGGTTTTGATTTCATTCCCAAAGTTTCAATTGTAGCAGTTTAGTCCCTGAATTTTGATTCCAACTTCAATTATGCCCTCAGTATCTCAATTTCGACTCTGAAGCTTTATTTTGATTTCAATTTAATCCTTAAACATTCGATCCTAGTCCCATTTTCATCCTCGTGCTTGCTATTTAACAGAGAAAAGACCAGTGATGGTGGATAGTCTGTAGAAAGAACTTAATTTGTATTAGAATAAACTTCAGGGACTAGATTGTCGTAATTGAAATATGGGGAATGAAATTAGAATTCGAATCAAATGACAGGGACCACATTTGTTAACCTTTTAAAAGAATATGCTTGCTCAATAATCGTCATAAACAGTTCACCTATATACTACTTTTAGGTCAGAAGATATACTTCCCAGCTCAAACTTATATTAGAGGGCGACATTATTGGGGCTAGAAATGCAGAGGCCGGATCATGGAGTCAATTAAATCCTACTGAGAATGAGACTCTGAGTTCTGCTGATTGTAGCGGAGAATCCTTTTCATCAAATCCGAAGCAACGAACATGGACTTCCCTTCAATACACTGAGGCTCTCTCAGTCCTTTCCAAGTTGATGAGAGAGAAACGTAAGAAGTGTATCAATTGCGAGACTAAAAATCCAACAATTACCAGTCCTACATTTGGGTGGCTGAATAAGGTACTTCTCATTTACGACTTCAAAATGATTCCCTTTACATCTTTGTCTCAACAGAGTACTGATTTTTTTTGTAATTGATACATCAGCTTATGTTGGTGTTTTCTTTTATGTGATCATTGCTGTCTTTACTGTCAATGTGAGACTTCTAGTTATTCTCCTTCTGTTATATCAACCTTTGCTTTCCCCTTTTTAACTTCTATAGTGGAACTTCTCATTATCTTGAATACAATGTCCTAAATATGTCCTTTAAATATTTAGCTATACCAATGCTACGGATATTTATTTTTTTAATTTGGGGCAATTTTCGAATGAACCCCTCTAAAGTTTCAAATTTTCATAGACCCCCTTCAAAATCTAAAATATCAAGTATATCCCTCTAAATATATGAATATATCATATTTGTCCCTACTAGTTAGATTAATAAAATGACAATTTTACCGTCAATTATCCCTTGTAGGGCAAAATGTTAATGCATGTTATTATTCAGTTTTTTTTTATTTGGTACATACTTTTTAATTTTACAGCTTGTAGCATGAATTTTTAATTTCTTATTAAGTGTGTGATCTATCACTTATATTTTATTAGTTTTTCTTTTAAAAAAGATTTTTTTTTTTATTAATAGATTTAAAAAATATTATAATTATGTAAATAGTTAATAATAGTCCTTCGAAAAATTTATTTACAAAACTGAGCTTATGCGGTGAATGATTCACTGCTTTATAAATACGGTAAATTGTTTACCGCTTTCTTAAGGCAATAAAATTATTTTTAGCGTTTAATGCTATACATTCTTTAGAGTTCTGATGTAGAAAATATATAAGTTTGGTGAAAGTGGTAAATCATTCACCGTTTAAGCCTAATTTTACAAATAAAAATTTTGGAGTTTATTCGTACAATTAAAAAAATTCTACAGGATTAGTCGCCCAAAAACTCCTTTAAAAAATTGTTAAAATTATGAAAATTGCTTTCTTTACAATAAGTTTGGTAAGTTTTTAACTTATTGGGGGGTAAAAATGGAATTTTAAAACTAATTTACCAAATTTGCAAGGAAATTTACCAGTAGGGGGCAGTTGAGAATATTTCTAATGTTAACGACGACATTGGAAATATTTTAAACTTTGAAGGGGCATTGATGACATCACAGTATCTCATAAGGCATTTAGGAAATTATCCCTTTTTAATTTAGCAAATCTTATGTGTATGAAAGTAAATGTTGGCAGCAGAATCTTTTGAGTGTTGATTGGAAGGAAGTATTATCTTGTTTTGATCGGCCATAAATGAATCAAGTAAAATTTCTGCAGTCTCAGCCTGATTTGTTGGATTTGTTTTTTACATTTTACATTTATGATTGCCAGTTAAGGGAATTCTAATTTGAACAACGAAATGAGATTGTCTTGTTTTATCAATTTTTATGAATTTGTAAGAGCGAGCATGGATGCACCTGTGTGAGTTGCAATATAAACATAATGTAAGTAATTTTTGTTGCTTGTTAGCACAGAGAGGCAATTATTTTGCTTCACTATGGCATACATGATGTTTACTACTTAAGGTCTATTGATCCGTGCTTGCTAATACTCATAATGTCTATTATGCTGTGTCTCCTCTGTCGGCCTCTTTTGATATTGCTATTCAGTACAACTATTTATAATAAATTTCTTTGTACCGTTTGAAAATTTTCCCACTGACCTTCTCTCCCTCAAAGCTAAGGAATGGATGATAGTGTGCGACTATTGGATGCTAGACATGGGTTATATTTTGTTGATCCCTTTTTTCACCCACAATGTGCTAGTTACTTTTATTCGGCAATACAAATTATGCAATGCTGAATTCAGATGCTTGGAGTACTAAATCTATAGACATCTTTTTTCTTGTTTCATTATGTGCAATTAATCAAATTTAGATGGTACTTTTCTGTCTGATTTTTTTACTTTTTTTTTTTAATATTAGCATACAATTTTAGTTTTTAAACTATACTTAGTATGCTTACCACTAGTATTACAGTTAATTAACATTTTTTTCTTGATTGTCTCGTTCTTCTGCTGATTTTTGGATTTCTTGTTTCTAGATTGTGCACTCGGCAGATATAAGGGCGAATATAATAGCTCGGTCTGAGGTTGAACCGTCCTCCACTGTGGAACAAAATGATGAAGCTGATACAAAATCAACCACAACCAAAAGAGCTAAAAGGCAAACACGACATCTTCCTGATGAATTAGCTAAGCAGATGTTATCTGCTGGGCAGAAACATCTATTTCCTATGGAGGTTTGTTTATTTATAATTCTTCTCATGACTGAATTTCTTGTACGAAAGATTCTTCAATAGTTTAGTTGGCCATAATTGTGAACATTGTCGACTATTGTTTGAACTTATGCTAGGCCGAAAATGTTTTAAAGGCTCTGTGGAAGAATGAGGCGCAGCTCTGCATGCTTATATGTGATATACAGCAGAAAAGTTTAAGTGTATGTAGAAGGGAAAAAGGCTACGAGATGTTTTTTCTCAGGGCTCTTCTTGTACCACCAAGCAAGTTCCGTCCGCCAGCTGGGAGTTCTACCCGTGGGGTAAGCAGATCTGATCAATCATTGTTGTGACCATAATTATCCTGTACTTAAGATGAAAACTGCGTATGGGTTATCTGCCAATTTAGTTGATGTAATTTCTGACGTTTGACGTCAGTTTTAGTTTCCTCGAGTTGCTATTATAACAATTTAGCTCCGAAGTTTGACATTGATTGTAATTTGATCCTTAACATCTTGATTCAACCCCCTAGTTTGACCTCGATTTCAATCTCGTCCCTAAAATTTTAAAATTTCAATTTAATGAGAAAAGTCTAACGATGGTGTTGACATGACACTTTTATAAATAGTAAGCTAAAAAAAGGACATTATCATTCTGCAGAGTAGACTTCTGGGGCCAAATTGTTAGGATTGAAACTATTAGGATGCATGTGAATTCCTGGTTAAACTTCAGGGACCAAATTGTAACCTTTTGTATATTCATTATGCCTTTATTATGGGTGGCATTTTTTTCTCTCTCTTCTTTCCATAATACTTTCCCTGGTAGAAGCAAGAACTTTTTTTTTTTTAACTTTATATGCTTCTTCTGTTTCATCCGTCTTCCTTTTCCTACATTTTGACACAGAAATTTAACTAACCTATTCTACTGTTTTTAGGTTTTGGAACATCCACAAAATGTATTATTAAGTAAAGTTCAAGAGTCTAACATTGCTTTGCGGAATCTAATTGCGCTTGATCCGAATCATCCTGATATCTCGAAGAGATGGATGGATCTTCAAAGAAGCGTGAATGTGCTGTTTGATAGTAGTAAGGGCTCTGGTATGTATGTGCTATTCGTCTCTCTTTCTGCCGTTTTGGCTAGATAGACATTGTTAAATTAAAGTATGACAAGCTAGTTTATTTCATTGATATGGTTTCATAGACCGCGTTATAAGGACACTGCTGGTTGTTTTTACCTTTTTGTTTGCTAATCCTGCTTCATGCTCTGAAATCGGTCTTTAATTTTGTGGCTCTCTCTCCAACTGCCGCTTTCCCTGCTCTTTTGGCCGATTGGAGACTGATAATGCCACGAATATATTTAATGCTTAGAGCCAAATTGGATCCAATCATGTGGTGAAACTCTTATCTACTCGGCCTTTAACTTGCAATAGGTGGGTTCAAAACTTCAAATATATTGAGGCCCAAGGGCATGACACAGAGCTATGGGGTGTGCCAATGTCGGAACTCTCTTGTGCCAATGGCACGCCACCAACACATTGGCATGATTTATTTTTTTTTTAAATTTTTTATGAAAACTAGCTTTTTAAATTGTTTTAATATTTCTTATAGCTATCGAAATAGCTCAAATGTTTTCTCTCACACAATTTAGCAAGAATAGAGTCAAAACGATCTTAATAAATTAAAATCTTATATAATTTATAAAAGTGTATGCATGAAAACAAAACTTAAGTCATAATTATATAAAATTTATAGTTAAATTCACGATATCTAAAATAATAAAAAATATTGGGGGAGATCTTATTATTCTTATTTTTTCACTAAAAGATGGGCTCATTATGCATTTGAGTTCACTAATTGCAACAAATATTAATAGATTTACAAGATCTATATACTTCAAGTATGGGAAAACCTTTGTAAAATTTTTGTTTCAAAAGCACAAAAAAACCTCAAAAGCTAAAAAAAGAAAATATTTTGTTGATATGGTATCGACACGATCCCGTGCCTCGACAGGGTATGACACGAGTGGAATGGGGCGGCATTGGTAATCCTTGTTAAGGCCCTTTAGAAATGCGATGGCCACACACACTACTTTGATGCTTTAGAGGATAGTGGGAACTCTTACCATAGAAATATCGACCAGAGGCTTCTCTATTGGCTGTTCCCGTTGCCATTTTAAATTAAAATACAACTGGCTACCTGCATTCCGTCCTCTATTCTCATGTTATGGACGGATATGAATATTATAGATCAACTGGAATAGAGAGAACTAAGGGATAGATAAGCACATATTCGTCATGTAATCCTTGAATATCAACTCCTCCTAATTCTACGTTCACTTTAGTTGTGAATATTTTCTTTTTGTCATTTGGTTAACACTTTTTGATGGAATAAATTAAGGTTCTAAGCTGAATTAATTTCTACAAAATATATACTATCATTGTTTATACATATTATAAGTTTGAAGAAACTTTTATAGAACTTTGTTCCTCAACAAAGCTCAAAAAAATGTCAAAAAATGTACAAAAAATTCATTTTGTTGATACGGTGTCGGCACAACCCCGTACTATGTGCTGACACTGCCCTGGCACTGTACGGCATGGGATGCACAGGGCGGCGCAGGCAGCACGGGCAATCCTTGCATCTCATGTAGTTTTAGTGTGAAAGTTTGTCTTTTTCTTGTCCTGAAATAAATTATTGGGCTTTTCTTCTAATGTGTAATAGAATGAAATGTTGATGACAGTCAAAAGTGAGAAGGAGACTAGTGGTATACGTCAGTTATTGGAGAAGAAGCAAGGGATACTCCGACAGAAAATGATGGGAAAGAGAGTTAATTTTGCATGCCGGTCGGTCATTTCTCCTGATCCATACTTGGCAGTCAACGAAATAGGAATTCCTCCATATTTTGCTTTGAGATTGACATATCCTGAGGTAACCTCCTGATTTAAGGACGTCAAAAGAAGTTTGTTCTTTGACCTAATTAAATCAGGCAAAAATTTAAGCACTCACAGTTACAGTGTATGCTTTGTTGTGATTTTGTTGTACTTGTTATTATATTACTCACAGAAATACATTCTCAGAAGTGTGCATGATGCATTGAAGTTGATTTTGTTGCTTGTCTTATATTTTGGATTTGTATAAGTATTTTTACAAATTTATTTATTTACAACAAACCTTTATCTCATCTAAATTTCCATATTACGCTCGAAAGTGCAGTTTATTACAAAAATGCCCTTAACCTTTGGAGTTCTCCACCAAAATTCCTTCAAGTTTGGGAATTATCAAACTCATATATGGAAGAGGAAAAGAAAGAGGAGAGGGGGGAGGGGGAGGGGGGAGTGGTGTTTTGATTTTCTGAAGAAGAGCTTTTTTCAAGCAACAGTGCACAAGTTTTGAAGCTGAATGCTGTGATATGTATGTGAATACATAATTGTAGGTGAATATATATATATATATATATATATATATATATATATATATATATATATATATATATACTGGCTACTATTGTATTAATAGCATCAAGCACTTGGTGCTATCAAGTTTTCTATCGTTAGATCTATCCCTTTGATCATTTCCACCCCTTAGATTACACTATTCCACCAACCACCCACTAAACTTTAGGGGACCACTATCGTTCTAACCGTACATTTTTTCATCCAAGCGCCGAAAACTTATTAGCACCAATGACTGGTGCTATTAATAGTATAGCAGTTTAATTCTCTCTCTCTCTCTCTCTCTCTCTCTCTCTCTATCTATCTATCTATATATATATATATATATATATATAAAATTGGGCTGGAATACTCTTAATAATATTTGGCTGTGGATACTATCAAGATTTTAACCCTTAGATGAAAAATTGTAGGGTTGGGATGAGAGTGGTCTTCCTTGGGTTTAGCGGGTGGTTGGTTGAATAGTATGATCTAATGGGTGGAATTGATCAAAATGTAGATCTAATGGTTAAAAACTAGATAGTACCAAGTGCTTGGTACTATATATATATATGTGTGTGTGTGTGTGTGTGTGTGTAGAAGGAGGGAGCCTTGTATACTATCGGTAGCATGGAGTTCTTCGTGCTATTGTAAAGTCAACTAAAGAGAGAGAAAGAGAAAGTACAATAGCACGGATCTCAATGCAAATCCAATGGTAAAAAAATCACAAGCATGGTTGGGCATGTGCTTTTGAAAGTATATAAGCCCTACTCTCTCTCTCTCTCTCTCTCTCTCTCTCTCTCTCTCTCTCTCTCTCTCTCTCTCTATATATATATATATATATATATATATATATATATATATATATGTTTCTATTTTTTTTAATTTCATATTTGAAAAATAGAATTTCTTGTCCCTCCACCATCATCATAGTATTTCAAACTGCTTGATTGCTAATTGTGAATTCACTACATATCCAAATTTTGCATCTAACACAAACGCATATAGGTATATTTGAACATGTTTTCTATTTGTTTCTTTACAGTTTGATACCTAGTAATGTACTGCTTGGCAAATATATACTGAACAACATCTTACAGACATGTTTTGCCAATTTTCTATTCTTTTTTCGGCCTTCACCACTTTGCTCGGCATACAACAAAATTAATGCTGAAATATACAAATTGCAGAGAGTGACACCATGGAATGCCAATAAACTACGTCATTCCATCATAAATGGTGCGGATATTCATCCTGGCGCTACACATTACAAGGACAAAGAGAGCATGTATAAACTCCAAGTTGGGCCAAATAAACGTTATGCAATCTCCAAGAAGTTACTTACATCTAGAGGAGCTATTGGGCAACAGGGAAAAGGGCCGGAATCCGAGTTTGAAGGGAAAGTTGTTTATCGTCACTTACAAGATGGCGATATAGTACTTGTTAATAGACAGGTAAAAGTTTCTGACATGTTTCTTGCCCGTACTCCTTTTCTTAATTATTTGAATTGCAAATGGTTTAATAAATAATAGCTGCTATGAGTGGAGTTCTTTATTTCATATATTTTTCTTTTTTGCTTTTTCATTTTCTCTTATTCAATTTATTGTTATATATACTTGAAATTGAGACTTTGATGCATGCCTAATTGCATATATTCGACGCTATGGTCAACTTACACACGACGCTAATTGCATTTATTGGACATTATGTTCGAATCATATTGTAATAACCCAACTCTCACTATAACTTGTTAAACCCAAACTACCGGCCCAAATTGCTTAATCCTAGTTATTACAATTAAAGCCCTTTGTCCTTATATTTTCATACACAATTCTTTTCCCATCTTATGTGGGAATATCGGTGTGCCACAAACTCCCCCCATTTATACCTTGGCATCCTCGTCAAGTCTAATTTCCTAGTCATTCCCAAGCGATCGCCAAGCGATGTGAGATCTATCTCTAACTTTTGGCTAGTAAATCAACTATAATATCAAAATTAATGACCCAACCCTCTAGTGCTAATAACTTGTTGGCCCCAAACCACTAGCTCAAAATTCTTAATCTCAGTTATTATTACTAGTGTTCTTGATTCGTATAAACCCAATTTAGACCCTAACGAGTACATCAGGTCCAATTCCCTAGCTTAAGATCACTAGATGACATGAGATTGAGAGGTGGCGTTTGCGGGTATAGAGGTGGCTCCCTCAAAACCGTGGTGTAGCACTCTACTCCTCATTAGCACTTAGCTCTCACACTTCCGGTTGGTAATCTATTCTGATGTAATGATCTAGCTGGCTAACACTAATAACTCGTTAGGCCCCAAACCACTAGCCCAAAATACTTTAATCCAACTATTGTTATTAGTCTTTGGTCCTTATATTTTGATACACTTCTTTTCCCATCTGATGTGAGACTATTGAGGTGCCACATATACGCTAGCTAATTGAGACTAACATTTCCATGATTGTTAGAATTTATTAAATTGCTATTGTCTATTAGCCTCGGTTAACTAAAGAAAATAAACTACGCTACTGGAAAAACTAATTTTCTTCCTCTTTTTCATTTATGTATAAGATAGTTTCAACTTTCAACCCATTGAATAAATAGTTTCTTCTTATATTTCACTAACTTCCCTTTGTTTGTATAATAAGTTACTTTAAAGCTAAAAAGAGAGGCAACAATTTAATTGCCGTTGGAAGCATAACAGCTATAAATCCGATATTAAAAATCAAGTTTTGTGCACATTTTAAATTCGCTATTCGTTTTTTGAATTGTCAGCCGACTCTTCACAAGCCGAGCATGATGGCTCATTTTGTTCGTGTTTTAAAAGGAGAGAAGACACTTCGTATGCACTATGCTAATTGCAGGTTTTTTGCTATCCTTTCTTTGTATTTATTTTTCTTTTTTTTTTTTCGTGCTATATTGTAGGAAACTCACTTGAATTCGTTGTTTACTTAGTACTTACAATGCTGATTTTGATGGAGATGAAATGAATGTGCACCTCCCACAAGATGAAATTTCTCGTGCTGAAGCCATTAATATTGTAAATGCCAATAAGCAGTACATTGTTCCAACAAGTGGAAATCCTATAAGGGGTCTGATCCAGGTTAAAAAAAACTTTCGATATTTGATCTCTGCTTGTTTATTTAGGACATTGGAAGTCCATACTTTAGTTTTAGCAAAAGTCAGAACAACCCAATTTTTCAACTTTTAGGATCAAATTACCCTACATGACAGTGATCTGCATTTCTGAATGATAAATGCGCAAGTTTGTAACCACAGTTCCACACTTTAACTGTGCATTTATAATTCAAAACTATGCGTTGATTATTCAAAACTCTGCATCATGATCCTGTAGCTGAGGGACATTTGGTCCTTGAAGTTGAAAAGTTGCAAATGTTAAAAAAGGTCCGGTGCTTGAAAACATGGTCTTTTTAAAGTATTTATCTTAATCTGTTCTTCAGGATCATATTGTAAGTGCTGTACTGCTGACAAAGTTGGACACTTTTTTGACCCGTGAAGAGTATCATCAGCTTCTCTATGCTTCTTGCGTGCCTACCTTTTCTTCCACTTCTCAAGGTAGTAGGTTGGGCCAAAAGGTTTCTTTAGCTAGTTTGGACAATGAGATAGAACCACTTCTTCCTGCTATTTGGAAGCCAAAACCACTATGGACAGGGAAACAGGTTAAATATTTACACTTCTTTTTTAATGCCTGGAGCTTTTTGTAATATTTACCGTCTATTGAGTTGTAACCATGAAACGTGGAAAAGTTTCATGGGGGATTGGGCACAAGATCATCTATTTACATACCTCATTCTGTAAGATCCAAATTATTTTGAATATACCCCTTGGAAGTTCGTGGGGGTTAATTATAATTAGAGGTAGGTTATTAAACAGGCGCATTTCAGAGAGTACGAAGGTATCAGTGTAAAAATCAAGTCCTTGAAGGACATATATGGAAATACAAAATTTGCAAGGATATACATGTACAGAAAAGTTTAGGGACCATATGATTTGTAAAGATTTTCTTTTTTTTTTTCTTTTTTTTTTTTTGTTTTAACTTGTGTATCTTTACAGGTTATCACTGCAATCTTAAACTATATTACAAAAGGCCGACCACCTTTTACTGTTGAAAGTAAAACAAGGATCCAAAAGGAATATCTAACTGGAAAAGATCACCCTGAACTCAAGTTGTATATTCATGACAATGAGCTCATACAAGGAATTATAGACAAGGCTCAGTTTGGAAAGTACGGCATAGTTCATACTGTCTATGAGCTGTACGGTGCAGATACGGCAGGAGTTTTGCTTTCTGTGTTTAGTCGCCTATTTACATTGTTCCTGCAGGTGAATTTCTTTTTTTTTTCTTTTTTGAGTACTTATTACCAATGATTTAAGTATCCATCGACACGGTCCGTATCCACTGCGCCGTATCGTGCCAACAATATACCGGCACGATATAGCCCCCGTGCCAATGACATAGCTGAAAATTCTATTTTCTTTAAATTACTAAGTAATTTTCTTAATAAAGTTCAAAAGATTTGATAAAGATACATAATAAAGAATTAAAAAATTTTGTTGCTAAAGAAAATAAATATTTCATGCTATAATGTGTCCGCACATATATATTTTTTGTGACCGATACTCGTCGGCACCGCTCGGCATGCGCCGTGTCGTACCGTACTAACAAGTTTTTGGCACGACCCCGTGCCACGGCGCTTAAATCCTTGCTTATTACCTTTATATTGTTTTACTATCTGATTTAATTGTGGCCATTGAGAACATATTATATGGTTTCAGATTCATGGGTTTACGTGTGGAGTGGACGACCTTCTACTGTTTCAGGGTTCAGATCTGCAGAGGAGTCGAATATTAGAAAAAAGTGAAAAATGTAGTGAAGAAGTTCATATGAGATTTACTGGTACTAAGGGTGGTGATCGAGGTATGTTTAATACTTTGAACAGCCCACTAGGATGCATATGCTAAATGTTTATCCTTAACTTCCCACATTATTTACCAGAATTTTACTTAACATTCTATTTTATATGTACCCTTAAAAATCTGATTGTCTCTATTTGTCTTTCAAAATTTATTTCTTATAAACATGCTCTTATACATGTTAAATGTGCCCCTTTTCTGATAACTTTGCTAATTCAAAAACTCAACTTCCCCATGAATTGGATTTCTCCAATTTAAAATAAAGGTACTTGTAGGAAATTACACCTTTGATGGTTATATATGAAAATTCATATTTTTCAGTGGAATATATATTTAAATATGTATATATGCAGTCCCCCATTATTTGTTCTCCAATAATTTTCCTGTCCATTTTTTCTTGGCAATTGCCAACTTACATTCTTTATTGTGCTTCTTGTACTCGGTCTTCTGTTTGTACTTCTGTTTCAATTTCATTGATTCATTCACTTGTTTAAGTGTTTCAATCTCCTACTTGCTCCCTTTCTGTTTGTTGATATGGTTTTGCAGTTAAAGAGATTTCAATATTCACCAGTCGGCTGAGAATTTCTTTCTTTTCTTGGCATTAATAAATAACTGTGGTTTGTTAATTAGACTATTGCTTCTTTTTTACTTCATAGTCTAATTCCTCTAATTTCTCTATGTAGACCCAGTGAAGCTGCAAAGGAAGGTCGAGAAAGTCATACGTAGTCATGGAGACTCTGCGACTGTTACCTTGGATCGAATGATGTCAAATTCTCTGAATGCTCTAACTTCTGAAGTGAATCAATTACTATTTCCAAACGGATTAGAGAAGCCTTTTTTAGGAAACTGCCTCTCTCTTATGACTGCAACTGGAGCTAAAGGTGGTTTGGTGAGTTCTTTTCCCTTTTCCTTTACATTGTCTTTCATTGGAGTTGGATTGACATAAAGAACTTTAGTTGTTGTTTAAGTTAATCAGATTAATAGCCTTCTATTAGTACCTATTACTGCTGTCATGTTATCCTTAATTTGATTTCTCCTTCTCTATTTACGCTTTGCTATATCCACAGTGTTAGCGGCAGAATGAAAAGTAGCTTCTAATTATTACTGTGCATTTATTCGAAGAATGCAGAGTGATATATAGATATAGATACTATATGGATATAGGTATTGAAAGAGATGTCGGATACCATATAGATATTGATTTAAGCTTAATTACGCTCTACTACACTGTTCTTTAGTTTTTTTTTTTTTTTTTTATGTTGTTATATTGTACTATTTTTGTTTCAAAGACACCATTGTATTATTATATTTTATCAATTTCTGCACTGTATTTTAGATTTATTTATTTATTTATTTTTTACCTTGTCTTGCTTTTTTCTCATAGATATCACTGAACTTTTCTTTTTTCTTAACCAATCTCTATATTACTGTTAACATGTTTACTATTTTAGATAAAATCTAACAATTTTATTAATAGGCACCGGTTAAATAGTAGAAAAAATATAAGATAAATCTCCATGATAGACTCATTGAAAGTTTCTATCAAGTTATTTTTAATTATCTTTTTGCTATTTTATGTATTTTGTTCTTTCTATGTCAAAATGAATTGAATTTATGCTCTGCCACTTTTGATCCGTATTTGTTAATAGCTCTTATATAAAATTATAGGTTTATTGCTTATAGTGTTGGGATTGTAAAAAAATGATAGTTGAGTGGTGCTTTTGACAAACAAAATTGTACAGTGTAGAAGTGAAAAAATCTATAAAATACAGTGTAGTATAGTTAAGCCTATAGATTTATACGAGACAATTCTTGCACAGATTTGCATGCAGAGTTGCAGACACATGCATGCGCACATATATATGCATGTATATGTTGTGCCCTTGTAGATTAAATGAAGTAGCCTAAAAGTCACACGAGTGAAGCATTCAAGAAGTACCATTAAAGTATCCAAGCTGTATACATTCAATTCATTTAATCTCATATATATGTAAAAATATCCAAGGCTTATCATTGAAGTACCAGTAAGGTCATATATGACACATCCTCCGGTATATGAAGTGTCTTTGCTTGCTATTCATAGTTTCTACCTTCAAACATTATTTCTCATTTGATGTACCATAATGTGCCAGTGGACGGTATTGCAGTGAGCAAATGTTATACAGAATTCTTGTTTCCTGAATGCCTTTCGACTGTAATATTTGGATGGCGTTGATCAAATGTGAAGAACTTTCAGTCCATCTTGCCCGAATTTTTGATTAAGATTATAAGATGTATGTTAAGTTTTTCATAAATAGTTTGCAAACTTACTTTTCTATTCCTTTTTATACAGGTGAATATGACACAAATTTCATCTCTGTTAGGACAACAAGAATTGGAAGGAAAACGTGTCCCGCGCATGGTCTCTGGAAAGACGTTGCCTTGCTTTCCGCCTTGGGATACTTCATCTCGTTCCGGTGGATTCATCGGCGACCGCTTTTTGACTGGCCTTCACCCTCAAGAGTATTATTTCCATTGCATGGCTGGTCGCGATGGGTATAACATGCTTCTCATTTGGTATATCATATTGGATTGTCCCTGTGCTATCCAGATATTATGACCTAGTTCTTGACCTTTCCACTTAGACTTTATCCCCTGAACTTTTTCTTATGAAAGTTTTTGTTATTAATGACTTTTCCCTATAAAATGATCTCTTTTTTTTCATCATTTTTTTCATCCTGTTTTAGTTATAAATGGTCATATTTACATTAAATCTTAGATTTCTTTTTTCTTTAGTTAGGGATGGAATAGATATGAGAAAGCTGAGGGACTTTTATGTGTCTAAGTAAAAAGTTGTGGGACTAAGGTGCAGTATGAGGATAGCACAGCGACCATTTTGCTTATATCTTACATTACTCATTTGGAATAGTTCTGTCCAAAATAGTAAATTAATGCCACATTGAACAGTGTTTTACATGTGCAGACTGGTGGACACAGCGATTAAAACATCTCGCAGTGGTTATCTGCAAAGATGTCTTATCAAGAATCTCGAGTGCTTGAAAGTCTCTTATGATTATACAGTTCGTGATGCGGATGGGTCGATAGTCCAGTTCAGTTATGGGGAGGATGGTGTCGACGTCCTTAAAACTAGCTTTCTTGCCAAATTTAGAGAACTTGCCGATGTAAGCTCATAAATAGTTTATGCAACATTATCTGCTTACAAATATATCTCTTCAAAATCTGAATTTACTGCAAATCTCAATTATCCTTGTTTTTTTACAAAAAATGCATTCCCTTGTGTGAGCACGAAAATAGTATCAGTGCACTTTGCTCTTCTTGACATGCAAAAACCTACTTTGACCCTTCAATGTGGAGACTATCAGCACTGAATCCCCTTGTTGCAGTTTTTTTTTTTAATTCAGGTTTTGTTTGCTACTTCGAGAATATGGTCTGAAATACCTGTTGTATCCTTTTTTAGTGGGAAGATCACATTGTAAGACTTACGAACATTTCCTGGATGCAGAATATGAAGGGCAGGGGATAAGTGCTGATACTCTAAAAATTTAGGGTTTAATCTAGGTTGTTAATCCTCAGGAGGGCAAAATGTCAATGATGTTATTTTTCAGGGTGGTTTTCTGCAATTGAACCAACTATTTTTGATGGAACCTCAGCTTGAGATGAGAGTATCTTGTATAAGAAACTGAACTTTCGAGGGGTATATACATAAATAATTAGGTGATTTTACTGCAATATGTATGCGAAAAGCCCAATTTTGAATCTATCCTTTTCCCGACTTTTAAGACCTAGCATTAATGCTTTTTTTTTTGTCTCTCAGAATCGAAAAGTTATTATGGACAGGCTTAGCAATCAGCGTGGTGATGTGCATTTGTCGAAATCTAATGGTTTCATCAATGAATTGCCAATTGCGCTGAGAGAAAAAGCAAGTGAATTTGTTCATCTATCAAAAAAGAAACAGCAGTACCGCCATGAAATAAAGCGAAAGGACTTGATGAAGTTATTGAAGGTCAAGTATTTAGCCAGTCTTGCTGAGCCTGGTGAGCCCGTAGGTGTAGTTGCTGCTCAATCTGTTGGAGAGCCATCAACTCAGATGACGTAAGCTCTCTTTTTTTATTTGGTCCTACATTGCTTACAATGCACATTAAAGAGTTGAAGATGTTTTTATCATTTATTTAAGTGATGATATTGTTTTCTCAATAATTTACAGTACACATCTAAAAGGTACAACTGAATGATCAATTGTATGTCTGATAAATACTAGTTATTTATCCTTAGTAGTACATAATTTTATCATTAACTTATAATAATTTTACGTTTGAGATTTATAAATTAAATTGAATAAATTATGCTTTCGTTATTGTTGCTAAATTACTATTTGTCTTTTACTTATAATACTAGTTTTTTATCCTGTATATATACTTAAGTAATAATAAAGTATATCTGATGCTTGATTGAGTCTTAGTGTGGAAATGATTAACTTAAAATGATTTTATTATTAATAACAAGAAATTATTATAATAATTTTATGTTATTACTCTAGAATTTAAGTGCCTAGACACAAGGGCTTGCCGAGTAATACCTGGCACAGAAGTGTGCATGGCATGGCACTGTGCTTTCCTGACTCATGGACATAGTGGAGTGCCAGTGACCGTGAAGGGACTCTCGACTGGTGGTCATGGCCACGTGTTTGGTATGATCCTATGTTGGGTTTGTATGTTCTAAATAAGTGTTTGTTTTAAAGGTTTTCTAACAGTAAACACCCTAGTTGACTGTTCGAAGTAGTAAACATACCTCAATGCCGATTCAGCAAGCCAATTTGGCTTGCCGAATCGGCAAAAAAAAGAAATCCCTTTTGCAAATAGCCTCCTTTCATTACAATATATTTGCTTTCCACAAAATGAAGAGTACTGTGAACTAGTTAATGTGAGTGAAAAAGTAAACCCATAATTGTATGTTGGCCTATAACAGAATTTTCTGCTTGTTGATATAGTATTTATCAGAGTTTTAAAGGTTGGTTGTGTTTTTCCACTAAAATGTACTAATTATCAGTTCAAATAGTGTTGTCAACTTTCGAAGTTGTGATAAATCAACCAAAATCAAATGGCCTATAGTAGCAACTCTGTTCTGTCATTTTATTCCAGGTTGCTCTGGAAACAAATCTCAACATATTGCATGTGTTTTTTTTTTCTCTTTTTTGGTATTTCTTCATTACTTTTGCAGTTAAAAATTACTTTATAGTCTGGTTTGTTTTAGAGTGCCTAATTTGGATTTTTTAATTGAATTTTGCTTGATTTGTTGGTTGTTCTTTTTTTCTTTTTCTTTTTTTTTTTTTTTTTTTTTTGTAAATTTTCTTTTCTTTCATCTTTTAGTGGGCATAGCCCTAACTTGATTCCTTGCTTGGGTCATAATTTGTCTCTTTTTTTTTTGCTTTTGTAAGATACTTCTTTAGGATTTAGTTTTCATGCCTGGTATACTTTTGTTAGAGTAGATGTAATTAATTACATAGAGCCATATTGATTACTTAATTATTGTTAAATTATCGATTTAATGCTTATGCCGCTTCCTCCAGGCTCAACACTTTTCATCTTGCTGGAAGAGGAGAAATGAATGTGACGCTTGGAATACCTCGCCTACAAGAAATTCTGATGACCGCGTCAGATAATATCCGAACTCCCATAATGAAATGCCCGCTGCTTGAGTCCACAACTCTGTGAGTTATTCCTGCAAACAAGTTTGCTTCTAATATATGAATTACATCACAGAAAAATAGCTGATAACTTCATTATCCTTATGATTGTCTTGATGCTATGACAGCGTTCTTCCTTTTCAGGCTAAATTACAAAAACCACACTTGCACTTTCCCTTCTTTCTCAATTATGGTTTGCATGCCAACCTTCCATTTTACTTGTCTCACTTAGTTCGAATAAGTTTTGGATGATCATCAAATTCTGATGAAAAACTTAATGAAAGTGAGTTGGCAGATTATACTTGCTAAGCAATCAAACATTTGACTTACTTAACAGAAAAAGGCCTAGCAGAAAACTCGACATAGCCCACATTGTATGTGAATTCATTTTGTCATGTTTTGCTCCTGAATTTGGTTAGTCATTCAGAATTATTTGATCTTCTTGAAACACAAATAAAATGCGTGATTGACATTGTATTTAAGCAAGGACATAGGGGGTAATTGAGAAGGGGTGAAAATATAGGGATGGTTTTTTGCAATAATAGCCTATTTTCAATTTGACTTCTTTATTAAATGTCCTGCAGATACAGTGCTCTCTTACTAAACCAAGTTGTATACTGCTCTTTTTATTTTTTGAAGGGAGGATGCTGAACGAGTTGCCGCAAAGTTGAGGAGGATCTCAGTGGCAGATATTATAGAAAGTATGGAGGTTCAAATCGTTCCATTCTCCATTCAAGGGAGTCAGGTCTCAACAGTTTATAAGTTAAAGATGCACCTCTACCCCTCTGAGCTTTACCCTTCTTATTCTGACCTAAAATTGGAAGATTGCCTATCGACCCTGCGGTCAACCTTTGTGCTCGCTATGGAAGAAGCCATAGAAAAACACTTAGACTTGATAGACAGAATTAACAATATCAACGTTGTTACTGCTAAAGATGATAACAGCTCAGCACACGAAGTTGATGAAGAAGAAAGTAGTAGACCAGCCAATGAAGAGAAGGGGGAGGGAGACGGAGGTGATGACGATGATGACATAAGCGGTGAAGACCAAGGAACAGATGCAGAAAGGAGGAAGATGCGAACGAGCGACGAAGTGGAGTATGAGGATGGTATAGAAAATGAGGGGAGGGGTACTATGCCGAATGATGATGAACAGAATGAAGAGCACAAATCAGGATTTGAAAGTGAGATTGATCAAGTTGAGACAGAAGAGGATTATACTGTGGGAGGGGAAACTGCAGTTGAGATTGAGGCAGAAGAGGAGCCGGATAGTCCAAAAAAATCCGATGGTTTTCCTGCGTCTGATGATGGAAATATGGAAGTTAAATCGGGCAAGAAGGAAAAGAAATTGGAGAGAAAAATGGTGAATACTAGGAAGAGAAAGGGAAAGTCGAACAGGACTATTCATGTGGAGGCTAATGGTTTGAATTTTGAGGTTCACTACATGTTCAAGGATGAACCTCGGATATTACTGGCTGAGGTATATTCACTCCCACTTGCATTTTCTAGCCGATTTCTTGATTCTCATAAAGCATCTTAAGATGCTGACCATTTGAAATGCCATTTTGTTGATGATATGAAAGCAAGGATTGCCCATGCCGCGCTGTGCTGAGGCCGTGCCGGCATGCGGCAGGCTGTCTTGCAGACACCGTATCAACAAATGGTTTTTTTTTTTTTTTTTTTGAGTTTTATTAAGGTGAAAAGTTTTACATAGGTTTCCATACTTGAAATATGTAGATCTTATTAATCTACTAACATTTGATGCAATTAGTGAGTTCCATTGCCATAATAAGACCAACTTTTAGTGGAAATGTACAAATAAGGTTGTCCCTAATTTCTTTTATCATGTTTTCCTATAAATATTTATCCAGTTATGTCTTAAGTTTTATTTACATGTATGTTCTTTGTAATATGTAAAAAATAATATTATGTATTATTCTCTATTCTTACTAAATTGTCTGAAATATAATACTTGACCCAATTTCATAACCATTAGAGATATTAAAACACTCTAAAAGGTGGTTTTCTCGTGAAAATTTAATAATATAAAAGTATGTGCCGGTAAGTGCTGATGTGCCAGTGGCATATCATTGGCACAAGGAGGCATGCGGACATTGGCATGCATCGACCGTGCCAGTGGTACGGCAATCCTTGCATGGAAGTAATGAAATGTTTGTCAATCTTAACATTATTAGGATTTATCATATAAAATTCTGCTAACATTATGTGAACTAGATGATAGTATGTCTATGTGTGTCCTCAACTCCTCATCCCTACGTATTGTTGCATATTTCTAGCATAATGCCATAAATTGCATTACTGTGGTAAAACTATATTAAATTTCAGTAGAATATCTAATACAAGGCATGCTAAGGGAGGATTTGCCTAGCTCGAGGGTTTTTTTTTTTTTTTTTTAAAAAAAAAAACAAATTTGGGTAAGAAATTCGTTTTTTATTATTTGGTAAAGAAATTTTATTTTTTGTTAGTGCTATTGGTGCATAATTTACCATCCACTGCCTGAGAAGCTGGGTTGTTTCTATAAAACATGATGCTTTGATATTGTAACACATTAATCCAGCACCAAAGAATGAATTAGCTGCGGCTTGGCTTTGAAGTTAGAATCTAATAAGGATGACATTTCGACAGCACTACGTGATATGATCTGGATGATGCCATGACTTGAAGTCTATTGAACATTATTATTTTTGCATAGACGATCACTGATATTGTTTTCCTATATATGACACCTACATAATTCTAAGATGGGAGTTTCTCTGCCGGAATATATGATTAAACTTAATTGTAGCTTGCTGTTCTCTTGCTGAAAATGAACAGATGGACTAAAAATTTGCATTTTTTTGGCATATGCACTGCTGCAATTTGTGAAATTGTGCAAATGATCTTTGCGCCTTTCCTTGGAAACCGTATATATTTTCATTCTATTCCCCTGCCCAAACTATATATATGCAAAAACTGTTTTTGCATAGTTCCACCTGATAGGAACACCGATGCAAATAAGTGACATTTTCAGGGTTACACGTACAAATACTCTGTTCTCCTGGGATATTGTGGTAGATTTGTTCTTTTAAACCATGTTGAATTGCTGAGGATTTTTTATTTATTTGATGCCCAGATTGCTCAGAAAACAGCCAAGTCGATCTATGTGAAGTCGTGCAAGAGCATCGAGCGGTGCTCAGTGTCCGAGCCGCAGAAGAAAGAAGAGACCCACATGCTTCAAAGCGTTGGCGTGAACTTCCAAGCATTCTGGGACTTGGAAGAATATTTAGACATCAACAAACTCATCTCCAATGACATACATGCGATGCTCAACACCTATGGTGTTGAAGCTGCCAGGGCTACTATCATACGAGAAGTGAAGGAAGTGTTCCAGGCATACGGGATTGACGTAAATACTCGGCATTTAAGCTTAATTGCAGATTTCATGACATTTAATGGCGGGTATCGACCGATGAATCGGTTGGGAATGGGTGAATACAACACTTCGCCGTTTGGGAAGATGACCTTCGAGACAGCGTCAAAGTTCATTGTAGGGTCGGCATTCCATGGGGAGGTCGATACGCTGGACACTCCATCAGCAAGCATCTGCTTAGGTCAGCCGGTGAAGTTCGGAACCGGCTGCTTCGATTTGATGCAGAACCTGGTATAATTATATTCTTAGCTTGAAGTTGATGCAGACAGAGTAGGCATTTGTGACGTATCAGCTGTGGTGTAAAAGTTCAAAACATGCGGCTGCTCGGATTTGTACATGGGAGTATGAGATGCAATTAGCTAAAAGATGTGTATTTGCTGGCTAATTATGATATGTACTATCTGACAGTATTTAAGAGGAATGAGAGATTTTGGCAGTTAGCATTTTTTTCATGTAAAGTGATGAAAGTTAGGATAGTCTTTAAATGATTCCTTCTGGGAAGCCACTTTGGTGGGACCATAATTTGGTACGATGTTTTCTCAATACAGAAAAATGTATTTTGTTATAGTTCTCTGATCAAATGATGAATCCAAGTAGAGCAAGTATCTATTTCCGTCACCTGTGTTGGCGACCGTAAGCTGCTAATTACTGAGTTGCTAACCCTATATGCTTTGGCCACATTTTTATTTTTTATGCCCTTTTTTTTTCCTTTTTGGTGTCGAGAGCTCTCTATAGCAAAGCATTGATGTTACAAAACTTTTTGGTAATGTAAGTTTGTGGTTTTTTAGTTGTATACGATTTTGTGTTTATAAATTGTGAAGGTATTCTTTTACTTCTATTCTTATGAAATGTCAAACATGAACTAATTACTACTTTCCAGTTATACATTGCTCGATGACCTCCATGTAGTTTGATAATTAGGGTTTCAGTTTTAAGTACTCAGCAGCAAGTTCGTCAGATTAGCTTACCAGATTTCATTCTTGGGAGGTTTTGGATCAGATCTTGTTTTGTTGGGCTGATGTGTTTTTCTTGTAGATTGCGATTCTTTGTGTAGTTTTGGTAAGAACAGGCATTCTGATGAACCATGGTCATTCTGGAGATTCATGAAGTGTAGCAGTTGCTCTCTTGGACTCTGTTGTTGCTATGTTCAGCTGGCTTCTCATTTCTTCCTTAACCCTAAACATGGGCATTCAGTTCTTTATCTCTCGATGTTTGCCAAGGTATGTTTTCTGAACCCTGGATTACTATGAGAAAAGTTTGTGCTCAATAGATTCTTCTTCCACGACACGTAGTGTGAATCATGTTACGGTTGAATGATTGTGAGTGAATGTTGAGAATTTAGTAGATGGAAATTATTATTGCTGACTAGTATGCCTGTATAATGACGACGTGCATGTAAACAAAGAATCTTTTAGGCATGTGGTGAGTCTGTTCAGGTCCTAGGTTAAGTTATTGTTAAGCATTACAGTATACAGTAATTAAATTTTGATTTTTAAGCATTATACGCTTCGAAGCACCCTTAGATCGAACGGCGCACTCATTGGCGAAGGGGTTGGGTTGGCCCCTGGATCCAAATATCCTGTGAATTCAGAGTATGTATGTTTTTTTGCAACAAATTCAAAGAAGAAACTTCTTTTATACTCTAGTATGTTGTACATTTGTGAGTGTTGAAAGCAGTGTTCAAAGCATTCCCAAATAGGCCTCTGCAACCCTACTTATCAAAATTTTGTTCTTAAGTATTCTAATATGCATGATCAAAAAACAACCTTTTAGATTAATTATAATATATTTTTTTTGTGCGACATCTCTAAGATTTTAAATAATTCTATACATAAGATATAATAGGGCTACAACTCTTAATTTGGCTATAATATTTTGGGCAGTGGATTGGCCCAAGAATTTAAGAGGACTATGCGTGTTAGGATTAGAATAGTTTTAAAATGAATGAATCATTGAAAAGTGGGCTATCACAATTGGAATTAGAGCTAATTTCTAGCCAGAAGTGTGAAATAAGTTTTGGCTAAGCTAGGGTCATACAGCGAATGGAGCACGGCTCCTCGGATGACGACCGTTGTAGGTGGAGCGTTGCTCCTCACAAGGTTAGCTAAGGTTAGCGAGATGAGTCTTACATCGTTTGGTACTTGTGAGTGTGATTGAACTCGACAAGAACAATATAATAACTTCAAGGGAGGAGGAATGTGACATCACTGAGATTTGAAATTGTCATATACATAAAATATAATAGGGTTAAGCCTTTTAATCTGACTCTCGCGCTTTGGGCAGTAGCGAAACTCAAGAGCTTAAGAGGTATAAGTGGTGCTAGGGTTAGAGCAATCCTAGAATGGGTGACCCTCTGGGGAAGCGGAGTGTTGTGCTCAGTAAGTTATTATTTTTAGATGGTCGAGTTGTTTGTCTGCCGCCATGAACAAACCGACCCCGCGATGAGTGGTCATTCATGATACAGATCGAGTTTGTTTGGATTTTTTATTTGAAATCACGTTTGTAGGTTTATGGCTTCCAGCAGACTCAAGAATCTACTGTTAATTATTCCACACTTGCAGTGTTAAGGGACCATTAAGAGACCAAAATAAATACTGATGATGAAAGAGACCGTAATATAAAGATAAATTTTTATTGATATGACTCTCAAGTACATGGCTTAAGTAGGGGTATACCCTCACTGTACATGAGTGAAATGCCTAATTTATAAACTTGGTGGCCCTTCAAAAGTGGGTGGCGGTCAAATGGGGTTGAGTTTGATATGATTTGCTCAGTTTAACGACTTGGCGGTCAATTTGGGTTGAGTTTGATATGATTTGCTCAGTTTAATGAATTGACGGTCAATTCGGATTGAGTTTGATATGATTTGCTCAGTTTAACGACTTGGCGGTCAATTTGGGTTGAGTTTGATATGATTTTGTTCAGTTTAACAACTTGGCGGTCAATTTGGGTTGAGTTTGATATGATTTGCTCATTTTAACGACTAGGCGGACAATTTGGGCTGAGTTTGATATGGTTTGCTAAGTTTAGCGACTTGGCGATCAATTTGGGTTGAGTTTGATATGGTTTGCTCAGTTTAGCGACTTGGCGGTTAATTTGGGTTGTCTAGTTTAGTGACTTTTCGGTCGTTTGAATTTGGATTTAGTTTAATGACTTTTCGGTCGTTTGAATTTGGGTTTAGTTTAATGACTTTTCGGTCGTTTGAACTTCGGTTTACTTTAGTGGCTTTTCGGTCGTTTGAATTTGGATTTAGTTTAATGACTTTTCGGTCTTTTGACTTTGGCTTTAGTTTAATAACTTTTCGGTCGTTTGGATTTGGGTTTAGTTTAATGACTTTTCGGTCGTTTGGGTTTGGGTTTAGTTTAATGACTTTTTGGTCGTTTGGATTTGGGTTTGGTTTAATGACTTTTCGGTCATTTGGGTTAGGGTTTAGTTTAATGACTTTCGGTCGTTTGGATTTGGGTTTAGTTTAATGACTTCTCGGTCGTTTGGGTTAGGGTTTAGTTTAATGACTTTTCGGTCGTTTGGATTTGGGTTTAGTTTAATGACTTTTTCAGTCGTTTGGATTTGGGTTTAGTTTAATGACTTTTCGGTCGTTCGATTTTGGATTTAGTTTAATGACTTTTCGGTCGTTTGAATTACCCCACACTTGTAGTGTTAAGGGACCCTCGATTAAGAGACCAAAATGAATGCTGATGATGAAAGAGACCGTAATATAAAGACAAATTTTTATTGATATTACTTTCAAGTACATGGCTTAAGCAGTGGTATACCCTCACTATACATAAGTGAAATACCTAATTTATAAACTTGGTGGCCCTTCAAAAGTGGGTGGCGGTCGAATGGGGTTGAGTTTGATATGATTTGCTCAGTTTAACGACTTGGCGGTCAATTCGGGTTGAGTTTGATATAATTTGCTCAGTTTAACGAATTGGCGGTCAATTCTGATTGAGTTTGATATGATTTGCATAGTTTAACGATTTGGCGGTCAATTCGGGTTGAGTTTGATATGATTTGCTCAGTTTAACGACTTGGCGGTTAATTCAGGTTGAGTTTGATATGATTTGCTCAGTATAACGACTTGGCGGTCAATTTGGGTTGAGTTTGATATGGTTTGCTTAGTTTAATGACTTGGCAATCAATTTGGACTGAGTTTGATATGGTTTGCTCAGTTATTTGGGTTGAGTTTAATATGGTTTGCTCAATTTAGCGACTTGGAGGTCAATTTGGGTTGTTTAGTTTAGTGACTTTTCGGTCGTTTGAATTTAGATTTAGTTTAAAGACTTTTCGGTCGTTTGACTTTGGCTTTAGTTTAATGACATTTCGATCGTTTGGATTTGAGTTTAGTTTAATGACTTTTCGGTCGTTTGGGTTTGGGTTTAGTTTAATGACTTTTCGGTCGTTTGGATTTGAGTTTAGTTTAATAACTTTTCGGTCGTTTGGGTTAGGGTTTAGTTTAATGACTTTTCGGTCGTTTGGATTTGGGTTTAGTTTAATGACTTCTCGGTCGTTTGGGTTAGGGTTTAGTTTAATAAATTTTCGGTCGTTTGGATTTGGGTTTAATTTAATGACTTTTCGGTCGTTTGGATTTGGGTTTAGTTTAGTGACTTTTCGGTCGTTTGAATTTGGGTTTAGTTTAATAATTTTTCGGTCGTTTGATTTTGGGTTAGTTTAATGACTTTTCGGTCGTTTGAATTTGAGTTTAGTTTAATGACTTTTCGATCGTTTGAATTTGACTTGTGAGTCGATTAAGTTGACTCAATCGATTAATTTGAAGTCAGCTCAGTTTGAACTTTTGATTTGTTTCAGTTCAGGCGGAGCTGATTTGCTTGCTTTGGATCATCGTTGAAGTTTGATTTGAACCTGTGTTCTGGTTGGGTTCAAATTGGATTGGCTTGAACCTTTTGTATTTGATTTGAGCTAAGCCGGCTTAGGCTTTCGCTTGATTTGTCCCTTTTGAGCTTGATTTGGGTCTAATCGTTATACTTTGGTTCAAAACACTTTGAGACATGGTTTAGGTCAAACCCTTATGACTTAGTTCGAGACCCTTTGAATTCGATTTCGGTCGGGCCCTTATAATTCGGCTCAACTTGGTCCCTTATGTAGTTAGGTTTGGTTCGGATCGTAACCTTATAGTTTGGTTTGAGATCCGTTTGAGTTTGATTCAGGTAGAGCCACTTTGGGGTTCGGTTCAACTTAGAATCCCTTTGCATTTGGTTTGGATCAAACTCATGTGATTTGGTTCGAAATCCGTTTGAGTTTGATTTGAATTGCCCTCTTTGCGGCTTGGTTTAGAACTCTTTGATTTCGATTTGGGGTCAAGTTGGTTCATGGTCCGGTTTAAGTTGCTGAACCAACATATAGTTCCATCCAGATTCGATTTAGGTTGAATCGGCTTATGGTTTGATCCGTCTTGGCTCGATCCTCCTGCAGTTCAGTCCAGCTTGTGGTTCAGTTCAGGTTGAACCGGCTTGCAATTTGGATCTCACATAGTTTGGCTCGAGTCAAATTGGGTTGTAGTTCAGTTCGGCATAGCTTGGACCTTTTGTGGTTTTGTTTAGGTTGAACCAACTTCGGTTCAAGTTTAAATCCTTTGTGGCTCGGTTTAGGTCGAATTGGTTTGTAGTTAGGTTCGGCTTGGCTCAATCCTCTTGTGATTACGTTCAAGTCGAACCGACTTGTAACTTGGTTTCAGTTCGGCTTGGGCCTCATGTGGTTCTATTTGGGTTGAACCGATAAGTTGAATTCTTTATGGTTTGGTTTAAGCTGAACCGGCTTGTGATTTGGTTTGGGTTGGCTCGGTTCTCTTGTAATCAACGTTCAAGTTGAACCGGCTTGTAATTTGATTCGGCTCGACTTGGGCCTCATGTGGTTCTGTTTGGGTTGAACCGACTTCGGTTTAAGTTGAATCCTTTATGATTTGATTTAAGTAGAACCGCCTTGTCATTCGGTTTGACTCGAGCCTCATGTGGTTCAGTATGGGTTCAACTGGGTTGTGGTTCGGATTGACTCGGACCTCTTGTGGCTCCGTTTGGGTTGAACCGACAAGTTGAATGTTTAAGTCGAACCGGCTTGTGGTTCGATTTGGTTCGAACCTCATGCGGCTTAGTTTAAGTCGAATCCTCTTAGGTTCAAGGTGTATCCTTTATGGCCTGGTTTAGGTCGAGCCAGCTTATGATTCGGTTCGACTTGGCTCAATCCTCTTGTGATTCCATTCATGTTGAATCGGCTTAGGTTCAATTTAAGTCAAATCGGTTTGTGGTTTAATTTGGTTCAGCTCGAACCTCATGTGGTTCAATTTGAATTATATATCTCAATTGTACTTGTTTTAAATCATATCCATATTGGGTTCAGTTGGCAATTCGATTTAAATCGAATTAAGTCGAGCCGTGCCTATCACGAAGATGGCTATTGGCTCGATCGTTGCCTATCACGAAGATGGCGGTTGGCTCGATCGATGCCTATCAAGAAGATGACGATTTAATCGAGTTGAGCCGTGCTTATCACGAAGATGGCGGTTGGCTCGATTGGTGCATATCACGAAGATGGCGGTTGGCTCGATCGTTGCCTATCACGAATATGGCGATTTGATCGAGTCGAGCCGTGCCTGTCACGAAGATGGCAATTGGCTCGATCGGTGCCTATCACGAAGATGGTGATTTGATCGAGCCGAGCCGTGCCTATCACGAAGATGGCGATTGGCTCGATCGGTGCCTATCACAAAGATGCCGATTTGATCGAGTCGAGCCGTGCCTATCACGAAGATGGCGGTTGGCTCGATCCGTGCCTATCACGAAGATGGCGGTTTATTTTTATAATTTTTTATTTTTTTTTATTTTATTATTATTCTTTTTTTTTTGGTGGGTTTGATTGTGTCGGGCCTATCACGAAGATGGCCGCTCGATCGGGCCAAAGAAACGGTTTGGTTTAAATCGTCATGTTCCGACCGTGTCGAGCCTATCACGAAGATGGCCGCTCGGTAGAAAAATCTAAAGTTAGGCTTGATCGTGTCGAGCATATTGTGAAGATGGTTGCTCGATCGCACCAAAAGGACGGTTTAATTTGGAATAAGGATTTGTGTGTTGATACCTATCACGAAGAGAGCCGCACAATTAAATCGGTTGGAGAATCGTCGTCATGTCGTTCGACGTGCGTCTTGAGGAGACAGGTGTTTAGTGAATATGCACGCACGACATAGTAACGATCCAATACCGGATTTGATCGATCGAGCCTATCACGAAGATGGCCGCATAATCAAATCAACAAAAAAATTGCCACTATGTCGTTTGTGCGCATACACCGACCCACCCGCCGTCATCTTGGTGGTGGGATAGTCTCGTGGCCACTATTGTTGCCACCGTCGAAGAAGGAAGAAGAGGCCATCGTTGTCGTCGTCGTCGCCATCATGGCCGCCGTCGTCGTCTCCGTCGTCATTATCGTCGTGCATTTACTTTTTTTTTTTTCTTCTTATTATTATTATTTTGAATCTAATGGCCCAATTTATAGTAATTTTAGGACTTCTTCGTTTTGAAAAACAATTCAAAAAAATTTAAAATATTAGGCAACGATTTATTTTTATTTCTTTTCTTTTCTTTTTTCTTTTCTTTTTCCTTGTTTTTTCTATATCTCATGTCCTTTCTTTCTCTTTTCAATTTTGAATTTCAAATTCTATATCTTATTTTTTTTTTTTTTTTTTTTATTTCTTTCCTTTTTCTTTTTCAGTTTTGAATTTCAATATTTTTTTTTTTGTCTCAACATTGTTATATTTCGAGAGAAAGGAAGTAAGGTATCCACTTTGTTCATTTTTTATAAATAAACTAAGCTTAAAATGTATATTAGACTTTGAATTTGGGACCTCGGATATCAATCTTAGCCAACTATGCTAGGTATGGTGGGTTGATTAATTATAATATAAGTTCCAAAAAATGGATTTGACTTTTGATTTTTCAAGTGGGAACAATCCAACACTTCAAGTTTGGCATTAATTATAATTTCATTATCAATTTTAATTCAGATAGGTTTGATCTTAATTGCCAATTTATTCTTAAAAATTGATTTTAGGTTTTTTTTTTTTTTAAAAAAAAATTCAGTTTATCTTTAATTCCTTGAGTTTCAATTTTAAGAAAGAAAAATCAGCTAATAAATACTAGCATGACACTCTTTCTAACAACAAACTAAAGTCTTCTTTTGAAGTCTAAATAAGTTATCCAAAAATAATTTATTAATTATGTATAAATTTTTTTTGATATGTTTGTAAGAAAAACATTTAATTTTTTTGTTTCTTGAAAGGTTTTAAATTTATGATTTGGTGCGATAGCATATTTTATTTGCAAGATGATTTATTTTATATGAAAAAATAACTAATTAAGCCCGAATATATATTTATTTATAGATATTTGATCGTACTGCTGATCTACTAAATGAATAAACTTTTCAAATATCGAAATGCACCGAATAAGATATTCATGTATATAAACAGCGCTATGATGAATCTATATTAGAGCATATTTTGTTGGCCGAAAGTGAAGCATGAAATGTAGTATTATAATATATTTGATTGGCTGAAAGTGAAGTACGTAGTACTTTCAAAAGTGGTGTTTTATTAGTAGTTTGGTTTGCTAAAATAATATAAAAGTTACTTTAGAATAAGTTGGTTAAGAAAGTGAATTATAAATAAATATAATATACTTTTTTTTTTTTTTTTTTTTTTTTTTTTTTTTTTACTTCAGCTCAAAAAATTCCTAAGTTATCAAAAGTGAAAAGCTTATCTAAAAGGTTATATTTAGTCTTAACATAAATTTTAAAATTTATTTTTAGAGTTGAAATTCAACTTAAATTTAAATTGAAATCATGAATTTCATTTTACGTTTTAAAGTTTATTAGTAATTTCAAATTCACCACAAAATTTTTAAATTCAAATTTACAAATTTAAGTTTAAATTTAAATTTTTTACCTAAATTTGAGTACTAGTCTTAAAATTTAAGTTTAAATTTAAATTTTTTACCTAAATTTGAGTACTAGTCTTAAAATTTAAAATTTCATTTTACGTTTTAAAGTTTATTAGTAATTTCAAATTCACCACAAAATTTTTAAATTCAAATTTACAAATTTAAGTTTAAATTTAAATTTTTTACCTAAATTTGAGTACTAGTCTTAAAATTTAAGTTAAAATTTAAATTTAAATTTCAGTCAAATTATTTTTAGCTAGTTACTTTAATTTGAACTTTGAATTCAAATTGCTCCAAACTATAGATTCAAATTATTAATTGAAACATAAATCTAAAATTTAAAGTTTAACTTGAAATTTGAATTTGAATTTAAGTTTTGCATCTTGAGTTTAATTTCAATAATGAATTTCCATTTAAATTTTGAATTCAATAATGAATTCAAATATTCAATTTGAATTATCATTTAAACTCATATTTAAATTTAAATTCAAATTGTGAATTCATATTTGAATTCAAAATTTTAGATCAAATAGTAAATTTTATTCAAATTATGAATTCAAGTTTGAATTAAGGTTTAATTTTTAAGTTGACATTTATTTAATAATTTAATTTCCCTTAGGAGTTACAATTTGAACTTTAAATTTAAAATTTAATTTATTTGTATGCCTGAAATTTTAATTATAAATTTAGCTCAAATATAAGTTTAAATTTAAATTACGAGCATAAGTATTTTTTTATATTTTCAATTTTTTATATATAATCAAATAATCAAACAATCAAAACCATAAAACTATAATTTTCTATTTTTTATTTCATATCCAACCAACCATTAAACTCAAAAGTCACTTATGTAAATATTATTTTTATCAAAGTGGCTTTTTCACTTCACCCATTTTGACTTTGTTGATACTTTATATCCAAACAAAAAATTGACTTCACCCACTTTAACTTTGTTGATACTTTATATCCAAACAAAAAATTGTTAAGATGGAAACTGTTGTTTCGACTAACAATAGTTCCTATCTTTTTCTGGAATAGTATTGTTCCAACACTATTCCTCTGGTTGATTCTTTTAAAATTTAAAATCTAAATTTAAAATTTAAAATCTAAATTTAGAATTTAAAAAATTAAAATGTATAATTTAAAATTTGATTATTTAAAATTTAAATTTAAAACTTAAAATTATAAATTTTAAAAATTTATAATTTGTAATTTAAAATTTAAAATTTATTCTTTTAAAATTTAAAATTTAAAATTTAAAGTTTTATATTTAATTTTAAAATTTTAAATTTAAATTTTTAATATTTGATTTTAAATTTTAAAATTTTCAAATTTAAATTTGATCTTAAATTTAAAATTTTAAATTTAGGATTTAAAATTTTAAATTTAAAAATTTAAAAATTAAAATTAAAATTTATATATTAAATATTAAATATTAAATGTTAAATGTTAAATTTTAAAATTTAAATATTAACTTCTAAATTTTAAAATTTAAATTCAAATTTAATGATAGAGATAATTTCGTCATTTTATATTTACAACTATCCGCTATTCTAAACTTAAATCCCAAATAAAAAAAAAAAGGCATCTAGGAAAGTTGAAAGTATTGAAGTATCAAACCAGATAGTATTGAGCCGATTCAACTAACCTACAAAATCAAGATCAAATCTGTGAGGAACCAAACTGACTAAGGAGAACCGATCCCTTGACAATGAGGTAAATATGCCGCTTCGGTTCAATGCCGGGTGAATCAACTCACTTTGGTGGTCCTCCATGTGATTTTGGCAGATCGGATGGACTAAGTTGGGATTGTAGAGGCTCATTAATGTGGACAAAGATGGTAGCGTGTCGTGCACACCAACCCTGTTGTGCTGCACCGCAATGTCATGCCAGCTTTGAGTTGTTGCATCAACTTTTTCCTCTCTCTGGTTGGTCTCTTTATAAATAGAGGAGGAGTCAGGTCTACTCGGAGGGAAACAAAGGAAAGGAAGAGTGAGTCGAGCCGAGAAGTGCCAGAAAAACCAAGAAAATGAGACAAGCTTGAGGAGGGATGATCTTACCATTCTTCCGAGTCAGCTCTCAGCGAGGAGAAGGTTTCCTACGTTGATCTCGGGGATCGAGCCCTACATTAAGCAAGCTCGACTAGAGATGGGGAGTATCACCAAATAGGAATGATCTCTTACTTTGTCTATTGTTCTTGAGATTTACTATTGCATGTTTAGTTTCCTTTACCACTAAATGATAAGTTGAGCTATCAATAGTGTAATGTAGAGCTCCCTAAGTTCTGCGGATTGGACCTATAGAGGCTTAGGGATCTAAGAGCCTGTTATGTATGCTTTGTGGACCTCAGGGTAGAACTAAGATGGGTATGGAAACTGCTAGAGCGGTAGAGTGTTGATGCTCAGCTTTGAACTTAGGTGTAGCCTAAGAAAAGCCTTGAGACGAGAGCCGTAAAATGCATCTGAACTAGATAGCTAGTCTTTTGGGCTGATAAGGCAAGTGGGCGCCATCTGATTGGGGATAAGGCCAAACATTTTTTATTCTCTAGGAAACGGGTGTACAAGACAATGATGGGAAAGGTGACGTGAGCATGACTCGCCCTCCTATGCGTAGTTGCGTATATGGCTCACTGGAGAGCGATGTGAGCAGGTCTCTGTTCTCCAGGCGCTGCACATATTGTTGGTATAGCCCATTGAGAGCGACGTGAGTAAGACTTGGCTCTCCTAATGACATGATTGTTTAACCAGGTGGTGGAGTAGTGCGATCTCCTTCGACTCCCCACTTGGCACCTATGGACCAATCGGGTGGAGAGTAATCCGAGCACCCTTCGACTCTCCAGTGATGTATGTATGAGGCAATCGATGAGAGAGGAGTTCGATCAGTCGATCTCTACTCGGTGTTCGTACAAGTTAATCGATCGGGTTGAGACCCTTTCGACTCTTACGAAGGTTAATACCATGCTCGGCAAATCCAAGCCAGAGCTATGTGAGAGGTGAGATGAGCCTGGTAAGTGGGCAGGTGAGGCATCTGGGGTATCTTGACTTTTTACTGCTTTTATAATTTAAATGTTTATGTATATCTTATCTATTTATTGATGTCTCTGGTAAACCAAGTAAGTGTAGAACATTCTTTCTTTCTCGGTGGTTGCATTTGCTGAAAACTTTCAGTAGTTCTCACTCCCTTTGGTTTATTTTTTTTTAGGTGTCGGTACGGTTGGTGAGGCGTGAGACCGCAGGAAAAATGTGGCAGAGTAGAAGTGTAGTACATAGAACTTTAGCAAATTGTGAAGTTCTAGTATGTGAAGGGTTGAATGATACCATTTGGATGTTTTAGTAAGTTTCCGGAAGGTTCTAGAAGGTTTTCGGATAGTTTGGGAGCAAATCGGGAATTTTCGGAAAATCTGAAAATTTGAGGTTTTTGGCTTTGGGGTCCAGACCGTCTGCGGACAGTCCGGACTGTCCGTGCGAATCTAAAAATTCCACCTTTGGAGTCCGGTTCGTTTTGGGTCAGTCCAGACCCTTTTGGTCTTGACAGCCCAGTAAGAAATGTAATTACATTTCTTACAGGGGGCTTTGGGGATTTTGTTTCATTAGGATTTTTAATCCTCTTTACGCTCTCTTTTCCTATCATTAGAGTGTTAGAGAGAGAGAGAGAGTGAGAGCCCTTCTTTGATTTCCTTCTCCAACACATCTCTCTACTTGGGTTCTTCTTCAACCTTCTCTTCTCCACCATTGAAGCTTGCTACAAGAGCTTGAAGGAGAAGGAAGTTTGGAGCTCTAGTTCCTATCCTTTGCATTTCCAAGGTGGTATTTGAGCTTAAAGAGGTTTGAAACACTTCTTTTCTCTTTTCTTTTGGGATCTTTGTAGGAAAACCTAGTTTTTGAAAAACTAGTGTTTATTTGGGGCTTTTTGATTTCTAGCTTTTGGGGTAGAATTGATAGGTGTAGAGTACTCTTGTAGGTTGGTTTTGAAGCTTTTCTTGTTTGGATTTCAAGATCTAGCAAGATTTCTAAATTTGAGGTATTTTCCACCTATTTTTCTTATGATTTTTAGGAAATTTTGTGATTGGATTTTTGTGATGTTTTAACTCTTTGGAAACTTCTCCTAGGGCGCATAAGAAGAAGTGTGGGCATCTTGGTTGGGATCCTTGATAAGGATTTGGCAACTATCCGGCCGGTTTAACCTCACCGAAATGGGTGAACTCCCCCTTTGTCTTCTATGGACTTTTAGGGCATCATTGTTATATTAAATATATATCGTTTGATTTATCATGATTTACGATCATGTATTTGAACCCCTTCATGTGTAGAAAATTTCATACTCTATGTAGTAGAGGTAAACATTATAGGTGCATGGGCACTTTAAGGGGGATTGAATAGGAATTTTCGTGAACTTAAGCTTTTGGATATGAATAGAGAATAACTATACCTGTTATAGAATTATTAGGATATGTTAAGCATATGATTATATATAAATGGACATTATGACATTAGTGCCATCTAGTGTAGTGAGATACAAGTAGAAAACTTCTAAACTTGTACAATCAAGATAAAATAATTAGATTCCATGTTTGAGACATGAGGACAACTTGTAAATGTTTTACTCTTTCATTATACAAGATAATGTTAATATTGTATATGAAACATTGACACTTGAGATACTGTACCCCGACCTAAAGGTCGGTGATTCTATTCCGTGTTTTAGACACGATGATTGCTATTCCGTATTTTAGACACGATGATCGAGACTTGTTTTCTTGCCGTTTGTGCTCATTCGCACATGCTTGGTAGGGTCGCTCCTTCCAAGCCGGCACTCCGGAGTTGGCCATTTGCGACATCATGATCGTCGTGCGGGATTGGGTGCCGATTGGGACGCCGTTGGTTTGGCATAGCTCCGGGGGGGGGGGGGGGGGGGGGGGGGGGGCCTGCCACCACGGGACCATAAGGCGTGGCTCAAGCTTAGACTCAAAGAAAGTCTTCAAGAGAAAATGATTAAAGTTAACTAAACTTGACATTGAATATCACATAGAAGATTCATTCATGGTAGTTGGACATACATGATAGCAAACTTGACATCAGACATCACATAGATGATACTAGTTATTGTAGTTGGACATTATGATAGTATGATAGATTCATATTATTATCACCTTGTACATGAGCATAGAGGCATGATAGTAGTAGAATACTTTACTTTACTCCAGTTGTTTATTGTCAGCATTTTATTTCAGCAGTTATACTATTTTTTGCCTCAGTTAACCTAGTGGTGTATTTCGCTTCTCTCAGCGGCTTATCCACTAGGAACTATTGACTAATAGTTCTCACTCCATTTGGGTTGTTGTTTTTCAGAGCCATCCGCAGCGGGAGGGGCTCGGGACCATGGCAAGGGGTTATCGCATAGCTAACTTTTTCCCGTCGCACCATTCAAGGTGGTTACAGAGCACATTTTCTTTTGTTTTTGTGGGAGAGGTGTTGGTGTTTTTTTTTTTTTTTTTTTTTTTTTTTTTTTTTTTTTGTTATAGAGACCACCAATGTATTTTGATAGGTTGTATTTGAGAGGACTATTTTTGTATATTGAATTTTAACTTCTTGTATGATAGTTGTTATCGACTCTTCTTTTTTGTGCATAGTTTAGTTGTGCTCTGATTATTAGTAGGATGTGTTAATTGCTTCCTTTCCACTTTATTGTTGTAGACGCCTTGTGTGTACCGGGGGATACCTTGTGCACACGGCGGGCGGGTCTTTGCACGTGCCGGGTAAGCTTACACTGGGGCCCGAGGCATGACAAGAAGTGCTTGTGGTCTAGTCGTGTCGTCCTTAGCTTTTGTTAGTATAGTGGTGTGTCGGTTGTATTTGTAAGCCTAGTGCTTTTGATGTGGTATTTTGTACCGAACCGATTGTAATGAATAAAAGTTTCTTTCATGTTCTTTATCCTATAGCATACTCTGATATCATGTGTATATTCTCTCTTCAATTAGACAGACCTTTTCGTTCGGATTAAGTGAGGCTTGCCCATTCAGCAGTGATCTGTGCGCGTACCCAAGCCGACTATATTGACAGCCCCGGGACGTGACAAAATCAAGGGCTTTCTATGTGACTTGGGGCGCGATAACTTTCCTTTATTATGAATTTATGTTATTTTCGTACATATTATTTTATGCTTCATCATTATATTTTTAATTAGAAAAATATATAAGGATATCCGTAATTACTTATAGATTGAGTAAAATATTTACAACTAAATAGATGTCCACTTATTTTATTTATAATTTTTTAGGTAAAAAAATTTAATATTCATATCTGTAACTACGAATACTATTAGAAATTGTGAAGGTCTGTTTATAATTTGTATTTTCAAAAATTCTGATTCTGAGGCATGATAGGATTTAGAAATGCCAGACAGACTTGGGTGCATGCAACCGTATCTCCATGAACAAATACTCTCTCACTCTCTCTCTCTCTATCTCTTTTCCATCTCTTCACTTTATTTGAATTCTCTCTCCACTCTCCTGCCAAGGGCAGTCTGCTTTCGTGCCATGCTAGTCTTTCCCTGCTCTAAAGCTGCCAGCACTCCTCCCCACCAATCCCTCCCCCCCGCAAACCTCACCAAATTTCCCTGCTTAACACCAACAATAAAACATCCCCTCCCCCCCTAAACCCCACCATAACATGATCCCAAATAACAGTAAAAATAATAATATAAAAAACAACAATAATAATAATGTAGATTTAAGATTAAGATCGAACAAGTAAAAATAAAATAATCATGTGAGAAAGAGAGAAAGAAAGAAAGAAAGAAAGAATAAATTGGTTCGTCCATCGAAAGGTCGGCATCTTTATGCAGCAAAAGCGCGCCCCAGAATTCGACCACTCACATCATCATGAAACCCTTTTCCTCTCTCTCTCTCTCTCTCTCTCTCTCTCTCTCTCTCTTTTGCTATTTGTGTTTTGTGGTTGTGTTCGCGTGCTTCGGGGAGGCAAAAAAATCTTGCCAACTTTTCTCCCAGCAGCTGGTCCTTGCTCTCCCCACTCTCCCCGCATTGCTTTGGTTTGGGCAGCTTTTGCTCGCCAATTTGTGGGGTTTTGTGGCTTCTGCTTCTCGCAAAAGCAGTTTCTTGGGGCAGCTGGTGGTGGTGGTGGTGGTGGGGGATATTTTGTCCGTGTCCTTCCCTGCTTCTGCTGCTGTTGACTGAAGCGAAAGAGGAGAGAAGAGGGAGAAGGATGCGTGAAAGCAGAGATTTTTAGGCTAAAGATGGGATTTTGATGATGTTTTTTTTTTGGAGTAGAGTGAGGAGAGAGTTTGTAGCAAAATTTAGGCAGTAGGCAAATATGTCGTCTTCTACCCAGGAGCAGGGGAAGAGCTCTTGTTTGAGTAATGCAGCTCCGGTGCTCGACGAAATGAAGCTTCTTGGAGAAGTGCAGTGTAAGACAGGTTAGATCTTGTATGACTCTTTTTGTTGTTTGTGTGCTCTTGCATTTTGATTTGATAGGCAGCAACGGTTTAGAAATAGTAAAAATGGCTCTGTTAATACCAATGTGCATGCGTGCGCTGACGGAAGAGGTAACGGAAGGAGGAAAAAAAGAGAACAAAAATATTTTGCATTAAATAGAAGATGTGGCAAATTGAACCTATGGTCTCTTGCTATAGAAGGCTTAAGATTGGTTTTGATATGAAGCCGGTCTACGGATGGTCTTAACCAAGGATTTAAGTGTCATGGCACGGGGTCATGCCGGTTTTGAGCTGCGTCATCAGTATGGGGGCTATATCGCGTCGATATCTTTTTGACACGATACGTTATGGTGGATACGGTCCGTGCTGATGAGTCTTTAAATCCTTGGTCTTAACACATATTTATGAGTATGAACCTGACTTCTGCATTTTTACTTGTTTCTTTGATGGCTGTGAGAAGACTGCTTTGCTTATTACTTAGGTGCAAAGAGGGTGATAAACTCTGAGCTTTGGCATGCCTGTGCCGGCCCACTCGTGTCGTTGCCGCCACCGGGAAGCCTTGTGTATTATTTTCCCCAGGGACATAGTGAACAGGTTTTGAGCTTCGCGTAACACCTGTATAAGTAACCCCTCAAAGTTGATGGTCATGTATCTTATTGTCTAATATTAGCAGGTGACAGCTACAACTAGAAGGACTGCGAACTCGCACATTCCTTACTACCCGAACCTCCCGTCTCAGTTGATGTGTCAAGTTCACAATGTTACACTGCATGTGAGTATAAATCTGTAAATTTCTATAGTTGTTTACGGATTTAATTTTGTTCGGGTGATTGTTGGTCTTTAATTTAATTTGTATAAGTTAAATTTTATTTTACTAATGTATCCAGGCTGACAAGGATACCGACGAGATTTATGCCCAGATGACCCTTCAGCCAGTGAACTCTGTAAGGACACGAAATATTTTCTTAATTGTATTTTTACACATGTTGTCTTATTTTGATTACAGCGCATTGCTAGAGCAGCATGTCCAGTTATTTATTCTTCTCTAGTATTTGTATATACACATTGGTTCATTGGTACTGTGGCATGTTTATGTCCTGCGCCCATGTTCGTGTAACATACGATGGCGTAGTTGGAAAAAAAGAAGAGAAAGAGGTCAACGGTAGCAGATAGAGGGGACCCAAGTACACTAACCAATACTTTAGATTATTATATATTTAAGGCGTAGGAGTTCTATTAAGGACTGATTTGGAGCTACTTAGGAATTAATGTTGGTTTTTGAAAATGGTCTAAGAATCTTGAGAAATCATCAAGAAGGAGATGGAGAAAAACAAGGCATTGTCAATTTTCGTTGTTTTTGTTGTAATAACTTAACTTATAATTTGCATCGTGCTAATCTAATCTTATTTCAAAAGTCTCACAATATAGTTTATGAACTTTATTCAAAATTTTCTTTTTTGAAAATTTCACGAACTTTATTCTCAAATAATTGCCATGGCTTTATATATATCACTCTTGTTTAAATAAATAGGTTCTAATGTGCTTCGCTATTTTTTAAAAGTTTTTAAGTCCAAAGAATCCAGGTAAAAAGATTGTTCACCTAATTCATTCTTAGTTCCCATAAGCATTCCTAATAACTTCCGTTCTTTTTTCTTTCTCTTGGAGATTTTGCCAATATTACTCTTGATTCACACTTTTGGAACAGTTCAAGTGAAAATGATCATTGCAGCGACTGAGCTGTTACTTGATTGTTTTCTGTAATGAAGACATTGTTTACATATTTCTTCTCTTTCCTATTTTCAGGAAAGCGATATTCTTCCTATCCCAGATCTTGGGCTTACAAAAAGTAAGCATCCGACTGATTTCTTCTGCAAGAATTTAACTGCGAGCGATACAAGTACACATGGTGGCTTCTCAGTGCCTCGAAGAGCTGCAGAAAAGCTTTTTCCCCAACTGGTAAGGGGTTCTCTGTGAGTAGATTGTAATAATTGATCAGGGCAACATCCATTAATGAGTGCTTGTTTGTCATTCCAGGATTATTCTGCCCAACCCCCAAATCAGGAGCTCATCGTCCGAGATTTGCACGATACC
Source organism: Tillandsia fasciculata (assembly GCA_029168755.2). Classification (NCBI taxonomy): domain Eukaryota; kingdom Viridiplantae; phylum Streptophyta; class Magnoliopsida; order Poales; family Bromeliaceae; genus Tillandsia; species Tillandsia fasciculata. The sequence continues at coordinate 4,027,710 of CM054945.1, forward strand.
TTGTGGACATTTCGACACATTTATCGTGGTAGGAGTAATTTACATCCTTTGGTTTCTGATATACTGCTTGGAAACTATTTATTTTCTGTTACGATCATGTGTTGATCGTTTTGATAAACCTATCATGTTATGATTTCTGTAGCATGTGCATGCGTTGTAATTTATTTGTTAACAATCCACAGTTACCGATTTCATTTCTAGAGAGACTACAGTTTTTGCCACTCACAGCTGAGTTAATGTGTTAGATGATTTCTTCAAGAGAAATGGAAGGAAAAGAAAAAGAAGATTGAAAATTCCTGTTCTTTGCAGGACAGCCAAAGCGACATCTTCTGACGACTGGGTGGAGCCTCTTTGTTGGTACAAAACGACTAAAAGCTGGGGATGCAGTCTTGTTTATAAGGTTCATCTGTACCTATTATCAGATCGGTTAAACCCTAGTGGATTTTTTTTTTTTGGATTTCATTAACATCAAGTACAACTTTACGCTGACTTCTTTGCAACAAGCCAGGAGTTGTTTTGAATCATTTAATCATCACACAACTCTTAATCCATATTTGTAGTTGCCCACTGTAATAATAACAATTAGTCTAATAAAAGTTAGTCTGTACAGGGATGAGAAGTCCCAGCTACTGTTGGGTGTAAGGCGCGCAAATCGTCAGCAAAGTGCGTTGCCTTCATCCGTGCTGTCCACTGATAGCATGCACATCGGTGTCCTGGCTGCTGCAGCCCATGCTGCAGCTAACCGCAGCCCGTATACGGTTTACTATAACCCGAGGTGCTTTACTTTGTAATTTTCGTACGATCGTCTTATATCGAATATTATGAACTCCATTGATGCTGATTATGTCTCTCGCTATCTGTATAGGGCATGCCCTTCGGATTTTATAATACCATTAGCAAAGTACAATAAGGCTGCATATACGCAGGTATCAGTTGGGATGAGATTTGGTATGATGTTTGAGACAGAAGAGTCTAGCAAAAGAAGGTAATGAAGGTTCTACTGTGACTATCTGCACATTGCTTTTATCAATACATTGATATGATTCTGCACATATTTAAACTTGTGGCTTTTGTTTCATGTTGTTGTGGTTTGTAGTGCGATCTTGCTTGTACGCATATACTGTTTTCCTTATTCTAGTATTTTGATAAGTTTGTTGATTATTCTTTTGTGACTTCTTTTGGTATCTTTTTGCAGATACATGGGCACAATAGTGGGAATCAATGACTACGATCCCGTAAGATGGCCTAATTCAAAGTGGCGCAATTTACAGGTGAATTTGGCAGAACAATCATAGTTAGTACCAGAAGATAATGATTCGACCATATGTTAATGAACTTCATTTCGTAATCAGGTAGAATGGGACGAACATGGCTGTGGAGAGAGACCAGAAAGGGTTAGCCTATGGGATATTGAAATGCCAGAAAGTCTTTTTGTTTTTTCTTCTCCATCAGTGAATCCAAAGCGCCAATGCCTTCCTGGATATTCTGGTATGATATATGATTTTCATGCATGTATTATCTTTTCCTCAGTTTACGTCAAAATTTCTAATGCTAGATATCATAAACTTGTTTAACTTAGATATCAGGAGGCGAAGCAAACGAATCAAATATAGGTACAGATCATCTCATCATGAAGGATTCTAAGTTGGCAGAAGAGGATATAGATCCTAATTTTCAAATAGTGTAAGACAAGGATTTAAGTGCCGTGGCACGGGATCGTACCAAAAACTTGTCGGCACCGGCACGGTGCGTGCCGCACCGTGCCGATGAGTGTCAATCACAAAAAATACATGTGTGCCAACACATAATGGCATGAAATATTTATTTTTTTAGCAACAAAATTTTCTAATTGATTATTATGTGTCTTTATCAAATCTTTTGAACTTTATTAAAAAAATTATTTACCAATTTAATGAAAAGAAGGTGTTGAGCTGCGCTATTAATACGGGGGTTGTATCGTGCCGGTATGTTCTTGGCACGATACGGTATGGTGGATACGGCCCGTGCCGATGGACACTTAAATTCTTGGTGTAAGATAATTCTAATGGACTATTCGGCTAAGTAATCAAAGAACTTGTAGTGGATTTCAGCCTATGTGTGAAGTAGATAAAAGCAACTTTCTTATATTTTCTACGTCAAATCATAGTAAAAATTTGAGTATTAGTATTTAATACTGGTAATAAATGACTGCGTCGCAAAATAATATACACTGTTGATTATTAATAGAATGTGTGTTGACCTACTTGTCGACATCGTAGGGTACATGTTGTGATCCTTCTTAAGAGAAAATAACTTGGTCCTAATTAACTTTTTAGCATCTTTGGTTCAAATTGTGATTTTCAAGAAGGACCTCATATATATTATCTCCATTAAATAAAGTTCTGCTTTCAGGCCTGCTTTTTTGCTGGTTTAAAGTATTTAGTCAAAATTTTGGTTTCTCACCATGTAGGTCCATGTAGTCAACTTGACAACTTGTTTATCAAAGTTAAGATGTATCAGTTTGAAATAAAAAGACTGATATAATCACCAGGAACATAAGATGAGAATGTGGCTTTGATGCTATATTTAAATTCCTAAACCAGTTTAGTAGCATTAATAACTCTGACTCGAAGGAGGCAAATATTGTAAATGAAAATACTGAAGCACCAGTTTCTAACTATAGTGGGCCCATCTACTATAATGCTGTTGACTGTCCATGCAAATTTCCAGTTGTATTCGTTGTGCGTTTCAATTGTGACATACTGTTGCTTGGATATGCACACAACTAGCATTAAGTGAAATCTACTTCAAACATTTTTGTTCATAATCTTGCTTGTACATAATTGAATTTGCAGTGCCTGGGATAGAGTCCATTGGATTTCAGAAAGTAACACCAACGACTATAGAGAATATGAATGGCAATGTTGATCGTTTAGTCTCTGGCGTCGGATCAGAATTAGCTATGAAGTTTCTAAATCACTTTCAGAATTCTAATGCAAGTGCCCAGCTCGAGTGCCTTCAGCCATTATATGGTAGCACGGTACACGGCATCAAATGCAATTTCATCTCAAGATCTTATCCTACTATTTTACCAACATCTAGTGCAAGTCTATATCCACTTCAGCAGAAAGATGTGCTTGGAAATTTGGAAATGCAGCAGGAACTTAATCTTCCATTGCAAAATACCCATTTAGAAAATCGTAGCTCCCAAAGTTGTCGTTTGCCTCAAGGTGTTGATTTAGTTTGCGCATCAGGGATGCACGCGGCTTCCCAAGAACAATGTAAGGAAGAATCTAATTCAGGTCAAAATTGCATTAGTCGAAATGAAAAAAATGAAGCTTCAGTTCCTGCGGAAAATCAAGATGTGGAGTATCATTCTATAAAGAGACAACCGTCTGATCAATCTCTGACAGACCATTTAGAATGTCGTAATGGTGAAAACTCCTCAGACCCACTTAATCATGCGAACTTTGTTTCCAAAATTACTGATAACCAGGAGCTACAACATGACAAATGCAGTGATCTCCAGCAAATTAAACAGCATCTTGATCCCATTGTGATGTCAACAAATCAAGAATCAAGTCGCTTACCAGATAATAGCCACCCAGTCAATAAACCGCCGCTTCAAGGATGCATGCCACAGATTTTGGATAATGTGGATTGGATGTTCCAGCCTTCTTATTATCAAGATTTTAGTGGCATTCAACATAGTCTAACAACTGATGATAGGCCAGATGCTCTATTTTTGTCCGCTTCAGAGAATATTACAAATTCCTCTGCTGATATATCTTCGATAGTAAATCCAAAGGCTTTCGATCCCCACGAAGCCTTTAAATCCTCCTACCTTTCTGATTTGCATACTCTCCAGTGCCTGCCGAATTCTGTTCAAGAATTCTTAGGCAGCCCAGAGCTAAATCCTCTAACCTTTATTTCATCTGAGGATCAAAATGTAGTTGTTCGAGCGTATAACAAATGTGGAAGGAAGGGCTTATCAGAGAAGAACAGCGATCAGAGTGAGACTTTCTGTAATCTCCATTTTGAAGACGGCGATAGAGGCTTCCTTGTCAGTCCATGCGCTCAAGCTACGACAACCTTGGAGGACTTCGACTTGGGGGAATATTCCAAGTTTAATGTTCCTTTCCAAAGTCTTGCCTGTGACTTTGTTTCACAGGAAATGCAGTCTCAGATTACCTCGACAAGCTTTGCAGAGTCTCAAGTCATTTCTTTACATGACAATTTTGACAACTCCGGAGGAATTTCGTCTTGCAGTATTGATGCATCCGAATTCGATTGGAGTAGAGATACCAAAAAGCAAGTTTCCCAACCGCCTTTGAGAACATTCACTAAGGTTTATCTCTCTTCTCAACAAATACAATTAAGTCCTTAATTACTGTAGTTGGCATGCGTATTTTCTATTCATTGAACATTTGTTTTGTTCTTTTTTTTCTGCATTAAACAGGTTCAAAAGTTAGGATCTGTTGGAAGATCAATAGATGTGACACGCTTTAGAGACTACAGAGAATTAAAATCTGCGATTGCTTTCATGTTTGGACTTGAGGGGAAGCTGGACGATAGTAGCTGTTCGGAGTGGAAGCTTGTTTACGTAGATTATGAAAACGATGTTCTTCTTGTTGGAGATGACCCTTGGGAGTGAGTCTCACTACTTCTTCCTTCCGTCGCTTTTACATTCCGTCATTATCATCTGAATCAGATAATTAAAATTGCATACGGACCTTGTTTTTACCGCTCAAAACCAAGTTTGTAATTCCTCGCCACTAATAATTGAGGTAGATTTTATGAACTTGGATTGTTTTATTTTCTCTTCATTTTAATAATTAGATGAAAATCATGGACTGCATTCACCTATTCAACAAGTTAGTTAGGAACAGTATTCCCTCAGTGATTTTTACTCGATTTACTTCAAATACATGCCGACGTGAGATGTTGGTGGCGTGCTACATGGCATCTTAAGACAATCTGTTCTGAGACTGGTATTGTTCAGTTGTATATATGTAAATTAACAGTTCGGAACGGCAACTTTTCAAGTAAAGGCAGAATGTTTATTACTTTGACTCCCCATGGCCTCGAAGGCAAGTCATAAGTCGGCAACGGACTATAGGAAATAAATTTTTTTAATCAGCTGATAGACGACGTGAAGGGCATATTGTTTATCTACTTATAATTCTATCCTTGCTTCATGTAAGAGTTGGTGCAAGAGATCAAATTGTTCTCGTAATCTTTCATCTAGCTAACTGGTAATTCACCTAGTACAGCTGCTCTACGACTGTTACCTTTAAAGTAGGACATATCGCGGTTGTATCCATCAACACCTCCTACATGATATAGCCTATGTTCTTATTTGTTTGGTTTCGCTGTATATGCTTCTGTAACCTCTTAAAATGCTCATACCTGCATACTCTGGTATTCCTGCAGGGAGTTCATTAACTGTGTAAGATGCATCAGAATCTTATCTCCTTCTGAAGTACAACAGATGAGCCAAGACGGCCTGCAGCTCATGAATGGTTTCGTCCAACCGGGCCAATAAGAATTCGTAATCACCGCCTACTCCTCGGCCATGTTTTGTAGGATTGTACAACAGAGTGAGCATCGCATTTCTCTCGGTAGTCTTAGTCTAAATCGCGCAATATAGTATATAGTTTAGAACATGATCGGCCGCATAGTGCTGGGATTGTTAATAGATTTTGTGGTTCATTATTTTCATTAGAAGTGCTTGAGTTGTTTCTTCAAATTTGTAATGCCTCTCAGGTCTCTTGACTTCCCTCCACGGCTAATGGGAGTGTTTTATGAGCAAACTGGCTTTTTGATTCCTGTGTTTTTTATTGCTTTTTATGCTACTGCACTTCCTATTGCTTTTTTTTTAACTATATTTGGTTTAGCCGTTTTTTCCGTTGCCATCCTGTGATTCAAAAAATTGTATTTAATTATCCTATCGTTTTATTATTGTTTCACTGCAAGAATCTACTATTTCAGAGGGTAGTAAAGTGATGCTTCTGTTAACCACAGGATAGTGCTTGCCTCTTATGTGGATTCAAGGATTTAATTATTCATAGGTACCGTTCATATCTACTGTATCGTATTGTGCCAATAAGATATCGGCACGATATAATTTTCGTGTCGATGCCACAATTCAAAATTTTCTGTTTTTTTAATTTACTAAGTAATTTGTTTTAATAAAGTTTAAAAGATTTGATAAAATTAGATAGTAAATAAATAGAAAATTTTATAGCTAAATAAAATAAATATTTTATGTTATTATGTATTGGCATATAGGGGTATCAACGAGCCGAACATGAGCGAGCTGGGATCGGCTCGTGTTCGGCTCGTTTAATAAACGAGCCGAACACGAGCTGGCTCGTTTAAATATCGAGCCGAAAAATTCGGCTCGTGTTCGGCTCGTTTATTAACGAGCCGAACACGAGCTGGCTCGCGAACAACAAGTTTAATTTTCAATTCTACTGTTAGGTATAAAGTTAAAAAAAAAAGTAAAAAATTAAAATTTTAATCTAATAATTAAAATTCATAAAAAATTGATGGCTTAAAATCTAAATAGTAATATATATATATCGAGCCGAACATGAACGAGCTAACCCCAGCTCGTGTTCGGCTCGTTTATTAAACGAGCTGAAAAATTCGGCTCGTGTTCGGCTCGTTTACTAAACGAGCGATTCGATCTCGAGCTCATTTCGAGCCGAACACGAGCTGGCTCGCGAACAGCGAGCTGGATTGCCACCCTTATTGGCTTATTGGCATATATATATATATATATATATATATATATATATATATATATATATTTTATATGATTGGTATTCGTCGGTACTGCTTGGTACATATCATGTCGTACCGTATTGACAAATTTTTAGTATGATTCAGCATCACGACACTTAAATCTTGTGTGGTTTGCAAAAGATATTACTTTTATTGTTACATTTAATAGTAAATTTTAACGGTGACACAAACATAACATCATTGGTAGTTAAGTGTAATTTTTTATGCACTAAACCACAAAGGGGTCAATCAAAGTTTACCCTTCTTTTTCCCTTCAATATTGCTGGTTTTATTGATTATTTCAATTTATGGAGCTGTTTTGAAAGCCATTTCCACCCAGGGTTACTTCTTTTTCTTTTTCTTTTTTTTTTTTTTTTTTTTTTTTTAGAGATTTTTAGAAATAAACTTAGGTGAAAATGAAAAATAATTAGACTTCGAACTTTGAATTTTAGATATCAACCATTAAATTTTTTATCACTTACGTTAGAAATAGTCGATTTTTCATCTAGTGTTATTGATGTTGCAAATTTATAAGTGTGTCTTATTGTTGTAACAATATGAACTAACCCAAATGATAATGACACTATCTTAAAGAGTTCATAATTAATTAAACGATTTAAATATTTAATAATAATGTACATATTATACATTTTCAAAATATTGATGAATGCGCACCGGATATATTCATACAATAATGTAAGTGAATCAATCTCGATATTTACTGAGTGTACTGAGATATTTACATACATCTCAGATATTACTATTAAATTATAGTATTAATTGCATACATGTCCCTCCAAATATGTCGAATTGCAAATATATCCCTGTAAAATTCAACTTTTCATATTTATCCCTTCAAAAATCCAAAGTTCTTCAAATATGCCCCTCTGGTTAATCCCCGTTTGGAATCTGTTTATTTTTTAACAGATTCGATGTGAAATGACTTTTTTACCCCCTTACAAATATATCCCTCCAAAAGCAATACTATTATACTTGTTACAAAAATGCCCCTCTCCAAAAATCATAAAATTCTATCATCAAATTAATCCTTTTTTTTTTTTTAAGGTATAATATGGAAAGGGTAAATATGTAAATTCAATTTTTAATCTAACCAAGGTTAAGCATTTAACCTAGGATTAAATCAATTTTTTTAACAGAGATGGACGGTAGGGGCATATTTGAATAACGGTAGATTTTTGAAGGGATAAATATGAAAAGTTGAATTTTGCAGGGATATATTTGCAATTCGACATATTTAGAGGGACATGTATGCAATTAACCCTAAATTATAAATATAGCATATATTCGGAACCGGGATATAGGCTAACCAACATAATAATCTCCAAATCTAAATCGCCCACCTCCAAAGACCGCATGTCACTCTATAATAACTCGTTATAACGTACTCAGCCACCCAGATGTATGTTATTTATTATCGCTGATATTTTTTGGATTATACCTTTTCTAGTCCCGCATGCACTCGGCCACCCTAGTGTTTATCGATCATCTTAATTGATCTGAGTATAGTGTGTTACCCAGTAGAGTATCCTCATAGGATATACGTTAGCCTCTTGGTACTTTGCCTGTATGTAGCCGGCATATGAGCGTTAGGATATGATACAATTTTGTCTCACTCGCGGCGTTAGGTCACATCTTGACCTACTAAACTTCTCGTGCATCAACTCACAGTGTTCTACTTACTCTAAAGCTTCACTTGATATCTCATGACAACAACAATGCCACTGGTAAGCACTAGATTATTTTCCTCTGACTTACATGATCACACATAACCATATAACACTATCTCGGATCCTTAGTCATAAATCCTCAAGTTTTTGCTTAGTACAGATATCCTCGGATCTTTATCCAGTCCATATGTACAATTAGTGTCCAATGAAAAAACTCAATCTACTATTTATTATGACAACAATTACAATACCATACACAAAGTCCCTACTGGGCTATATTTACCAAACCTTGTATGTAACTCATGTACACTCGATTGTTTCTGTATATCTTAATTGAACAATTCTAGTCATGATTCCGGATGCAATATTCCTTCACACAAGATCAATAAAAAGCACAAATGTGTTATGATGCCAATAGAATGGACATCCGTCAAATAAAATCTGTTCTATACAATTAAAAAATCACTTTTAGGCTGTCTGAAATGCGGTATAAACTAGATGATTCATGAGTGATTTGGGAGAATACACACATAAGATCATGTTTATTCAATTATAGTGCATGTGCTTCCAATATAAACATAAGAAAAAGTTGCATAATTAATAAGAGATTTATTTTAATTTAGGTGGCATAATTCTAAGAGATAGTTATTGCTTATTTGTTACACAGCTTGTCATCTTTGATTGTACACCTTGTATTGTGAATATCTTCTATAAAACTTGGGGAGGAAGGGTTTAGAAAGAGAAAGAAGTAGTATCGGACGAAATAGAGGCAAACATGGGATGAGGAGAGTGACAAGAAGAGCTGAGGGGACAAAGAAGGGGAGAGGAATGGCAAGAAAAGAAAAAAAGATAAAGATAAAAGAGAGGAGGGTTTAGGAAGAAGAAGCAGAATGGGATGAAGCAGAAGAGAGAGTGACCCACGAGTGGAATTAAGAAGAATGACGAGGGAGAGTCATATTGCACTGGTTGATCCCGTGTTGCATTGATTGGAATAGACATTGAACTAGTATGTTCGTGTATTGCACTGCGTTGTTAAAAAATGCACTTTTTTAAGTCTTTGTTGCACTGTTTGCGACGATAGTGCACTAGTTGTTTGCCATGTTATGCATGTTTTCTTTAAAATATATCTTGCAAACATTTATTTGGAAAAATCCGAACAACAAATATCGAAGCTAGCGAATAGTACAGTGTGATTTGAAATGAATTTCGTCAAAACAACTGACGACACTGGCCATAGCGGGCATTTAATGCCTTTGACAATGAACCATACCATATTTTCTATGTATCTGAAGGGGTAGAGGTTGGGCGGATGTAAGGTATTTTCGTCCAAAAGCATAAAATTTGGACCGGATATGTAAAAACGAAAAATGTGGCCCATTTTGCAAAAGGCCAAATTGCGTGAAAAATCATCAGTTTTGCATTTTTGCAAAAGTAGGCCACTTTTTTTTTGTTTTTGCAGATTCATGTGATGGGTATGATTAATTAATATAGCTGAAACCCGAATTTTTTCTATCAAACATATCACTGAGTATCTGATCGGCACAACATCATATGTGCGGGCGCAGGTGCGGACACGATGGGAATGAGCACAACTTCGATGGGCGAGTGCTCCGGCAGGGTCCATGGCGGTGGTAGTAAAAGATGTAGAGGGCAGGAAAAAAAAAAAAAAAAAATATATATATATTTTTTTTTTTTTTTTTTTTTTTTCTCTCTTAGGAGACTATTATGTATTGTTGCTACTACAAGAGAGGCCAATAATTAGAGAAGAAAGAAGAAGATGATGAAATTGCAATGCTAAGATGAATTTACATTATTTTAAAAGAAAGTTGCACAGTTTGAGACGAAAGTTACACTTTTGAGATAAAAAATTATAATATTTAAGACGAAAGTTATATTTTTTGGATAAAAGTTGTTCTATTTGAATGAAAATCATATTATTTGAGACGAAAATTATACATTTTGAATGAAAGTTGCAGTCTTTGGGAGAAAGTTGTATTGTTTGAGTGAAAGTTATACTATTTGAGAAGAAAATTGTATTCTTTGATAATTATATTTTTTTATCGCTCAACTTTCCCGAGTTTGCCACCTCGCTCCCACGCCCCGCTACCCTCGCCTTGCGTGGCGTCCTACCCGCCATCGCCATGGATCCTACCGGAGCGCCGCCTCTCAAAGCTGGAGTCGAAGACGGAGATGGAGCGGGTGGAGGGTGGCGGTGACGGCGGAGTTTTCCTGTAGTAAACTTGAGGAAGAGGGCCTTGCGGTGGGCGAGATGAGGGCACGACTCCAGCAGGATTGGCTGCGAGCGGTGAGGGAGAGGGTGGAGTTAGTGGCCTCCTTCATTGCGCGGGCGTCAAGCAGGGTCTGAGCAGCCTCGCAATCGTGAGCGGCATGAAACCCCGGCATGAAACCCGACGAAGAGGCGATGGCCGTAGGCGTGCTGCTGGGCGCCGGTGCGCCACTTGGTCTCGGCTAGAGGGGCGGAGCGGAAGGGGATATGGTTTGAAGCAGTAGAGGATCTGGTGATGATGTTGATGATGATGATTCAATAGGATTAGAAAGATAGAGAGAGAAAGGACGATGACAATGCCCACCTTGGGCACCCAAAGAGTGTAATTTTCATAAAAAAAATACAACTTTCATCTCAAAGAGTACAATTTTTATCTCAAACAGTGCAACTTTCGCTTAAAGAGTACAACTTTCGTCCAAAAAGTGTAACTTTTATCTGAAAGAGTGTAATTTTCATTTTAAAAAGTGCAACTTTTATCTCAAATAGAGCAACATTTTTCTGAATAAAGTATAACTTCATCTTAATAGTGCTACTTTATTATCTTGTTCTTTAATCTCTGGTTCTTGACATTTTTTGTAGCAATGACAATACATAATGGTCTTTCCAGAAGAAAAAAATATATATATATTTATTTTTTTTTCTACCCTCTACATCTATTTTCGCCGTCGCCCTCGCTGCTATTATGGATCCTATCGGAGTGTTGCGCCCGCTCCTGCCGTGCTCACGCATGCTCGATCCCACGATATTGTGCCCATCAAATACTCAATGATATGTTTGATAAACAAAATTTGAGTTTCAACTATATTAATTAATCATGCACACTATACGATCAATAATATGTTTGATGAAAAACTTTAGGTTTTATTAAGTTTACCTATTAAATATTTACCCCTCAGCTGTCGGCGTGGGTATGAGTGTGCCATCGAGGGGTGGCGCTTTGGCAGGGTCTATAGTGGTAGCGGCTTAGATGTTGCACAGGGCAAGGATGGCGGGGTGGTGCGGGAGCCAGGCTGAGCTTGGAAAGGAGAAGGAGAGAAAAAAACAACAATCAGAAAAAAGACGAATCTCAAGCGAAAAAAAACGAGAAAAAAAAAAAGGAGAGAGAAAAAAAATAACGATATTTTAATCAATTTTTTTAAAAATTCAGACTAAATTTGTAAAAATAAAAAAGTGGCTTTCTTTTGCAAAAATACAAAATCGATAGATTTATGCAAATTGGTCATTATAAAATCTCAAATTCAATAAATTTTTTATAGGATAATATATAATATATTCTTCAAAATTTGTGAAATTTTTTATATATCTAACATTTTAAATATGTACTTAATTAGATTCTATTTTTTTCTTATATATTTTTATTTTTGATGTTTTTGAGAAGAATGTAGATTTTATAAATAATATATTTGAAAGAATATTTTTTAAGAAATAAATATAAAAATAGAGTACACAACAATTATTTTTTTAATTTTTTTTTCTAACGTCCTTTTGTGGAAAATCAAACAAACCCTAATAAATAAATTACTCGAAAAGAAAACAACAATAGCAAAATCGACTGAAATGAAACTCAACGAGGACAGGTGTCTCCATCTCCTGCTACCCTCTCACCGCCTTCCTATTAATACGCAGTCACAAGTTTTTGGGCCCTCCAAACCTTCGAAAGACAATCACACCAAACCATTTCCAGATCCTCCTCCTCTCTCCTCCCCCCCTAATAATACAAAGAAGAAGAAGAAGAAGAAGAAGAAGAAGAGATGGGTGGTTCATCTTCCACCCAGCAGCAGTCTTCCTCCCAATCCCATGACCAGGAGCAGCGGCAGGAGGAATCGCTGGCTGCCTCCACCGGATCCCTCGCCTCTCTCCGGGCAGCCTTCTCTAAACTCTCAAGCCCTAATTCCACCATCCCCATGCCTTCCCTTCAGGTACTAAATAAATAAATAACTAACTAATCTCTTCTCCTCTGCAATACCAAAACCTAAAAAATTAATTAATGGTGTGGATTGATTGAGTAGCATTGTTTAATTCAAGATCGAATTCATTATTCTTGATCAAGATTATGACAATTTGGGGTGGCTCAAGTCCTAGAATTTTCAAGAATTCGAATTTTAGTTTTCTCATTTAATTTTAAGCAATCATTGGTCGGGTTTGGTGAGAATTCATCTGCCAACTATTGGATTAAAGAATTCGAATTTTAGTTTTCTCATTTAATTTTAAGCAATCATTGGTCGGGTTTGGTGAGAATTCATCTGCCAACTGTTGGATTAAAGGGGCCAGCATCCTGCCTTGTGGCGGAAGGCCGGGTAGGATGAGTCACGTTCGAAATGGCGTGAGGTTGGGTGTGGCTGACTCGACTCGACTCGGCCCGTGAGCGTTGTATCTGTACGTTTTAAGTGAATTAGTTGTGTATTTCTAATAGTTCGAGCTTTTGGGATTAATGGTTAGCGCCAATGATCTGACAGTAATGACCCAGCCCACTAGCATTGATAACTCGTTGTTGGGTTTAAACCACCGACCCAAAATGTTTAAGTATAGTTATTAGTTCTAGCATGCTTGTTATATATATCCCTCGGACTCTCCCATATTATCCGATGTGGGACTATTAGGATGTCGCGTTAAAGTAATGACTACCTGATTGAGTTGCCAAACGACAAAACAAGAAAAAACGGAATGTAATTCAGTTGTACTTAATTTTATTCTAGACAGGAGATTTCATTGCTAAATGAATTCAAGTGAATTCTCGTTAACAAAATTGGAGATAAAAATTAACGGAGTAAATTGAATGAGTGGCATTTCTTAATTCAAGATCAGGGTCATTATTCACTATCAAGACAATCAAAGTTTTCGTCTAAAGATTTTCAACTTATTGGGTGGCTCTAGAAATTTCCAGAATTGGAATCTTTTATTTCTTGGAACATTAGTAAAATGAAATTTCAGTTGATTCGGAAAGATTTGATTTGATTTCCCTCTATGCAGATGATTTTGATTAAATTTGGTGAGAATTCGTTTGCTTAGGTGATAGTTTATCAACGGCCGCCAAATACTCCTCCTAAAAGCAGTTATGTTACATTTCTTATTATATAATAAGGATAGATTATGAAAATCAAATGTATTGAAATAAAATCTCATCTTTTACCAGATAACAAAACAAAGTAGAATTCAATTGAACTCCCATTTACTCTAAACAAAAGATTTCTTTTGTAAATGTATTTTCAACTTAATTTTTATCATTTAAATTCCGTTGAATTTCATTTAGATTTGGTGCCAAACAGGGTCTTAATTGCTAGGCTGACAGGACCCTTTACTCAACCATTGAAGTGATCAAATTTTACAGACTTGATGCATTGATATAATATATTAATAGACCATGATATTTGGGTTGTAGTGTCTTCAAGTGCTCGTAACTATTTCTAATCACACTTCTTGTCAAATCAAGCACTTATTGTCAAATCAGCGTAGCCTAGTCTTACTCTTCTTACCTCAGATTAACATTACCCGTCTCGTATTATATTCTTCTCAGGAAGTGTTCTCTACAAGGACCACATCCTTTTCATCGGAATCACTTGCAGTGCCTGACCAGTTTTCGGAACTAATTCACCACCTCAGTCCTTCCATAGTCTCCCTCTTCTTTGCTCCCGGCGATGGCGGATTCGGTTGGGTTGGTTTCTTGAGAGGCTATAATCGCTGCTGTGAGAGAAAGCCCCTGTCACAGTCCATTAATATGCTATACAAGCTCTACTCTACAGCCTGTAGGGAAGCAGGTCTTACATGCAGTTTGGAGTTTGACTCTGATGATGATGATTGTGGAAAGGTCAGTGGGTCTTTTGGGTCTAGCGATCTACTCATGTTTCTGTGGATGTGTTGGATTATGATGCAGTGTTTGAGGATCGCGAAGAAATCCAAGGGGGAGAAGGATGTTTTGGTCCTGCCAGATGTGACCCATTTGATATTGTCAGCATTAGTTTCATGTAATGTGATAGGGGATGATGCGAATATTTGGAATTGCAATTTGTTGGCTCTAGAGAAGGCTATACCTGTGCAGAATCTTCAGACATGGGTCTTGACAACTGCTTCCGGTCTGGCGAGTAGCCTTTCACACTATGTGCATCAAAAAATTCGAGCTTGTGTTGCTGCTTCTGAGGTTTGTGGATTCATTCTCTAGCATTTCATGTGCTTCTTTTAAGCAAGGATTGAAGTGCCGTGGCACGGGGTCATGCCGAAAACTTGCTGGCATTGTATGGCACGGTGTGTGCCGAGTAGTGCCGATGAGTGCCAGTCACAAAAATATGTGTGCCGACATATAATGGCATGAAATATTTATTTTCTTCAGCAACAAATTTTTTTAATTATTTATTATGTATCTTTATCAAATTTTTTGAACTTTATTAAGAAAATTACTTTGAAATTTAAAGAAAAGAGGGTTTTCAGCTGTGCCATCGGCACGGAGGCTATATCTTGTCGTTATCTTGTTATCATGATATGGCGTGGTGGATACGGATTGTGCCAATGGATACTTAAATAATTGCTTTTAAGGGATTAAAAAATTGGTAAAAAGAACCACCAAGTCCTAATTTGGGAATGTGGTGCCTAAACACACCTGCCCTGATGCTTTCGAGCGCTTGAAAACCCGAAAGAGCTATGGAGTTTCTCTCCGATGCTAGAAAATAGCGGTGGGAACTGCCCCCAAAGAAGCATTGGCAGGATGCTTCTTTGGTTGTAGTTCACAAAGTGTTTTGGGGTATTTTTGTTCATTAAGGAGAGGTTTTAGTTGTAAATAAATCAAATATCTTGTTTTGGTTCTAGCTAAAAAAGATGTTGGCGGTTTCTCATATATTTGGCTTCTATTTATTGCTTGGTCTTTGCACTTTAGATTTTCAAATCCGGTAGAAAAATAGTTCTAGGGTTTTGTGTGGATTTGCTTGTTACTTTTTTTTTGTGTATTGGCGACAAAGACACGATTTGCACATTTCATCTGTACATTTCTTGTGTATGGTAATGGCACACAGCGCGTAAGTGCTTACGCATGGGCATGGTGTGGCGTGCTAATGGTAGAGTGAAAGAAAAGGGTTTGTTAACATTTTTTGTGGGGCTGTTGGTACATTGTAGGTGGCATCACTTGTCGGATGCCCTTAAGGTGCATTGGACACATAGGGTGCTATTTGGCACACAACACACATGCTCGGCATGATAAGGGCTCATGTGATTTTTCTTTACAAATATTTTCCTTTAGCAGGGATTATAATATCCTGCCTAGACCCTGTCGGCATGGTACGGCATATGTCGTGTTGAGTTGTGATGACAGAACAAGCAAAACTTGTTTGATGGTTTAGTCATTTTGTTAGAATATCCTCATGATTGTTTAGAAACACAATCAAGCAAGATGATGTAGGACTAACTTCTTCAAACTTGCACAATGAATCCCTTTAATTCGATTATCTTTATTTTAATTTGTAAAAGAGATAAGATACCTAAAAATTTCATGTAACTAATGTAGTCATGGATAATTTCCGCCTCACCTGTTTTTCCTAGATTGGGTGTTGTAGATGCTCTCTGTTCTCTTGGATTTCATATATGATCAATGTAAAGTTAGATTGAATACTTGTAGAGAAGTTTTTGAAGAAAGTCAACAAGCCCATGCTCCCAATAAGAAGAATGTATCAATACAGAATCTGTGTTGATTCTACTTAAAACAGTTTATTATTATTATTATTATTTTTTTATAACCCAACACATGATATATCAAGGGACCTCTTCACAGTCTATATCTTATACTTAGAAAAAGATTTTAGTTTGTTCCCTGTGGAAGTGGTGCGTGATTCGCGCAGATATACCTTTACAAACATTACTTCCTGGCCTTTTGGACGGCTCGTTTGCCATCATTGGAGAATTTTTTCGTGTTTAATTCTTCCAACTGACATTATCCAGAATTTTCTTTTTTGTGATATACTCATACTTCTGCAGAATATGGGTCATTAAAGTAACTTCTTAAAATTCTGACTGTATGGTGGTTGTTTCATGCAGGAAAATTCTGATGATATAGCAACCGAAAACAATTCCTCAACTGATGCTCATGATGTTAATCTTTTAACAAGAGGGAGGGCATGGGCAATCTCCCTCACTCTTAGAAGTAACTTGAGTGAAGAATTTTTAGGAGCATCCTTCTTTGGAACTTGCCTAGAAAACCCTCTTTATAGGTAGGCTATAACTTCGTTTACATATTTTCTGGTTACTTTGATCGATCGTTCTATAGAAACTTATTTTATTCCTATTTTTATGTCTTTCTTAGTTTCTTTTCTACTTAACTAGCCTACAAGAAATGTACACTACTTGATAATGGTGATGGCTCGGCCCTTTCTTTTTGTCACTTAGTGTCTCCCAACAGTGCGCGGCGTATATCACAATGTACAACCTAGGTAATTTAAGTAGCTAGAAAATATGAATTGCTCTCACTTGTGATTCAAAGATACCATCTAGAGTTCAAATTATTCTTATCAAGTGAATTTGAAGATAAATTGCTTGGTAATAGTGAGAGTTTGACGGTAATATGTTGAGTAGATAGTCATTAGAGATTGTATCATAGTGATGTTGGATCATCATCTGTTAACTCTACTTTGAGCAACAGTAAATGCCTGCGTAGTAGTTCTATAATACTTTGTTAGACTTGAAATATGCTCGTAACTATTCTTTTGTTTGATTCTAGTTATAAGAAATAAAGAAATTTGGAGTAAATCACAATAAAATCATTGTATTAACGAGACAGTAATTATTTGTTTGATAGGGTAGATCACTCTAGTTTAGAAGTTGTATTTCTAATATTTTCGCATGTTTCTTTGCTGCACTTTCTAAAAGCTCAGCTTTTTCCTTCTTTTTTTTGTGTATTATGAATACAAACAGACAAGAAATAGCACCTAATAAGTTTCTACGTGGTTAGTTCCCAGGATTGCCATTATGATTGAGATTATATCATCATCGCACAAGAGCAGCACCACTCTTACTCTGTAGACTTGCCATTTGAAACACTAAATACTGAATACACAGTGAGATGATCACTGCTGTGGAAACTAGTTTCTCATTATCCTTTACCATGTATATTTGCAGGTCATCAGTTCATGGAAAGGGATTGAGGAGATTCTGGTCCCGTGTCGAAGGATACAAGGGACCCTTACTGATTTTGCTATCTGCGAATTCAGCAGATGCCAATGAGGGTGGCACTACCGCTCGAAGATGGGTGATTGGCGTACTAACCGAGCAGGGATTTGAAAACAAGGACACATTTTTCGGGAGCTCTGGATATCTTTATGCCGTTCACCCCTTATTCCGTGTACTTTCTCCGTCCGGTATGTTAACAGTAGAATAATTTTAACCTTTTCTCTTAATGCCTCGAAGTTAACTTAACGAAGATATTATTTTGAAGCAGGAAAGGAGCAGAACTTCATGTACTGTCACCTGCATCCGACTGTAAGAGTTTATGAACCAAATCCAAAGCCCTTTGGCTTGGGATTCGGTGGGACAATAGGGAACGAGAGGATTTTCTTAGATGAAGATTTTGCTAGAGTTACGATTCGCCACCATGCAGTTGACAAAACCTACCAGCATGGCTTTCTTATTCCCAATCAGGTCAGACTCACTCATTTGCAGAGTTCTTGCAAAAATCATTTTTTGGTTCTCGCTTTCTTCTCTAAACAATCGGCCTTTATGGTAGTTCATATGCGCGTTACTCCTGACTTATCAACTTGCATATACCAGTTGTTAAAGAAGGTATTGAGTGGTGTTGAATATAAATACTAAATACACCGTTCTCTGGCAGCTTAAACTATTGGAGAATAACAGTTGTTTTCAATTCTTTAATATGATATCAAAGCTGGAGGTTCCTAAGTTCGAATTCCGTCGTGCTCCTAGTCTTATTTAATTTTCTCCTATTTAATTCAGGCCTAAGACGTCTTAGACCTATCAAAAAGTCTCAAATCCAGACGTAAAGGTGAGTGTTAAATATACATATTAAAACCATCGTTCTCTGGTAGTTTAAGCTTTTGAAAAATAACGGTTGTTTCACATAGTTTAACAAGTGGAAATTGAAATTATTGATGTCGTGGAGTAAATGTCATTGGTATTTATGCTGCCTATGCTTATTTGCAATGTGCGAACTTCCGATGAATAAATGCATGCCATGCATTAATTGCCTTCATGGAGTATATTATCCAGTGCAAAGAAGATCAAATGAGGTTCATGATAATACGGCGTTTATCAATTGCTTGTTGAATCTGCAATGTAGGGTTTCTTGCCTGTCGAAGCCTCAATAGTAGAGGTTGAAGTATGGGGTTTTGGCGGAGAAAGTGCGAAAGAGAAGCAGGATGTGTATAAGAAGAGAGAGATGCTCTTCTCGGAGCAGCGAAGAAAGGTTCAGATTTAAATTTGATTTTGATTTAAAGTGCCTCCTTGGCCTGGCTGAATAGAAGCTTCTAGCCTTCTAGAAACTAGATATTTGGCCGACAAACATAGAAGCTGTGCTGCGAAGCTAAAATGAGCTTGTAGCTTCAACAGGCAGAGCCTCGAAGTTGGTGCTTCTGCTTCTTTCGCATACGAATTAGCAGATATTTTAGTGAATATCCTTCGAACAATACTATTAGGAATGCAAACAGGGCGGATCTGGGGACGGGAGGGGTCCCCCACCTGCCATCCCCTTTTTTTGGCGGGTCGGGGGGAATCTGGGTGGGTTAAATTTTTATCTTATTTTTTACTTTTACTATCACTCCATTCGGGACGGGTCGGAGTGAGAGTAGATTTTTGGTAGATTTTAGACGGGTTGGGCCAGATTCAGGATGGAGTATTTTTTTTCTTTAGTCTTGGCCCTCCGCCGGACGCCCCATTTGGGGCGGATTGGGACGAGAGCTCCACCAACCCGGATCCATTTGCATCCCTAAGTACTACCGCAAAAGCTTCAGCCAGGCCAATAATACCTTTTGAATATTTGCCTATGCGCAAGTGATACTAAGTGAAATTGCATGCATTGAATTCTTGTGGCAGATCGATATGAAAACTTTTGCTAGCTGGGAGGATTCCCCTGAGAAGATGATGATGGACATGATGTCAGATCCAAACAGAGTTCGTCGAGAAGATCGCTGACCGGGAAAGAACTAAAATACTCGGCCACCATTTTGGCGTAAAATGAAGTTTACTGTATAGAATTTCCCACCATCAGATTTTTGGTGTGTTTAAAGGTGTGTTGTATATTATGTTTGTTCAGTGAAAATGTATATGCAAGAACAGTAAGGAAAGGTGAATGAATCAAATCATAGCATTTCATATATTTAAACTGGGCTATCATTTTTTCCTTAGAATCATTTGTGTGCCTTTATTTTGTAAGTGCCACCACTACCATATGATTTGTTGGTATCATATTGAAGTTTATGTTTAGCTCACCTTTTTTTTTTTAAAGCACAAGTACATGAGAAAATGTGATCATCATCTCCTTCTTTTTTTTTTATTATTATATTTTGAGAAAATATGATCATCATTACTAGTTTATGTTTATAAATTTTAGCACTTTAGTAGGATCAAAATTTATTTTGTCTAAAGTTATACAATTTATTCTTCTAAAATTCTACAATTCAGATTATTAAAGTTTATGGTTCAGACTTATTCTAAGCTTAAATTATAAATTGTACAGTTAAAGATGTATTATAATGATCTTTATATTTTAATTATACTCTATACTCCAGATTTATTCCTTCTTGATTTATTCGATTTATACAGTTAAAACTTTATGGTTTAAATTTATTCTGAGCATAAAATTTAAATCGTAGTGTAGTTACTCGCACGATGCGAAAAGTAAGGTAGATATTATTGGAGTGTTCTTTTCATCATTGTTAACTCAAGGAGGTGAAATAATGCAACGGAGAGGGAGAAGTAGGGATGTCAATGTGTAGGGATACTCAAAATTTTATTCGAATTCGAATCTGAACAGAATGAATTTATGTCATGTTAAAGATTCGGATTTGGATACGGATATAAAAAATAAAAATCCGACGGATTTGGAATCGAATATGAATTTTGACTGTATCCGATCCAAACCCGACCCGAATCCAAATTGATTTTATGTTATATAATATATATATATATATATATATTTGATATTATATTTAAATTTATAATTTAAAATTTTAAATTTAATGTAATATGTTTTGAAATGTTGTAAAGAGAAAAAGGAAAAAAAAAAAAAAAAAAAAAAAAGCCATGTGTGGCTAAAATTATTGGAGATAGATTCTTTATGTTTGGATTTATTTTATCATTCTTTTATTTCTAATTCCTTTTAATTTATTTCATCTCCCATATTATTTTATCTGAATCTAAAATTCTAAATACACTTTCAAAGAAAAATCTTAAAACAATATATGTTTACATTATTTTCGATGGTTTAGAATTTAAATAAATTTTATATTGTTACCCAGAAGATAATATATAATTTAATATTTTCGTTTATATATATATATATATGATAAATATTAGATGGGTGAAGTAATATTTTGTTTAAACCGAATTCCAACAGAATTCGATCTATAAAAAAATATATAATTTAATATTTATACTTACGTGCATAATGAATGTTAGACACGTGTCGATATATATATATATATTTCAACATTAGGATAATTATTAAATTTTCAGATAAGATAATTCTTATAATATATATAAATTTTCTAACTACCCACTTAACTATAAATATTTCAATTATCTTAATTGTATATTTGTTACATCTAAACTTGAAAACCTAAATAGTACTTAATAACTTAGTACTATAATAATAGATAGTATATTATTATATATTATTATTATTATTATTGCTTGAGGAGATCGATCGAGATGGCGGAGACGATGCAACTGCTGGTGGAGTGCACAAACCCAAGAAGGCAGGAATGCGACAACTCATCGTGGGGGCCGGACTGCTTTCTGTACGTGTGGCTGGGGCCGATCGAGCCGGGGACAATTCTGTGCACTCGGTTGCCGACGACGGCCCAGCAGATCGGACAATGGCGGACACTGTTCGTGCTGCCGATCGACCGCCAACTGGAGCACGCAACTCTTGAAGTGGAGCTGGTTCGCCACAACGTCGCGGACGACGTCGGGACTTCGTCCCGCCGGCTGATCGTCGGCCAGGGCACCGTGACGGAGGTCGGAAGGTGCCTGGCGGCAGCGTCGACGGGCGTGGTCCAAGGAAGATTGGACCTACGCCGCAGGATTGGTAATGAATGGATAAAAGGTTCAATACACGTTGCCTTTTGGTTGGCGAATCTCCCTCCCACTTAATTAGGTCTCTTTAAACTCTTTTAAGCTATAGTCATCTTTTTTATCTTTTTATTTTTTTGTGCCGTAGGGTACGTATGAGACTAGCTCTATATTGTTGAAAATAACAATTGAGATACAGAATATTGAAATTATATTTAAAAATTTATTTATAATTATTTAAAGTAAAAATTAGACTTATCATCTGTTATTATTTGATAACTATGTATAGTTAGACGTGAGATAATTAGATGAATAAGTCCGCCGCATAAGATTTTGTAACTAAATATTTAATTTTACGTAAATATCGCTTCCAATATATATATATATATATATATATATATATATATATATATATATATATATATATATATATATATATATATATTTGTTTTTGTTTAAGTGTAAAATAAGTTAATTTAATGTCAAGTTCAAAATAAAATAATTTGATTATATAGTTTAATTTGATTTGATATTATTCTGTAAATAGAATCAAAATTTGGAGTTTAGATATGATATACTTTCTCTTTTTTTTTTTCAATTTTATTAAGTTTTTTTTTAATCTATTTAATAAAATAGTATTATTCTAATTTTTGACTAAACAACTGTATCTGTTATATCTGTTTTATTTTTAAACTAATAGAATTTTGAAATTTATATCTTCAAAATGTATGATGAATTCCTAAATTTTAGTGTGCTAGAATCTTCAATTTTGACAATTAAATTTTTAAAGTTCAATAATTTAATAGATTTCTCTCTTCAATTGAACTTAAGTTATTAAGTATACCGTCGATGTTGGTTGATGTTTTTCAAATAATTTGTAAAGCTTCGATGCATCCAAAAATATATATATTTCTCGTATTTTAGTGTACCAAAATTTGTAAAGCTTCGATGCACCAAAATTTGTAAAGCTTCGATGCACCAAAAATATATATATTTCTAAAATTGAAGTTACATTCATTATATTTTTTAATTCTCATTTTTAATTATCACAATTGGAAAAAAAATTATTATTATTTTTATATTTTAAAATCTTGCATCATTATATCAAAATATGCTTTAACAATAATAATTTCCAAACTATATAAGATTTTTCTAACAATAATAATTTTCAAACTATATAAGATTTTTCTAGTATATAATTATAGCTAAAGAGTCTTATTTTTATTTCTTCAAAAGTTATGCTATTCATAATTTACTAGAATAACATATTTAATTTACTAGAATAACATATTTCATGTACAAGACAATATATCTTACATGTACAAGACAATATATTTTATTTTAAAAATTTTGACTTGAACCTCTTCTTAATTTTTTTTTTAGAAACTTATACATTTAACCTTCAGTATCTTCTTTTTTTTTTTTTTTGAGAAACTTATACATTTTTAAATCTTCATTATCTTCTTAATTTAAGAAACTTTATTTGATTTAAATATCTCCTTAATTTTTTTTTTTGAGATATCTAAAATTGAATATTATATTTAGCCTTCAAATTTTTTCAAGATACACGATATTAATTTATAACTTTTAGATTCTATTTGAATATATGAATTATAACCTCTTGAGTTATAATTATAATAACTCTTTGAAATATTTTTATTTGAAATTAGTTATTTTTGAATAACTTAAGTAAACCATATCATCTCTCCGCCCGCCCATATGTATTAATAAAAAACTTTGGAGTTTATAAAAATATTTTAATAATTTTAAAAATAAATGTAAAATTAAAATTTTGAAGTATTAATTCATTTCGTTTTTTTCGTAGATTTGATTTGAATTTGGGAGTGGGTTTGGTTTGGGCATGAAAAAATTCGTATCCAAATTAAAATCTACCAAATTTTTATTTTTCATATTTATAATCAAAATCATACTCATTTAGCAAACTACAACATCTATATAATCTGTTGTTGCAAGTTACTATATTTTTTAAATTTAAATAGTTTATTTATTATTGGGTTTTTTTTGAAAAATGATAATTTGAAAATTTTTATTTTTGAAAATGATCCTGCAAAATATATATTTACAATGGTGTGCGCCACGTGTGCATGAACGAGTTAAACACGAGAAATTATTTTTTGTGTTTAAACGAGTTAACTGAGAAATTATTTTTTGTGTTTAAACGAGTTAATTATTTTTCGTGTCTGAGTAAGCTTCCGTTTAAACGTTCGTGTAACTATTTTTCGAGTTCGTGTAACTATTTTTCGTGTCTGAGTGAGCGGGAGCGTTTAAATGTGCGTGTAACTAATTTTTGTGTCTGAGTGAGCGGTGAGTGAGCTGTGGAATGAGTTATTGTTGCAAATTACTATGTTTTTTAAATTTAAATAGTTTATTTATTATTGGGTTTTTTTTGAAAAATGATAATTTAAAATTTTTATTTTTAAAAATGATTCTACAAAATTTGTTTTTACAAAGGTGTGCGCCACGTGTCCATGAACGAGTTAAACATGAGAAATTATTTTAGTGCACGAACGAGTTAAATATGAGAAATTATTTTTTGTGTTTAAACGAGTTAACTATTTTTCGTGTCTGAGTGAGCTTCGTAAAACTATTTTTCGTGTCTGAGTGAGCTTCCATTTAAACGTTCGGGAGACTTAAACGTTCGTGTAACTATTTTTCGTGTCTGAGTTAAATTATTTTTGAATGAGCGGGAGACTTAAACGTTCGTGTAACTATTTTTCGTGTCTGAGTTAAACTATTTTTCGTGTCTGAATGATGTGGAATGAGTTAAACACGAAAAATTATTTTTCGTGTTTAATGAGCGGGAGACTTAAACGTTCGTGTAACTATTTTTCGTGTCTGAGTTAAACTATTTTTCGTGTCTGAATGATGTGGAATGAGTTAAACACGAAAAATTATTTTTCGTGTTTAAACAAGTGGATGTAAAATAATTGATGTGGAATGAGTTAAACACGACGGAGTTAAACACGAGAAATTATTTTTCGTGTTTAAACAAGTGGATGTAAAATAATTGATGTGGAATGAGTTAAACACGACGGAGTTAAACATGCGAAACCGTGAAGGAGTTAAATACGGGAAAATCATTTTTCGTTTTGATGTTGAAGGAGAAATCATTTTTCGTTTTGATGTTGAAGGAGTTTTTCGTTCTGATGTTGAAGGAGTTAAATACGTGAACACGGAAAATCATTTTTAGTTCTGATGTTGAAGGAGTTAAATACATAAATCATGTTGAAGGAGTTAAATACATAAATCATTTTTCTGAACGAGTTAAATACGTGAAATTATTTTTCGTGTGGAACGAGTTAAATAAGGAAAACCATTTTCTGTGGAATAACGAGTTAAAATCATTTTCCGTGAAATAACGGGAAACCATTATTTTTCCAAAAATTATTTTTCGTGTTTAAATACGTAGAATCATTAAACACGGAAAACTATTTCCAACATGTGGAAATGTGGAAACATTTTCGGTGTTTATTTACCTTTGTTTATATTTCTCGAAATTTTTATTTATAAAAATAGTTTTCCATGTAATTGGAATAAAATTTAAATTTAAAAATCAAATCAAGATTTAATTTCAAAATTTCATTACTTTAATTTAAATTTAAATTCAAATTTAATTTATATTTTAGATTTAAATTTTAAATTTTAAATTTATATTTTTATCTCATATTTGAATTTTAAATTTTAATTTTAATTTTAAATTTTTAAAATTAAAATTGATTTTAGATTCCAAATTTGAATTTAAAATTTGATTTTGGATTTAAACTTCAAGTTCAAATTTAATTTTGAATTCAAATTCATATTTTGCACTAGTTTTAAATTCAAATTGAGATCTTGAATTTAATTTGAATTTCAACTTTAGTTTTAAACTTTAAATTCAAAATATTGAAATTGAATCTAAATTTTAAATATTAATTTAGGTTCGAAATTAAATTTCAAATTTATATTTAAAATTTGAATTTAAATTTAAAAATCAAATCAGATTTTAAATTGAAATTTGAATTTGAATTTAAATTAAAGTAATAAAATTTTGAATTCAAATCTTGATTTGAATTTTAAATTCAAAATTTAATTTAAAATATAAATTTTAATTTCAATTACACGTGAACTATTTTCAAAAATAAAAATTTCATTAAATATGCAAAGGAATCATTTCCCGTGTTTAAACACGGGAAATGTCATTTCCCGTATTTAAACATGCCCGTGTTAAATTACCGTGGAACGAGTTAAACATGAGAAACCGTGTGAATGTTGGAGTTAAACACGGAAAACCATTTTTTGTGGAACGAGTTAAACATGAGAAACCGTGCGGATGTTGAAGGAGTTAAACACGAGAAACCGTGCGGATGTTGAAGGAGTTAAACACGGGAAACCATTTTCCGTGGAACTAGTTAAAGTTAAACACGGGTTCCGTGGAACTAATTATGCGGATGTTGAAGGAGTTAAACACGGGAAACTATTTTCCGTGGAACTAGTTAAATACGAGAAACCATTTTAACGGAAAATAGTTAAATACGAGAAATCATTTTCCGTGTAACGAGTTAAACACGAGAAACCATTTTCGGTGGAACGAGTTAAAAAGGGAGTTAAAAAGGGGAAAACAAAAAATTATTTTCTGTGGAACGAGTTAAATAAGGGAAACCATTTTCTGTGGAATAACGAGTTAAACACGAAAAATCATTTTCAGTGAAATAACGAGTTAAACACGGGAAACCATTTCCGTGCACAAAAAATTATTTTTGTGGAACAAGTTTAACACGAAAAATCATTTTTCGTGTTTAAACACGTAGAATCATTTTCAACACGTTTAAACTTTTTCGTGTTTAAACACGGAGAACTATTTTCAACATGTGCAACCTGTTTATATTTTTAGTATAATGAAATTTTTATTTATAAAAATAGTTTTCCATGTAATTGGAATAAAATTTAAATTTAAAAATCAAATCAAGATTTAAATTCAAAATTTCATTATTTTGATTTAAATTTAAATTCAAATTTAATTTATATTTTGGATTTAAATTTTAAATTTTAAATTTATATTTTTATCTCGTATTTGAATTTTAAATTTTAATTTTAATTTTAAAATTTTAAAATTAAAATTGATTTTAGATTCCAAATTTGAATTTAAAAT
This sequence comes from Tillandsia fasciculata, assembly GCA_029168755.2. NCBI lineage: Eukaryota > Viridiplantae > Streptophyta > Magnoliopsida > Poales > Bromeliaceae > Tillandsia > Tillandsia fasciculata. The sequence continues at coordinate 4,054,819 of CM054945.1, forward strand.
TTGATTTTGGATTTAAACTTCAAGTTCAAATTTAATTTTGAATTCAAATTTATATTTTGTACTAGTTTTAAATTCAAATTAAGATCTTGAATTTAATTTGAATTTCAACTTTAGTTTTAAACTTTAAATTCAAAATATTGAAATTGAATCTAAATTTTAAATATTAATTTAGGTTCGAAATTAAATTTCAAATTTATATTTAAAATTTGAATTTAAATTTAAAAATCAAATCAGATTTTAAATTGAAATTTGAAATTTAAATTCCAATTTTGAATTTAAAATTTGATTTTGGATTTAAACTTCAAGTTCAAATTTAATTTTGAATTCAAATTTATATTTTGTACTAGTTTTAAATTCAAATTAAGATCTTGAATTTAATTTGAATTTCAACTTTAGTTTTAAACTTTAAATTCAAAATATTGAAATTGAATCTAAATTTTAAATATTAATTTAGGTTCGAAATTAAATTTCAAATTTATATTTAAAATTTGAATTTAAATTTAAAAATCAAATCAGATTTTAAATTGAAATTTGAAATTTAAATTAAAATAATAAAATTTTGAAGTTAAATCTTGATTTAAATTTTAAATTCAAATTTTAATTTAAAATATAAATTTTAATTTCAATTACACGTGAACTATTTTTAAAAATAAAAATTTTATTAAATATGCCAAGGAATAATTTTTTTCCTTAATTATACGTCTATCTCTCCCGCTTATGTGACGACCACACGTGGCGCATAATTAATTGTCATTCATAAAATTATTTTTATAAATTTAAATTTTATAGAATTATTTTTAAAAATTTTTAGAGGATTCCTTACTTGCTCTACTTGCTAACCATATAGCTCTTTTGGGATTGTACACACTTATTAGAATTTTCTTTGGCACGGTGATAAATTGCACTTCTAGTACATAAACTTTGAGTCAAGCCTTAAGTTTTATGATTTTGACATTGGATGTTTTAAACTTTCAATAAGATTTCAATTTGTAATCTAAATTTTTTTAAAAAATTATGTTACTGTATTAGATTAGAAATTGTAATTTGCACCTTTTATATATATATATATATATATATATATATATATATATATATATATATATATATATATATATATATATATATATAAAATATAATATAATATAATATAAATTCATTACATAGAAAAAATAAATTAGTATAAAAATTTTCTTGTACGATTATAAATAGAACGTTTTTTTTTTTTTTTTTTTTTTTTTGAAAGATATAGCTAATAATGATTTGGTAGAATATTATATTTTAATTTATTTTATTTTGAAAAATTTATTAATATATATGTATTCTTAATAATTTTAGTCATATAATAAGGTTTTCTTCACCCTCATAAATATGATTATTTATTTTTTCATTACTAAATTTTTAATTCTTTCTTTATCAATCCATCAATGACAAGAAATATCAAGAGTCATGAACTCCTTCATCAATACTATTAATGACAAGAGATACCAAGAATCATAAATAATTTATAAGGTTGTAGTGGGTTTAGTGGGTATTTAATTTAGACATTAGTGAGTGACTGTAGGCTTAGTGGGTGAGTTATATATATTAGCCTATAAATAATGCGATTGGTATTTAATTTAGACATTAGTGAGTGACACGTTGTTTAAATTTAATTTAGACAACGTGTATTGCACCTTTTATATATATATATATATATATATATATATATATATATATATATATATATATATATATATATATATATATATATATATATATTTGATATTATATTTAAATTTATAATTTAAAATTTTAAATTTAATGTAATATGTTTTGAAATGTTGTAAAGAGAAAAAGGAAAAAAAAAAAAAAAAAAAAAAAAAGCCATGTGTGGCTAAAATTATTGGAGATAGATTCTTTATGTTTGGATTTATTTTATCATTCTTTCATTTCTAATTCCTTTTAATTTATTTCATCTCCCATATTATTTTATCTGAATCTAAAATTCTAAATACACTTTCAAACAAAATTCTTAAAACAATATATGTTTACATTATTTTCGAAGGTTTAGAATTTAAATAAATACATATAAGAGATAAATTAATATTCAATTTGATTTTATATTGTTACCCAGAAGATAATATATAATTTAATATTTTAGTTTATATATATATATATATATATATATATATATATATATATATATATGATAAATATTAGATGGGTGAAGTAATATTTTGTTTAAACCGAATTCCAACAGAATTCGATCTATAAAAAAATATATAATTTAATATTTATACTCACGTGCATAATGAATGTTAGACAGGTGTCGATATATATATATATATTTCAACATTAGGATAATTATTAAATTTTCAGATAAGATAATTCTTATAATATATATAAATTTTCTAACTACCCACTTAACTATAAATATTTCAATTATCTTAATTGTATATTTGTTACATCTAAACTTGAAAACCTAAATAGTACTTAATAACTTAGTACTATAATAATAGATAGTATATTATTATATATTATTATTATTATTATTGCTTGAGGAGATCGATCGAGATGGCGGAGACGATGCAACTGCTGGTGGAGTGCACAAACCCAAGAAGGCAGGAATGCGACAACTCATCGTGGGGGCCGGACTGCTTTCTGTACGTGTGGCTGGGGCCGATCGAGCCGGGGACAATTCTGTGCACTCGGTTGCCGACGACGGCCCAGCAGATCGGACAATGGCGGACACTGTTCGTGCTGCCGATCGACCGCCAACTGGAGCACGCAACTCTTGAAGTGGAGCTGGTTCGCCACAACGTCGCGGACGACGTCGGGACTTCGTCCCGCCGGCTGATCGTCGGCCAGGGCACCGTGACGGAGGTCGGAAGGTGCCTGGCGGCAGCGTCGACGGGCGTGGTCCAAGGAAGATTGGACCTACGCCGCAGGATTGGTAATGAATGGATAAAAGGTTCAATACACGTTGCCTTTTGGTTGGCGAATCTCCCTCCCACTTAATTAGGTCTCTTTAAACTCTTTTAAGCTATAGTCATCTTTCTTTTTTATCTTTTTATTTTTTTGTGCCGTAGGGTACGTATGAGACTAGCTCTATATTGTTGAAAATAACAATCCAAATTTAATCTAAAATTTAGTTGGAGACTGAGATACAGAATATTGAAATTATATTTAAAAATTTATTTATAATTATTTAAAGTAAAAATTAGACTTATCATCTGTTATTATTTGATAACTATGTATAGTTAGACGTGAGATAATTAGATGAATAAGTCCGCCGCATAAGATTTTGTAACTAAATATTTAATTTTGAGATATATAATCGGCATCAACGTATATATATATATATATATATATATATATATATATTTGTTTTTGTTTAAGTGTAAAATAAGTTAATTTAATGTCAAGTTCAAAATAAAATAATTTGATTATATAGTTTAATTTGATTTGATATTATTCTGTAAATAGAATCAAAATTTGGAGTTTAGATATGATATATTTTTTTTTTTTTTTTTTTCAATTTTATTCAAGTTTTTTTTTTTTTATCTATTTAATAAAATAGTATTATTCTAATTTTTGACTAAACAACTATATCTGTTATATCTGTTTTATTTTTAAACTAATAGAATCCAACTATATCTGTTATATCTGTTTTATTTTTAAACTAATAGAATCTTGAAATTTATATCTTGTGTATGAAGAATCTTCAATTTTGACAATTAAATTTTTAAAGTTTAATAATTTAATAGATTTCTCTCTTCAATTGAACTTAAGTTATTAAGTATACAGTCTTCGTCTTGATTGATGTTGGTTGATGTTTTTCAAATAATTTGTAAAGCGATGCATCCAAAAATATATATATTTCTCGTATTTTAGTGTATCAAAATTTGTAAAGCTTCCATGCACCGAAAATATATATATTTCTAAAATTGAAGTTAGATTCACTATATTTTTTAATTCTCATTTTTAATTATCAAAATTGGAAAAAAAAATTATTATTATTTTTATATTTTAAAATCTTGCATCATGATATCAAAATATGCTTTAATAATAATAATTTCCAAACTATATAAGATTTTTCTAACAATAATAATTTCCAAACTATATAAGATTTTTCTAGTATATAATTATAGCTAAAGAATTTTATTTTTATTTCTTCAAAAGTTATGCTATTCATAATTTACTAGAATAACATATTTAGAATAACATATTTCATGTACAAGATAATATATCTTACATGTACAAGACAATATATTTTATTTTAAAATTTTTGACTTAACCTCTTCTTAATTTTTTTTTAGAAACTTATACATTTAACCTTCATTTTTTTTTGAGAAACTTATACATTTTTAAATCTTCAGTATCTTCTTAATTTAAGAAACTTATTTGATTTAAATATCTCATTAATTTTTTTTTGAGATATCTAAAATTGAATATTATATTTAGCCTTCAAATTTTTTATTTTCAAATAAGATACACGATATTAATTTATAACTTTTAGATTCTATTTGATATATATTTGAATTATAACCTCTTGAGTTATAATTATAATAACTCTTTCAAATATTTTTATTTGAAATTAGTTTTTTTTGAATAACTTAAGTAGATATGGTGAACCAAATCATCTCTCCGCCCATATGTATTAATAAAAAATTTTGGAGTTTATAAAAATATTTTAATAACTTTAAAATAAATGTAAAAATTTTGAAGTAATTAATTAAACATTTCGTTTTTTTCATGGATTTGATTTGAAATTGGGAGTGGGTTTGGTTTGGGCACGAAAAAAATTCGTATCCAAATTAAAATCTATCAAATTTTTATTTTTCATATTTATAATCAAAATCATACACATTTAGCAACTATGTTTTTTAAATTTAAATAGTTTATTTATTATTGGGTTTTTTTTGAAAAATGATAATTTGAAAATTTTTATTTTTGAAAATAATCCTATAAAATTTGTATTTATAAAGATGTGCGCCACGTGTGCATGAACGAGTTAAACATGAGAAATTATTTTTTGTGTTTAAACGATAACTAACTATTTTTTTTTGGTGTCTGAGTGAGTGAGCTTCCGTTTAAACGTTCGTGTAACTATTTTCTGTTTTTGAGTGAGCGGGAGACTTAAACGTTCATGTAACTATTTTTCGTGTCTGAGTGAGCTGTGGAATGAGTTATTGTTGCAAGTTACTATATTTTTTAAATTTAAATAGTTTATTTATTATTGGGCTTTTTTTGAAAAATAATAATTTGAAAATTTTTATTTTTGAAAATGATCCTTCAAAATTTGTATTTACAAAGGTGTGCGCCACGTGTACATGAACGAGTTAAACATGAGAAATTATTTTTTGTGTTTAAACGAGTTAACTATTTTTTGTGTCTGAGTGAGAACGTTTAACTATTTTTCGAGTTAAACGTTCGTGTAACTATTTTTCTTTCGTGTAACTATTTTTCGTATCTGAGTGAGATGTTTTTCGTGTTTAAACGAGTGGATGTAAAATGATTGATATTTTTCAGTTTCATGTCTGAATGAGCGGAAGATAATGATTGACATTAATGTAATGAGTTAAACACGAGAAATTATTTTTTGCGTTTAAAAAGTGAATGTAAAATAATTGATGTGGAATGAGTTAAACACGAGAAATTATTTTTCGTGTTTAAACAAGTGGATGTAAAATAATTGATGATGAATGAGTTAAACATGAGAAATTATTTTCCGTGGAACGGGGAACGGTTTAAACACGAGAAACAGAAACACGTGCGGATAAACACGAGAAACCGTGCGGATGTTGAAGGCTGGAAACCATTTTCCGTGGAATAGTTAGAACTAGTTAAAATAACTAGTTATGCGGGAAATCATTTTCAGTTAAACACGGAAAATCATTTTCCATGAAACTAGTTAAACAAAAAATTATTTTATGTGGAACGAGTTAAATAAGGAAAAACATTTTCTGTGGAATAATGACTTAAACACGAAAAATCATTTTCCGTGGAATAACGAGTTAAACACGGAAAATCATTTTCGTGCACAAAAAATTATTTTTCGTGGAACAAGTTTAACACGAAAAATTATTTTTCGTGTTCAAACACGTAGACGTTTAAACTTTTCCGTGTTTAAACAGGGAGAACTATTTTCAACATGTGGAACCATTTTCGGTATTTATTTACCTGTGTTTATATTTCTCGTATAATGAAATATTTATTTATAAAAATAGTTTTTCATGTAATTGGAATAAAATTTAAATTTAAAAATCAAATCAAGATTTAAATTCAAAATTTCATTATTTTAATTTAAATTTAAATTCAAATTTAATTTATATTTTGGATTTAAATTTTAAATTTTAAATTTATATTTTTATCTCGTATTTGAATTTTAAATTTTAATTTTAATTTTAAATTTTTAAAATTAAAATTGATTTTAGATTCCAAATTTGAATTTAAAAATTGATTTTGGATTTAAACTTCAAGTTCAAATTTAATTTTGAATTCAAATTCATATTTTGCACTAGTTTTAAATTCAAATTGAGATCTTGAATTTAATTTGAATTTCAACTTTAGTTTTAAACTTTAAATTCAAAATATTGAAATTGAATCTAAATTTTAAATATTAATTTAGGTTCGAAATTAAATTTCAAATTTATATTTAAAATTTGAATTTAAATTTAAAAATCAAATCAGATTTTAAATTGAAATTTGAAATTTGAATTTGAATTTAAATTAAAGTAATAAAATTTTGAATTCAAATCTTGATTTGAATTTTAAATTTAAATTTTAATTTAAAATATAAATTTTAATTTCAATTACACGTTGAATGATCAAATGGCAACTAAGAGGGAGGTGAATTAGTTAAAAAATAAAAACTCAAGTAAATTAAATCTAAAATAAGAATTGCACAACCAAATAAAAGAAATAAAAGAAAGAGAAGCAAACTCAAATGACACAGATGATTTATCCTGGTTCGGACTTTTCGCCTACTCCAGTCCGGTCCTACTCTTCTGAGGCACCACTTTAATCACTATCACTTAGCCTTTTAAACAGGGCAAGAACAAAACCGCTTACCATCACACTTTACAATAGCCTCTCAATAAACCTCACAATTACAAAATAACAATTCAAACTTAGAGAATTTTTCTCGATATCAAGTTGTGTCTCAAACAACAACCAGACCCCCTTTAAATACACTAGCCATCACTTCAAAAATAGAATAGAAGTATAATTAAAGATAATTGATATTAATTTGAATTTCAACCATATTTGCAAATGTATTTGAATTGATTCCAGAATTATTTGAATATGTTCCACATTTGCAAAGCTCATTTGAAATATTACTAAATTTGAAAAGATCATTTGAAATTATACCACAAATATAAAACTATTTTGAATTCATACCATATTTATAAAGTACATTTCAAATTTACTAAATTTGAAAAGTTTATTTGAAAATATACCACAGCTGTAAAATCATTTTGAATTCATACCAAACTTATAAAAAATTATTTATATCATATTTTAAACTTTTTGAAAACATACCATAATAAAATCACATTTGAATTTATACCATATATCAAATTTCTTTCATACCATATTAAAAATAATAGCTAATTTTAGCTTAAGCTCAAATCAAACCCATGTGATGGATTTGTCAAGATGATTCGGTTGACCGGCTCAAATCCGATAAAATTGCAGAGAAATCCTTCAAAGTATTATTGTGGCACTTGTATCCAATTTGATACAATTTGATCTTGTCTGGACCATTTTGACAATTGAATTGATAATTTACCTTTGATCAAATCCGGTTCGGCTTACGTCATTTCAAATCCAATTAAAACCAGAAAATACTAAATGTAAATCTAAAATTTATTTGTTATCATCAAAATTATTATTCGATAAAATCCAATACACGTTAACTATTTTCAAAAATAAAAATTTCATTAAATATGCGAAGGAATCATTTCCCGTGTTTAAACACGGAAAATATCATTTTCCGTGTTTAAACATGCCCGTATTAAATTAATTATACGTCTATCTCTCCCGCTTATGTGACGGGCACACGTGGCGCATAATTGTCATTTATAAAATTATTTTTATAAATTTAAATTTTATAGAATTATTTTTAAAAATTTTTAGAGGATTCCTTCCTTGCTCTACTTGCTAACCACATAGCTCTTTTGGGATTGTACACACTTAGAATTTTCCTTTGGCACGGTGATAAATTGCACTTCTAGTACCTAAACTTTGAGTCAAGTTTCATCTTGGGCCTTAACTTTTATGATTTTGACATTGGAGGTTTTAAACTTTTAATAAGATTTCAATTTATAATCTAAATTTTTTAAAAAAATTATGTTACTGTATTAGATTAGAAATTGTAATGTGCACCTAATATATATATATATATATATATATATATATATATATATATATATATATATATATATATATATATATATATATATATATATATATTTATTTATTTATTTATTTATTTGTATAATTTCTTGTACGATTATAAATAGAACGTTTATTTTTATTTTTTTGAAAATATGGCTAATAATGATTTGGTAGAATATTATATTTTAATTTATTTTATTTTGAAAAAGTTATTAATATATATGCATTCTTAATAATTTTAGTCATGTAACAAGGTTTTCTTCACCCTCACAAATATAATTATTTATTTTTTCATTACCAAATTTTTAATTCTTTCTTTATCAATCCATCAATGACAAGAAATGCCAAGAGTCATGAACTCCTTCATCAATACTATTAATGACAAGAGATGCCAAGAGTCATAAATAATTTATAAGATTGTAGTGGGCTTAGTGGGTATTTAATTTAGACATTAGTGAGTGACTGTAGGCTTAGTGGGTGAGTTATATATATTAGCCTATAAATAATGAGATTGGTTAAGGCCAAAGTAATAAAAAGAGTTGTATCTTATAGTTATTATTTTCTGAGTAAGAGAGTACTTAGTTTTTCTGTCGAATCTCTACCTTTTTCTTTTTTATCTATTTTTGTATTTAGTCATAGGGCGCGAAGGGAATCTCTACTTTTTCTTTTTTCTCTGTTTTTGTATTTAGTCATAGAGCGTGAAGGTCCGAGCTAGGCGAAAAGCTTAAGTCCGTGATTTTTATCTCAAATTAATTCATCATAATACTTTTCCTTTTCTCTTTTTTCCTCTCCGTCGTGGTTAAAGAGATTTTCGTCACCTTTACTATCACCTTCGCAGGTGAAGACGTCATCAGGCTTATTCTCATCGCCAATAATAAAAGACTTTTAATGAATATGACAATGAGATACACAAAAAAATATTTAATATTTTATTATTATTAATTATTTCTATATTTTCTATCCGGGCTCCTTCATTAGTAGCTTATAATATAAGTTTCTTAAGACCTTGGGTTGTATGAATATCTTATTTAGTATATTTTTTAAAATTATTTAAAGAATTTGTACAGTTGATTGACAAAAAAAATATATAATCAAATATTTAGATCAAAATATTATATTCAGATTTTAAATTATTATTTTTGCAATAAAATAAATCAGTTTGTAATTTGAATAATATAAAATTAAAGTCTTTATTTATAATTTTATCGGAAAGTGAGCTTGCAGCAGTACAATTTTCGCTCAAAGAAAGCAATTTTTGCTAAAATAATATAACTTTCGTCCAAAATATACAACTTTCGTTTCAAATAATATAATTTTTATTTCAAATAATGTAATGTTCTTTTAAAATAATATAATTTCGTCTGAACAGTACAATATCATCTTCTTATTCTTTCTTCTTTGGCTCTTGGCATTTTCTGTAGCAGCGATAATACATAATAATTTTATCAAATATATATATATATATATATATATATATATATATATATATATATATATATAATATATATATATATTCTTTATATTTTTTTTCCAGCCGGTCTCGTCGAAAGCGTTATCCTACTCCGTCGTTCTTAAATCTTACGATATCTTCATCGTAGTCGCCATCCACGGTCATGTTCTCCGCCATAAATTTACTTTCGTGATTTATATCAGATCTGAGTTGGCATCGGCAAAGATGTTACTGAGAAGGATATTACCGAGAAGGAAGAGAAAGCGGGAAGAAAAAAATGAAAGAAGAGAATGCGAGAAGGAAGAGAATGCGAGAAGGAGAAAAAGAGAAAGAAACAAAAAACCGATAAGGGAGAGAAAGAAAGAGAAAATTGGTCGGCAGAGATGTTACCAAGAAGTCGGCAGAGATGTTACCAAGAAGAAAGAGAAAACAGAAGGGAGAAAAAGAGAAAGAAACAAAAAACGGAAAAGAGAGAGAAAGAGAGAGAAAGCGGAAAGGAGAAAGAGAGAAGATAAAAGAAAAAACGGGAAGGAGAAAGAGAGAAAGAAACAAGAAATAAAGATGGAAAAGATGAACTTTGATCGAAAAAAAAATGAGAGATAAAAAAAATATTTTGATCAGTTTTTTAAAAATTCAAATTAAATCAACAAAACTTAAACTAATAATTTATTTTTATAAAAATATAAAATTAATGAATATTTTATGTAGATTGACTATCTATTTTTAGGTTCAATGGAACAAATACGGATTTTAAATATGGCAATTTTATTTTTTTGTGGGGGTAGAATTTTTGTTCCATTGCAGGACTTGTGTCATTGCTGGCACATTGCACCAACCAGCTCACATTCACATTCTTCTGCAACCATTTTCATTTTTTGTTTTGCCTTTTCTTTTTCCTTTTGTTTTTTTCCAAATATATATATATATATATATATATATATATATATATATATATATATATATATATATATATATATATATCAAAGCATTCATGAACTCTAGCATTTCTTGCTTTATATATAATTTTGAAAAACTTTAAAAAGCTATGATTGATTTTTTCTATTTATGATAACTATAAGAAATATTGATCTTTAATTTTTTTACATTTATTCATTAGAATAAAGGTTAGAATAAAGGGAACAAAATTTTTTAGGATTATATGAAAATCAAAACAACTCTCTAGTAGTGAACTGTAATTTTTTAAATTTATTATAATTTTTAGTTCAAATTTTAAGATTATTATAATAAAGTTCTGCAATATAATTTAGTAGGCTAAATATTAATGTGCAATTGATATACTAATATATATAATACATAAATTATTCTCATGTAATTAATTATAATACTGCTATATCACTAGAATAGCAGCAACATATTATTATTTATTAATTAATTAATTATACTATAAAATTTAACTGGGCTCAAGAATATAATAAATTAACAGAAATATCACACTCATATAATTAATTCTTTAAATCAAAATAAATTATGTAAAAATGATCTTTTCATAATCAAAACGAAATAGTCTCTCATTTGAGAACTGATTATATTACTTGTATATTCCAAAAAAATATATGTATTATTAGAATAGGGTGAAAATATGGCGAGCAAAAGAGCCACTATTTTTTACCAAACTAATTTTTTAAAGATTATTTTAAATAAAATGATCCTTTCAAAAATTTTATTTTCCAAATTATCCTATCAAATTTTAAATTACAAAAATGACTCTATAGGTGTCACGTGTGTGCCACATGGGAGTGTTGGGATGTTTGGGGTGTTATGTTGAACACGGTAAATAATTCACCATGTTCAAATACGGTGAACGGTCATTCACCTTATTTGAACTCGGTGAATCATTCATCTTGTTTAACTTATTCCACATCCTCACCTTCTCATTTGGCGCGTATGGCGCACAGATAGTATTCATAGGATCAATTTTGTAATTTAAAATTTTGTAAAATAATTTTAAAAAATAAAAATTTTGAAGAATTATTTTTAATTTTTTTTAAATTAAAAATAATTATGTAAAAATTATTTTTTCATAATAATAGGCCAAACTAATTCAGCTTTTTGCAAAAGTTTTTTTTTTTTTTTGAGTTAAAGGGTCTTCGCACTTTTTTTTTCTTATTTTTTTTTCTTTGGGTCGGTACAACCGTTACACCGAGCACTACCTTTTTAAATTAAATAACTACCAAAATTCCAGATCTAAAAAGGAATTTTTTTTTGAAATAATCCTTCCAATTTTTAAAATTTACGAAATAACTCTTTCAAAAAATATTTTGTAAAAATAATTCTGCTTTCGCCACGCGGGCGCCACGTTGGGCGACCATCTTGAAGACGCCGACTGACGCAGCGCCTTCACAAAATTTCTGTAAAGGTGCTGAGTCGTTCGGTGCCTTCAGTGCGGCATGGGACAACCAAATTTTCTAAAAATTGGCCGAGTCCTCAGGACGCACTAAAAGTGCTGAATTGCTCGGCGCCATCAGCACGTTTAGTGTAAAACACTAAAGGCGCTGAGTAACTCAGCGCCTTCACAAATTTTCTGTGAAGGTGCTGAGTCGCTCGACGCCTTCATTGTCGGGCACAATGCGCTTTAAATATTACACTAAAGGCACTGAGTCGCTCAGCGCCTTTAGTGTTTTATACTAAAGGCGCTGAGCGACTCAGCGCCTTTAGTGCTATACACTAAAGGCGCAAAACACTAAAGGCGCTGAGCGGCTCAGCGCAAACACTAAAGACGCTGAGCGACTCAGCGCCTTTAGTGCTATACACTAAAGGCGCCAAGCACCTCAGCGCCTTCGTCTTGACTACAACCCCCGCACGGGCTACAGTGCCTTCACTTTCCCCTCTTCCCCTCTCCATCTATCTCCCTCTCCCGCAGTGCCGAAGCACATCACCTCTCTCCCTCTCCCGCAGCACAGTGCCGAAACACATTTTCACCGTCGCCGTCGCCGTCACCGAAGACCATTGTCGCTATCATCGTCGCCCATTGTCGCTGAGTTGCTCGGCGCCTTTAGTGTTTTACACTAAAGGCGCTGAGCGACTCAGCGCCTTTATTCCAGCCGCGCTGAAGGCGCGCTGAGTCGCTCAGCGCCATCAAGCTGGACACCTGACGTGGCGCCCGCGTGGCGAAAACAGAATTATTTTTACAAAAAATTTTTTGAAAGGATTATTTCGCAAATTTTAAAAATTAGGAGGATTATTTCAAAAAAAAAACCCTTTGGAAAAAAAAAAAAAAAAAAAAAAAACAAAAGCAAAAGCCCACATTTCATCTTCCCCTCTCTTCCCCGTCTCTTCCTCCTCCTCCATATTTCTAAACATATTAGATCGGAAGCGACGAGAATGGCGGATCAGAAGGAGCAGGATCAGCAGCACGACGAAGAGAAGATGCCGAACGGCGGCACGACGGCGGCGGCGGAGGAGGAGGATTGTACCCGGCAGACTGGCATCATCCCTCCTGCGGTGCCCGGCGGCGATCGGCGGAAGGTGGCGCTGATCAGCGGCATAACGGGGCAGGACGGGTCGTACCTGACAGAATTCCTTCTGGGAAAAGGGTACGAGGTGCACGGGCTGATCCGGCGGTCGTCCAACTTCAACACGGCCCGGCTGGACCACCTCTACGTCGACCCGCACAACTCGCACAAGGCCCGGATGAAGCTCCACTACGCCGACCTCTCCGACGCCTCCTCGCTCCGCCGCTGGGTCGACTCGCTCCTCCCCGACGAGGTCTACAACCTCGCCGCCCAGTCGCACGTCGCCGTCTCCTTCGAGATCCCCGACTACACGGCCGACGTCGTGGCCACCGGCGCCCTCCGCCTCCTCGAGGCCGTCCGCATTGCCAATTCCGCCCCCTCTCGGAAGTCGGCCATCAAGTACTACCAGGCGGGGTCGTCGGAGATGTTCGGGTCGACGCCCCCCCCGCAGAGCGAGTCGACCCCTTTCCACCCGCGCTCGCCCTACGCCGCCGCCAAGGTCGCCGCGCACTGGTACACGGTGAACTACCGCGAGGCCTACGGGCTCTTCGCCTGCAACGGGATCCTCTTCAACCACGAGAGCCCCCGCCGTGGGGAGAACTTCGTCACCCGCAAGATCACCCGCGCCGTCGGCCGCATCCGCCTCGGCCTGCAGACCAAGCTCTTCCTCGGCAACCTCTCGGCCGCCCGCGACTGGGGCTTCGCCGGTGACTACGTCGAGGCCATGTGGCTCATGCTGCAGCAGGATCACCCCTCGGACTACGTCGTCGCCACCGAGGACTCCCACACCGTCGAGGAGTTCCTCCTCGCCGCCTTCGGCCACGTCGGCCTCGACTGGAAGGACCACGTCGTCATCGACAGCCGCTACTTCCGCCCCGCCGAGGTCGACAGCCTCCGCGGCGATTCCTCCAAGGCCCGCCGACTCCTCGCCTGGAAGCCCCGCGTCGGCTTCCTCGAGCTGGTCCGGATGATGGTCGACCACGACGTCGAGCTCGCCAAGAAGGAGAAGGTGCTCGTCGACGCCGGCTACATCGACGCCCAGCAACAGCCCTAAGGTCTTCCTTCTTTCCTTCCTTCCTAATAATAAGCAGCTAATCAGCATTTTGATTTATTTATCAATATATCTTTTCTTACCATCTGGTTAGAATTAGAATGAATGTTTTGTTTTGAATCTAAGTTAGAGTCATTTTTGTTACAAGTATCATCGTCGTCGTTGAAGAGCTGTGAAAGATTTGATTTGAATTCTATTATTATTCTTTTATTTCTGACATGGTCGAATTTGCTATCGTGTGTGCTCTGTAATTGGTTTCGTCGATTTCCTCACTCTGAGATCATAAGTTGCATTGCCTTTTTCGGTTCAAGTTCTTGGAGTGTGATTCGAATTAAAGTATATTTTTTTCCTTTTCTGTACTGCTTCCTGGTTGCTTGGATCTGAATGTTGGGGTGCCGAGAAAGAACGCCGCCATAGTAAAATGTGTGTGATGGGAATATGAATGTTACAGTATTTATGAACAAGAGCTCTCTCATTCAGGATCAACTTATTTTGATATCGCTGCTACTTTGATATTAATTTACTGTCGATTTTTCTTTTTCTTTTTTTTTTTTTTGACGCTTCTGACTTGTAAACATGTTTGGCATCACTATTTTTTTTTATCAAATTTGATTTTTTTTTTTAGAAAAAAAAACACAAATTTGATCACTTAGACGGAACTAAATTTGCTTTTCAGAGTTCTCATCTTTTTCCTTGTAATCTTAGATGCGTAGGATGCTTCTACTTCGAAAGCAGTTGCAAAAGTTGTGTTCTTCTCACCATGTGGGTATAGCTTCTTAATTTAGTCCATGATGTACTGTGGCTGCTTGTTTACTGTTTTCTATCCCTTGATTCTCTCTGCTTTATTAATTTCTCATCTATATTGGTTGTTGGGTATGAGAAGAGAGCGGCAGACGCAATTCTGCTGGCCAGGAAGGATTGATTTGTGTACTCTAGTTGTTTGATGCATGTAATTAATAGCTAGAGTAGTCGGTGAAAATTTATGCGAATAGCGCAATTTCTATACTCTACAGAATACAGTGACGAAGCTATATTCAGACTGAGGGGGGCCATGGTCCCCCTCAACTTTTAAAATATTCACTTTAGATCCTTATATTGTTATTGACTTAAAAAATAAATAGTTATAGCTAAATAAATATTATAATAATGACTTATATAAAAAGTATTTTAGTGTGTATTACTAGATTTTTTTTTAAAAAAAAATTATATGCACTTGATACACCATACATTATACTCTATGACATTCATAATGCTTGTATATTGAATATATAAGAAGTTATAAATTTAAGTATATATTATTTAAGTATCTAATAGTCCTAAAAAAAAATATTATAGGCTATAAAATATAGATGTTTAATAATTATAATTGTTGATATACATGTACTTTGAATGGCACCATGTATACTTAACAAATTTAATTTTAATTTTAAATTTTTATAATTGTATAGCTTTTGGTCCCTCCAGGACTTAAATTCTGACTTTGTCCTCGACAGAATACATGTCTCTTATTTGACTATTTGAGATGGTAGGTTTGTAGTCTTCATATCGAGCGTATGCTTGAAGAATTTCTGATAATTTAGAAAGGGATATCAGTAACATCTGCACACTGTTGAAAGATAAGGTGAAATATTATAGGAGACCTTGGATAATTTTTTGAGATAAAATGTCTACTTCACAAAAAGAAAGATGGTGGGAGATTGCTTGAAAGTGAGGAATGTGGAAAAAATTTGTAGAAACCTGAGTAGTTATCTCATATGCAAAATTAATTACGACTCTGACGACATGGTTTGAAGGAGAAATATTTACCTTGATTGTGGGGTTGTTGGAAATCCTGGGATAATAAATGCATTAAGGGAAGCGATACACTATCGTCGACTCTTTGCAGAAAAAAAGAGACCAGATTATAGGTTATAGAATTAAGTTTGGCATTGTAGTTTAAATTATTTTCTTAGTTCTTATTTTGCTAATTTGGATCGCCAATTGTGCAAGTATTTCCTGTGAGGGATCTTAGTCAACAGTGATTTGTTATGGTCCTTTTAGCGATAGCTCAAACTACCGTATTTGAAGTGGGTTATGCCGGGATTGCTGAAGATTTGCTGCTGCAACAGAGTTGTTAAATTGCGCTATCTCTCGCTTCATTTATTCCCTACTTATTTCTGTGATCATTGAACTTATCCTTTCATGCAATAGTAAGAGTTTATTAAAATCTTGATCAAATTCAATCGCTTGGTTTTGCATGCTTGATTTGGGCACCAAACACTATCTATGATTGTTTTCTTGGTATTCATTATACATGTTGAATGTTGCGGCAGTAGGTTCGTCTCAGAGCTAACAATAGTTGCTGCTTGTTGCTGATCTTTGATCTGTTTTTGTATCCTGGTAGTTTCATTTCGTCGTCTTAGGATGATTGGAGCTAACAGCGACATTGGCGCATCTGTCACTTTTGTTATGCATTACCTCTCTTCATTTTCTTCTTCTTCTTCTTCTTCTTGATCAAAGGCATTCATTGTGGTCCCTTCTCCCTTTCTTTTTCTGACAATCCTTGCATTGAGAAAACTTGATGAATGAGAGCATTCTTGACGCGGTAGTGTTCAGGAAAGCTCTTTCATTGCAGAAGGTTCTGAATTTCGCCTGTCGTCAAGTTATCGAACAACTATAACTTGGTTCGACAGCGTGAAAGAACGGCGGAGTGATCAAGTTTGATGCATCTGCTCTCTTTCGTGTAGAAATTATTCTGTTTATACCACCAACCATCCTCTCCTGAATATACATTCTATTTGCATGCATGTAAGCTCCATTATTTAACAGCCAAAAAGAACTGTGAGAGGCAGCACTTACCATCATTGAGAGACTGTCTGGTAGATTACTCCATTTTTGGAGTCAGACTGCCGGCTACAGAGAAGCACACAGTTGGAATGTATCTAATTATATTTGAGAAAAAAAAAGGGTTGAATAGACCAGAACCACCTGAGCTTTCACATGTTTACTGTAGTAAGCTAAACTTGAAAAATTAATATTTTTAATTTTTATTTTTGAACTTTTGCAATTAATTACTGAAGTCATCTGATGATTTGAGTCTTCTTAATGCCAAAAAATTATTTTTGGTAGCAAAATTGATGGTAGTTATCTCATTCAATTTTCAACAATAAAGTACCCATTTCTTTTTCTTTTTTTTTTTTTTTTTGAACTGTGAAGCTGAATTTTGAAAAAAAAAAGGTCTTGTACTTTTAGGGTTCATCTTTTAATATTCCTTAACCTTAGACAATGCTATTTTAAATTGATGGAAAATGGATCTAGATTGTTACTTGTAAGAATTTGAAAGTTTGGATGGTAAATGTTAAATTTTCAAACTTCAAACTGGCTACATAGAAATTGACAAAAGTTTAGATTGTTGTGCATTTAACCTGTTCACAGGTCTTGGAAATTCTTTGGACCGCAAACTCACCTTGCCTTGTTAACTGAGGTTTTGTTTGAAATTGCAGAAAGATTACGTTATATGTAGTGAGAAAAAGTACAATCGTCCGTTACATGCGATATTTTTCGTACGTAATGTCACATTTCGTATATTTTAATAAGTCTGTAATTTTTCATAAATTCTGTGAAGTTCGATAATTTTTAGAATCAGCGTAAAAAATCTTGAAACTATCGTAACTTTTCGCTCGAATATTCGATTTCAGCGTGCAATCCTAATTAGAAAAAACACTTTTTCGAGATCTACATATAAAATTTTACAGTCGCTTTTGCCGTGTTTGGGATCCAAATTCAGTTCTTTTGGCTTCTGTTTTTGCAGTTTTAGATTATTTTCGAAAAGTTTTGAACTTTTTCTACTTTCGGTGTCATTATTATTCAGTTATTTATGATCGAATTAGATTTAGAAATATATTAAAATTTAAGTATCGACCCTGTATATATAGATGTAGCATACGGTTAATCTAATTAGTTTTAGTTTTTAAAGTTGATCAATAAAATATTTCACTTGTTGAAGAATTAGGTTTTTTATGTATTTTTGTTTTTTTTTCCATCTTTGTTCTTCTTTCCTTGCAACGTGGCTTAAATCTGTGCATATAATTTGATTAGAGACAGAGCTATAGTCAATTTTGTCACCCACAAAAGACAACAATTCATTAATATCATTAACTGAACAGAAATTTTTTTATTCGTTATTTCGAAATGATAAGTAAAATTTATCCCTTTAAGATGAATAAGATATAAGATATACACCCCATTTAAAATATACAAAAAAATATATATTTTTTAAAAATATCTCGTGTATTTTTCATCGATCTTTATAGGATTAATGAAAAAGTTAATAGAAATGTAAAAAATGATAAAAGAAAGAACAAAATACTCAAGAAATATCATTAAAATCATGAGTTCTAAAGTAGAAAACTGGTAAACTATAGGAGTGTATAAATTTATTAATGTAACTAAGAACTAGTTAAGAATCTGTACTTTGCAGTGGATAAATCACATCTCAATTATTGCTTTGGAAATTAGAATATATAAAATATGACATAATGAACATGAAAGTGAAAAAACTGTAAGTAAACTATACAGTACAGGACTCACATATTTGATTAAAAAAGAAATGGCCTTTTATTCAAGTAGTAAATACAAACAAATTCTGGATTCAATTCTACAGAATTATTATTAGTAAAAGAGTAATAACATAAAAGAGACAAAAAGATAATACAAAAATACTAAAAATAAAAAGAATCGAAGACCTGGTTCACTCCGATTCCTTCTGATGAAAATTGCTTATACTAAGTGAGGCTAAGTCTCTTAAAGATATCTTACCTATTACATAGTATAAACACCCGATAATCTTATTTTATTTTATTTTAATTATTGAGTTTAATTCTTATTTCGAAATTTTGAATTTTGTAGAAGATTATTAGAATAATATTCAAAATTTTTAAAACCTTCAATAATCACTTTTATTATTTTATTGTTAATTTTAATTTTATTGATTCTCATTTATTATCATTTAATTATTATTAAATTCTTAATTAAGTTTAAACGTTTTCTGCATTCATGGATTCTTAACTATTCTTTATGGTAGCGTTTGCATTCATGGATTCTTAACTATTCTTTATTATGGGTGATGTAAATATTGGGAATTCCAACTTTCACCTACACCTTACACCTATAAATACTATTGTGTATATGCTAATATACATATACTCATACACATACACAAGCAAGAGAAATAAAAAGAAAAACTTTTAAAGATATTTGATTCTTATTTCGATTTCATTTTTTTATATTTTTTTACTATCGGGTGTTGAAAGAAACTTTGTCAATCTCCTCCGCGGTCGTGCTCGTAGGAAGGGGAGTTCCGGTCGTACCTTAGAGTGGTATCTCCGATTAATCCGCACGAAGGACGAAAATACGTCTTAGGGCAGTGCCTCACACGCTTCCGGATCAATTTTATTTCGGTTTATTTTTATCTACAATTTCTGAAATTTTCATAGCGATTGAAGGTAAGTTCTGTTATTCAAATTTAAACATAAACTAGTTAGATAATTTAATCACAAACAGATTTAGTGCGATTATTTTTCTAACAAGTACAGGACTCACATATTTGATTGAAAAAGAAATGGCCTTTTATTCAAGTAGTAAATACAAATAAATTCTGGATTCAATTCTACAGAATTATTAGTAAAAGAGTAATAATAACATAAAAGAGGCAAAAAGATAATACAAAAATACTAAAAATAAAAAGAATAACCAAGTAAATATATCTTTTTTAAAATAATCATATTTGACATATAAACTCTATTTGCATAAAGGAGGTATGATAAGGTTAGTGATACCAAAGTAAACAACTCTCTCCATCTCATGGCCAATATTACAATTCGTTTCCTTCATCACCTTCTAATTCTTCTTGTATAAAGAGAAGAGAATTTCGTTCAAAATTTTTCAATTCTAATCAAGAGTGATTGTAGTTATGTATCGCGGACATTTCTATATATCTCGGTGTCCGTGTCGGACACGTGTTCGATGTGGACACTTTTTGAATACGTGTTCAATATCGAACCATAGTGCATACAATTAAAAAAGTATATATATATTATATATATATATATATATATATATATATATATATATATATATTTATTTATTTATTTATTTATTTATATTTATACATATATAATATGAGATGATAAATATTTTAGATTTTTGATTAGTACATATAATTTTTTTTTAAACAATATAAATAAATTATGTATGGTGGATGATTTTTTTTTTAGAATATATGAATTATTAATAAAAAATTTAGTACATATAATTTTCGTATGAGAAATATAATAATATTTTATCAAAATTATATTTTATATATAATAAACTATATTATTATATTAATGATATTATATTTTATTATCAATATTCATGTCGTATCCGTGTTCTAATTTTTTGAAACTTGCTGAGTCGCCGTGTCCGAGTCGAGTCGTGTCCCGTGTCCCGTATCGATGTCCACGACGCTTAGGTACAGAGAGAAGAGAATTGATCTTTTGACATTGGAAGCAAAAATAGCTTCAAGATATGAAGCTTAGTTCTCACAAAATACCTGTCTTGAGTTCTTTTTCAAAATTTGAATTTTTTGATCATACAACTCAAAATAAAAGAATTAGTCAAATTATTTGTCATCATCAAAATTTAATTGTGGATTATCGCGCTATGCCAACAAAGACAACATTCAATCAAAGTTAGAATTCAATTTTCGAAAGTGTGTAATAATATACTTAATTCTTAATTTTAAAATCAAAAAAATATGAGCTTTTTATAATTGAAATATTTTGCTATATTATACTACAAAAAAAAACTAACAGGTCATCGCTTATTTTAAACGTAGATTCTAAGTTGAGAAACCATCCTGTCGATCAACAAAACCTTAACAATAAAATCGTGAATCTCTATAAGCTATTAAAAAGATAAATATAAAATAAACATTATACACAAAATATCAATCTAGTTAACGGAACCTAAAATAGTAAATAACAAACCACACAAGATTATCTTAATGATTATAAAAAAAATTATAAAGAAAATCCTAATCATCATCTCTTTTCTCGTATCCACGATTGAAAAAAGAGATTCTCTTAGGGATAGCATCCCGATTGAAAAAAGAGATTCTTTGTAAGAGATAGCATTCCGGTGGAAATTTTGATCAGATCGATAACCTCGTATAGTCAGATCGATAACCTCGTGTAGATACCTGTAGAGGCCGGATAGATCGATAACCTCGTGTGGATACCCGTAGAAGCCGGACAGATCGATCTCGTGTGGATACCCGTAGAGGCCAACTTCAAGAGAATCAAATTCTACGATCATCACATTGCGGTGTAGATCTTTCCGTACAAAGGTAAAGATTAGATCTTTCTTTCTCGTTTAATTTTAAATACACGAGGGATCATATTTTGCGTGAATCTTGAGTTCGGATCTCAAGTTTTAAAATTTAATTTTATTTGTTTTTCTTTTCGCTGCATTTTATATTGTGCAAAATTCTAATAGTGGCATCGGAGCCACCCTCATGTTTTTAAGATTAAAATTATATATTTGAATATTTTAAATCATTTTTTGTAGATTGAATGATTAATAAACACCCTCTAGTTACTCCCAAAGGGTAGGCCGAATGAAAAACCGACATTTATGAGCCGCTTTGGTATTGAGGGTCATTTATTTAGGACCCGTTTGGCATTGAAGATCATTTAATACAATTAAGCGAAACAAAGGTGGGGCAAAAATATATTTGAATATGCTTCTTTGTCTTTAGACGGGATTGCAAAAAATATATCGAGACTCACACATTGCGATATGCGCTAATGTAATATTATTCTTTATTTTTCGATGTGATCACAGAAAATATATCAAATATGATTCATCACAATATGCGCAACTTAATATTACGTACGGAACATGCGGAAACAAATAAAACATTTCTCCATCATACTTTACACATAACACTATCTAAAGTCGGCGTAAACCATTTTCACTCCAAAACAAACTTGAGGTTGATATTTGACGATTTAGAGCCAAACAAATATAGAAAGTGAAAAACTTTAGCTCCATACTTGTAGCATTGAAAAAGTTTATTACTAACTGAACCACATGTGAGGCCAAACTTAGTTTCTGTGCTAGCCCTGTAACCAAATGGGGTTGTGATCTTACAATTTCTATAATGACCCAAACTCGTCGCAAGATGATAATGAAATTTCTCTGAGTCGTGAATGCCGACGAGGATGATGGTGAGGCCCGATTACTTCATTGCTTCACAATTACAAGGAATTGAGGGAAAGTTGGAGAATTGAGTGATTGGGGGAGATAGGGGAAGTAGATTGAGAGCGAGAAGAGGAGAGAAGAGGGGAAGAAGAGAGGAGGAAGGAGGTAGTTAATGTTGGGATAAATTCTAGAATTTGATTTGATTTCTCAATTTTTGATTAAATTTATTAATAAATAAATATTAAGTTATGAATGAATCCAAATCAAAAGATAGGGTTTTGAGAAAGGCGTGCAATGCACTCTCTTAAAGTAACTTTAGTCCCTCCGCGTGCGAGTTTTCGGCGTAGTTTCTCTAGCGATACAAAACCTCATATTATTCCAATCTTTTTGATTACACAGTCTCAAAGGAGCGGTTGATTGAACTCAATCGGGCTTTCAAGATCTCAACTCAAAATAATATATAACAAAATAAAAAGAGAAAAGAGCAAATAATATGTTAGTTAGGATTTTTGATATCTTTCAATTCTCATCTCGATCTGTATTCTTTATTTTTCTTTTATAATAAATGACCGCTGTAGTGCGTTTCGTTAAAACGAAATACACGATTCCACGTCTCATGAGAAAGCAGAGTATGTTACCCCTTTTTCCAGATAGATGAGAGAAAGAGAGAATACATGGGTCTATTTTTCTCATATTAAATAAATATATTAAAATAAAATTTAAATTAAATTTTTTAAATTCACAACAGTTAATTGGAGGAGAAGTTTTTCAATATTTCATTTGATATCATTATTTTCTCTTTACATCTGTCTCGTATACTTCCTCTAACATGGTATTAAAATGCAAATTACACAAGACGTGGGTTAAAAGCAACAAACCTAACTATTAAGCCTCCTGGGCCTATTCCAGTGGAAGGAAGTGGACTTTGTTGTGGCCTCCAATTGCTGTAGCTTTTCGGGTGGCCCTGGTATTATGACAGCCCGATCCAACAAGCTGAGTTTAAAACACTTATGAACCCTTCTCTTAGAAGCTCTCGATCCTAGGCTTGTTGGCTATTTATTTTATGGGTTAAAATAGATCCAACTTCCTGCCCTGTGACAATAGGTTCAGGAGAGTAATAAGTTGAGTTAGGTGAGCCCAATAAGTTGTGTGGGGCTGTGGCCCACAATAGACCTAACGGCAAGAGGCCCTACAATAGATCTAACGTCCAAGTGGGTTGAGTCCGGTCGAGACCCGTGGGCGCTGTGTCTGTACGCTTTAAGTGAATTGGTTGCGTATTTCTAACAGATCGAGCTTTTGGGATTAATGGTTAGCGCCAACAATCCGACAGGGCTCCCCTCTCTTAAGACTGAATCGAAGCCAGTTGATTGCATGTGCCCTTCACCTTGCTTTGCATGCTCGATCTCTTGCTTCAGACAGAGATTACTCCTCCAAGTGACAACCTGACCCTTCTGTCTAACTCTTTATCTCTCTTCTTTTATTTTCTTGGCTTAATTCTGCAAATGTTACAATTTCATCGTCCAAAGACCAACTTTTCTCCTACTAATTTTGTCATTGTATCTATAACACCCCAAAATCCTACATCAAAAGGGATTCAGGCTCTGTTTGGAAATATATGAGACTATACACGCTAGTAATAATAACTGGCTTAAACATTTTGGGCTATAGTTTGGGTCCAATGAATTATTATTGCTAGCGGGTCGGATCGTCACAATAGTATCAAAGACGAATACCAATCATAAGTGTGAGAGCTAAGTACTATGTAGGATAAAGTGCTACACCACAGATTTGATGGGAGCCATCTCTTGAATCTGCAGAAGCCACCTCTAGAGGAATCTGTAACATCCAAATAGTTCTACATCGAATGAGATTAACGTTCTGATTAGAAATATATAAGACTACGCATATTAGAAATAATAAATGAGCTTAAATATTTTTTTATTGTGGTTTGGACCCAACCGAGTTATTATTGTTAGCGGATCGTATCGTCACAATATCTGTCGGCTACTGTTTTGTTATAATTTTATTTTATTAGAATATATTGTAAATGCTTCATGGTTTCAATGTGAATATTTTGTAATGTTATTTTTTTATATATAATTAGAGTTTTACTTGATTATGAGAATATTTTAATTATACTTCAAGTTATAACGGGTTAACTGATATTTCGAACCAATTTAAAACCGAAACCATATATTTATAAAATTTTCACATACCGAATTGACAAATTATCTATACATTTACTATTATCTATACATTTACTATTTGGCAGTTTTAACTTGTCAGGTGTCGCCTCCTCCTCAAGTGCTCTCTCTTTCTCTCTACTTTGTTTCCATTTCTCATCTGTCCCCATGCTAGGGTTGGTCTTGACAGTCCGGGCGTCTTGAGGGTCCGAGCGACGGTTCGGATCTCCGTGGCTGACCTCCCCCCCTCCCCCTCCTTATCCGCACTATTTTCTCTTCTCTAGGGGGCATAGTGGAACCCCATGGTAGGGTTGGTACTGAGGATCCGATGGCGGATCGGCAGGTGGATGCGGCGCTTCGACGGTTTCCTCGCGCTTACGCGTCGTCCCCTCCTTACTCGCTCTCTCTCTCTCTCTCTCTCTCTCTCTCTCTCTCTCTTTCTCTCTCTCTCTCTCATCTGCTTGAGGATTCGAGGGTGGTTCCATCTGCGCGCCCCTTGCCCTTATCTAAGAGCGTGGTAGGGTTGGTCTATACCTACTTTGATGATGCCTGGATTTTTTTGGTTCGGCTCCCTTCTCCTTACATGTGCGTGGCCTATTCTTTGCCTTTCCCTCTGTTCTCTTCGATGCCTTACCTCTTCCCATCTGACGACGCTTGATAGGTTTTCGTAACGATCGGATGGCTGTGGTAGATTGTGGTAGTTCAGGTCCCTTCTTATCTCAGCTGCGTGCCCCTTCTTCTTACCTAAGAGTCATTGTTGTTTAGTGTGGTGGCGGCTCTATTCACACTAATGATGCCTATGCTAGCAGTTTATTACAGCAGATCTCTAGAGAATCATTACCTTCTTGATTTTATAGAATAAGTTTGTTACAAGATATTTTATCAGATGAATTTGTTATAAGATAAGAAATTTTATAAGATATAAGAATTTTTTGTCTTTTGTTTATATTCATAAACTGATACAGCACATTTAACTGCATCACAAACACCCTAATTTCCAACATACCAAACATTAAAATGTGAAGTTCAACCTCTGTTTCCCTTGATATTGAGTTATATTTAGGGCTTTTTTGTTTCACCGAAAATAAAGTTTAGGTTGTTGGGGTAAATGAAAGTTCAGATAATTTTTTTTTTTTTCTTTCATTGTTTGCTTCTGGAACTTAAAACCTCCTAGTTCAGTAATTGATTGTTTGGCAAAAAAAAAAAAGAAAAAAAAGAATAGTATAAAAACTAAAATTCTTCCTCTGTACTTGACTTAGGCCTGGATAGAACAAAGACATTTATGATATTTTGACTAGTTTGGTTTGAATTTCAATAGAAACTAAAGTTACAGTAAACCAAACAACAAAATCAGACATTTACGATCGAAAACCACTTCATTCTTTTTCACTTTCGGTTAAACAAACACACTCTAGTGAAGATGGGCAGGAAATGAGAAGGAAAAATGTAACTTGGGAAACTTTAGTTATTCCAATCAGTAGGCAAAGTGCGGCACTTGCAAGATCATAAATGTGTTCTAATCACCAAAAGCAGAGAATGCAACTAAGATATTATCATACATCATTTGAGTTAAGAAATATTAGATCAGCAAGAACACCTTCTGCACATTCAGAAATTCAAATAGTCAAAAAACTGAAATGAACTTCACTTACAACAAAAGCCATAACCATTGAGAAAGATAATCTCCAATTATTACAAATAGAAGCTGAAAATTCTCCAAATGTATCTCACAACCCAGCAAATATATCACACAGAAAACATACGGCGACCACTCGGCACGAAGAGAAATATAGATTCTATGATACCGCAAGCCGCACTCCTCGCCCTTAGTAATATTCTGAAAATAAACTTAGAAAAGAGCACAATCATAACATTAGTCGCGTCTCATGGAACTCAATATCACCTGCAATATTGACAAATTTCAGACATCACGCCGTTGATTGGTGGGGTTCATCACCTCTGCCATCTTCTCTCTGGAAGAAACAAATAAAGATTTTAAACAAAGTGCTAAATGACAATATTCTCCACAGTTTGAAAAAAAAAAAAAAAAAAAATCACAAATAATTCACCAATTTTCAGTTGTCAAAATATTTTTCTTTATCATTCACTAATACAAAAATATCGTCTAAAATTCATACCGCAACATGGATTACTTTACATATCTGATCGATTACTCGCCACCAAATGAATTTTCCCTTCTGTCTTTTGCCTTTTGTTATCGTAAATTTGATGAAAGATAAAATTATACTTCTATATATTTTCAGTGCTGCATATTCGTATTTTATTGACTAAAAACTACTTCAAAGCTTTCTCCATAATTTTTCAACTTTTGGCTGTTGTCGAACTTTTCAACTTATGCAGAACTTCTGACTATGATTGTAAGGAAGCGAGATAAAAAATTTAAAAAAACATTGTGTTCGCATCATTGTTCTACAGGCTTTCATAATTCTCTCTCGTAAAGCGCATGGTTTTGAAAAGCCAAAAAATGGTGATTTAAGGACAAGAAGCTCAGCTAGAATGCTTTCGGAAACTGTGGCAGTAGTAGGGGTGCTGCTTCTAGTACTGCTAAATATGAACAGCTGCCGTGCATACTCCAGAAGCACGTCCCCTTAGCAGCACAAGATTCCTGCAATCCTCTCTGCTCAACGATCTCAAGGTGGATCTGATAATAAAAAAATAACAGTTCTTTGTGCTTCCTAAGTCACCTCTAACTACCAATTCTGTATGCGGCTACAATATCTGATGTTTAAGGATGTACTCCTAGGGGACAATTAACAAAGGCTACTATATCTGATGTTTAAGGATGTACTCATCGAGGACAACTAACAAACTCCATCGCTACTTGGTGAATTTGTTTAGAAGAATGACATTTCACTAAAAATATTTTGTCCAACAACAGCAGAATATTTTATACCCAAAAAATAAAAACCAAAAAAAAAAAGTAGCATCTGCATGCTATCAACAAAGCTTCATAAGAGAAGCGAACTAGCAAGACTATGCATGCTAAGTAAATCAAATATTACCGGCCATCACTCAGTTAATAGATATTCTTCCAAATTCCCGTCAGATAAAAACTAAGAAGGTACTATACTACTATTGATGAAAATGAAAAATCCAGAGTTTTCTATAGCAGAAATATAAAAGATAATGAAGTAGCATCTGCGTGCTATCCATGCATAAAGGTCTGGGATTTACCAGTAGAACTATGAGGAGAATGGGTGCCGTTGACTTTCACATTCTGTTGCGCTTGAGATGTCGATCTCTGCATGCGCGGCGACGAACTCTGCTTCCCATCTCCAACTGGGAAGGAATTTCTTTTCTTCCTTTGGTCATCTGGAACATCCGGACTTAATTTTGGAGAAACATTCAAGAGCTTAGCTTTCGCAGATTCTGTGGCTTGCATATAACTCGGTAGGGGATTGCTATTACTGATCCGAGCCTCATGATCGGCATGATCAGGTTTTGCCGTCACCACCAAGTTGCGTCTCTTTGTATTCTTCGGGTCTTTTACCAAGCTTTCTGTGCTGCTTCTTCCACCTAAGTCACTGTTCACACTAGATATCGGTTTCTTGCTTACTGCATGAGAACGCTGCTTCCGACTCGTTATATCATTATCCCTTTTGCTCTTTTTGGCATTTACGGATGTCTGACTTGACGGGGTATCGTGCAACTCTGTGACAGTAGTAGAGCTTCTTGGAGTTCCTTGTGGTGATCTTTCCATTTTATCCTGTAATTCTAGAGTGGTTTCGACAGCAGATTGTTGTTCACCATGCATTGAGTCAACAGCAGTAGCTGCATTAGGTAAATTTTCATCACCTTCCTCCGACTTTTGCAGCTTATCGACTTCAAAATCAGAGTTCTTTGTCACATCATGCATGTTTACATAACTAATATTATTATCAGCACCACCATTGGCGTCGTAGTTATGTTTCTCCAAAGCTCCAATTTCAAGGACAATCTCCCCGCCTTCAGTCTCGGACCTATCAGGTGAGTCAAGCGTCGAGGAGATGGAAATTTCTGTGCCACATTCCGAAGCAGCGCTCTGAACTCTTGGATGATGCGGCACCGAGTTCTCTGATAAGCTTATGTCACAGTTTGTACTTGTTGAAGAATCCACGTGTGAGTTAAAGCTACTTAGTTTTGCTTTACTCACATTATCCTGATAACTAGAACCAAGCGACTTCTTGGCAGTATTATTCGTGCTCAGCTCTTCAAATTTTAGCTGCGCAGCAGCAAATGCCGGATTAGAAGATTTTTTATTGAGGAATTTCTTTCCTGCAGTCTCAAGCGGTTCATAAGAAGCCACTTTATCGGCATGCTTCAGGCCATCGCCATAAGTTTCAGACTTGTCATCCGTCTCTAAATACTTTTGGCCTGATAAAGAAGTGATCGTATTTTCTGAAGCATTTTCAATGTTAGAATGACTCACCTGCATGATACCAACAGCAGCAACCTCATTCTCGAGCAACTTTGTTTCCTTCTCATCCTTCTCAAAACAACTAGAGCAATTATCTTGAGTATTGATAGGAACATGAAACTCAAAAGCACCAGAGCTTATGTTTGTTGACATAACTTCAATTTCGGATGGAAAAATTGACTCATTAGGAGTTATATTTGAATTAGACGACAAAATAACATTTCCAAATTCGAGCCCATGTAGCGCTTTGTCATTGGCCGGTTCAGTGCTTTCTCCTTGTCCCTGATAACCTTCACTAAGAACTTCCTTCTCCCATTCACTAACATTTGACGATGAAACAGACATCCACCTCACCAACCATTTCCATGCCGAATCAGACTTTGAAGGATTGCACTTTGTGTGAATTGTTTTTGTCCTCGGCATAGTTTTCATGATCTGTGAATGGCAGACATGTAAGTTTACAGGAATGTAGAATAAAGGGAAAAGAAACAATAATTATAGCGTAGCGAAGCATCAATTTATTATACCTGACAAGCGAATGCATTCAAAAGCAATTTCTCAGTTGAAGAATATGTTTTCTTTGGTTCCACATAACAATTTCCTTTCACCTGAGAACAAAATAAAAAAAACAAAACATGAATATTCAATCAACATACGCATCAATCAAAACAAGGTTACAAGCAATCAAAATGCAGATCAACAAGGAGGTAAAATTCGTTCTTGCAATAGTTGATTGATGAGGAAATTCACCTCTACCAGATGACACAAAGAACCATTAAAATGGTTGCAAGAAATATATGAATCTTTTTATTAAGGACAGGATGGATCATAGCATTGTTTCATTTGAAGACAGGTGCAGACTGGCGAAAGAAACATGATAAGTCCAACAACCTCTCACTGCTGATCAGATGCAACCCGGGAAGAACTGCTAACAAAACAAAGCTAGTATAAAGCAAGAAAGAAGCTGATGTAAGGGAGTTTTATCCACCTCAAGTCTTGTGGATAACCAACTATTTCAAGAAACAGCCATCTAAAACTGAGTTACCGACTATTTTCAGAAGCTGTCGTGTAAGGCCTTCTTCGGCATTGCATATGTTTTTGTATTTTGCTTTTCAACAAGGTATATATGATTGAAATTGCCTATAGATGACGGATTGTTTGCAAATTCAAAATCAATAGATTCAGGAAACAGGTTCGGGAAACAAACAGTAGTTTGGCAGTAAATTTCTTCTTTGCATCTTTGCTAATTTAGGAAGGATGAGTTTGCAAATTAATCAACAATAATAAGAAAAGAGAAGTGCGTCCATAGGCACCTTTCAATCGCATAGAGAAAAAAAATATCATGGGCTGCATTCTTTTTCTACTTCTGTCATTGTCAGTTCGTCTGCAAGTCATTGTTGCTTCTAAGCAGAATAATACTATTACTGTATTATCAGTTTTTCTTTCAAAATGAAAGCAATATTTGATGCAAGTCATGCGACTATTTCGACAGGCAATATGAAACAACAAAGGCATCTTAAGAAAAGCATAAACATAAAAAAGACAGAAAATGCTAAATACGCTTAAAGGGAAAAAGAAGCTGCTATAGTATCATATTTGTATGACTTATTTTTTTCTTCAGAAAGTATTGATGGAGTACTTTACAGCAAAGAGGCTAAACATTTCTCCTATATTAATTTAATAAGAGAAATCGCAGCTGAAATACCTGTGGACCTGACTTTTCAACTAATTGGCGTGCCTGACGAGCCCGAACAAGTGCTTGCATTTTAATAATTGCAAAAGCACAACGTAATGTTTCAGCAGCCTCTCTCCTGACTAAGTGTCCACGCACAGCAGCTTGCATCTTCACAAGACTTTTAAGTTTTCTCAGTTCTTTCCTAGCCTAATCATTAGGTTTTGAACAAACGAAAGTCAAACACGAAGCAACGGAAATGTAACCAAAAAAGCAAATGAACTCTTGAGTTCTAAAAAAATACCAAGTATCCCCTGACGGCAGCCTGAATGAAAATTGCAGCGGGCTCGGGATTGCTTTGATCGACGGGAGTGCTACTCCCATCAGTACTAAGCAAATTAGTTTCTTCAGTATTTACTTCCGCATTGGATAATACTGTATCATCTTTTGGCTTCTCTTCTTCAGTAATCTTTTCTGCAACCGAAGAACGTTCAAGTGAATAAGAGGGGTTGGTTGCGACATCTGTGTTTTCCTTGTCACCAGTAAAAGGGGTGGTATCCGAGATCACACTGTTGCTTAACACTCGGTGCCTGGTCGATCTCTTGCGGAAGCTCCACCTTCGTTTGTCTGATATCACCTTGCCCTGAAAAAGGAAATAGGATGGATACAAATTTAAAATGCTAAGATGAGTGGGGAACCGCAATTTAATCAGATAGCCATATGATTAAGGAAGACAAAAGAATCGCGCTTAACATGCTCTACTGCAAAATTTAAAGAGTTTCACTTAAAAGTGCATCTTTAAATTGGCATACATATGCTTATAAAACTCCAGCTAAAAGCTCAGATTACTCCACAAAACAGACTCTACCAGCTCAAATGCACTAATTTTGGATCAACCAATTATCTAATAATTTTTCTCAAATCTTGCTCTAAATCATTATGCTCAAATTCCTTGTCCGATCCGGCGAAATCTAACTGATCTCCTCCATCTAATCCAGCATGTTTTACACAATTCATATATTGGCATATCCAGATCTGAGCTTATAAAACTGAATTTTTTTTAAAAAAAAATTATTGTTGAAGCAGAGATCCACAAAATGCAAAAACCATGACTTCTCTTCAGCAAACTCTAAGAGAAAATCAACCAAATAAATTTTAAAAAAAAAATCACCCAAAATCAAACCAACACCAAATTCACAAATTGTGCTTGTGC
Organism: Tillandsia fasciculata; assembly: GCA_029168755.2. Lineage (NCBI taxonomy): Eukaryota > Viridiplantae > Streptophyta > Magnoliopsida > Poales > Bromeliaceae > Tillandsia > Tillandsia fasciculata. The sequence continues at coordinate 4,086,883 of CM054945.1, forward strand.
TCCCTAATAATATAGCACATTAAAACCAATTGCCATCATAAAAAAAAAAAAAAAAAAAAAAAAAAAAAAATTAACATTAAGAAAAGCAGAAGGATCTTTTGCATCCACATTGTTAAGACCTAGTTTCATGGATCTGTGAGAGTTTAAACCCCCCCCAAAAAAAAGCAAAAAAAAAACTCCAACTCCCACTCTCTCTCTCTCTCTCTCTCTCAATAATTCTTTTGGATTTCACATCACGAAGCAACAATTGATTAAAGAAGAAGAAGAAGAAGAAGAAGAAGAAGAAGGAAGAGCACCTCGTCGACGTCGACATCGTCGGCGATGGTGGCGTCGGCGGTGGTGGCGGAGGCGGAGGAATCGGCGGCGGCGCCGCCGCGGGTGCAGACGAGGAGCTTCAAGCAGGAGTTGTTCAACTTCCCCATCTCTACTCTCCTCCCTCTCTCCTCTTCTCGTCTCTTCTCTTCTCTCTTCGTCTTTTTGGCTCTCTCTCTCTCCTCTAATTTTTGAGCTCACACTAATTATTAGTCCTTTTATTCCAGCTCAACATCTCTCTCTCTCTCTCTCTCTCTCTCTCTCTCTCTCTATATATGCCCGGGCATTTGTTTTTATTTTTTTAAGTTTGAATATTTTTTTCAAAAAGATTAATTGCACCATGCTCCCCAATCTTTACACTATTTTTTTTTGAGTTCCAAACCTTTTATTTTGATAAAATCGTATAAAAACTTGCCTAAATTGGAGCATGCTATTCATATCCATACAAAAGTGTGTATATATCTTATACACTCCGTCGATTCACATTTTTCTTTTTTTAGTAATAATACAGATGCACTCTAAAGTGAGATGCAAATCTTACGCGCACCCACTTTATTTAAGAACCGTTAATTTTTTTATTTATCACATTAATTTTTTTTTTATTAAAATTTTTGTAGATTTTATGATGGAAGGGATAAGATTTACATTCTTTTTTGAATGTATAAGTAAAATTTTTCTATTTTTTTTAAAAAAAAAACTTTTTGTACAAAAGAGGTGTACATTTTATACCTCATTCATTCAGGAGTGAGGTAAATTTTACTGGTCACATCGAAGTGACCAGTGAAGAATACCCTACCATTCGATAGTGGGACGTGCATCGTTCAATCCTTTTGAAGTTGTATGAGTAGCATTATTTTTTTTAACAAAAATTCTTACTTGTACACCTCTTGTGGGATGTACATCCCACACCCCACCCATCCAATAGGTGGGGTGTGGTGAGAGATCACTTGAACTGACCCCTAAAAAACACCCAACTCTTAGATGAGTAAATATAAAATGTACACTTCTTTCAGGGTGCATTTATAGTATTGCTCTTTTTAAAAAGGTTAATTGCACCATGGTCCCAACCTTTACATTTTTTTTTTTTAGTTTCAAACCTTTTTATTTTTAGTAAAATTGAACAGAACTTATCTACAATGGAGCAATATTACTCATGCATACAAATTAAAGTGTGCATATATCTTTATACCTCATCCATTAGAAGGAGAGGTGGTTTAAAAACACTTATACATCCCTATTAGAATGTATAAGTAGTATTTACTCCTAACTTTTTAAAATTTTAATTTTACTATCTAACTTTTTAATTTGTTTGATTTAAGATCGTCAACGACACTATGACTTCAAAGTTTGAATTCGGCATTTTTCTTAACAGGTTTAGTTTGTATACTTCATATAATTATCATAACTATAAATTTATTAAATTAAATAATTAGTTTAAATTTTAAAGTAAAAGTATCGCTGACTGACTCAAATCAAACAAATTGCAAGGTTGGATAGTTGAAAGTAAAAGTATCGTTGACTGACTCAAATCAAACAAATTGCAAGGTTGGATAGTTGAATTAAAATTTTAGTGATCGTTTGGTTGGAAATAGTTATAAATATAGTATAATTAGAAATACATGTAGTTAAAAATATAGCATTTATAATTACACATAGTTTGTTTGGTTCTATAAAAATGCAATGGTTGCAGTTGTATTTATTCTGTTTGGTAATGTGAAACTAATATTTGTATTTATAAATCTTATAATCTTCTCAGATAGAGTGGTGAGATTACATCCACTATATATAAAATAATTATATAATTTTATTAATTATTTAAATTTGATATCTATAAATAAATAAGTGGATATATAAAATATATTTATATATTTTAATAAAATTTCAACTTATCAATTAGTATAATTTAAAATTTTGAATCTATTTAATTTTAATATATAAAGCAAACTTAAAAAATTTATTATGATTCACTCATTTTTTTTTATCAAATTTAATAATTATAATTAATTAAAACTTGTTAAGTTAACATATATATATATATATATATATATATATATATATATATATATATATATATATATATATATATATATATATATATATATATAATCACATTCTATAAAAATTTCAGAATAAAATTATTTTTTATATTTTAAATAAAATTAATTTAAAAAAATTAAATGTTTTTACACAAAGTTTATATTGCCTAAAAACTTTTATTAGATTTATTTATTTGCAAGTATTTTTATTTATATATTTACAAGTGTGTGTGTGTGTGAGAGAGAGTTGGAATGCCATCGGTAGGAAACAGTTCCGTTGCCATTCATTTACTTTTGATGATGGAGCTTTCAAAACGACGATTAGCATTATTAAATATGATCCAAAATATTTAAACTATCTAAAGGTAAATTTCATATCTTTTTTATATTCTTTTCTTATCCATCAAGTGTACAAAAAAATAAATGATTGAAAATAAATTTCTTTCAAAAAGTGATGATAAGAGTTTTATAATCAAGATCGAGAGTATAGATCTTGTTTTAAATAGTTTAAAATATTTGTAACCAAAATTTAATTAATTTAGATTTCTTTACACTATTAAATGAGCAAAAGACTCATATATACCATTATAATTATAAATTTTACAACCTTTTGATCATTAGGTCAATGATGTTGAAAAGATTTAAAATTTGATTTCTAAATACTTCCAATGGTCTAGATCATGTTTAATGATGTCGATCGTCGATTTGGAAGCTCTATCATCAAAAATAAATGAGTGGCAACGAAGTCCGTTTACTACTGATACAGCTCAACTATATATATATATATATATATATATATATATATAGAGAGATAGAGAGAGAGAGATATATAGAGAGAGAGATAGAGAGGGGGGCTGGAATACTATTAATAGTACAAAATTATTGGTGCTATTAAGTTTGTAACCGTTGAATTAAAAGATATGTGATTGAGATGATAGTGGGCCCTTGGGTTTAATGGGTGGTTGGAAAAATAGTAAAATCTAACGGATGAAAATAATTAAAGAGATTGATCTAAGGGTCGAAAACTTGATAGCACCAAATGCTTGGTACTATCGATAGTATAGTAGCCGGACTATATATATATATATATATATATATATATATATATATATATATATATATATATATATATATATATATATATATAAACCTAGGCTACTATACTATTAATAGCACCAAGTCATTGGTTTTACTAGGCTTTTGACCAAAGTGCGGTTAGAATGATAGTGAGCTCCTAGGATTTAATGGGTGGTTGAAAAAATAGTATGATCTAAGGGTTGGAAATGATTAAAGGGGTTAATCTAATGGTGAAAAACTTGGTAGCACCAAATGTTTGGAGTTATCAATAGCATAATAGTCGGACTCTATATATAGGCTACTATGACTATTGGATTCAGAGATGTGCAGTTAGGATGATAGTGGGCCTCTAGGATTTAAGATATGATGTAAACCAATTCAAAACTTTGTATAAATAATTGGATGCAATCGTGGCCGACTGTCTAGATACAAGAATGTCCGAAAAAGAAAAAGCGTTGAAAGCTCAAGGAATCAAGTCTTTGAGCTTTCTCTATTCGGCTTCAATCAAAGCCTGCGAGCTTTGGGTTTCTTTCTTCCGTCGCTTCATTTCAGAATATTTGGCTAGAAGGTCACTAAGCCCATGGCGAAGGGAGACACCAAGGGTCGTTTCCGTCCACAGTTGAGCCATGGTAGCGTCAGTTGCAGCTTGATCGGCGGCGAGATCTTACTTTAAACGGGTGAGGCGGAGCTCCGTTTCGGTGATCTCCTTCTCAATGCCTACTAAGTGTTGTTGGATCTGGGACAACCGGGTCTCGCACTCACTTGTCGGTGTTGTTTGGGCACAGGCCAACTCCCGATGAGCCTCGATCGAATGGAAGTAGGCGTCGACTGGCGCGACTTCCCTAAAAACGATTGTTTGAAGGGAGGCTAGTGAAGATAGCCGAGAAGATAAGGAAAAAATGAAGCACTGTTCTCGCAGAGGGAGAAAAGTATAGTGAGAGAAAGCCATAAGAAAGTCGAGAAGCTCCTCAAGCCGTTGAAGCTTCTCAGAGGTTTGAAAAAGCAGTTGAAGGCCCTCAGAAAAGAGACTAAGGACCTCGCGGAACAGTTGAAGAAGGTCCTTAGTCATGAGGGACGTCGCTCTGGTGCCATCATCCGAAGTGGGGCTAAGGGTGAGAAGCTCCGAGAGAGAGGGTAACAAATCCTCTCTGACCTAGAGAGCTGAACTCGAAGGTCACTCCAAAATAGCCGACGAGTTGGCTCCGAAATCAACCACCGAAAGTTCGGCGGCAATAACAAACGCCGAAGTTCCATCGGCATCTCTCTCTTCTTCTTCGTGTTCTGCCCAATGTCCTTCTCCTTTTTCTCCTTCCTCTCCTTCTTCTTCTTCTTCTTCTTCTTCTTCTTCTCTTTTCTTTCTCATTCTTATTCTTCTTTTTCTTCTGCACCCTCTTCTCCTTCGCCTTCTTTCCCTTTCTCATCCTTTCCTAACTCTGCTTCGTCGACCTGGCGAGCCACTTCTACAGAAGGGCTGGAGGAAACACTCAATTGCTGGCTAGGCACACCTGCCGATGGTGCTGTTGCGGATACCGTCCGAGGCAAGTCGGCGGAATGCCCCAGCCTAGGGGTAGCCTTGGCCGGCATGAGAACAGAAGATTCCCCCGCGGCTAAGTTTCGTTGGCCGCAAGGTAGGGGTGGGTTGCTCGGCCGGACGTTTGGCCGAACAAAGGTGCAACTGTGAAAAAGAAAAAGAGTATAAGTTATTGAATGGCAAAGAAAAGGGAAAAACAGATCAGATACTTGAAGAGGCTCCTCGAGAGGCAAGGCCTCATCCTCGGGCAAGGCAGTTGTCTAAACCTCCACCGGTTCCACGGCAAGCGAAGTCCCCTAATCAGGACGAATCCCGACATCGGCGATTGACTCTTCTCGAGTCGAGCGCAAGGTAGTCGACGATTTCTGAGAGGATCGCCTAACCGGCGGAGAGCCGCGGACCGATCGCTCGGTTGCACGAGGTGGCTGGGAACCATGAACGGGTTAATCGAAATGAAAATAGGATAGACCTCGAGTAAGAGGAGAAGAGCATACCGAAAGAGCTTGAAGTGGAGCAGTGCTCTCCTCGAGGACCAGTCTGAAAGTTGAAGTTAAAGATCCGACTGAAAGAAAATGGAGATCCAATAAGAAGATGTGAGAAGGAATCGGAGTAAAAGTGGCAGTCATACCTTCGGATTTAGACAGTGGGTCGACTTCAAAGTCAAAGCGGTCGACTATGTCGGCAAAGGCAACACTGAATAAGGTGTCGTAGGCGTTATCCCACGACTGCCAGAAGAGTTCGTTGGAAGAGCTGTTAGAAATCACTTCAAACGACACAGGAATAAAGTGTCGTTTCAGGCGATTCCCCGCAACCGTGACCTCATCCACTTCGGCTACACCTTTTATTGGATGCCGAGTGTGGTAGGAATTGCCGGTGAAATAAGAGGTTGGAGCCGGAAGCGCCTGAACTAATCCAAATTGACGGGCTGCAAAATGAGGCAAGTAGACCTCGGTGCTCGGCACCAGCTTTGATCGGCTTTTGAGGCCGATGTGTAGGTCTCGTAGAGCAAGAAACAAGTACCACACCGATGTATGCTCGGTAAGCTCCGTCGACTTTGCCTGGTTGCGGATGTACTCAAACTTCTCCCGAAACTAGGAAGGCCTGTTCTTCCTCGAGGCAAAAGGCGGTTAGCGACTCGTCGGCCGTCTCTCCTCAGTATAAAACACCTGGAGATAGCACGGGAAGTCGAGGGAGTTACTCGAGGAAAATGGCTCGGGACAACTAAAAGATCGACCGAATAAAATGGAGGGTTGAAGGGAGACCGGAAGAAACACAGTGCGACGGAGGAGTGAAGAAAAATAAAACTGAAAGCACAGCTGCAAAAACCACAGGATGTCGCACCCCAAGCCGATCACGAGATGATATTCGTTGCGGGGGGGCGGTTTAATCGCCTCGAGTATCTCTTGGTACATGAAGGTGAGAAAATAAGGCCCGAGAGCGAGTTTTTGGCCATTGGCAAGTGCCACGGCGATTGGCAAGAAATCCCGGTTCATCTTCTGGGACCAGGTGCAGAAGAGGCCAACCAATACCAAAGGAAAGCGATGTGCTCGTCCTTGGAAATCGACTCAGCCCCATGATTGGTGAAGATCTTAGCGAACCTCCTGTACGCGAGGTTCGTCTTCGAGTCCAAACCAGGAGCAAAGACGTCCATGACATCGGCCGTAAAGGCCGAAGAAAGAATGATACCATGAGAACAAAGGCCGATGATGGCGGCCACATCCATCATTGTCGGGGTAAAAGGCCCCCAACGAAAGAAGAAGACATTAGAACACGGTGACCAGAAGCATAAGGCCGACACCAAAGTAGCGTATCGGCCTGATAACTATTACGAGAAAGTTAAATGGCGCAAAAATGTCAATCTCTTTCCACAGATCTCTATAAGCCGCCTGGACCCGGTCTAGCCACCGCACATAAGACACGGAAGCAGTAGGCCAGGTGCGAAGACTCTTCCCAAAAGCTTTGTTGGAAGCCAACATACCGAGAAAAACCTTGTCCACTAACAGCGAGATGCCGGTGGTCGTGAACGGGAAGGTTTCCTCAGAGGGCTTGTTCACAAAGGATGATCCATGGAGAAAACGTAATGGATTCTCCACCGACAGACGAAGGAGCCGAAAATCAACAATGGAATTAGATGACAACGGGGCAGCGCGGGAAGCCATGAAAAAAAAGAAAGAGCCGAAAAAATGGTGAAGAAAGAATACAAGAAAAAGAATACGGTGAAGACGCTCTGGGGTAGGAGATACTTAAACAACGGAGAATGACGTGTGCCCCAAGCATCGTAGAAAAGGAAATGAGGGTTTCGCGAAAAAGTAACCGACGTCCCTCAAAAAGCGCCGGCATTTATGGCTAAATAATCGACCAGCGAATGCGAACCGTCGGATAGATTGATGACATCATATCGGCGAAAGCAACGAGCAGCCGTGCGGACCAAGAAATGAAACCTCAATGAGGGCAGGACTAAAGTGCGATCGGTACAGATCTGATCAAAACGAAAAGGAAAGATCCACCATTAAAGTCAAATCTCTCGATCAAAGAGCGAAGGAATGAAAGGGTCACTTGATGACAAAGTACGGAAAAGAATGATTAGGGATCCTGCGATACACACCGCTCAATAAGTGAAGTTCGGCAATCGCCCGAACGGTCCATCAGGCGATTGCTGAGAAGGCATTATTGAGACCAAAAATATCGCCACTCAAGGAAGCGACACGTGGCGAACACATCGGCTAAGGATACTAGTCGATAGAAGGAATAGCCATGGCCGAAGCCATGGTAGAGAAATCCTCAGGAAACACCCAAAGGAAATAGACCCACTAGAGCTGAAGGCGAACCAACAGACCGCCTCAGTCGAATGACAAAAGAGGCGAGGCAAAGTTCAACTTTTGGCTGCTTAGGCCGAAAAAAGAAAGACCCTGGAAAAAAAGGGTACAAAATATGGGCGCGAATCTCGTAACTGACTCCGAAATAGCAAGCAGCGTCCAGCATCGGAAGGCGTCGAAGATCACGCTTCGGCATACCAATTTGGGGATGAACGCGGATGGAAAAGGGCTACTATCCAACTAAGGAGAATCGACTCAAAAGGAAATAGTTGAGAAATAAACGGTGATTCCCCTTATGTTACACTGATTACCCAAATCGGCGATTATATGCCTGGTTTGAATAAGTATAAATAATTGAACCATCGCAAAAAAAAGGGATCCTGCAATCTCGTAAGCCAGTGACCACATATGCTTTTCAATACCTTTCATGCCTGCATCTGCTGCTTTTCTAGCTAACTTTTCATATTCGCATCTATTGCTTTCCTTACAGCTTTTCTAGGAGTAATTCTATTTATAATTGTTACTTTGTAACCCTTCCTCGAGCAATACAATTTTCAAATTGGCTATTCAGGCTGTGTTAATCTTTGTCTCCAAATTTTCAATTCGGCTCCTCTAGGCCGAACTCTGTCGAGAGTTTGATTGAGAAGAACCAAATCGAGCGGATTCCTCATCGGCTTAATCGCTTGATACTTTGGCACGTGATGCATTACACATAGAGGGTTAACTAGGATGCCGATTGCGAACCGCACCCGGTCAACGATCAGCGGATCAATTCGACCCCAACAATAATATTTAATAATCAAAATCCTGTTTGGATGTAAAAATTTTTTTTCTTTTTTGCTTTTCTCTTTGCGATATTTAAGAAACATATAGTATTAGAAAGATAACGGCCACGATCAATATCAAATTAAGTCAATTTTCTAAATAAAAAAAATCATCTTTGTTGGAATTGGATTGTACCAGAATGAGAACTGAAATGATGAAATCTTTCAATGTTTTTGTTCGAACAGTAATCAGAATTGGAATGGTTTATTCTTATTATTATTGTTTAATAAAAAAAATTATAATAGTTTGAACAACTTTAGGATCACAATTTGAACATATATTAAATTTGATTTCAAATTTGTATTCAAATTTGAATTCAAAAATAGATATGGAATTCACGATTCAGATTCGTATTTAAGTTGAAATTCAAAAGAAAAATTAAATTCAAACAACAAACTTGAACTAAAATTAACTCTTGACCACAAAATAAAATTTTAATTAAAATTTAGATTTACTATTTAAATTATAGTCAATATTTGAATCCAAATTTCGGCTCATAATTAGAACTTAAAATTCAAATTAAATTTGGATTTAACAATTCAAATTCAAAAAATACTTCCAATTTAAGTTCAAGTCAAAATTTTAAAATAGAACTACTAATAAAAAAATCAAACTTTTATTTGAACTTAAGAAATTAAAACTCAAATTAAAATTGCAACTATAATATAATTTGAATTCAAAGTTTTAAATCTGTATTTGAACTTAAATAATTGGAAGCAGAAAAAGGAATTCTTTTGTCAAACTTAGAAATCAAATTAAGTTGATTCCACCTCCATAATAAGAGTCAAGTTGGATAAATTTGATTTCCTCTAAAATGAGGATAATAATATGAATTTCTCAAAACAAACACAGGGAGTTAATGATTTCAAATTTCTATTCCATGTTCAAATTTTTTAAACCAAATATGCCCTAAATTATGAATGTCAAATATTTTTCAAGTAGTAAAAATTAAAGTCATTGGTTTCAATCATTGGGTAGCTTACTCTGATAAGGCTTAAAAGTTGAAGCATAAATATATTATTTTTCTTGAATATGTATGTAATTTTTTTGACAAAATAAGATAGCTGAATAACAAAATAAGGAACTATGCTTCTGATACATTTCAAAGTGAAATGTATATTTTACATCTTCACATTTAAAGACTATAATTTTATTATTTGTCACATTGATTTATTTATTTTTTTACTAAAATTTATTTCAGATTTTATGAACTCTACGATAGGGTGTAATATCTATGCTTCTTTTGGAGTGTACAAATAGTATTTGTCTCTCGTTAATGGAAAAATATGGAGTGAGAACAACCACATCTTAGGTCCAATTCGTCATCACGCGTCACTTTTAACTTTATTCAACATTATAATAATATTTTTCTCTCGAATTTAAAATTTTGTTTTTAATTTTAGTATTAAAAAATACTTAATAAATTATTAAATAGAAAAAAAAAATTAACACATAACAGCGAGTCCAAGGCTTACCAAGAGGCGTTATTGGTAAAGATGTTCGTGGACCAATATACTATATTCGTATCCTAAAAAGATTGAGTAGGAAAAAAAAATATAAATCTTATCTATTTAACTTCGGATCAAGTCTAGGTCTGAGTATTTAAATTACTAATATATCCATCGAGTCTATTTGAGCGGGTCTAGATAGTAATTATCTGTATACTATTTAATTAAGACCAGGTACGAATCGGATCTAGATCGAATACGAATACCCGCATGTATATATTTTTTTATATATTTTATTAAATAGTTTAACTTTCATTCTAATGCGTTACATCAAGTCCAATAAAATTTATTCAAAAAAATATATATATTTCAATATAAGTAAGACACGTTACTTTTTACGAGCACAAGAGTCGTAGAAAAACTATTATACTCTATTACTATCGGATATTTCACCTGATCTAGATTCGGGTCCGGCTCCGAAGTTGAAAACTATTTCGGACCCTGCCCATTAAAAAGTCAGATTCTAGTCAGGTTCAAGTCGGGTACGGATATTCGAATCTATATATGAAACTTTAATATATAAATTTTTTTATTTATATATTATTTAATTTTTATCGAATCCGGTTCGGATATGGATCAAGTTCAGATAGGATCCGGATCGAATACAAAATAACAGATATTTTGGAAAGCTTTAGGCCCAATTTGGATATATAGTTACAAAATTTCATTGAGGTTTTATTATGTGGTTTTGGTGGAATGAAATACGAAATTCTATCACTATAAAAAATTTTACAGCTTTATTTTTAAGTTGTTCGAATATGATACAATTTCACAGCTTTATTTTTAAGTTGTTTAGATACATATGATACAATTTCACTGAATTTCTAACAAATAAAACTATAAAATTATAGATTTTAAATTTAAACTTTAAAATTTACATTCTAAAAATAAAATTTCAAAATTTTAATTTAAAATTTAAAATTTAAAATTTTAATATTTGGTAATTTAAAATTTAAAATTTGTAGTTTGAAATTTGAAAAATAAAATTTAAATCTGAAATCTGAAATTTGAAAAAAAAATAAAAAATAAAAAATTTAAAATAAAAATAAAAATTTAAAATTGAAATTTTGAAATTTGAAGTTTAAAATTTGAAATTTGGAGTTTGAAATTTGAAACTTTAAATTGAATTTAAAAATTAAAAATTGAAATTTAATTTGAAATTTAAATTATAAATTTTAAAATTTGAAATTTAAATTTTAAAGTTTAAATTTTAAATTTTAAATTTAAATTAAAAAAAATTAAATTTAATATTTTAAATTTAAAACTTGAAATTTGAATTTAAAATTTAAAATTTAAAATTATAAACCTAAAATCTAAAATATAAAATTAAAAATTTGAATTTTAAAATTTAAAATTCAAAGTTAAAGTTTAAACTTAAAAATTTTGATATTCAAAATTTACAATTTAAAATATAATAATTAATATTTAAATTTAAAATATATATATCTAAAATTTAAAATTTAAAATTAAAAAATTTAATAATAAAAAATTAAAAAATTAAAAAAATTTTATTAAAATTCAAAATTTGACACGAGGAAGAGTAGGGTGGAGTTTCAAAATGCTGAAATGTTTTTTCTGAGGTTGGAATGAATTATCATTTTACTTTATTTTTTTTTAAAGTATAGTATAATTATACTCCAAATATTTGTATGTTTTTACTTTATTTTTTTTTAAAGTATAGTATAATTATACTCCAAATATTTGTATGTTTTTTTTATCTTCCAAATATTTTATAATATTTTTTTTAATCAGTATAATAATATAATTTAACTAAGCTACCGCTCGTAGGTATCCAAACAAAGCTATATTAGTTGAAATTTTATAACTCTGATTTAAGAAAATGTCGGAATTGAAAATGTTGCGATTAAATCGGATTGAATCGTCGGTTGTGGCGTCCGGCATTTATCCGCACCAACCGTTTTTTTGTTCGTTTCTTTCTTTCCCCATGCCTTTTACTGTAGAGAAGACATCAATTTGAGTTTGTTACTGTCCGGCTTCTGATCGACCGGACAAATTATTATCTGCACCCCGGGTTTATACGATATTTCATTCATTGCTCCAACAAAACTTTATGATAGAGATTTTAAAATTTAAATATAACATATTATATATATATATAAAGGGATGCTAGGTGTACACCCCATAAGGAATGTACATTCTACACCCCACCCCATCCTGTGGTGGGGCTTTTTTCACTGGTCACATCGAGTGACCAGTGGAATTCATCCCACCCCAGGATGGGGTGGGGTGTAAGATGTACACCTCTCATGGGGTGTACACTTATATTTATCCATATATATATATATATATATATATATATATATATATATATAGAGAGAGAGAGAGAGAGAGAGAGAGAGAGAGAGAGTCCGGCTAGAATACTATCGATAGCACCAAGTAATTGGTGCTATTAAGTTTTCTGTCGTTGGATGAAAAGATATGCGGTTGGGATTATAGTGGTCTCCTAAGATTTTTACTATTCAACCAACCACCTAGTAAACCCTAGGGGACCACTATCATCTTAACCACATATTTTTTAATCCAATGACTAAAAACTTGATAGCACCAATGACTTGGTGCTATCGATAATATTCTAGCATATATATATATATATATATATATATATATATATATAAAATTAAATTATTATATTATTAATAGTATCAAGTCATTAGTGTTATTAGGTTTTCAATTTTTGATTGAACAAATAAGCGGTTAGGATGACAGTGGTCACTTACCATTTAGTGGGTGATTGGCTGAACAGTGTGATTCAAGAGTTGGAAATGATCAAAATGATTGATCTAATAATTACGAAAAATTTAATTGCACCAAGTGCTTGATGCCGTCGATAGTATAATAGCCGGATTATATATATATAATTGAGCTCATATGCTTTTAAAAGCGCCAAGTCATTAGTGTTTGTTAATTTTCGACACTTGGATAAAGAAAAATGTGATTAGGATGATAATGATTTTCTAGAATTTAGTGTATGATGAGAGAAATAGCATGATCTAAGTAGTCAAATTGATTAAAGGGATAGATCTAACGATTGAAAACTTATAAATACCAATTGTTTGGTGATTTTAAAAGCACAATAACCGAGCGCGCACACACACACACACACACACACTCTCTCTCTCTCTCTCTCTCTCTCTCTCTCTCTCTCTCTCTCTCTCTCTCTATATATATATATATATATATATATATATATATATATATATATATATATATATATATATATATATATATATATATATATATATAGGTCCTATGTTTTTAAAAGTATTAAGTCTTTTCCTCATTTAACGGTGTAAGAAAATCTACATTAATTAAATTTTAGTCAGAAAATTTTTTAAACTATTTAAAATAAGATTTATTCTTTTGATCTTGATTATAAGACTCCTATTATCACTTTTGAAATATTTATTTTCAGCCGCTCATTTTTGTACCCACTTGATGGACAAAAAAAATATATCAAAAAAATATATAATTTATATTTTTAATAATTTAAATAGTTTAGATCATATTTAACGATGTCGATCATCATTTTGGAAGCTTTAAAATCGCAAAAAATAGGTGGAAATGAAGTCCGTTTGCTATCGATAGTATTCTAGCATATATATATATATATATATATATATATATATATATATATATATATATATATAGACCTAGGCTACTATATTATTAATAACATCGAGTCATTGGTTCTATTAGGCTTTTGACCATTAGATTAAGAGATGTGTGGTTGAGATGATAGTAGCCCCCTAGAGTTTAATAGGTAGTTGAGAAAATAGTATGATCTAACAGGTGTAAATGATCAAAGGGATAGATTTAATGGTAGAAAACTTAATAGCACCAAATACTTGGTGCTATCAATAGCATATATAGTAGTCGGACTCTCTGTCTCTCTCTTTCTCTGTCTCTCTCTCTCTTTATATATATATATATATATATATATATATATATATATATATATATATATATATATATATATATATATATATATATATATATATATATAGTCCGGCTATTATGTTTGTACAAGTACCAAGCAATTGGTGCTTGTAAGTTTTCTACCGTTAGATCTACCCTTATTATGACTAATTTCATCTTTTAGATCATTCTATACCACAAATCGCTCACTTAATCCAAGAGGCCCACTATTATCCTAACCACACATCTTTTCATCCAAGGGCTAAAACCCTACAAGCACCAATGACTTATACTTTTAAAAGTATAATAGCTCAATTATATATATAGCGAGACTGGTGCTTTTATAAGTACAAAGCCCTCAATATTTATAAGTCGTTTTCGATGTTGGGACTTCCGAATCGACAATCGACTTGGTTAGACTTGATTTAGAGGAAATAACTAGAAAATATATTTTGTGATTTTTTAATATAATTTGCCTAGTAATCGAAAGGACTCAAAATCAACGGTTGAAAATAAAAATCTCAAAAAATGTGATGATATAATACTAAAATTTTAGATCAAAAATATTGATCTTATTTTATATAGTATAAAAGAATATTTATTAAAATTTTACGTGATTTGGATATTTCTACACCGTTAAATTTGTAAACGGCTCACCAGAACCGTTAAAATAGTTGATGTTGAGCCTCTTTGATCACTCGGCAAATGATATAAAAATATCACGAAATTTATTTTTTTAGGCCTTTTAAATGCTCTACATTAAATCTAATGAAGCCGGATTGTCTATTTAACAGTCCCAATTTTGAAAAAAACTTGGAAGTACGGAAGCTTTTGTGATTCTAAATATATATATATATATATATATATATATATATATATATATATATATATATTCTGGCTACTATATTTGTACAAGTACCAAGCAATTGATGCTTGTAAGTTTTCTACAGTTAGATCTATCATTTTGATTAATTTCATCCCTTAAATTATTTTATTCCACCAACAACTTACTTAATCCAAGGGGTCCACTAACATTCTAACCACACATCTTTTCATCAAATGAGTAAAAACCTACAAACACCAATAACTTGATACTTTTAAAAGAGAGCTCAATTATATATATATATATATATATATATATATATATATATATATATATATATATATATATATATAGTTGAGCTAGAATGCTATTATTAGCAAATGGGCTCTGTTGTCTCTGATTTGTTTTCAGTGTTGGAACTTCCAAATCGATGACTGTTGAACATAATTTAGGCCACTGAATATATCTAAAAATTAAATTTCAAATTTTTTTGATATTATTAACCTAATAATCAAAAGGTTGTAAAATTTATAATTTTAATATTAAATATGAGTCTCCTCTCATTTTGATTTTGTTTGGGGGATAAGGAGGATATCACCTTTATCCCTCTCTTAACCTGGTACAAACGCCCCCTAGGGGACCATTATCCTAACCGCACATTACTTAATCGAAGGGCTAAAAAATTAGTACCACTAATGATTTGGTGCTTATATATATAGTTCGCCTATTATACTATGAATAACACAAAATATTTGATGTTATCAAAATTTTCACCGTTACATCTATTTTTTTAATTAATTTTATCTTTTAGATCTTACTATTTCATCAACCACTCATTAAATTCTAAGAAAAAATTTCATTATTCTAACCGCATATTTCTTCATTAAAGACCAAAAACCTAATGACCTAATGACATGATACTACTAATAGTATAGTGGTGTATATATATATATATATATATATATATATATATATATATATATATATATGTCCGGCTACTATACTACTATCAAATTTTCTACCCTTAGATCAACCACTTTGATCATTTTAACCCGTTAGATTTTACTATTTTCCCAACAACTTATTAAACCAAACAGGCCCACTATCATCTCAACCACATATATTTTAATACAAGGATTAAAAATTTAATAGTACCAATGACTTGGTACTATTAATAGTATTCCAACCTAACTCTCTCTCTCTCTCTCTCTCTCTCTCTATATATATATATATATATATATATATATATAGAGAGAGAGAGAAGAGAGAGAGAGAGAGAGAGAGAGAGTCCGGCTGGAATACTATTGATAGCATCAAACAATTGGTGCTATCAAGTTTCCAGTTCTTGGATGAAAGGATGTGCGCTTGAAATTATAGTGGTCCCCTAAAATTTTAGAATTTTTACTATTCAACCAACCACCCACTAAACATTAGGAGACCACTATCATCCCAACCGTACATCCCTTAATTTAATGGCTAAAAAATTGGTAGCACCAATGACTTCATGCTATCGATATTATTTCAGCATAGTTATATATATATATATATATATATATATATATATATATATATATATATATATATATATATATATATATATAGTAATGCTCCTATACTATTGATAATATTAGAGCTTTATTATTTTTTTTTTTTTAGAGAAAGGTAGCATGCTACACGTTTCGTTTATTTTTGAAATAAACTTAATTAGAAATGTGAAGCAACCAGGCTTCGAACTTGGAAATCAAACACAAGCCCTTTGCCACTTGCACCAGGCACGGTTGATTATTAGAGCTTTATTATTATAGATTTTTTGGCTCTTGAATGAAGGGATATGTGGTTAGAATTATAGTGGTCCCTCATGTTTTAGTGGGTTGTTGGTGAAATAGTATAAATCTGAGGGAACCGCTATAATCCTAACCGCACATCCTTCCATCCAAGGGTCAAAAAGTTTATAATAGTAAGACCTTAATACTATCAATAATATAGTAGCATATATATATATATATATATATATATATATATATATATATATATATATATATATATGCAAAGAACTACGTAAAAGTTCATACGTGTAACAATCTAGCCTAAGCTACTACTAACAGTAGACCTGACAAAAGGACGGATTGGATAACCCGTAGGTGAGTTATTATACCCACATGTTATATAAACATGGGTAATATTTATTCGTAAATTTTTGGGTAGCCAATATCTTTATCCATACCTACCCGGGCAGGCGGGCAAGTATGCGTGTGTTATCCACAAGATTTATTTATTTATTTATTTTTTTTTTTGCTTCTATACTTTTCCAATTTAAAATATAAAATACATAATTTTTAAATATAACATAATTTTTAAAAATATTACAATAAATAAAAAATAATATAAAATATTTAAGCACATAAATTATATAATCTAAAAATATTTTATCATCCCAATTTTTTGTGATATAAAATAATTAATAATTTTTTTATAATTATATAGTCAAATATTATAAAAATAAATAACCAAAATTTAATCCACATATGAAACTTTAGTAGTTGATTCTCTTAATTCCGAAGTTTTACTAATTTTCAACAATAGCATCACATGATATTTGTCATTATATTCATTTAGATTTAAAATTTTAAATAATTAATTATCATAGAATAAAAGGATATATATAAGGGAGGCGACACACTACGAGAGGTAGCCACAACACTAAAAAAAAAAAAAAAAAAAAAAAAAAAAAAAAAAAAAAAAAAAAAAACTACGGAGAGAAGTTATAGTTAGAATATTTAAAAATATATAAATAAAAATAATATATATATTTAATTAAAAAAGTTTATGCGAATATTTGTGGGAACGTGCGTGTTGTCCCAAAATATTTATAACTAAATGAGTACCCTCCACTTTTACCTATAATTTTTTGAATAAAAAAAAATTAATACACATATCCGTAAATTTGCAGGTAACATGTAGATATCCGTAGATATGGATAGGAATTGCTAGTTCTACCTAACAGTGCCGCCTTGCACAAGACTAGGGATATCACCAAGCCGAATTCGGAGAAAATTTTTAAAAATCCGAACCCGAACTCCACTACCAAACTCGAAACCCGAATCCGACGGATTTTAAAAATCCATATTCAAATTCGAATCCGAATAAAGATCCAAAACGTGAACCTGAAAATCCAAATCCGAAACAATTATTTTTTTTTCCTCTTTACAATATTTCAAAACATATTATAATAAATCTAAATTTTTAAAATATAAATTTAAATATAATATCAAATATTTATATACGTATGTATTATATAACGTAAAATCAATTCGAGTTCGGGTCGGATAGGATACAGTCAAAATTCATATCCGAATTCAAATTCGTCGGGTTTTATTTTTTATATCCGTATCCGAATCCACATTCGTTTAACATCGGATAAATTTATTTCGTTCGGATTCGAATTCGGATAAAATTTCGGGTATTCTACCCATTAACATCCTTATACAAGACAAGCAATTTGTCTGGCACGTGCATCTCACGTGGCATTAATTAGTGGCACGATGAATTGTTAGGGCAAGACAAGCAGTTTGTCTGGCACGTGCATCTCACGTGACATTAATTAGTGGCACGATGAATCGTTAGGGCGTTTAACATGACATGATAGGCACTGAGAACTTATATAACAAACGCGTTGGACCTAATTACTACACGAATTTTGCTATTTAGCGGCATATTCATAGCAGCATATTGCCTGTAATTCAAATATTTGGATTCTAAGGAGTCGTTTGGCAACCGGTATAATGGGGGATAAGGAGGTTATTTTTTTTTTATATCCAAACTGCATTTAAGTATGGAGGAATAGCTGTTTTCTCCATGCCAGATTATTCTGGTATAAGGGTAGAACAGCTGTTCCACCCCACAGGTAGAATAGCTGTTCCACCTGTTGCTTATTATTATTATTTTTTAATTAAAATTTTTTAAATTATAAAATATTTAAAATTATAAAATTTTAAATTTGTTTATTTTATTTTATAAATTTTAATCCCCTCTATTATTCTTATTCCTCTTTAACTTAGCACACATAATTTTTCTTATCCCGGTAAAATCTTTATACTTAACCAAACATAAAATTACTATAATTCTTGCTTGTATCTGAACTTATACATATCTCCGGAATAACTAATTTTCGCTAATACCCGAACCAAACGCAGCCTAATTGATTGATGAAAGTGTGGATCGTAAGCGCTAATCAACCATTTGAAAAGCATGTTTAAATAGAAAGAATATATTCATCGCATTTAAGAGTTCATTCACAATGTTCATGTGTTTCGATCTGACTCAATCCATCTTAATATTGGGCACATTATTAGTTTTTTTGCCGTTAAGTCTATTGCGAATGCAGTCTTACTAAATTTATCGAACTTACTCAACTCAATTTGTTTGTCTTTTGAGCCTATTATTAAAAAGCAGAAAGTCGGACCTATTTTAACCAATAATAAATAACCCACAATCTCCTCTCTAACGCTAAACATCTGCATTGTTAATGTAGCATATAAAAATCGATCATGCGTTACTGACTCTGATACCAGTTATAGTTCGCAAGCGCTAACCAACTATCTAAAAACATGTGTTGATAGGAAGTGCACATCCATCGCATTTAAGGATTTTACCATAGCACTTAGGGGTTTCAATCTGACTCTACCAATCTCGACGTTAAGTTTATTATTGAATTTTGTACTATTAAGCCTATTGTAAATTATAGTCTCGCTCGGCTTATTAAGCTTACCTTACTCAACTTACTAGTTTACTATATCTATTATCACGAAGAAGACAGTAAAAATTAGCTATTTTAGCCAATAATAAATAGCAAACAGAAAAAATTATCTAATGATAACTTATTATGTATGATTTTTTTATTATTATTATTTAGAATCAATGATTTGATAGAACAGGATATCCCACCTAATATGTGATTTATTTTATTTCAAAAAAAATAACTTAAAAATATTATTTTTTATTCTAAATATTTCATTATATTTTTTATCTATTAAATATTAGGCTAAAATATAGATGATTTTTTTTTTTTTTTTTTTTTTTTTTTTTTTTTTTTGGTAAATACTTCACTTTCTCCTCATATCTTTCAAAAATCAATATTTTGCCCTCCTAAAATTTTAATTTGATATACTTAGCCTCTCGTTGTTAGGGTTTCATCACTGTTCATCTATTTTTTAAAATTTTTGACGGCATATATTGAAAATGCTATTGTAAAGTAATATGAATATGTTATTTTTTTTCTTTTTCAAAATAAGTAAAGATATTTTAGTCATTTTGTTCTCTTCGTTAATATTATAATTTCTGAATATTTTTAAAATTTTAAGATGACAAATTATACATTTTCTTAAATCAGAAGGAAAATAATAAAAGAACAGATATTTATGATTTTTTTTTTATGTAATAAGTATATAAAAAAAAAATATGCCTAAGAAAAGCACATACCAAACAAAATATACGCACCCTATAATATAGTGTACAAATAGCACTTTTATTAAATAATTATAATCAAACAAAATTAATTAATTATTAGAATTCATAAGTAAAACTATTTATTTTAAATTTTAAGATCTCTACATATTATTGCGCGCATGCAAACGAACAACGAATAATTGGTAACGTGCATAGTTGAAAATGCAACAGTTACATTTGTCTCCAACGTAACCTGTTTAAGAGTCGATACAAAAAACATTTATAATTTTGTTTTTTTACAAATATTATACTGAGATTACTCTCACTATAAAACTTTTTTTTTTTTTGTTTATTTAAGATTTGAATGGGTATAATAAAATTACTTGTACAAAATTTTCACTACAATGAAATTAAGTAATAAAAATATATTTTTATGATACTTTTGTACAAGTATTCTATCTATATTTTATCAATATTTAAAATTAGATAATATGAACATATTTTTGAATTATATTATAATAATGTGTCGCTATATATCATAGCGACTGCACATAATAATAAGTATCGATAATTTTATTATCGCTTTTTTTTTTTTAATTTTAAAAATATTTAAAAATATCGATATAATATAATTTTATTGTAGTGATTCTGTCTAACTGCTTAGCTAGTTTTAATTTGACAGTCCTCAGATTATTATATTCAACTGTAGCACTTATATGCAATTATATCAATCGTCCCTAGTGCATGTGGCAAAGGACTTGGTGGTTGATATACGTGACCCGAATTCGAAGCCTAGTTGCTTCAAATTTTCAGTTAAATTTATTTCAAAAATAAACGAAACGAATAGTATGCTACATTTCTCTTAAAAAAAAAAAAAAAAAAAAAAAAAAAAAACGCAAGCACTTATATGCAATTATATAAATTAAATAAAACTTTTAGATTTACTTACACTTAGGCTGCGTTTGGAATGGGGATAGGCTGGAATTGGCTATTCTGGGGATAAGGATAAAGTACGGAACTAGAGCTTAATCTCGTTTGGGATGGTTCCAGGGATAAGGGAATTCCTGTTTGGTTTAATAATGAGGAATAGGAGGGATAAAGAGGATAAGATGGGTAAATTACTTTTTTGCCCCCAAGAGTTATTATGTGATAAAAGTTGTTAAAAATTGATTAGTTCGTTTTAATTAATGGATTAATATTTTAAAATAATAAAAGTTACAATATAATAAGAATTAAAATATCGTATTTAAAAATAATACATTTAATTTAATATTTAATTTTTCCAACGCAAAATTTAAATTTAAAATATAAAATTTCAACATTTTAATTTGAAGATTTACAATTTTATATTATTAATTTTAAATAATTAATTTTTAAGCGGAATTTTTTAAAAATTTCGCAAAATTTACATATTTGCTAAATATTTGTAAATTTTCGCCCACGAGCTTTATTATGTCAGTAAAAAATTGTAAACTCATTTTTCTCGTTTTAATTAATGGATTAATAGTATTAAAAAATATAAGTAAAATTATAATCGTAATTTACATATATAATTAAAAATAATACATTTATTTAATATTTAATTTTTTTCATCTTAAAATCTAAATTTAAATATAAAATTTCAACATTTTAATTTCCAGATTTACAATTTTATAATATTAATTTTAAATAATTAATTTTTAAGCGAAATATTATTAAAATTTCGCAAAATTTATATATTTGCTAAATAATTTAAAATTTTCGCCCACGAGAGCGGAGAAGAACACGGCGAGGTCGGGGGATGGGGGGCCGGTCGGCCGCGGGGGCCTCGGGGGGGCGGGGCAAGGGGGGCGGAGGAAGAAGACCTCGGGGGGTGGCTCGGGGTGCTCGGGGGCCGGGGGGTGGCCGGGGGGGTGGCCTCGGGGTGCTCGGGGGCCGGGGGGGGGGGGGGGGGGGGCTCGGGGAGGGAGGGATCGGGGAGGGAGGGAGGAGGAGAGAGCTAGAGGAGGAAGGAGATTCGGAGGAGGAGGGAGGGAGGAGGAGAGAGCTAGAGGAGGAAGGAGATTCGGAAGAGAAAAAAAAAAATTAAAAGTGGGAGAGAGAGGAGATGGCAGGCATCATCAATGCCTGACAGGCATTGATGATGCCTGTCGTCTCGGTCGGGGGAAAAGGGGGGGTGGGGAGAGAGAGGAGAGAGAGTGAATATTTTAGGTAAAAAAAAAGGGTAAAAGTAAGGAGAAAAGGGTAGAATGGTAAAAAATTTAATAATAAAAAAATTTAATGGGAATTATTATACCAGCTATTCTCCTTGTTCTGGGATAAGCAATACCAGACAGTTCCAAAGCGTTTGGGAGAATAAGGGGGATATCCCCGCTATTCCCGGTTCCGTTCTGAAAACAAACGGTGCCTTAAGGTACCGTTTGGCAACGGGATAAGCTAGAACTAGCTATTCTGGGGATAGGTATAAAATACGGAACAAGAGCGAAAAAGCGTTTGGTTCGGTTCCAGGGATAAGAGATTTTGTGTTTGGTATGAGAATGGGGAATAAGAAGAATAAAAAGGTTGTGATGATGAGAGTGTATTGGGAAGGAAGAGAGAGAGAGGAGAGAGAGGGATTTGTGATGATGAGAGTGTATTGGGAAGGAAAAAAGAGAAAGGAGAGAGAGGGATTTGTGATGATGAGAGTGTATTGGGAAGAGAGAAAGGAGGGGAGGAGGGGTAGTTTGGTAAAAAAAAAAAATTATAAAATAATATGTAAGAACTGTTGTTCCAGCTTATTCTGCTTGTACTAGAACTACTATACCGAATAATTCTTGGTGCATTTGGTAGAATAAGGAGGATAAATCTCTTATTCTCTGTTCTAGCCCCGAAACAAACGGTAGGTTATAGTACAACTTAAAGGTAAAAATGTATATCACTAGCCTAAACTTTTAGGCTATGTTTGGTTCGGGGATTGTAAGCTTGGGGATAAATTTTTTTATACCTGGGATAGCTTGCTATTCCGGGATAGTCAGGGATAAAAGAAAATTAGTGTTTGGTTTGTAAAGCTGTTATTCTTATAAAAAGCTGAAATTCTGTTTGGTTCATTTCTTAGAATAAGGAAGAATAGTGAAAATATATGGTAGTTATTAATCTATATTGCCAATTTTGCCCTTAGCATTTTTTTCATGAGTGAACTCATGAATAAAATATTGGGTTGGTTTAAATTTTGTGTTAATTTAATACTCACTAATAACAATTTAATTTTTGTTAATAATAGTGTTTTGTTTTGCTGAAATATTTTGTTTTACTCAAATTTTGGGTTTTTTTTTGATTTACTGAAATTTAATAGTGACATTTTTTTTAACAGTAATTTTTTATTAACAGTAAGTTAACTTTTTATTAACAGCATTTCATTTGTTTTAATAAGAGTAATTTTTTATTAACAGCAAGTGAACTTTTTATTTTTTTTAAGTGAAATTTAAAGTGATAATGTGATGATCATGATTTATATTTAAAATTTTATAGTAGCAAAATTGAAAGTATAGAAAATTAATACCATAATTAATTAAATTGAATATATGGAAGTATAGAAAATTGAAAGTATAATTAATTAAATGGAAGACAGCTTTCCATCCAATGTCCCTGGGATAATCTATGGGATAAACCAATTCCATGAGTTGTGAAGAATAGCTCTTAACGGGTTATCCTAGAATAACCCGTTAAGAGAAGAATAATTTAAACTCCCCTTTACATCTACTGTTTGGATGATTTTACAGGATAAAATGAGCTATTCCCATTTTATCCTGCAACCAAACAGTACCTTAGCCACTTGAATATGGCCATCCAAGTTTTAAAAATTTTGATTTTATTACCTATGCTTTCACATTAGGAAAATACTTCTCTTCACATTATTAATTTGATTTGACTTTTGAAAAATTATTGTCTACACCTAGTGCATCCAAAGTCCTTTGTTTATCCTAATTAAATACAATTTGTTACCAATCAATTTCCAAGTATAAAAAAAATTACAACTTAGTAAGCAATTTTGGCAAAAAATTCATTCTGAGCACAGATTAACGCGTGGTACAAAAATATGGATAGATTAAGTATAGAGCCACAAAATAAATCAAATTAAATAAATTAAAAAATTAAATAGTATAATTAAATTTTTTAAATATTAGTTAGTGACGTCTAAAAAAGTCCATAGCTAAGGTAAGTTTTGTGCGATTTTACGTCACTTAAAATATAAACAACCAAAGATACTTCTTAGAATTGGAAATGAATAACTTGAGAGCGCACTGAGGCCTCGGAGTTTTGTGATCTCGACTTCATAATACACCAAACATAATTTCAAAATGTAATTAGAGATAATTAAGTTTAAATCTTAATTATTTGATTCTTCTTTGGATTTGAAGTTGAATTTATATTAGGATCGATACTTTGTCTATGCATGGATAGAGCGGTAGAGTTGTAACCGGATGGCTTAGTGTGACGCCCTCAATAGTTTCCACATCTGATGTGGATGGAATTGTGATTGAATTTATATTAGACATGGACACTATTAATAATAACTGGGCTTAACGAGTTATTATTGCTAGTGAATCGGGTCGTTATATTTGGTATCAGAGCCAATAACCAATCGAAAGTGTGCGGCGAGTTTCGGCTGAGCCTGGATCTAGATGACAGGACTAGCGAAACAAGTTCCACATCGCCTGATGATCTTAGGCTGCTGTGTGTGTGTTTGAACTAACGAGGACGTCAGACCTAAACAGGGAGAGTCTGTGACGCCCCCAATAGTCCCACATCTGATGTGGATGGAATTGTGATTGGATTTATATGAGATATGAACACTACTAATAATAACTGGGCTTAAGCTTTTTGGACTGTGGTGTGGGTCTAATGAATTATTATTGCTAGTGGACCGGATCGTTACACTCAGAGTCATAAACACCAATTTCAACTATCAGCATAAATACTAATTTCAATAATGTATACTGAATTATACAATCGGTATCAGCGTAAACACCCGTTTTAACAATTGGTATCGAGGCTACAATTGGTATCAACAATTGGTATCGAGGCTACAATTGGTATCGAGGCAAAAGCAAATTACACTTTCAACAATTAGTATAAGAGCAAATCACAGTTACAACACCAAAACTGTTGAGTGTAACGATTCGACTCACTAACCATAATAGCCTATTGGATCCAAACTATTAGTCCAATATGCTTAAGCTGAGTTTCTCTTATTTTCGCAAATTTTAGTATTGATGCAAACTTGAACCCATTCAACTTTCACATAAATTTTTTTTTTTATTTTTTTATTTTTTTTTGTTTTTGTTTTTATAAATAACATGCTATCCGTTTCGTCTCTTTTAAAAATAAAATAACTAAAAATTTAAAATAAATAAATTTTAAATTTATAATATCAAGTATCAATCATCAAATTCTATACTCCTTACATCAAAGACAGTCTGTACTTTCACATATATTATGTAAGTTGTTGTGCTAGTTGCCCGCAACCAAACTGTCATAACTAAGAGAGCTAATTAACATGGGCTAGATTTCGTGCCTTCGGCTGTACTCTCTCGTGTGGGCCCCACACCACACTCACTCATGTGATGATTATGGTTAACCCTCACCACTAGCCAAAATTCTGCACATGTTCTGTTCGGTTCACAGAATTTAATTTAATTTTTTTTAAATTATTTATTTTATAATTTGAATAGTTATTATATAGCGATGAAGACTGTAGGCGCCGATCCGTATTTAAGATAGAGGATGGAAGCGCCTGCTAAATTTACTCAACCCACCAGCCTCATCAAAACAACAATAATAATAAATAGTATCATCTTTTTATTTTATATATATATATATATATATATATATATAGAATTAGACTAGAATACTATTGATAGCACCAAGCCATTGGTGCTATTAAATTTTTAGTCGTTGGATGAAAAAATATGCGGTTGAGATTATAGTGGTCCCCTAGGATTTACTAGGTGGTTGGTTGAATAGTAAAAATCTTAGGAAATTACTATAATCCCAACCGCATATCTCTTCATCGAACGGCTGAAAACTTGATAGCACCAATTATTTGGTGCTATCGATAGTATTCTAGCCGTACTCATATATATATATATATATATATATATATATATATATATATATATATATATATATATTAAAGTATATAAAATTTTTTTCACATAAAAGTATGTAAAATTTTTTTCACATATTTTAACGTTAATTTTATTACTGATTTAATTAAAAAGTTACATATAAGATAACAAAAAATAAAATAAATCATAGAAAATTAAAATAATAATTTTAAATTATAGAGTATTAAATTGAAAACATTCTAAATCATAGGAAGAGTATTTGAAATTTTTTCTAACAATATTGAAAATAATAATAATACCAAAATTTAGGAATGGAACCTGTGGGCTTGTTAAAATAAAAATGAACTATAATTAGAATTTTTTTAAAAAATGTTTCAAAATGCAATTTTAATATTCTTAATATATTTTTATTTACTCTAAATTTTAATAATGAGAATTATGCCATCTTCGTTCGTACTTGATAGATATGTAAATTACTTTATGTCAATAGATTTAGTGCAGTTTCCTTATATAGTATTTTACATTGAATAGGGTGATAAATACTAAATTTGATAGGGAAATTTTAGCCTAATGAAATTGGACTCTAATGGAAAAAAAATATATCCATATATTAAGAGAAGAGGTCGGTCTTAAATTTTCATACATTAGAAAACAAAAAAATGTATGAAAATTTAATTTCTATGCTAGATACTTTAAGTAATATAAATTATATTCAGTGATACCGATCGTCGATTCAAAAATATCATCATCATAAATAGATTGATAGCAACAAAGCCTATTTATTATCGATAGCATTTTAGTCCAACTCTATATGTATATATTGTGACACCCCAATAGTCTCACATCGGATAGGAATGTGAATGTGTTTGGGTATATATAAGACATGGACACTAGTAATAATAACTGGGCTTAACCATTTTGGGCTGTGGTTTGGGCCCAACAAGTTATTATTGCTAGTGGGCCGGGTCGTTATATTTGGTATCAGAGCCAACAACCAGTCGGAAGTGTGTGGCGAGTCTCGGCTGAGTCTTGGTCTTGATAACAGGGTTAGCGAGACAAGTCTCACATCGCCTGGTGATCTTGAGCTGCGGTGTGTGTGTGTGTTTGGACAAGTGTGTGGGGAGTCTTCGCTGAGTCTGGGTCTAGATGACAGGATTAGCGAGACAAGTCTCACATCGCCTAGTGATCTTGGGCTGCTGTGTGTGTGTTTGGACTGACGAGAACGTCAGGCCTAAACGTGGAGTATCTGTGATACCCCAATAGTCCCACATCGGATGGGAATGTGAATGTATTTGGGTAGGCCTAAACGGGGAGTGTCTGTGATACCCCAATGCCCCACATCGGATGGAAATGTGAATGTGTTTGGATATATATAAGACATGGACACTAGTAATAATAACCGGGCTTAAGCATTTTGGGCTGTACTTTGGGCCTAACGAGTTATTATTGTTAGTGGGCCGGGTCATTATATTAAAACACACAAGCACCAATTGACTTTGTGCTGTGAGGTAGCATACTATCCGTTTCATTTATTTTGAAATAAACTTTAGCTGGAAATGTGAAACAACCAGGCTTCAAACTCGGGACCTCAGGTAGCAGTGAGCGCACTGGCGTAGTCATGGTTGTTGTACTTGCCTAGCCGTGCATGTATAGGGGAGACTCTGTTCGAGTGGACAGAGGATCTCCTATGCGTGTGGCGATCTGTTCATGCCCTGATTGTTGAGTTTAAACTCTGATATATATATATAAAATTTAGACCGTTTTTCAAAACTCGGAGCGTGACATATATGCTGTATATATATGCGTGCATACGCATACTCACTTGAGACCTTAATTGAGGCTCTTATTATTGCTAATATATTATACTATGTTATATAAGACAATTTGTGTCTCATCGTTGGCGTTAATTATTAATTTTAAAAGTTCGAGCGGTTAAAAATACACAACCAAAATAATTTATTTAAAGAGTACAGACACGTTAGCGTCTACGAGTCACGATTGTGATTTGGCTCAACCAGTCTCACGTCACTTCGAGCATGACTCGACCCAACCCTGCCTCACGCTATTTTGAACGGCCTAACCTTACCGTAAGTTATGAATTAACCCTAAAATCTAAATAGGTGAAACTATACCTAAAAGGGGGTGAATAGGTGTAAATGATAAAACAAATAATCTTAGCGAAATTAAAATAAATGGGAAAAATTAAAATCAACACGCTAAGATTTTGTAACATCCTAATAGTCCCACATCAAATGAAAATATGATTGTAATTGGGTATATAAGATATCATGGACACTAGTAATAATAATTGGGTTTAAACATTTTAGGCTGATGGTTTGGGTCCAACGAGTTATTATTACTAGTGTGTGGTGAGCCGAATCTGTAGTGTTGAGTCGATCCGATTGGAAAGGAGCCGACTGCCTTGAAGCGATGTGGGGACAACATTTTGGTTCATGTCAGCGCAATCGGCTCATGCATAAGTCAATGGATTCTGTTGCTGATAGGACAGCCGCCGAAAACTGTGCTAACACTTGAATTAGTTATTTTGAGGATAGCTGGAGTGGCGTGTCGTGCACTCAACTCTGTAAACACCGCATGTATCGCCCGGTCATCCTTGCCCGATCATTCTTGTCCCCTTTGTACACAGCTGGTCTCCCCTATAAATAGTATTGAGAGCAAGTCTACTGGGAGGATACCCTGTTGATATTATGAGAGGCTAGCTCGAAATGAGAACCAGGAAGCTTCAGCAGACTGTGGAGTTCGAGAACCTCTTCCTCGAATCAGCTCGTGCCCGAAGGAGCGATCTTCAGCAATTCCAGCAATCGACTACATTCTTCAACAGTTCTTCAGCCTAAGGTAGGGGATATCACCAAGCAGGGGTGATCTCTTATCTTGTCTACTATCTTGAGCTTTGTGTTGTTGTTAGTTCCTCACCTTTATTGTAAGTTTGTGTTGTGGAAGGAGTGTGGTGATGATCACCCTAAGCCTTGAGGTTTTCGAACCATAGTGGTTAGTGGTCTCGTGTTTGGGTGTTTTGTTTGTGGACCTTAGGATAAAATCATGGGGTTGTGGAACCAAGGGTTCGGTTGAGTGTGAGAGTTGATAGACTCTGTTTTAGGAGTAGCCTAAGAAAGACTAGAGGTATGTACTCTGGTATGTTGTGAGCTAGGTAGCTGGCCTTCGTGTTGTTGTGGCATGAGAGCGCTTGACTGAGGAGTAGGTTGATACTTTCGACTCTTCTGGAAATGGGTGTAGAGAGCTAACGATGGGTGCGGTGACGTGAGTGTAATCAGGCCTCCGTTCGGTTATTTTGTTTATGGTGAAAGACCACTAGAGGATGACGTGAGTGTAACCTGATTCTCTAGGCACCACGCAGTATGTGGGGAGCACCCAAGACCAATCTGAGGAGCATACGGTTCACCGATTTCGCCAGATAAATGTACTGGGTGTCAATGGGAGTGCAGTTCGAGGATTTGACCTCTACTCGTGGCTCGTACAGGTCAGCCAATCGGGAAGGTGAGACCCTTTTGGCTGTTACACAAGTGAGTAAGCTCGGCATATCTAAGCCAAAGAGTTAGGTTAGTTGGGTGTTAGTGAGGCATCTGGAGTGTTATTCTAACCTTTACTGCTTTCCTTATCTGTTTGCCTTATTTTTTGTTTGGCTTTTGTAGATGCCTCATGTAGACCCAGTAAGTGTAGAACATTCTTTCTCGGTGGTTGAACCCACTGGAAACTTTAATTAGTTCTCACTCCCTATGGTTTACTTCTTTTAGTTGTCGGATTGGTTCGTGAGGCACGCGATCGCTGCAAGAATGTGGTCAAGTAGCAGAGCTAGGAGTTTAGCTGGTCATCCTGCATGCTATGTTGTTCGGTTGTTGTTTTGTTGAGCCAAGGGCTCGGTTGTGTTGTCTCTTGTTGTAACCGAGCCGATAGTTGTAAGAAAGTTATATTTTGATGTTTAATCCCTTGTACTCTGATATTGTGCTTCCTTTCGCTTTCTTTTAAATAAGCATGATTGGGACTAACCATTCCGTTCGGGTGGAACGAGGCATACCCGTTCGATAGGAAGTTTGTGCATGCTTCGAACCGATCAATCGGCGGCTCTGGGGGCGTGACATAGTGGACCGGGTCATTACATTTAGTATCAGAGCCAATTATCAGCTGGAAGTGTGGGACAAGTCTCGGCTGAATCAGGGTCTGAATGACAAGGTGACAGGTTATGCCAATGTCTGAATGACAAAGTGACAGGTTGTACCAAGGTCTAATGACAAGGCTAGTAAGACAAGTCTCACATCGCTTGGTGATCTTGGATTGTGTGTGTGATTAGGCTGACAAAGACTTCAGGCGTATGTGTGTGATTAGGCTAACGAGGACGCGAGGCCTAAACAGGGGAAGTCTGTAACATCCAAATAGTCCCATATTGGATAGGAATGAGATTGTGATTGAGTATATAAGAGACCATGGACACTAGTAATAATAACTGGGCTTAAACATTTTGGGCTGATGGTTTGGGTCCAACGAGTTCTTATTGCTAGTGAGCTGAGTCGTTACAACTTTTACATAGGAAAACTCCTATCGGAGTAAAAAATTCACAGGACCGATCACAGGAAAAATCCACTAAGAAAAATCCACGTACAAAGTGATTACGTAATACAACAACTCAACCTTTACCGTATGCTCGAAGTAGATCTCCTTCGTTGATCTATAGCACATCACAAATCCTCGTTCCGAGACTTCGAATCCTCAAAGCCTCCACCGACTCCTCGACTCTCAAGTGAATCCACGCGCTAACGTTCCTTCCAGAACTCGTAGAAAGTAGTTGGTGGTGATTTAAAAGCTTAGGAAATTATATATTCAAGAGAAACACCTTCAAAGTATTCATCGATTTGATTCTTTAAAAAAAAATCTGAGTTAAAATCTCAAGAATCAAATCGACAAAGAAAAAATTGATCGTCGAAGACAATCAAGATATCAAAAGAAGAATTTAAGCATTAAAACGTATTGCTAACTTCTTAATATATTTAGAAGGATCCCAGGAGTGTATTTATAGGTTTAGAAGTAATTAGAATCAAAATAGAAATAAAAGACTACATATTTGGAAAGTATTATCGGGGTTAGTGTTTGGACCTTCTTGACAGGGTACAGACCTTGAAGTTACATAGTAACTTCGAAAACTAGACCTTTTTAACAAGATCCGGGCCTTCTCTGCGCAAAATCCAGAAATAAGGTTCGGGATCCGGACCTTGCCTCAAGAGTCTGGACCTTTAGTGTCAGAAAAGTTAGAAACCCTTCGGGATAGGGCCTTTGACACAAGGTCCGGATCCGGAATATATAAAATGTACAGTTTTATAATTTTGTCCATTCAAAACCTATTCTAATAGTTTTTAATCAATTGAATGAGGATTAAATCACTACTAATATTAATTAGATGTATCTTGGGATCGTGAACTCCATTTTTTGCATCTTCCAGGCTTCTAGTCTTCAAAACTTCTAGTCTTCATCTTCTAATCTTCAACTTCATCTTTAAGACTCCAAAGACTTCACGAAATGTAATACCTGAGAAATTTAAAATTTGAAATTTGAATTTGAATTTGATTTTCTGGAGATTCTAAATTTGAAAATTCAAAATATTAGGGGTGTTCTTGAAGAAACGTCTAATGTGATCTAACGAGGTCCAAACGCGACGAAACAAAATCACTACCTGATCCGTCTCGTCGAGCTGAACGACGTGGCGATATTCAATTTTGAATTCGACAAGCCAAAACCATTAAAAAATGTGAAAAACATACTTTTTTATAGTTTATTCTTGATAAACGTCTAATATTTTATGCACCGTATTGCGCAAAATCGTATGTAGAGGGGCCTCTTTGCATATTTCCCTTCCAAGCAGGGACTCAAATGAAAATTCAAAGGATACATGAATCTTTTAGCAACTTATGCATAATATTATATAAGTAACCCTAGGGTTCCCTCTTGGATACCCTAGCCGCAAGACTTCAATGCATCCGAGCCTCCCTACGCCACTCCCCTTCTTCCCCAAGCTCTGCCAATGCCGACCGCTTCCTATTGTCGTCGGAAAAGAGAAGAAGATCACCTTCTTTCTTGGATCTCGGGTGGGAAGGAGTGCGAGGTACCAAAACTCCAACATCTTGCTTCCTGCCATCCTTGCGGCCTTCTACAACACTAGTGGACCTTCCTCGAGGAGCCTGGCCGCCTGCCATCGGCGCACAACGCCGGAAGCCATTTTCTCTTCTTCTTCTTTTTCCTCCGGACAGGGGTAAGCCTAGGGCCTTTTGTCTTCATTTTCTTTTCCCTTGGAGGTCTCCACCATTTTCCTCACTCCCTGAGGACCCTTTCTACACAGCCCCAACATCGGGAAGGCATTGATTTGCTGGTGGGAGCCTGAAGCTCACCGGAACCCTAGTTTGGCCGGATCTCGTTGCGTGTCGCCTCCGACGCCTCGGCGGGAGATCTAAGGCATTGGGAGCCTTATGTTGGTCCCAAGAAAGGTCCCCACCAAGTTTGAGGCCTCCTCGATTGGCCTATTACTGGGAAAAGAAAACCCTAGTTTCTTTTATCTTGGACTTAGTCGTGCTGCTCCGCTTGTTGTCGCCGTCACTCCCCACCGCTAGCAAACCACCCAATTGATTTCCTCTCATTGAGGGAAAGCCCTTTGTGCCCTTGCATGAGCTCCTGACTTGACGGAGCTCTCTATCTCTCTCCATCCTATCTCTTGGTGCGACCGCAATTGGATATTCTGGCCATCCGCCCCCTCGGGTCGTCGGCAACTGACCTGGTGTGGCTCCTGGCACCCCCTAGGCCCTCCACATGCTACTGCTTCTCCTAGCTTGCCCTCTAGAACAGAGCTTTGTGAAGTGAGCCCAACCCGAGCCTTAGCTCTTTGCTCCTTGGCCGAGGTTGCTCCGGCAAGCCTTCCAGTGACTTGACCCTCTGGACCTCCTAGAGCATGATGTTCACCTCAGTTTGCATTGTAGTAGGCAGTAAGTAACTATCCTGCATTATGTGCTCTTGATGGTGTATGTAGGTTGCTCCTAGGACTTTCTCAGACCCTGAGAAACCCTCGGATAGCGAGCACGGGTCTCAGCGTGTCGAGGCTTATCTCCCAGTACCCTCAGATCAATCCGAAAGTCTTCGGATTAAGGTAACCAGCCTTAAAACCCTAAAAGTAGTGTTCTTATGCAAATTATGGAAAGTGTAGGGGTCTAGTTGTAATTATAGCCACTTGGGGTGCCTCAGGCAACGTGCACATGACCTTTGGACTTTCCGTTCGACGTTAGGTGACTTTCGTTAAGAGAAATTTGAGTTATGAGTTGTAAATTGGCAAAATCATCGATTTATCGTAGTTTCAACGCAAAACTCGCAATCCTAACATATTAGATGATTATTTATGATTGCCAAGTGTCATTACCAGTTCCCGACGCTGTCCTGGCTAGTCTAGTGAATTTCGTTTCGCGTTGGTAACTTCCGGAGCTGAAATTGGCATTTTCGGAAGTATTTTCGGTAATTATGGAATAGTTATGGATATTTGTGGCATGATGTTAGTCGTTGCTGCCCGGACAACTTAAACGAAGCGTTCTGGGGCAGCAAGTGAAGTTTTGTGAAGTTTGTTGGCTTATGAGCACTATTCAGACCATTATCGGTCGAT
Source organism: Tillandsia fasciculata (assembly GCA_029168755.2). Classification (NCBI taxonomy): domain Eukaryota; kingdom Viridiplantae; phylum Streptophyta; class Magnoliopsida; order Poales; family Bromeliaceae; genus Tillandsia; species Tillandsia fasciculata. Next base: position 4,120,944 of record CM054945.1, read on the forward strand.
CGGTGGATTACCGAAAATTCTGGCGGATCTCAGGACTTAAGATTAAGTATGCAATTTAGTTGTTTACACAGTGTGAGTCAGTGGGTCGGGTGTGTGAGAGTCTGTGATAGACCCATGATTTTGGTTTAGGCTCGAGCTGTCAGGAGTCTACACGAGAGCTGAGCAGTGGGTTCCAAGATCGCCTGCATTGAGGTAGGTACTTCGATCCGGGCATCAGCATAGTATCACCTCACTGGGTACTGTACTCGATCAGACCTCTATGATCTTGCTAGCTCTTGTCTTATTTCTATGATTCATATTGCTCTTAATTTCTGTACCACCTAGTTGTACTATATATTGACATATACCATGTGTGATTGGTCATTAGTTAGCCAAATATACTGATTACTTTGTTATCTCCTTATCTTGTGTTGCATGATAGAGTAGGAGATCAATTATTATGATACAGTATGAGATTATTACACGATTGTTTAGCATCCTGTTTGGGAGTTCCCGACTTATTGCCGTATACCGATCTTCCGACCGTGAGCTTAAGCATCAGCATTATGTCGCCACAGCACCAGCTGTTCATTCATGTACGCCAGCCGACTAGCTACCCATGGTAGTGTTCTTTACCGGTAGAGTGTCTTTTTGACTCGTGAGCCCCAAATAGCACAGAGTGGGTATAGAGTTATAAGTTAGCCAGATAGGTGCCAGATAGTGGCATTAACCTGAGGTCCTTGTGATCAATATTGGCTTTGATTGGGTACTTTGGTTCCAGCATTGATGCATAGTTCTTATTATTATTGTTCCTTTATTCATTGCTGTCATATTCATATCAATATGACTTCGCTACATGATTATGCTATAGCACTATGATTATTTGTCCCCTTTTATCTAGCACTATGATTGATATACATGCCATTTACCTGCTTTTCATACCTGCCTATTCCTTTTATATTATCTAGTGATTATTGTATACTGGTAGGTATGACTTATTGTTCCTCGGCTCATTGTACCCACTAGAATACATTCAGTTATGTCTCACACGCTGTGGCGACTTCTTTTTCTGATCCGTTGGGTGGTGAGTTGTCGGGACGTTGATGTGAGGATCCTGCGTTAGAGCTGTCCTATTTTGCTAACTAGAGAGGTGGCGTGCACTTTGTTTACCACTTTGTTTATGATATCATATTCATAGTTGTTTTATTTATTAGTTGTTACCTAGATGTTTAGTGAGTATGGATTTAGTGGTTGAGGATTTTGGATTATTATGATGCTTAAGTTGTCGACTATTTTGGATTATCAGTTGGTTAATATTGTCATGCTTAGTAACTCTGATTGTGCTTATGTACTTGTCTAGCCATGCATGTATAGGGGAGACTTTGTCTGTGTGGACCGAGAATTTCTTATGCACGTGGCGAATCTGCTCACGCTCTAGGGATTCTTGTTTTCATCTTTGATTTTTTTTTTTTTTTTTTTTTTAAATTTAGATCGCTTTTAAAATTTCGAGACGTGACAGATTTAGATGGTATCAGGGATAGGTATACGGTACCTAGGATTGGTCAGGATTGAGCCCTAGGATGACTTGTGACATACGTGAGAGAGCGGGGTGTTTGTTTAGGACTTGTGACATACGTGAGAGAGCGGGGTATTTGTTTAGGGGTTAGGAGCTCAAGTATATTATTCACTGTCGAATATATCCTAACCAAGTTGTTTGTGCTACAAATTATGGCTTGTCCATGTGGTGGTGGTTCAGGGCGCAGTGCTGGCAGTGGCCGTGGTGTCGGCTGTCTCGTAAAGTACCAGTGGGGCTAGAGGGCTCAAACATATTGCATCGGCTCGAGGATCAGATCGCCACATTAGCTGTCCTTGTCACGCCCCGGGGTCGAAACTGCGACCCGGGTCCACCAACAGATCCGCCGCCCATACGGTGAACCCCCCGTATAGACGAAGCATCTAACCTGCAAAAAGAAGGATACTATAGCTATACAGATATCAGAGCTGAAAAGTAAACTACTGAAAAACTAAAATCCAATCACCGTACAACTGAAAATAAAGATACAATATCCATCTCCCAAATACGATCAAATAAAAATATCCTCAGAATACAATAACCAAAACTAAATAGGGAGGTAAACCCAATAATATATCAGTGTACAGGCTCTCAGTACAAGTCAGATCCTCACAATACAATAGTCTCTCAAAAGTGAAAATAAACTAATCTACTGACTGTACTACAAATCTCCAATGTGGGGGTACAGCTACTCTCCAAAGACAGGTAGGGATCTAGCTCGCGACTCCCTCGCCTCGAACAGCAAACAGTAGAATCAGCAACACCCGCGATGACTCTGCAAAACAAAGGAGATGGAAGAAAAAGAGGTGGGGGAGAACCCCCAACGGGTGTGAGAACTACACCCACAGGTAGTTCTCAGTGGGTACCGCCACCAAGCCCGACGGTCTGCCCACTAAGTCTACTAGAGGCATAAGATAACAATGCAGTAAAAACTGAATAAGAAAAGCTGGATATACTCTACATCTACCATGTCTCTATCTAAATGCTCACAGAGTGGTACAGATGAAAGATATGCAACCACTCGCACCCAAGGTGCCCAATCGACCCAATCGAACTGACTGCCACATAGGGTCCAGTCAAGTCTATGCCCACCTACTGCCACACATCCATAAGAGGACGGGACTTACGTAGGGCGTCCCATATGGACTAACTCACCCCTCGCGCAAAACTGCCTCAAGAGGCCCAACATCGCATCCACTGCGGAAAACTGCCTGAATAGGCCAAACATCGCATCTACTGCGAAAAACTGCCTCAACAGGCCAAACAGGCCAAACAGGCCAAACATCGCATCCACTGCGAAAAACTGCCTCAACAGGCCAAACATCGCATCTACTGCGAAAAACTGCCTCAACAGGCCAACCATCGCATCCACTGCAACATCTGAGGGGGCGCGACCCCAACTGAGAAAAACGGCGCGGCATAGAGTATCGAACATTGGCACATGCAGGCGATAGTCAAAATCCACGCTCACTCTCAGAACGGAACAACTCAAGATCTCCAAACATCTCGCACAACGGTCGGAGTACTCTCGACGACCCCGCTAACAAGCTCTCACGAATATCGAGACACTAGTGAACTCAACCAACTCGTGGCACTAAACTCACTGGTTGGAGATACTCCACAGCTGGGACCACCGTCGATCCAAACGGCTCCCAAAATAAAACACCCAACTCGCCACACAAAACACACAGGCTGGAGGTACTCCACAGCCGGGATCGACCCACAACTCAGAGCTAACAAAACTGGTCGGACGACACCCAACGACCCGAGACCACCGTCAACCCAAACGGTTCCCGACAACACCAACACTGGTCTAAACTCAGCTACCAGACTCCACTCGGCCCCCAGGCACGAGTGCAAACTATGTCCCACGATAACCAGACCATTCGGTCCACTACCCGGGCGAGGAAAATCTATGTCCAGGAAAAGAATAAAGTGTGGGATGCCTAAAGTATAAAAGAATCTAGCCCAAGTGAAGGTTCTCTACTAGTCTGGTTAAACATGCAACATATGACGGGGTGCTAGGCCGAGTTCCAACAATAGCATGTAATTTAACATAGCGTATATAGAAAATCCTCATCTCTCGTAAGCATGCTTTCTATCTCCTCCAGCATAAAATAAACATATCCATCTAGCATGTACAATAAAACGGGTAAGCATCAATCCACATAATCTAGGCCATTCCTCATACTTACATCTCAATCCTAGAGATTGTACATTTAAACATGCATGCTATCAATCAAAAGGGGCAATATTGCCAAAGGTAAGCTTCTATTAATCGTCATCGTGAAATCCACTATCGCAATTATCATAAAACATAATATGGATACTACTTATGTGATTCTCAAATAAATACCGATACTAAGCTTACCTCTCCATCACCTACATGGGTACACTAACATGTAAATATTCTATCAGATAGAATTAGAGAACCGTCCACCGGTTCTGGAGATGAAGCAACCCACCTGAATCGCTTTTTGCAGGCAAAGCTGAAGTTGGTGAAGTGCGTAGCCACCCGCTAACAAAATCCACCGAAATCGCACCCTCGGTACTCAGTCGCACAAGCCTCTGCTCCAACCAACATCACAGCCAACAATCAATCGACACCACAAACACACCCCAAAAATAGCATTTGCTGGGAAATTTTCACCTGCGTGCAGTCCTCCAAAAAATCCAAAAAAATTACCGTTGTGATCCTCGAGACGAGTAGATACAAATCGAGTACTTATACTTCTTATTCGGACACCTGTAGGCCAAGATACAAATAGAACATCGCGGTAAACCAAACTATCCACAATCGCAAATCTGCGGAAAATCAGTACCAAAGAAGCTTAAATATCACCTTCGAAGAGTCCTCCAAAAATTCCAAAAAAATACGGGTACATTCCTCTCGAAGCGTAGATGTCGATCAAGTCCTCAAACATCTTGTTTCGAGCCTGTAGGCTAAGAAATCCCAACAATACTCCAGCGCTGTCCAATACCTCACAGCGGTACAAGGGGTCAAAAGATATGTTGGGAATCGTGCCAAAAACCCAAAACAAAGCAAAGTCATCAACACAAAAATCGAAGGCGTACCTCTCATGAACGCACTGCCGCAAATATCGGCGCAAAAGTTCATCGGGATAGTCCAGGGGGTCTCACGGACTGAAATGCGACGATAGAAGCCAAAATCGAAAGAGCGTCGAAGTGCGCCGCGTCGCAGAAAACGTCGATGCTGCGGCCTCCAAAATTTTCGGAAATCCTTCAAGAGTTGTAACACAAGATGAGGAACAAATCACCTTGAGGGCTCTATCGCAGGGGAGCTCGGAAAAAGGCCCAAAAGAACGGCCAAAGGGGGCTATATAAAGCCAAAACAGAACAAATAAGGTAATTCTATCCATGCTCCCGGTTTCGGGCGTCTGAAAACATTCGGGCGGCTACAGTACCTCCAAAAGCGCCCGATCGGAGCCGTCCATCCAGCGCCCGGATCATCCTGGAAGTTCCACGTCGCTCCACAACAGTAAACAGCGGCGCTGGTCAACCGGGCCGCGCCGCGTGGCACACCCACGCACGCGGGCGGTTGGCGCCAGCTAACAGCTGTGCGACACGTGGCACGCGCACGACGCGCCCGCCTGCCCCGCGCGGTACGGCCACCTGCCCCGGCCACCTGCCCCGGCCACCTGCCCGCCTGCCTCACTCCGCTCGTGGACCGAGCGCACATGGACCGGCCAACCCGGGGCCGCCACATGGCCGCGCCCCAGCCCATGCACCCTGCTACGTGACCCCGTGGACCGCGCTTGTTGCGCCAGCCAATCGGGAGCCGCCATGCATCCAAACCCCAGTGCACGCCTCGCCCCGTGGACTGAGCGGCCCACGCCTCTGCCCGAGCCGCTGCCTGCGGCCGCGCCGCCGCACTCCGCCGATTGCCCGTCGCCGCCGGCGCTGCCCCGGCTGCCGGAACAGTGCCCCATGCCTCGAAATCCATGTTTGGGCATCCGGGCTCCGAAAAATACAAATAAATAGTCCATTTCCATCGTTTTCGCGCGTTGAGTCCAAATCCGTTGTCCGTTTTGCCCAATTCCATTTCTAAAATTTGTCGAAGGCTTTTGATTAGGCAAACTTGCTCTCGTTTTCCACACTGAGTCTAATTCTTGGGTTCGATTCGCGCACAAATACCTCTAACACATAGCAAGGGCCTCCAGAAGTCGCTAAACACACTGCAAAAGCTCTGTGGAGATCCGGGTCATCACAATGTGAGTCAATGGATTGGGTGTGTGAAAGTCTGTGATAGACCCATGATTTTGGTTTAGGCCAAAGCTGTCGCCCTCACGAGAGCTGAGCAGCGAGTTTCAGGATCGCCTCCACTGAGGTGGGTACTTTGATTCGGGCATCAGCATAGTATCACCTCACTGGGTATTGTACTCGGTCGGACCCATGTGATCTTGCTAGACCTTGTCTTATTTCTATAATTCATCTTGCTCTTGATTTTCGTACGACCTAGCTGTACTATATATATTGACATATACCATGTGTGATTGCTCATTAGTTAGCCAGATATACAGTTCTGATTACTTTGTTATTTCCTTATCTTGTGTTGCATGAGTAGGAGATCAATTATTATGATACAGCATGAGATGATTACACGGTTGTTTAGCATCCTATTTGCGAGTTCTCGTTTTATTGTCGTATACCGGTCTTCCGACCGTGAGCTTCCGACCGTGAGCTTGAGCATCAGCGATTCATTCACGTACACTAGCGGATTAGTTAACCGTGGTGGTATTCTTTCTTGGTAGAGTGGTCTTTTTGGCTCGTGAGCCCCAAATAGCACCGAGTGGGTGCAGGATTACATGTCAGCCAGATAGGTGCCAGATAGTGGCATAAGTCTGAAGTCCTTGTGACCAATATTGGCTTTGATTGGGTACTTTGTGTCACGCCCCGAGACCGCCTATTTGATCAGTTCGGGCATGCTAACAGACCCGCCAATCGAACATGACCTCTTTATATCCGAAAAGAACATAACAACCATCTCATGCAATATAATGAGTATAACGAGATACAATGTCAGAGTAAAATTATTACTAAACTGAGCATTCAACTTTAAACATAAATACAATTGAATAAAGCTGATATGAAATACTGGAGTGAACATTGTCATATAACAAAGAGTTACTTTTTTTTTTTTTTTTTTTTTTTTTTTTTTTTTTAACCACACCAAATACAATATTGTTCACTCTCTCAAAATACAAAATAGTAAACACTACTAGACCTTCTAGGTCTTTATGCTGCTGGGCTCTTGCCCCTATCACGCGCGTGCCTTATCGACGACACCTGAATCTGTAAAAAGATGTAAATCACAAGGTGTGAGAACTACGAATAGTTCCCAGTGAGTTTATCCACCGAGAAATATGCTCTACACCTCTTGATCCAATAGAAGTATTAGTAGCAAGATATATATATGGAAAGCTGAAAATACTATACTAGCATGCTGATATGAAAATCACTACACTACTATTCCATGCTCGATGCCACAATGCTACTATGCCATGCCACACTAAGCTACTAAAACCATATCCCGACCACTATGCCGCTATAAAAGGGTTACAATTAACCTGACCGCACCTGGTCACACTAATCATATTATGATTTAGATTTCATAGCTGTGCTTCGTAGAGAGTCGACTTATGCACGGAACCCTCTCTATTAAGCAGTTGCTTGGGCCTCTTTTGAGCTATCTTTCCACGGAGAGCCGAGTCTTGCTCGCTCACTTCCCTCAGGAGTCGATATATGCTCGCTCCTCCCATTGGCACTTTTCACTCACTTCCGAAAGCTTTACTTTTCTCTTTTACTCTAAATTATTAACTCTAGGATAGCTAGGATGCCCCAAGGACACTAATTTAGGTTAGAATTCTCTTGTTTACTCAATTGCACATTCACCCTAAGTTTCTTTACTCTAGAGTTACTAGATGCCCCAAGGACACCAAACATCAACCACATCACTCTAACCTTAAAGTTCGATGACTCTATGTCGAAACTCTACATTTCCACATTAGGTTTTTTCTAAGTTAAATGCCACTCATTTTAACCCAGATTTTTTCCTAGGTTTCATGCCACATATCACAACTTGACATAAGTTTTCCCCTAAGTCCATTTCCATGCAAGATCAACCTACAATTAGGTTTATTAGTAACTTGGTTCATAGAGCTAAACCCCAAACTTGCTCTCTCATACTCTAGTTAAGGTTAAACCCTAATTTGCTCAATAGTCTATTGTGTCTCTACATATGCACTCTTACAACTATGCTTCTAGTTGAGAAAAGCAAAGAAAAAAAATTAAGATCACCCTTCGGTGAAATCCCCCACCTCTAGTGTGCTCTTGCAAGAAGGGGTGATGATATCTCAATCTCCAAGAAAAATCCCTAAAATAAGGTTTAAAAACCAAAAGAGATCATTAGGAACTCTTTTAGAACTCAAAAATTTCCAAAACCACCATATCTCAACGACCCTAAAAACTCACATTTTGATTCCTTACTCAAATAAGGGTGAGAGGAGTTCTCCTTCCTTCCAAGCTCTTCTCCTTCCGATCCTCTTCCATTTCGTCACTTCAGAAGAGATCAAAACTCTCCAAGAGCTCCTCTCCAAGCTAGGGTTTCCTCATCTCTAGAGAGAGAAAAAAAAGATAGGGAGAGGGGTAGGAAAAATGGGTGCATGGTTGGGGTTGGGGGGTGAAGTCTCCCAGTTTATATACCCATGCCCTCTCCTTTACAAGTTTGCCACTCTCTCTGGGCTGCCCAGACGCGGAAGGTCCGAACGTTTTTCCAAAAATTTTCACTACAACAAAACGAACGTTTTTCCAAAAATTTTCACTACAACAAAACTATGCTATAGCGACGTTTTTAAGTATCCCTAAAATCTAAAAAAAATACTGCTAGAAAAAATAGCGATACTTGTTATTAGTGTCGCTATATGTGCAGTCGTTAGGGTGTATAGTGAGACATTACTGTAATGTGTCCCAAAAATGTGTCCCTATAACCTAATTTTGAATATAGATGAAATATAAATGGGGCACTTGCAAAAAAGTGTCATAAAAATGTGTCGCTATAACCTAATTTTGTTGTAGTGAATTCGGACACCGAACGTGGATTTCTCAGCACGCGCTGAAGGTCCATACTTTTTCTAAAAAAGTTCGGACCCCGAACGTTGGGTCTACAGTGCTTCAACAGAAAGTTCGGACCCTTCCTCTAGAGTGGGGACGTTGCTGCCCAAGTCTGGACCCTTGACTCAAGGTTTGAAGCCCGAAGGTCATATGCCTAAATATTTTTGGCCTCGAAAAGCATGTTTTCGCTTTACGAAACTCTAACTCCCATCCAATCACTCCGACATGCTCGGAATCCATTTCCAATGCGCGCACAGTCATTTTGACTGTTCCGGGTCTCCTTTAAGCCGAATTTTACTACGAAACTTCATTCAGAATCCGTTTTCGACCCAGTTTTGGTCCAAATGTCTTTTACTCAGACTCAAAGTTGCTCTAACTCAGTTTTATCGTGTTTTTAAATATATTCAGGGTGACTTATCTGCACTTTGACACTTTAACAAAAGCCGGTGCACTACACTTTGGTTTCAGCATTAATACATAGTTCTTACTATTACTGCTCCTTTATTCATTGTTGTCATATTCATATCAGTATGCCTTCGCTACATGATTATGCTTTATTACCATAATTATATGTACCCTTTTATACAACACTGTGATTGATATACATCCCATTTTCCTGCTTTCATACCTGCCAACTGCTTTTATATTATCCGTTGATTATTATATACTAGTAGGTACGACTTGTTGTTCCCTAACTCGTTGTGCCCACTAGGATACATTTAGTTATGTCTCACATCCTTTGGTGACCCTTTTTTCAGGTCCGTCGGGTGGCGAGTTGTCGGAACGTTGATGTGAGGATCCTACGTTAGAGCTATCCTGTTTTGCTAGCTAAAGAGTTGGCCTGCACTTTGTTTACTACATTTGTTTATGATATCAAATTCATAGTTGTTTTATTTATTAGTAGTTATCTAGATGTTTACTGAGTATGGATTTAGTGGTTGAGGATTTTGGATTATTATGATGCTTAAGTTGTCGACTATTTTGAATTATCAGTTAGTTAATATTGTCATGTTTAGTAACTCTAATTGTGCTTATGTACTTGTCTACTCTTGCGTGTATAGGAAAGACTCTATTCGTATGGATCAAAAAAAATTTATGCACATGACGGATCTACTCACGCTATGGGGATTCTTGTTTTCAATTTTGATTTAAAAAATAATAATAATAATTTAGACCGCTTTTAAAATTTCGGAGCGTGACACGAAATCCGTCAGTATTTACAGTAACACTAACTTCCCACCACATGGCAAGATGCTAAACCCTTAAAGCCAACAATTTTAACATGACACATTAATTTTTGTGTACATCTACAATCCACAAAGGCCTTATTTTTTTTCATGGTTTTCAATCCTAATCTAATAAGAGTAATTTTGCATATAAATATCTAAACCTCGAAAATGATATTTATCGTGCCCTCTCCTATTATTAAGGATTAGTTACAAATTTGTCCATGAACTTTGATTCTGATTAATTTCAATTTAGTCATTATGATTTTATTCTTTTGATTTTACTTTTAAATTTTGTCTAGTAGCCATGTTAAAACTAGAACTGTAAGGTGGAGCTACAAAAAATAAGGTTAAACTTGGGGCTAAAATTTAAATCAAACTTAAATTTGAGAAATTAAAATGAAACCTTAAGGATAAAAGTGAAAACCATATTAAACTTTTTAGAAACCACACCTTCTCTAATGGCATATGTGATAATTAATGTTTTGAGACTTATTTGGTAGTGTTGCAATTTTTTTTTATTTTCTTTAAATAAACTTTTTTGTTTTATAAAATAACATAAAATATGAGGAAGATTTGTTTTCGATCCTTACATCGAAGCTATTGACTTGGCATTATTAATTTTTTATTTTATTTTTTACATTATTTATTTTTTTACTGGTCAGAATATATTGTAAACTAATCAATCACATATGATGATAAGAAAAAAAATATGTAGGTAGCATATTCTAATACATATAATTTGTGTTATATTTTATTAAAAAAATATATAACCATACCAACCTAGGTCTTAGACCTATTCAATTTTTCCTTTTTTTTTTTTTTTTTTTTTTTTTTTTTTTGTAAACACAATTGAATCCATTATTGTGGATTGGGACACAAGAGGCATGGCCATTTCATGGAGAGGACTCTTCTTTTGTGTGGGTTGGGCAAGAGATCATGTGCACTTGTCCCATCTGTTGTTCCATTATTGATCAACACCAACTCAATGACTTTCAATAATAGAGGACAATGACTTTAATTAGATATATTGATTTGAATGTTGCCCAACAAATCAATCTAATCTAAAACAGTTTAAAAATACTCTTGTAAGCATTCTAATTTATGTATATATTAGACATCATGAAAATCTAGTAAGAGAAGCAGATGATGAAAATTTGAACAAACTCGAACTCATAAACTCGTGAGTTGAGAGGCCAGGCTTAGAATTTTCTTTGATGCCACAAGCCTAATTGACTGTAATTCGAATACGATCGAAAGCAGTTAGCACACTACAATGCTCTAATAAAATCTATTTTGCGTTCGTCTGACGTACCACCACATTTTTTATTTATTCACTCAAGATGACTTCTCATTGGAGTGATTACCGTAGAGGATGACTTCCTTTTGCATTCTTGTGAAACATACCCTATGTGTGACGCCTCCAATAGTCCCACATCGAATGTGGATGGAATTGTGATTAAATTTATATAAGACATGGATACAAATAATAATAACTGGATTTAAACATTTTGGGCTGTGGTTTGGACCCAACGAGTTATTATTGTTGGTGAGTCGGGTGATTACATTTGGTATCAGAGCCAATAACCAGCCGAAAGTGTGTGATGAGTCTCGACTGAGCCTGGGTCTAGATGATAGGGCTAGCGAGACAAGTCTTATATCGCAGGGTGATCTTGAACTGTGCGTGTGTTTGGGCTAATGAGGACGTCAGGTCTAAACGGGTGGAGTTTG